>OX422217.1:410546042-411746042 GCA_949130495.1 Sambucus nigra | reverse complement strand
ACTTTCTGCCTACATCCTTGTCATTATTTCTCATTTCCTTTTAACGGGGAAACCCAATGACCAACCTCGAAGGGACCTCATCAACATATCCCTCGTTTGGCCCAGAGTATCAAGCTTCCTCTGGATGCAATTTCCATGGGATCCTTCTACACGTTGCTTGATAGAACCCTTTTCGACATGGAGCGATCTCTTGGTCATTATAACCTGGCCAAATGTGTCCTTATGACAGGCTTTCTTGATGTTCGTTTTCCCACCGTAACAGCCAAGACCTACCGCCCTCCTTTGGGTGAAGAAATTTTGCCCCCATGCTCCTTTGTTTATCACAAGAGATAAAGAATAAATGAGTTAACCTCAATTATTGATAAACCCGGGAATTTTATGATGAGTCCTTATGAATAGGATATCTTCCTCCACACTTTGTTTTTTTTTCTAATATGAAGCAAGGGTGGTCCAGGCAACTACCTTAGACCTCATTGTTGAAGACCCTTCGTTAGCTATGGTCCTTATGTTTTTGTCGGGGTACCTGCCTTCCTACATCAAGTGGGGATATAACAGCGAGCACTATAACCCCAACCGATGCAGCCGTCAATTCAATTTCGATCAGGGGGCTCCTCACCCAGTTTTCCAGTTATCTCATCCCAAATCTCTTTTAGCAAGGCATGTTCCCTATTCTCATCAATTGCTGCATGGGGAGTAAGTTATACCATGACCGGGCGAGTCACTATTCTAAGCATCACCAGGCAAGGGGACGTGACCCCTCTGTTTTCAACGAATTACTGTCCGAGATAGCTGACCCAAATTTATGAGTTTATTGAGGGGGATCACGTGTATCCTCTGGTTCTTTTATTTTCTACCCTGGAGCTGGGGAAGAAAGGTAATTCCATTCTTGGGATTGAGTTCCTTCTAAGAAAAACCCCCCAAAGTACCTCCCATTTAGCTTCCTCTATATTGCCCCATGATCCCTACTGTCACGCCCAAACCCAAGACCATTGCAACCCCCAAACATCTTGCCCCTTCAGCTGAAGCAGCCACTAGCAAAGGGCTTTCGCAACCACCAGCTAAAAGAACCAGGAAGTTCAAGAGTGGGACTTCCTCAAAATCCAAGTCCTCAAATTCCAAATCTCAAACTCAACCAAAAACCCCTTTGGAGGTATTCCGTATCGCCTCTGTTCCCCCTCCCATGTCTACAGAGGTAACTGAAGAGCTGAGAAGGCAGGTTCAGGTTGAGGTGGAACGAATAAATGTTGAGTTTCAATGATATGCTCCTATTGTTCCTCCTTCTAATGCCTTCCCTACTATCCTGGTTGATCCAACTGAATCGGGGGCAAACAGGAAAAAGAGTTTAAAGGATCATTAGGGCACTGGTGCTGTGGGTGCGAGGAAGAAGACTTTGGGTGCCAAGTCCCAGAGGAAATGAACCCCCGAGGTACATCTCTCCCCATCTCCCTCTATTACTGCCTCCTCTCCTCCTTGACTAGTGGTTATATCCTCCCATTCTCCCATTGTATCTGAGGTATGTATGCGTGTTGTTGATTTTATTCATATTTTTTTAAGGCAAGATGCATCTGTTTACCTCTTAATCATTCTGGTGCAGGAAGTTGGAGACGAAAGACCCAGCCCCCCCCATCAGCCCTTTCGTGGGGGGATATTTCGACTCCTCTTAGATCGATGTAACTCCTCCCCGTTCTCCCATGATCGGGCTTACCTACTCCCACCATTCAACCTCTCATCGTGCGAAGGATGCTACCGTGGGGGGTGAGTCTGTTGAGTCTGTGGGCATCTCTTCCCAAGCAGAGATAACTCCCCTAGATGCTTCTGAATTATCATCTCCGCTTAAGGTTACTCTTCCCCTCGTTATAGCTGCAGAAAGTTCTCCCAAGGTAACATATAATCTATTACCTGTCAGGTCTCACATCTTTTTTCTTTTGCCATCCCTTTGTTTATCATGTTGAACTTTAATATGTTGGATGCCTTAGGTTGAAATGGCATCTTTGTTATCTGACATTCTTCTTCCCACTGTGCTGACGAGACCCATAACTGCGGTTCCCCTTTTTGGTGCCATAACGGAGGTAAATAACGCTTAGATGCATTTCTCTCTTTTTCTGTGTTTGGTCCTTGTGTCTAACACTTAGCTTCAAGTTTGCAGCTTTTGCCAAGTCTTACCCCACCCTTTTCTCTTAGTGGTTTTCATCTTTCCAAGGCCAAGGTTGATGATTCTGTCCAGCGTGGTGGTTCTTCTGTACCTACCCATGCTGGGGCATCATTTGGGGGTCCATCGTCTTCTCCTAGTGAAACTCGTATGCTGGCCTTGGTACCTTTTGCTGGTGAGGGGGCTTTATCGAACCTTGAGGCTTCTTCAGTTAAGGGCTCCGTTGAGGCCTCTGAGGAAATAAGCCTTCCCCCGACGGTTCCTAACGTTATGGCCTCCAAGGTGACTCCCATTCTCGCTCCCTCTACTAGTGAGGTACTTAGCTAATTTCTCTGCATTTCTCAACCTTTCAAACTTCACCTATGATGGTGGCTTAACACTGAAAACACTTGTTAAGGTTTTTCATAAACTCCACCTATATTAGTGACTTAACAAAGAAAACACTTGTTAAGATTTTTCATAAACTCCACCTATATCGGTGACTTAACAACGAAAATGTTTGTTAAGATCTTTCCATAAACTCCACCTATAACGGTGACTTAACAACGAAAATACTTATTAATATTTTTTCATAAACTCCACCTATATCGGTGACTTAAGAACGAAAACAATTGTTAACATTTTTCATAAACTTCACCTATATCGATGACTTAACAATGAAAATGCATGTAAATATTTTTTCATAAACTCCACCTATATCGGTGACTTAACAACGAAAACGCTTGTTAAGATTTTTCCATAAACTCCACCTATATCAGTAACTTAACAATGAAAACACTTGTTAAGATGTTTTCATAAACTCCACCTATAACGGTGACTTAACAGATTTTTTTATAAACTCCACCTATATCGATGACTTAACAACGAAAATGCTTGTTAAGATTTTTTCATAAACTCCACCTATATCGGCGACTTAACAACGAAAACGCTTGTTAAGATTTTTCATAAACTCCACCTATAACGGTGACTTAATAATGAAAACACTTGTTAAGATTTTTCCTTTTAACTCATTATTTCTTTTACCTGTTCTCAGGTTGCACGGGAGGATTCTTCACGAGTTCTTTTCCCATCGCTTCACCCCATCGGGAACCCGTTATCTAGGAAGATTCAAGTCACAACGATCAAGGCTCCATGACTGGTGCTGCTGCCGAGAGCGAATCTAGTGTGAGCTCCCTCTGCTCGACTTAGCTCCTCATGCCTTTTACCTCATGGTCCTTCAGCGTTCCCCTTAAATGCCTGCCAGCCATCGCTTGGCTGTTGAGCAGCTTGTAAGCCACCATCCTTAGACTTTATTGTAGATTTCCTACGTTCCAATATCTCCGTGATGAGCTAAAGACTTCAAGGCATGGCTAGCGTGGTTGCTGATGTAGAGGGGGCTTGGAGGTAATCCAAAGATTAGGGATAATCGACCCCTTGGCAACAGTGTTTGGGATTAAGAGAGCATGGCAGGTCAAGCTTGGCAGCTTGGCGTGGCAACTCATACTTTAGCTTGTTGTATTAGTCATATTGATTTCTCTATTTATGTTGACTGTAAGCTATAACGGTTGTAATGATGTAACGAGAATAATAAATAGTTTTAGTGTGAGGTCAAACGGTACTCGCAAGAGACCAGGCTTGGCAGGGCTTGGGAGAGCTTTCATGCTCTATCGAATGATCTCTCTGCGGGAACTTTAGAGGGACTTGGTTTGGAGGATTGAGAAGTGAGGCACCGTTGGGGCTTGTCCTGACCATCTTAGATACACCTGGTAAAAACACCAAAGAACCCTGACCGTGGAACCTCGGTCGAAGAAGCTTGGAGTTCCATCGGGCGTTGAGCTGTGAACCAAACATCCCTCTACTTAATGTCACGTCTACTGTAGGTGATGTCACTAGCCAGCTAAATAATATCAGACCTGCACTTGAGTAAACCACCGTGGTATTTGGGGCTGTCAGGCAGTTGCTGAGCCACCTCTGCGACAACAGTCCCCTGACACACAGTGGTTAGGCAAAAGGCATGTCTTAGCATTTAATGTTTATGACGTGGGGACAACTAGAGCATCAGGTATTTAATGTTGTGACATAAAGTGTGAGGGAAGTCTTTCATAGTCTTTAATGACTGAGTTGCCTTGGGGGTGGTGTGGGGGGTTATTTAAGTACCCCAACCACCTTTGAGGAATAGGGGGATCCTTTTCAGGAGAGTTCATGTTCTTTTAAGAATCAAGGGAGTTTTTTCTAGAGAGAATTATTGCAAACCAGAGAGTTTCACCCACTCACCATTGTTATTAATCACGAAGCTTTTAATGCGTAACAGAGAGAGAAAGGGTTTTTTGGCGTGTTTCTACCTGCCTACCAAGGTGTATCTGGGATGCTTACTTCTCTTTCCCTCTAGCTAAGTCATTTTTAAGCTCATTATCACTTTTCTGAGTTATACACGAGAGATTTGTGAGTTTAAACTAAGTCTTATCTTTATTGAACTTGTGTGTGGGTGTCATATTGCTAATCTAAAGCTTTGGCCCATTAGCTTATTATTACCCTACTCAAACAGGGGTTACGCCTCCATCTATAATCAAAAGTACCCTCTTACATTTGGTGACTCCGCTGGGGAGGCATTCTCCTAGGTAAGGAGTATGGCGCAAGATAATGCTACTCGAAGACTCAACTTTGGTGATATCCAACATAATGAAGAACAATCCGTGAGGGAGCAAGAGGCCCTAAGGGATGGGGATCCTCGAGTAGAGGTACCTCCGGTTCCAACGATGTTAGCCGTTCCAGGGGTGACACAACCTTCCACGAGTGTGGGGTTAGGACCCGCCCAGATTGCGCTCCTCATGAGCAAGTTTCATGAGTTTTTGCAAACTCCAGTAGCTTCAACTATGCTGGGAGGATTGGAGGCTAATGCTTTCGTAACACCAGGAGTAGCTCCAATGGACCCACCAGGTGCAGTTATTACAGGAACGATCCCAGCAAGCATACCCTCTACTGTGAATCTAGTAGTGGGAACCTCAGGAGTTTCAATGGCACCACCGGTAACATTCATTTCAGTTGCAACGAGCGCTCAGCCCATGGCCCCGCTGCTGGTTGCCCCAGTAGCATCGCCCATGGAAGAAATGAGAAAAGAGATGCAGAAAGAGATGTTGAAGTTCATGCCATCTTCCACGCAATCAGCTGGTGAGGTGGCTTCGATTTATGACGACTTCCAAACACCCTATCCTCAAGAGTACAACGATGAGCCTTACCCAAAGGACTATATGTGGGAACCCGAAGGAGCAATTAAGCGTTTTGTTGAACAGTTGGGAGAGCATTGCAATAATAAGAAGCTTAGGTTGAGGGAGTTTTCCAAATCCCTAACTGATAAGGCATACACCTGGTACTCCTATTTGACTCCCAACATCGTTTCTACGTGGGAGGAGATGCATGTATTAATTGTCCAAAAGTTCTTTCTGGCAGAAGATGAGTTCACCTTGACCCAACTTGGCAGGGAGAAGCAAAGACCTGTGGAAGAGGTGGTGGCCTATGTTCAAAGGTTCAGGGAAAGTTCCCTCGATGTAAGGGTGGAGTCTAAAGAGTCCAAGTTATTACAGATTTGTGTTGAGGAACTTCTTCCTGAATACATCAGCTATCTTATCAACGAGACGCGCGAGGGGACTTTTGCGGCATTCTTGAAAGCGGAGAGAAACATCTCTTTGGTGGTGCGACCCAATCCAATGGTAGCGCCCATGATGTTCAGGCAATCGATGCAACTCGCTGGGGGGAGGTCTCATCCCCTACGGATAGGGTACGCCGAGGGGGAAGATAGGGGCAAGGCACCGAAGAGGGACAACAAGAGGAAGTTTAGAAGAGACAGACAAGACCCGCCACTATTGCCTTGCACAATGACGTGAGTTGTTATAACGCGATGGTCCAAGGGGGAACAGTTTATGAACCAAAAGGCATTCCAATGGAAGAACCCGATGCTACAACGAAGGAGGATCCCAAATATTGTCAGATTCATCGAAAGATCCAGCATCCAACAGAGAGATGTTTCACACTAAGAAGAATCATTGATAAACATATGAAGGGGGGAACATTGCAGATCCCCCTATAAAATGCTAACAACAACCCACTACTATCGCATGGGGCCAATCTCGTGGTGGCCTATGATGAAGGAGAGGAGTACGAGGAAGCTTTAGAGATTTGCACCAGGGGAATGGCTAACGTCGTGCTAGCTTACGATGAAGCAAGCGCCAAGGATGTGGGGGATGCATATGATGTCGAAGGTGAAGAGGTAGACCCGACCTTAGAATATTGGGCAATTTCAAAATCCCCGAAGTTCACTTGGTTCTTCGAACAAGTTGGGATTCCAAAGGAGAGTAGGTTGTAGATAACCCAGGCGATACTTGATATTTCGAAAAAGAACGCGGTCCCTTCGCTGAGATGGAAGGGACCCATGGCCAGGTTGGTGAGAAGGTTTCTGTCAGAGGTAACCTTTAGCGATGCAGATAGGGCTATAAGGTTCCCTCATAGCAGAGCATTGTATGTGACCGCCAGGGTTAACGGAGTTAGCTTCGCAAGGACTCTCATGGATGGGGGAGATTCCATCAACATCATGCCGATCAACTCCTTCCACGCAACTAATATTCCAGAAGAAAGGCTGGTCCCCATGCCTTTGGTGATTTCGGGGTACGATAATCAATCTTCCAAGTCCATTGGGTACGTTAACGTTGGGATTGTAATGGAAAATATGAGTTCCCATATCAAGTTCCACGTAATAGAGAGTGAAACTTCCTATCATCTGCTAATAGGAAGGGTGTGGATGCACAACCAAGGCCTAATTACTTCTACATACCACCAATGTGCTAAAGCGAATGTCAAGGGCACATAGGTGACCATTAGGGCTACAAAGAGTCCCTTCGCTATTGAAGAGGCTCACTTGGTAGACGTAGCATTTTACACAGAGTTAGAGGAATATGTACGGGTCTTGACAAGAAGAATTGAAGGATCATGGGTTCCCTCGATCAGAGAAAGAATGGGGCCTTTAAACGAGCAGAAGAAGGAGGTTACGAGCGGCGTAAGGGAAATAGACGAAGAAGCTCACCATGTGGCCCCTCGGCCCTAAGGCATCTCGAAGCAGCTTAAAGACAGAATGAGGCCTAGAGTGGACCCAATGGACCATGAGTTCCAACGGCAGAGCGTGCTGAGCCGGTTCTCAGGAGAAAAAGTGGCCGAGGCTTCTAGAGAGAAGAAGAGGAAGGAGACCACCACTACTAATAGGCAATGCAAGAAAGTCGTTACCGAGGAAGGAAATGTGGTGTATCGATTGTAACGGTGTGAGCGGGACGCCGAAGGAACTGAGGATGAGGTTGGCCCAATATATGAATGCTTTTTAGTAGATCAACGAGGGTAGTTCATGGTGATAGATAATTCTAGCATACATGAATTCGTGGAAGGGAAAATCAGCCAAATCCCCAGGCGCAAGAGTTGGAGCAATTGAACCTGGAAAAAGAAGGAGAAGATCCAAGACCCATATTTATCTTGAAGGATCTCAGCAATTAGAAATGAGAGGCCTCGGTCGAATTGATTCGGGAGTTTATAGATGTATTTGCATGGAAATACACAAAAATGGAAGGGCTGGATGAGGAAGTAAGATGCCACAGGTTGAACGTAATGCCTTCATCCATTCAAGTGAAACAGGCAACAAGAACGTACAAGCCTGAGCTGGATCTAAAGATTAAAGAAGAGTCCAGCGCCTGCTAACGGCATGTTTCATCATACCGATACAGCACCCACTCTGGCTATCTAGTATTGTCCCGGTGGGAAAGAAGGATAAAAACCAAATAAGGATCTGTGTGTACTTCAGAGATTTGAATAGAGCATGTCCTAAAGATGAGTTCCCTCTACCCTCCATCGAAATGGTTGGTCATGAGATGTATATTTTTATGGATGGGTATGTGGGGTATAATCAGATTAAGATGGACCCCTCGAATGTAGAGAAAATGACATTCAGGACCTCGTTGGGTAACTTCATGTACAGGGTGATGCCGTTCGGCCTCAAGAACATCGGGGCGACTTACCAGAGAATGATGATGGCCATTTTTCATGAATTCTTCCACAAATTTGTAGAATTCTATGTGGATGACTTGGTCATCAAATCAAAGGAGGAGGGGTCCCACCTGAGCGATTTGAGGAAGGTGTTTTCTCGTTATAGAAAGTATAAATTGAGGATGAACCCATTGAAGTGTGTTTTCAGAGTAACGAGTGGGAAATTCTTAGGCTTTGTGGTTGATCGACAAGGGGTGCAAATGGACCAAGACAAACAGAGGGCGATCTTAGAAATGCCAAGCCCTAGAATGGCGAGGGAGTTGAAGAGCTTCCTAGGTAAAGTCTCATACCTTAGGAGATTTGTGCCTGGATTGGCTGAAGTAACACACCCGCTGATGCAGTTGTTACGAAAGAGCACGAAGTTCAGGTGGGAGGAGGTTCACCAGGAGTCTTTCACTGAGCTGAAGAAGCTGTCGGTTTCACCACAAACCATGGTTCCCCCACTGGCAGGGACACCGTTGTAGTTATATCTCACATCTACCACGAGGTCCGTCGGAGCTTTGCTAGCACAGGAAATTAATGGGCAAGAACGACCAGTCTACTACCTCAGTAGAATCATACATGCTCCAGAGATTAGATACAGCAGCTTAGAAAGGCATTGTTTAGCCTTAGTCTTTGTAGCACAAAAACTTAGGCATTATATGCTGTCTTTTACAATTCATATTTTAACTAGATGCGATCCTATTAAGTATTTATTGGCAAGAACTATATTGATTGGCAGGGCAGCTAGGTGGTTCCTCATCCTCTCAGAATATGACTTGAAGTGTGTAGTCCCTCGCGCGATCAAGAGCCAGGCGTATGCTGATCTATTGGCAATTTTTCCACAGGGAACGTTTGAACCACCTCAAGAAGACATTCCAGGAGATGACCTACAAGCTAATCATCTGGATGCAACTAGGGAGGAGTGGACGATGCAGTTCGATGGATCTTCGGCAGAAAAGAAGGGAGGGGCAGGGGTTATTTTTCAAAAGGAGTGGAAGAGATTTGCCTTTCCTACTAGTTAGATTTCCCTTGTTCCAATAACGAAGCAGAGTATGAGTCATTAGTACTAGGGTTGTTGGAGGCTCTTCGAAGGGGAATTCGTTCACTCTGCATTAAGGGTGAATTGAACTTAGTGATCCAGCAAGTAAACGGAGAATATGCATTGAAGCACATGAACCTGGAACCATACAGAACGATCATTCAGAAACTCCTCAACCAGTTCCATCAAACTAAGATCAAAAGACACCCCAGAACGATGAACCTCCATCCAGATGCATATGCAACTATTGCCCAGAAAATGGTCATGAGGAGCGATACAACTATCGTCACGATCCAACGAAGAACAACTCCTTCGGTGGTACAATCAATTCTACCGACGGGGGAGGACGCGAACTGGAGAGGAGAGATTAGGAAACAACTGGAGTCTGGAGAAGGGGGAATGGGGCTAAGAGAGTGGGCCCAATATTTTACAAACCAGGGAAATCTCTAATTCAGAAACGTAGGGGGATGGTTATCAAGATGTATTGGCCCAGAAGAAGTAGAGCAAAGGTTGAAGAAAATACATGAGGAGCACTGCGAAACAACTGAGGTACCTCTTTATAGGAGAATTCAAAGAGAGGGATATTTTTGGCCTAGAATGAAGCAGGACACGGCGAAGCTACAACAGAGGTGCGATAAGTGTCAAATTTTCTTCGGAGCAGCTAAATATCATTTTATTGAAACTCAGGCCGACTGGAGGCAACCCTATATCGACTTCATTCAAGATAAAGTTATCCCAACAGAAAAAATTGATGCGATGAGGCTAAAGCGAAGGCCCCCAAGGTTCTATACCCATAAGGGGCAGCTCTACCAAAGGGGATACTTTAACAGACCATTACGTTGCATCACGAAGGAAGAAGCAGCTGAGGTCCTCAAACAGGCGCACGATCCAGCTCACATAGGAGGGGCCAAGTTGTATGATCAGTTGATGACGTTGGGGTATTATTGGCCAACGATGGAGAAAGACTCTGCTGAGTTCGTTCGAAAATGTAAAGCTTGCCAACTACATGAAAATATGATCCATGCCCCTCGGTGGACTTACACTCTCTGGCAACGCCTTAACCTTTTCACACTTGGGCGTTTGACCTGGTGGGGGAAATACATCCTTCTTCGAGGGGGAAGATATGGATACTAGTTACAACGGAGTGCTTTACAAAGTGGGCAGAGGCAATACAACTCAAAAGGGCAACGGATGGGGTGGTGAGCAACTTCATTAGAGAATACATTATTTGTCGTTTTGGGATCCCAAATATTATTCTCTCAGATAATGGGACGCCCTTCGTCAATTCAGAAGTAACTATGCTCATAGACAAGTACTCCATTGTTCACCATACCTCAACGGTGGCATACCCAAAAGGAAACGAGCAGGCCGAAGTGACTAATAAAACATTGGTTAATATTCTGGCCAAAGTATTAGAGGACTTCCCAGGATCGTGGGACGACAAGATACCAGCTGTGTTATGGGCCTATCGAACAACAAAGAGGAAACCCACGGGGTACACCCCGTTCTTGCTTGTTTATGGGGCGGAGGCAATTCTTCCAGTAGAGTTAGACATTCCCCCAACCCGATACACCTTGCAAAGCAGCAGCTCCCTCAGAATAGACACGTGCAGTTGGAAGTGTTAGACAAACACAGAGATAATGCGATGCAACACTTTCAAATGTACACGAAACAGCTCTCCAGGGCATATGATAACCTGGTAAGACCCAGGAAGTTCATGAAGGGAGACCTCATTTTGAAAGCAGAGGTGAAGCACATCAGGGAGATTCCTCTACCGAAGTTTGCAGCTAATTGGAAGGGGCCTTTGTTGTAAAAGAAGCTCATGACTCAGGCTATTGCTTAATTTATAGGATAGAGGAAGACAAGCCATTTAAAATTAATAATAAATGGCTGAAGGTTTATTATGTGTAGACAATTAAGTTTGAACCATGATTCTAAATAGATGTTGTTATGAATATACAAGTTTTAGTTATGACTTGAACAGTACGAAAGAGTTGCAGAAATATAGAAATTTATAACATATAAAAGTAGTTGTAACATACAGACGAATTGGAAAATATACATTTCTCATTCATTCGTAAACAATGGAGCATTACAAAATTGGGAACTACTGCCCAGGATTTACATAGAAAGAGGCCAGAGGAATATATATACAAGAGTTGATCAGCCTAAGAGGAACCATAGATCTGAAGACGAGAAAAAATCTCCAGGAAGGCTCGAATAAGCTGTAGTGCAAGACCTATAGGCGTTGATGGAAACCTCCAACATCGTTTGCACTTGTGTACGTTTGATGAGGAGTCTTTCTCGTTTCAGCTTGACCAGACGCAAAGCTTCTTCGGCATCGTCTACCTCCTTAGAAACTTCTTCAAGAAGGGGTGCTAGTTCGGCCAACCTGGCTTCCTCAGCTCGTTGGTCCTGTTGATGCTTTTACAACAATTCCCTCTGCCTGATAAGTTATTGGCTCTTCAAAGTCTTTAAATACGATATAAGACAGTTAAAACGGAAACCATCACGACCCAACTCCCTCAAATAGCCAAGAAATTGGTTAAGGAGGGGTCTGGTAATGGTCGCGGTGGGAGTGCTAGCAATTTTTGCAACAACGCTAACTATGCCTTGTAGCCTGTAACTCATGACAGAGATGTTGGAACGTAAGAAATCCACTGTGAAGGTTTCAGGATGGTGATTCTCAAGTTTCTCGATCACTATTCGATGGGTGGCGGGCATTTGGGGAGAACATTGAAGCACCATCAAGCAGAATGCAAGAGGAGCCAAATCAGGCTGATGAAGCTCGCACCCGGATTCACTCTCTACTGCAGCACCGGTCGTGTAACCTTGGTCCGCATGGCCAGAATCTTCTGAGATGACAGGTTCCCGATGAGGTGAGCTAATAGGCAAAAGAACGGTGGAGAGGTCTCTCATGCAACCTGAGATAAGAAAAGTAATGAGAGAAGTAATGATTTTATGAAAAATCTTAACAAGTGTTTACGTTGTTAAGTCACCGATATAGGTGGAGTTTATGAAAAATCTTAACAAGTGTTTTCGTTGTTAAGCCACCATTATAGGTGGAGTTTGTGAAAAAATCTTAACAAGTGTTTGCGTTGTTAAGTCACCGTTATAGGTGGAGTTTATGAAAAATCTTAACAAGTGTTTGCGTTGTTAAGTCACAAATATAGGTGGAGTTTATGAAAAATCTTAACAAGTGTTTGCGTTGTTAACTCACCGTTATAGGTTAAGTTTATGAAAAATATTAACAAGTGTTTGCGTTGTTAAGTCACCGATATAGGTGGAGTTTATGAAAAATCTTAACAAGTGTTTGCGTTGTTAAGTCACAGTTATAGGTGGAGTTTATGAAAAATCTTAACAAGTGTTTTCGTTGTTAAGTCGCCATTATAGGTGGAGTTTATGGAAAGTCTTAACAAGTGCTTTCATTTATGAAAAATCCTAACAAGTGTTTTCATTGTTAAGTCACCGTTATAGGTGGAGTTTATGGAAAATATTAACAAGCGTTTCCGTTGTTAAGTCACTACTATAAAGAGGAGTTGGCAAAAATACCTCAATCATGGAAGGAGTTGGAACGGGAATCACTGGGGGCGGCCGTGGGGGCAGAAACCGCTGGAGGTGGGCTTATTACATCAGAAGCCTCAACGGCACCCCTAGTTCCAGAAGCCTCAACATTGGGAAAAGTTCCCCTACCAACATAGGGCACCAAAGCCAGCACAGGTGATTCACTGGGAGAAGATGATGGACTCCCAAATGAGGCCCCAACATGGGCGGGTACAGAAAAACCACCAAGAGGGGTAGAGGCACCAACCTTGGCCCTATACGCATGGAGACTATCAAGAGAAGGTGGAGCAAGATTGGGAGAAAGCTGCAACATGAAGTTCAGTGTTAAAAAAAAGAAGAAAAGAGGAATAAACATAGAAAAAATAGAGAAGTACCTCTAAAGGCCACTTACCTCAGTTATGGTACGAAAAACGGGAATTGTGGTCAAGGGTCTTGATGATGCTGAGATTTAGCACCACCGGATAAGTGATGATGAGCTCAAACAATGGCAGCTATGGCCGCCATAGAGATGTATATGTATATGTATAGAAGGAGGTGAGTATAAGAGGAATAAGACAATGATGTATAGTGGTTCAGCGAATCAGGCCTACATCCACTGTGAGTGTGTGATCCACTAAGTATGGGCACTAATGGCGTTGGATACAATGCAAATAAACTCCCTTTCTCTCTCTATTGTGTCTACAAGAAGAGTTTTAGCTAGGGTTACAATTATCAATCGATCCCCTGTAGGGTTGTAGGTGACTAGTATATATAGGTCTTGGGGGGTGTAGTGTACCCCCCAAGTATGCATGGTGAATGTGAATGATGATATAGCCAATCCCCTATTGACACATATAGATGCCAAATGATGACATAATATTCCCTCACGCGAGGGTGTGATTTTGTTATAACGGTCTCCCATGTGCCATGTGAGCCTCACGCGCACTGTTCCACGCGTCTCTCAAACCACGCGCTGTGATGATGTCACCCTTGGCCTTTGATATGAGGCAGAGGGCAAAGTTCCTTCCGGTAATGAGTCTGGCCTAATTTAGGCCTTGTACTGTCGTACCTTCGGAGGGTCATTCGGAGCCTGATGAAGGGTCGACCCCCTGAGGGGTCATCCGGAGCCTGATGAAGGGTCAGCCTCCTGAGGGGTCATCCGGAGCCTGATGAAGTGCAGGGCACCCTCGGCATGGCCGAGGGTATATACGGGTATATCAATCACCCCCCAGCCCTTAGCCATAGATGATGCTGAGATGGCTGAGGGATAATGCTGCTTTTGAGACTAAGTGTATGGTCTGTTTAATGAGTGACACTTGTCAAACTGATTTGACAGCTGTCAAATTTTTATCCAATGTCGTTCCAGTTTTCAAGGCATGGCGGTTGCATGCTGCTTGGGACTTTGTGCCTTAATGATGTCCTCCTCGTGGGCTGTGCTTTGGCTTGGGTAATGGGACCACTCATTACTAAGGTATATAAGCAATTTTTGAAACCATTCATTCTCTTCATCTTCTTCGCTCCCAAGCTCTCTCTCTCTCTCTCTCTCTCTCACTTCCAGCCTTCTTGCCATTTCTGCAGTTTTTGCACCTTCAAGCTTAGGAACTTCGCCATTCCTCTTCAGGTAACACCTTGACCCTAGTGTCCTACTTATACACGAGAGATTTGTGAGTTTAAATTAACTCTTATCTTCATTGAACTTTTGTCTGGGTGTCCTATTGCTAATCTAAGGCTTTGGCCCATTAGCTTATTATTACCATACTCAAACAGGGGTTACGCCTCCATTTATAATCTAAAGTACCCTCTTACAGCTGATATAGCCAACACTCCCACTTCAAACGTTACCAGAGCCCTCCTCAACCAATTCTTTGGCTATCTGAAGGATTTGGGTCGTGATGGCTTCCGTTTTGACTAGCTTATTACGCACTTAAAAACTTTGAAGAGTCAACGACTGGATAGTCAGAGGGAGCTACTGCAGAAACATCAAGAGGATCAACGGGCTAAGGAGGATAAGTTGGCTAAGCTAGAACCTCTGCTTGAAGCTGTTAATAAGGAGGTAGAAGATGTCGAAGAAGCTCTGGGACTAGTGATGTTGAAATGAGAAAAACTCCTCATCGAACGTACACAAGTGGAAACGAGATTGGAGGTTTGTATAAGTGGTCAACAGTCTTGTCTAGTAGCTTCTTTGGGCCTTCCTGGAGATTTTTTCTTTGCTCTAGATCTTTGGTTCCTTTTAGGTCAAAGATTTGTTGTAAACATTTTCCTTTTATTTTTTTATGTAATTCTTGGGCAATAGCTCCCAATTTTGTAATGCCCCAAAGTTTATGAATGAAAAAAAAATGTATGTTTTCCCATGTCATCTCTTTGTGCTATAAATGTTTGCATATATTATGAAGTTCTATAATTCTTTCATCTCCACTCGAGTTATAAAAAAAACTTGTATATTCATAACAACAGCTAGATACATCAGTGGTCCAAACTTAATTACTTACACATGATATTCTTTTAACCATTTATTGTTAATATTAAATGGCTTGTCTTCTTCCATCTTAGATATTAAGCAATAACCATAATCGTGAGCTTCTTTTACAATGAAATGTCCCTCCTAATTCGCTGTAAACTTAGGTAGAGGAAGCTCCCTGATGTGCTTTACTATCGCCTCCAAAATGAGATCTCCCTCCACAAACTTCCTTGGTCTCACCAAGTTATCATATGCCCTGGAGAGATGCTTCGTATATATTTGGAAGTGGTGCATCGTATTATCTCTATGTTCATCATACGCTTCCAACTGCACATGTCTATTCTGAGGGAGCATGCTACTTAGCAAGGCATATCGAGCAGAGGGAACTTCCAAGTCTATCGGAAGAATTGCCTCAGCCCCATAAATAAGGGAGAATGGAGTATACCCCGTGGGATTCCTCTTGGTTATTCGATAGGCCCACAACAGAGCTGGTATTTTGTCATCCCATGATCCTGAAAAATCCTCCATCGTTTTGGCCAAAATATTAACCAAGGTTTTGTTAGTTACCTCGGCTTGACCGTTGCCCTTTGGATATGCCACCATTGAAGTATGATGAACAATGGAGTACTTGTCTGTGAGCATTGTTACCTTTGAATTGATGAAAGGGGTTCCGTTATCTGAGAGGATAACCTTTGGAATCCCAAAATGGCAAATGATGTATTCTCTGATGAAGTTTCTCACCACCCTCATTGTTGCCCTTCTTAGTGGTATCGCTTCAGCCCACTTTGTAAAACACTCCATTGCTACTAGTATCCATATATTCCCCCTTAAAGAAGGATGTATTGCCCCTACCAAGTCAAATGACCAAGTATGAAAAGGATAAGGCGTTGCCAGGGAGTGTAGGTCCACCGATGGGGCATGGATCATATTTCCATGAAGTTGTCAAGCCTTGCACTTTCGAACGAACTCATCAGAGTCTTTCTCCATTGTTGGCCAATAATACCCCAACGTCATCAACTGGTCATATAACTTGGCCCCTCCTATATGAGCTGGATCGTGCGCCTATTTGAGGACTTCAGCTGCTTATTCCTTCGTGATACAACGTAATGGCCTGTTGAAGTAGCCCCTTTGATAAAGCTGCCCCTCCTGAACGTAGAACCTCGGGGCCCTTTGCTTAAGTACTATCGCATTAATTTTCTCCATTGGTATGACCCCATCTTTAATAAAGTCAATATAAGGTTTCCTCTAGTTAGATTGAGCTTCAACGAAATGACATTCAACTGCCTCGAAGAATAACTGGCACTTAGTGCACTTTCGTTGTACCTCCGCTGCGTCATGCTTCATTTTAGGCCAAAAATAAACCTCCTTTTGAAGGTATCTTAGTTATTTTCCAGTGCTCTTCATGTGTCTTCTTCGACCTCCGCTCTATTTTTTCTGGGTCGATGCATCTTGATAACCATCCCCCTGTATTTTTTAAGTAAAGATTTCCCTAATTTGTGAAGTATTGGGTTAGTTCCCTCAGCTCCATCGCTCCTTCTCCAGATTCTAGTTGCTTTTTAATCTCTCCCCTCCAGTCATCGTCCTCCTCCATCGGCAGAATTCACTATACCACCGAAAGAGCCGTTCTTCGTTGAATCATAACTGTAGTTGTATCATTCATCATGACCATTTTTTAGGCGATGGTGGCATAGGAGTTTGGATGTCGATTCATCATTCAGGGATGTCTCTTGATCTTGGTCCGATGGAACTGGCTAAGAAGCCTCTGAATGATTGTTCGGTATGGTGCCAGGCTTTGGTGTTTCAATGTATATTCTCCATTCACTTATTGAATTACCAAGTTTGAATCACCTTTAATACAAAGTGAACGAATCCCCCTTCGAAGGGCCTCCAATAACCCCAGCACTAACGCTTCATACTCTGCTTCATTATTAGAATGAGGGAAATCTAATTTGTAGGAAAGACAACTCTCCTCCATTCCTTTTGAAAGAAGAACCCCTGCCCCTCCTTTCTTTTTCGCTGGATATCCATCAAATTACATCTTACATTCCTCATCACTTGCGTCCAAGTAATTGGCCTGTAAGTTGTCTCCTGGAATACTTTCTTTAGGTGGCTCAAATGTTCCAGAGGGGAAGATTGCCAACAGGTCAGCGTACGCCTGGCTCTTGATCGCGCGAGGAACCACACACTTTAAGCCATATTCTGAGAGGATGAGGAACCACCTAGCTTCCCTACCAATCAATATAGTTCTTGCGAGAAAATACTTAATAGGATCTCATCTAGTTACAATATGAATTGTAAAATATAGCATATAATGTCTAAGTTTTTGCGCTATAAATACTAAGGCTAAACAATGCCTTTCTAATCTACTATATCTGACCTCTGGCCCATGTATGATTCTGCTGAGGTAGTAAACTAGACATTCTTGCTCGTCAATCTCTTGTGCTAGCAAAGCTCCAACGGACCTCATGGTGGATGTGAGGTACAGTTGCAATGGTATTCCCGCCTTTGGGGGAACCATGGTCTGTGGTGAAACGAGCAGTTTTTTCAGTCCAGTGAAAGACTCTTGGTGAACCTCCTCCCACTTGAATTTCGTGTTCTTTTGCAAAAGCTTCATCAATGGGTGCGTCATTTCGGTCAATCCTGGTACAAATCTCCTAAGGTAAGAAACTTTACCCAAGAAACTCTTCAGTTCCTTCATCGTTCTTGGATTGGGAATCTCCAAGATCGCTTGCTGTTCGTTTTGGTCCATCTGTACTCCCTGCCGATCAACCATGAAACTCGAAAACTTCCACTAGTTACTCCAAAGATGCATTTTATTGGGTTTATACTTTCTGCATCGAGAAAACACCTTCCTCAAATCACTTAGATGAGACTCTTCCTTGTTTGACTTGATGACCAAATTATCCACATAAAATTCCACAAACTTGTGAAAGAAGTCATGGAAGATGGCCACATCGTTCTCTGATAAGTAGCCCTAGCATTCTTGAGTCCAAATAACATTACTTTGTACATGAAATTGCCCAATAGGGTCCTAAACGCCGTTTTCTTTACATTCGTAGGGTCCATCTTGATATGGTTATACCCTTTATACCCATCCATGAAGCTATACATCTCATGGCCAACCGTTGCATCTATCAGGCTATCGATGTAAGGTACAGGGAACTCATCCTTGGGGTAAGTCCTATTCAAGTCTCTAAAATCCACACAGATCCTTATTTGATTTTTGTCTTTCTTACCCACTGGAACAATGCTAGACAACCAAAGTGGGTGATGTATCGGTTTAATGAACCCTGCCGTCAGTAAGCGTTATACCTCTTCCTTGATCTTCAAGTCTAGCTTCTCCCGAATCAACTTAACCAAGGCCTCTCATTTTCCTTTACTAAGGTCTTTCGAGATAAAAATAGGCGTTGGATCCTCCCTTTCTTTCGCCAGGTTCAACTGCTTCAACTTTTGTGCTTGCGGCTTTGGTTGATCTGCCATGTAATTTGGTTCCTCGGTAATTTCTTCCCCAAATTCTTGTATGTTGGAGTTTTCTATCACCATATATTGTCCTCGTTGATCCACCAGAAAGCACTCATATATCAGGTCAGCCTCATTATCATTTTCTTTGGTCGCTCGTTCACACCATTATAACCGATAAACTAACTTTCCTTATTCGATAACTACCTTTTTACATTATCTACTGGTAGTCACCACTGACTTCCTTTTCTTCTCTCTAGAAGCCTCAGCTACTCTCCCTTCTAAAAATTGACTCAGCACGTTCAGTCGTTTAACCTAATGCTCCATTGGGCCCACTCTAGGACTCATCCTATCTTTAAGCTGCTTCAAAATATTTTAAGGCCGAGGGACCACCTGATTTGCTTCTTTGTCCATCACTCCTTTACTACTTGTGACCTCTTTATTCTGCTCGTTCAAGGGGCCCATCCTTTCTCCGAACGAGGGAACCCATGATCCATCCATTCTTCTCGTTAGGAATTGGACATCCTCCTCCAATTATATGTAAAATGCCACATCTACCAAGTGATCTTCCTCAACAGCGAAGGGCCTCTTCGTAGCCCTAATGGTCATCTCCGTTTCGTTCCCTTGATATTCGTCTTGGTGCATTGGTGATACGTCAAAGGAATTATCCCTTGGTTGTGCATCCACACTCTTCCTATCAGCAGATGGTAAGAAGTTGCACTCTCTATTATGTGGAACTTGATATGGGAACTCAAATTTCCCATCACAATCCCAATATTCACGTACCCAATGGACTTAGAAGACTTGTTGTCATATCCCAAAATCACCAAAGGCATGGGGACTAACCTTTCTTCCAGAATATTAGCTACGTGAAAAGAGTTGATTGGCATGATATTGATGGACGATCCCCCATCCATAAGAGTACTTACAAAACTAACTTTGTTAATGCTGACGGTCACATATAATGGCCTGTTATAAGGGAACCTTATGGCCCTATCTGCATCGCTGAAAGTTACTTCTGACAGAAACCTCTTTACCAACCTGGCCATGGGTCCCTTCCATTTCAGCGAAGGGATTATGTTCTTCCTCGCAATGTCAAGGATTGCCTGGGTTATTTCTAATCTACTCTCCTTCGGTATCCCTACTTGGTCGAAAAAGAAGGTAAACCTTTGGCATTTTGAAACTACACAGTATTCTATGACTTGGTCTGCTTCCTCACCTTCAACATTATATATATCCTCCACGTCTTTAGCACTTGCTTCATCGTAGGCTAATACTACGTTAGACATTCCCTTAGTATAATCTTTCAAAGCTTCTTCGAACTCCACCTTCTTCGTCGTTAATTCTCTTTATTCTCTTTCTGCCTCCTCATCATAGGCCACCACCAGATTGGCCCCATGTGCTGGGAGTGGGTTGTTATTAGCATTCTGCGGAGGGATTTGCAACATCCCTTCCTTCACATACTTGTCGATGATTCTTATTAGCATGAAACATCTCTCTATTGGATACTGAATCTTTCGATATTTAGGATCCTCCCTTATTGTAGCATTGGGTTACCCAATGGTAATGCCCTTTGGTTCATAGACCATTCCTCCTTGGACTATTTCATTGTAACAGCTGACAGCCTCCTCCACCGTACAAGGCAATGGTGGTGGGTTCTCCCTGTCTCTTCCAAACTTCCTCTTATTGTCCTTCTTCGACACCTTGCCCCCATCTGCTTCCTTGGTGTACCCTACCCATGGGGGCTGAGACCTCCCCCGCACAGGTTGTATCGGCTGCCTAAACATCATGGGTACCACCAGTGGGTTTGGTTGCACCACCAATGAGATATTTCTTGCTAACTTTAGGAACGTCGAAAAAGTTCCCTCGCGCGTCTCATTAATGAGATGGCAGATGTACTCAGGAAGTAGCCCCTCCGCACATATCTACAATAACTTAGACTCTTTGTCCTCCTCCCTCACATTGAGGTACCTTTCCCTGAACCTTCGAATGTAAGCCACCACTTCTTCCCCGGGTCATTGCTTCTCCCTCCCCAGTTGGGTCAAAGTAAATTCATCTTCCGCTAGAAAAAACTTCTGGACGAATAAAACGTGCATCTCTCCCATGTGGAAACACACTTGGGAGATAACTGAGAATACCAAGTGTATGCCTTATCGGCTAAGGATTTAGAAAATTCCCTCAACCTGATTTTCTTGTTATTGCAATGCACCCCCAACTATTCAACGAAGCATTTAATATGTTCTTTCGGGTTTCCACCCTTTCCCGTGTATTTTTCAAAAATAGGAGGAATATAATCTTTCGAGTAGGGCTCATCATTGTATTCCTGGGGGTAAGGCGTCTAAAAATCATCATAGGTCGAAGCTACCTCGCCCATAGATTGCGAGCAGGCTTGCATGAACTTCAACATCTCTTTTTGCATCACCCTCCTCATTTCTTCCATGGGCGACGCCATTGAAGCAGTAACCAATGGGACTATAGGCTGCGTGCCCGTTACAACTGGAGAAATCATCACAGTTGGAGCCGTTGATGCTCCTAGGGTTCTGGCCGCTGGTTTTACAACGGAGGGTGTACTTTCTAGAACTGTTCCCGCCATGACCGCACTTGGTGGGGGCATTGTCTTCAAATCCTCCCAACATCGTTGAAGCTACGGGAATTTGCAAAAACTCATAGAATTTATTCATAAGGAGTGGCACTTGAGCTGGTCCCAACCTGGCACTCGTTGAATCCCGTGCCGCTCCTTGGACACCTGTTGCTGCCTAAAGTGGAGGTACCTCTACCCGAGGAACCCCATCCCTTAAAGCCTCCAGCTCTCTCGCCGCCTGTTCTTCATTATGTTGAATGTCATCAAAGTTAAGCCTTCGATTAACGTTATCTTGCACCATACTCCTTGCTTAGAAGTATGCTTCCCTAGCAGAGTCGCCAAATGTAAGAGGGTATTTTAGATTATATGGAGGCATAAACCCTTTTGAGTATGGTAATGATAAGTTAAGTAGCAACACTATTGATTAACCACCGGACATACAAAGAAGATTCAATGAAGATAGACTCAGTTTAAACTCATAAATCTCTCGTGTATAACTCAGAAGGTAGTAGTGAAATTTAAAAGCAACTTTTCTTAGAGGGAGAGAGAAGATGAATACCATAGATACACCTTGGTAGGCATCAAAAACACCCCCATCACCTTCAATGATCCATGTCATATATTAAAGCTTCGTAAGAAATGACAATGGTGGGTGAGTAGACTCCCTGGTTTGTAATAAGTCTCTATAGTAATAACTTTTATACTCTCAATAATAACATGATCTCTCCTCAGAGGTGGTTGGGTCCTTAAATAGCCCCCTCCACACTACCCCGAGGTAACTCAACCATTAATGCTTCTGAAAGACATCCCTCATACTTTATTTCACAAGCATTAAATACTTGATCCACTATTTATCTCCACGTCATAAGCATTAAATGACAAGACATGCCTTTTCCTAACCAGTGTGTGTCAGGGGGATGCCGTCACAAAGGTGGCTCACCAACTATTTGACATCACCAAATACCACGGTGGTTAACTCAAGTATAGGTTTAACATTGTCTAGCTGGTTAGTGACATTAGATAAAGCGTATGTGACATTAAGTAGAGGGTTGTTTGGCTCATAACTCAACGCCCGATGGAACTCAAGGTTGCTCTCCCCGAGGTTCCACGGTCAGGGTCCTTCGGTGTTTTACCAGGTGTATCTAAGATGTCCAGTACAAGCCCTCACGGTGCCTCACTTCTCAATCCTCCAAATCAAGTCCCTATAAAGTTCCCAAGGCGAGGTCGTTCGATAGAGCATAAAAGCTCTCCCAGGCCCTGCCAAGCCTGGTCTCTCGCGATTATCGTTCGACCTCACACAAAATCATTATACTCATTACATATTTACCATCGTTTTAGCTCATAGTCAATATAAACAAAAGATACAACAAGACTAAATTAACATGACAAAAGGACGAGCTCTCTCAGTCAGCTTCTTTGCTGGAAGGTCCCTCTGGGTTGCCACACTGAGTTGCCTTAATCCCAAACACTGTTGTAAATGGTGGGATTATCTCTAATCTCAAGATTACCTTCAAGCCCCCTCTACAGGTGTTTTGGAGAAGTTTTGATGGATGAAACCCGTAAGTTGGTTAGCGAAGTTTGGGCAAGAACTTCTCGATTGATCGATTGACTCAAGAATGTCGATCGGTCGACCTCCTTTATCGATCGATCGACCCCTCCTGGAAACTGTATGTTTTTCCTCTTTTTTTTTAATTCGGATAAAATACGTAGGTACCCTTCAATATCATTTAAAGAGAATAATGGGTCATGAAGAGGATCAGTAGGATCTAAGTAGATTCCGTTGAATATAATTTTATATGGGATGTAACTGTGGGCTAATGGAGGTTTGACACATATTGGAAATTGTGCGTACGTTAACTAAGGAATTTAGAGTATCGTGATGACTTAGACCAGTATATTAGAGAGGGTGTACATACTGAATTTACCTTTAGGAAGAGAGAATACTTCGAGGGATGAGAAAAAATTATGAAATAATTATAATTGTGAATAAAAAGAGATGACTTCTTTATGAGTAAAGATTGGGTAAATTGCACTACGTACGGTAAAAAATATTATTATGGGTCGTGGGAGAACCTAATTGAAAAATGTGAATATTAATATATATGACCGAGTGCATGTGTATATATATATTATATATTTATGTATAATCATACCCGCACTACTTGCTATTATGGAGGTTGCCGTGCCAGGGCAGTCTTATCTCGATGGGACCTTTATGGGAGATATTGACTTATACCCTAGACATAGGATTCCTTGGTATAGGCTATCTGATAATGATAGTTAGACGGTCCTAAGAGATGTGAGGGGTATGTGCTGACCTCTTAGTGACTTGAAACTATGCTTCACCTCCATTTTGTGTGTATTGTGTTAATACAGTTTGAGAGTGATTTTGAACTAGTATTTCCCTTAGTACGAGAGATACGGGGACTTGATAGCAGAGTATGCCAGCACCATAGATTTTATGTGGGGGTGCAGATAGTATATATATGTTATATGAGTCGTTAGTGTATGTATGTATATATGGAATTCTTCTACTGTACGTATAAGTAGATAAATATTAAATAAATGCTCCAAAATTATAGTAAGTGTTCGGGACCTTTATAACAGTACTGAGAAATACATAAGTAACGTAAGTAATCATTAAGATGTTGATATCTAAACTAAAATCATAGTCTTTTGACTTCTCGAAATAAACTTTATGGGAGATGAGTGAGATAGACTAATGAGGCACTTAGTTACGATAGGCGTGCACACGAGATGAGAGGTGAGAATTCTCAAGAGAGTGTCGCAAACTAACATGGTTGTTATATTAGACGGTAAACATTTTAAATACTTGCTAAACTATTTTTACACTCGAGCTCTCACCCGTCTCCTGTAATTTCCTCTCTCTCTAGTATATATATATATATGTATATATATATATACGTATATATATACATATATATATATATACATATATATATATATATATATACATATATATATATATATATACATATATATATATATATATATGTATGTATGTATATATTACTGGTGCCCAGCCATAGGGGAGTTAGGCGTAGTTTCTTCGGATTGCACGTGCTGCAATTTAGGTGGGAGTTCCAGGCCCTTGCAGTAGACGACCTCTTCCTTGATTCATCTCTTTATTTAGTACTTCATAGCTAGGGCATGTGTCGCCCGATTTCCTATTTCAGTTTAGACTTACTATAGTTTTTGTATTTAATTATGTTCCTAGTATTCTGTACTCATTTGGGAGTTATTTCATGTCATGATGATTTCACTTATGGTTATTGAATTGGTTTGGATAATCTGGTTGGCATGTTTCTTTTGGATGATTGTTATCCTTAGTAGTTATGTCATGCTTAAACTAATTTATACTTAAAAAGGTTTTTACGATGGGATTTAATAAATGAAATAATATTCTACATGTTTTGACACTTAGCTTAATTAATTAGGGTGATTAAAATGGAAAAAAAAATTGTTTCAACAGTGATGCTAAGAATGAATTACACCGTTCACCTTATTTTTTAATTTAATAAAGGGTTGATCACTCGATATTTAATTAGGCGAGGTTTTACAAATAAGGTAAGAATGAATAATCATGCAATGATAATCTTAAAATACATCACAAACTATTTTTTATTTTTCAAAATCTTTCAAGTGAATAATTTTTATAAATACAACACACCGTTGAGAAACACAAAAATAACCGAATCATGAAAACTCAATGTAGTGGTGTGAACCCATTCTATAGATTAATCAACATAGACAAACATAACATATGTGCACAAAGGAATGAGACACTACTAACGCAATATCTCAAAGTCTACCTTAGGTATAAAAATGGTGAACTCAAGTGAGATTGCCTTAACCTATTCAACTAATCAAGATCATGAGTGATATGCATACCAATAACACTCAAACCTATGTAATGCTTTTACGAGAATTTTCCAGGACATGCAAACCCATTGATCTTCGACTAAACTCTCTCAAAACTCACATATTGATTTTTTCTCTCAAATCTTTTTTAATAAATCAATGCTTATATGTAGCGAAGCATCAATGTTCTTTGAAATTGGTCTGGCACTTTATATTTTTCTTTCTATGTGACTTTAATCTTTTAGGCTCTTTTCTTCTTTCAAATGGTGGCTATTCACGCAAAGACATCCTGTCTTTCGCAACCCGATTCCATTGCTTTAAATATATACCACATTTACCAGATATATGGTTTTCACATTTTCTAATCCGGTCAATGGTTCTTACAGGCACTACTTTTATTATCTAATTTTTTTCACATTTGTTTGTTTTTTAAAGTAGGATTGAGATGAAAACACTAAAACCAACACGTGAAATGTAAGTCCAATACTCAAATAAGTCCGTACTCATGTGCATTAAAGGTGACAAGGAGTCAAACATGTAGAAATTAGTCATCATATCACATCTTAATGACTCCACACATTATAAAGCACAAAAAAAAATGATATCACGTCTCAAAACACTATAAAATAGTTACACGGATATGGAATGAATGCGTGACTTAAACATCTCTAATGTTCATTTACACACGGTGTAAAAAAATAAAACTCTTATAGGATTTTTGAAAAACTTTATCAAAAATAAAATCTTTTTGGCTTTTTCACTTTTTCCAAATAAGAAACTTTTTTTTGTATTTTTCAAAATTTTTCAAGAAAGACAAAAATCTTTTTGGATTTTTCAAAAAATATATCAAAATGAAAAAAGATAATGTAAGATGTGGGTTCTTCAAATACAGTTAGTATTAAGTGAGGCATAACCCCTTATCAAGATCGAGGTTAACACTATCAAATATTAAATGTTAGCAATGGCCACATGTGAGTTAGAGACAAGAGATCCCAATGTTTAGACTTATATTAAATAACCTATTGGCATAAAAGATGCATGAGAAGCACAATAAATAGATGGGACCAGTAGGAAGCGTGGTCGGAGGGAGAAAGAACAAGCACCTTGGGCACAATGAGGGCAAGGGAGGAACTTTAGGCTAAGTTAATGCTCAATGATGAGTTTATTAGATGGGTGTGGGGAAGTTAATGTTTTCTTAAGGACTCTCGATTGAGGAGGAATTCGAGCAACAATTCAAGGCTCAGAATCCCTCTCTCTAACTTATTCATCTGGTGTATATATATGGGGGCAAGGCTGCTCAAGTGAGCTTGCTTGTGATCGATTTGATCCGGTGCTTTAAATGCATAAGATATTACATTAAATGAATGGGATCTCATGATTTAGGTGGGAAACCATTCTACTGGATGGAAGCATTATGGGTGTTAATGAGAGACGTGACATTTCAGCTTGAGGCTTACTTGAGGATGGCTAAATGGTCAGGTTTGGTGAGCTAGGCCTGACATCATAAGGATAAACCCACTTGAGTGATACGTTTTCTAGTCCTTAAACGCCATACATTATGACGTTAGAAAGTGGTTTAAATAGTAGCCCTGTCAGATATTTGGTCACATCAGTTAGGCATGCCAGTATCTGTTTCGAGTCTGCTCAGCTGGTAGGTGGCTCGAGTGTATTGGCCTCTATATGTTGGTTAAGAGTTATTTTGGGCCCAAGGTTCAAGGGAGAAGTATCTTGATGAGGTTCCTTCGAGCGAGTAAGTGCTAAGGTGGCTCATCTGAAGTGGCTCGAGTGACCATTTGTTCTGGATGAAGTTTTTCCCAAGTGTGCCAAGAGGGTTGGTAACTGTATTCCCAACGTTGCCCTATTCTCAATCCTCCAAACCATGTCCTTGCGAGGTTCCCAGGAGGAGGTTGTTTTATAGAGCATGTTAGCTCTCTTATGCCCTGTCCGGCATGGTCCCTCGCGGATACTAAGCAACCTCGCTCAACATACATTTCTAAGATAAAGTAAATGACATAATATTCTATTACTTATTATAAACTATTGTCATCCAAGTGACTTTAATCTACGAATTAGATCATTCGAACTGGGTCCTTCGAGCCTCTTTTGTGAAGAATCTTCGAGTTGGGTCCTTTGAGCCACTTCTGTGAAGGATCTTCGAGCTGGGTCATTCAAGCCACTTCTGTGAAGGATCTTCGAGCCACTTTTGTGAATAAACTTAGAGTTGGGTCTATAGAGTAGCGTTCCTTCTCTTTCTTTGTGAGACAATCAATCTTCTTAACAAAGTTAACCCTCCTTTTAGTGGGGATACCCCCTACATTTTCCCCTCCGTAGAGATATTTATATATTGCATGAAGAAATATTTATACGAAACCCTTTATTTATCTTCAGTAATTTCCTTGGGGAAAATGAAGAGGTTTATTTAAATTTCCCCCAAAGCTCTTCGTTACCCAAGGCAAACAAGACTCCAAGCGTGCCGCTTTAAATGGAATTGTCGTTTGCTCTTTCGTATTATGACATATGATAACCCTAGGGTGCGCGCGTGTAGACAACGTTACTAAATTGCATGTTCCCCCTGTAGCGTCGTCATTGCAACATTTGATTTTCTACAGTTGTGCATACTTAACAGCCACACAAGCTAAACCTTTCATTATTACGTTTTCCAAAGCGTCACCTTTTTGTTGTCTTTTGGAGTCCGTGTTGCCCCTATATAAAGGGGTATCCTCATTTCAAACATTCACCTTTGGGTTTCTATTATCTTATACTGAGCTTTTGCGAAAGTTTTCTATCTTTACCTCTTTTATTCCTCCAACTTGACCTTTTTTCCCCTTCTCTCTACACTTTCATGGCACCTGTTGTGAAACGAACCTAATCCTCCAGGAGTGCTTCTCCTGAGACTCAAGCGCGCCAACACCAGTGGGCGCCCTACCGCCGGGCCACATACTTCGGTAAAGAAGACTGCTTCTGGAAGACGGCATAGAGGTTTACCGATGAATTAGTGCCAACTGAGGACCCTAACCTACTAATGGAGGAGGATGAGGGCGCTAAAGACTTTGTGTATATACCCACCGCTACTGTTGCCCATTTTCGCATTAAACGAGGCAATTTCCACTATTCGAAGGTGGAGTTTGAGGCTTCCTCCGGAGCTTGCGAGGAGTTGGGACCTTAGACAAAATATATACACTCCAAGTACTCTATTCAGTTAGCTCTTGTTGGTATCTCTTTCTCTCTCTGACTGGGTGATCTTACCCTTGCCAAAAATAATACCGCTCTCCAATTGTTGATTTCCCATTGGAGCCATAGGTCACACACTTTTGTGGCCGCATGGGGTGAATTCACCGTCACCCTCGAAGACGTTTATGAGCTTCTGGGGTTGGAAGCTGCTGGTTTTGATACTTTCTTCGAAGAGGCCGTCTCTAGTGAGGAGAAAACTTTGAGGGCTAAGCTTGAGGGGGCGGTGAAGGATTGTATGGTCACTTATAACAAGTGCACCTATTCTGAAGTGATCCGATATTTTTATTTCATTGAATAGAAAACTGTTATTAGGTCCCACCCGTGAGGCAGCCAAAGAGAACCCCCGAGGGAAGCAGGTGTTTGAACAGCCCCCCGCAGGAAAGGGATTTAATTTAAAAATCGAGTTGGCGGGCTATATTTGGGTGATGCTATCGAAAGTCTATCTTCCAAGAAAGCCCCACGACTGCCCCCAAAATAACTTAATCAATATGGTTGTTCGAATGGCGAGCAGCATGAAGGTACCCCTTGCTGCTATTATTCTTGGATCTTTGTACACTTGGTTGGACCGTGTGGCGGTGGACTCTGTATGGATCATCGGCATGTTTGATGTTTCCAATTATGCTAACAATGTTCTTTTAACAACTTTCCTTTACGCCCATTTCCCCAACTATGCTCCAGAGGGTAACTACCCCGGTTCTCAGCCTATAAGGATCCCCATATATTTTTTTGGAAGAATAAGAGTGTAAAGAAGCCCCTCATTTCTTTAATTGATCAAGCAGAAAGGTTCTTACCTCTCCCCTATATTGGGGTGGATCAATTTTTTACCAATGACTTTTTTGCTCAGGAAGAATGCCCCATTGCCCCTATTGATGAAGCTATTTTTAGGAATTTTCCTGAGAACACCGTCCCCCTTTTACTAATCCCATATTATCTTACCTCATACACATAGTGGTCTTCTTTTTATTCTACCCCCACCGTGTTTCCATTTAATTCGGCTATGACCAAAGATCCCCCTTATTGAGTCATTTCACCCGTGAAAAACCCACAATTTTTCTTTTGCTTGTTCTAACTATTTGGCTTTGGCTGTCGTAAGTTTGTGTTCTAGTTATTCGGTTAATCCCACGATCCCGAGCAAAGAGGCTCAGGGGAATAGGTCGGCTATGTACCTGATCGTTTTTCGACAGAACCAACTGGCCCGTTTTTAAACCAATATTTTGAAGGAGCCTCGATACCCTGAAGTTGAGAGATTCCCACCCAGAGAGTTGGGTTTAAGAAATTGCACTAACTCATCATCTATTTTTTCTCTTAGTACTGCTAACACCAATGTTCCCTATCAACTGCCCCCAGTAGCACCCGTGGACTAGGCAATTGTGAAAAAGAAGAAAGTCTCCCTCCCAGTCGAGGTTACCTCCATTACCCCTAGTCCCCCGAGGCCAGTTGAAAGAACTAAATCCCCGCGCGTTGCCTCATCCATGGCAGCAGTTAAGGCTACCCTAAAGGTTCCTTTGAAGAAACTCAAAACGATCCCCCAGCCTCCGACTGACCATACCCTCGATCCCAAGGTCGCCCAAGAGGTGAGCTCAATGTTCGATCAACTTCTCCAAACCTAGAAGAATTTTAGTGAAGAAGACAGGGCATTTATGTTGGCCCAGATGGCATTTAGGGGTTTCTCATATGCTCCTCGCACTGCTGGTAATGGTAAGAAAAGAAAGACGATCGGTCCTCTTAAGCTCATGATGGTTGAGTCATCTGATTTCGGCGAGGAGGAACTTCCTAAGGAACATGCTATTATAGATGCTAGTGGTGATAATGATGAAGATGAGGAGGATGAGGAGAGAGAGAAGGTAGTGGAAGAAGAAGAAGAAGAAGAAGAAGAAGAAGAAGAAGAAGAAGAAGAAGAAGAAGAAGAAGAAGAAGAAGAAGAAGAAGAAGAAGAAACTTCGTTTGTACAGAGTCAGATGTTGAGGAGAATGGTTTCTCCTTCTAAACTCTCCTCGCCTCCCCAAGATTATAAGGTTCTGAAAGATGTGTTGGAAAAAGAAGTAAGCCCCTCAATCCCTCTTGCTCTGAATGTTTCTCTTCTTGTTTTCTTTTTGTGCTAATAACTTCATTATGCTCTTATCCTGCCTTTGTCTATTTTTTCAGGTTTATGTGCGAGGTGATACACATGATGATATTGGAGAGGATCGTCCTTTCGAAAGAGCTTCCCCTACTACTCTGCAGGTAATCTCCTATTTCCCCCCAGGGGATGTTATACCTGATTCTCTATCTGAGTCTAGTACAGGATATTCCCTTAATCCCTATTTTTTTTGCGATGAGGCTGGCCTTGAGAGGGATGTTCCTGGTGTGAGAGCTACTGAGGATATACCCATGTCCCCTATGCCTGTTTCTTCATTGCTTGTGGTGATTTTATTTTCCTTACTTGTTTAAGCTGCTGCTAATCTTTAAATTTGTTCTTCTAACTTATATATTGCAGGCTCTCGTACTTCTTCAGACTGCTCCCTCAATTGCCCTTCCATCGAATGACCAAATGCTTATATATGTGTTCGAACCTTCCATCCTGAACAAGCAAGGCACCGATCTTGTTGAGGTGAGTCAGGGGGGAGGACGGGACGGAGTGGGTTACTGAAGTAGGGGGGATGTGATTTCCCCCCAAGGTCAACATCCTTTGGTGGCTCCTCATTCAATTGAGGAGGAAGATGCTGTATTAATGGCCAATCGTTAGTTTTCCGACGAGCGGCTTCCAAAGGTACTTTTCTCTTCCACCTATCTCCTGCAAGTAAGCTTGTTAATTTTTCCAAGTAGTATTGGGATTTATAAATCTCCCATAACCACGGGTCAGTCAGTCCAAGTCTTATTGGCATGATCTCCTATAACCGAGGGTCAGGCAGGCCAAGTCTTATTAACATAATCTCCCATAACCGAGGGTCAGGCGGGTTAAGTCTTATTAGTGCAATCTCCCATATTTGAAAGATTATTTGTGTATGCTTTTCCCATTTTGTTTCTCATACTATATTTGTTTCTTTTATTTCTAGTGGAGGTAGACCAACTCGTGACCCATAGACCCGAAGCTGAACCTATTTCTCAGGAGATGGTACAAGTGAAGACCTTAGCTGAAGTCGCTTCTTTGGGCGGTGCCCCTGTTGTTCGGGCTCAAGAGGTGGCCCCTAAAGTTAGTGATGTACCCGAAGTGGTTGCTCCCCAGGTTCAGGCGAGTGATAGCGCCTCGCATACTCAGTGCCCTTATGCAAGTGACATTGTTTTTAGCGTGCACCCTCTTGAGGCAGCCCCCGAGGTGGTTGTGAGGAAAACTTTGGCCAATTTATCTTATATTCTCACTGATGGTCCTCTCTTACTGATCGAGCAGTTATGGGTTCGGTTTTCCTCCACTTTTTGCCTTCAGCCTATTCCTGGGATGATGGATTGTCGCTTTCTTGGGCTCACTGTGGTCTTAGAAGAAATCCTTAATACTCCCCTCGAATCTCTTAGCCCTAATACTATCAAGACTTTGCTGGGAAGAGTTAATGTACTAAAAAACGATGGGTTTTCCATGTCCCGGTCGGTGGACCTGCCCGCCCTCTATCATCGGCTCCAGAGTTCACATCGCTCGCAAGTGGCTATTTCAGAAGAGCTTGTGGGGTTGGAGACTAAGTTGGTGGCGTCTGAATAAGAGGTGCAGGAGGCTCGTGAATCCATTGCTCATGGGGAGGCTGAGCTGATTGAAAAGGAGAAGGAGTTGGAGTCCGTTCATCAGGTGATAGATCTTCGTCATAAAGACTTGGTTGATCTCATTTATGACCAAAGTAACCTTTTGAATATTATTCCCCAACATCATCATAGGCTGCTTGGATCAGCGAACCTCCACTTTATCATGGATGACCCCTAGCTCCTTTTGCTGCATGTTTCTATTACTGATGTTTCTTAGTTTTTTTAGGATTTTAAATTTCTTTACTTGCATGTAACCACAGTCATATCTTTTATTAAATAAAGAAACATTGGTGTCTTCACCCATTTCCTTTGTTGTTGTATATTTTTCTTTTGACACTGGCTAAACTTATTACAACATTGCGAATTACATCGTGTATGACGAAGAAAGTAGTGACCTAAAATTTTCAACATAAACATTGTTGGTGGCTATATTAAATAGGCAAACCCGATTGTTTCCAAAACTTACCCCCCTTTTTTTTCCAAAAAAAATAAGAAGAAGAGAAAGTTATAGCATAATGAACAAAAGTGTTGACAAAACATACATTTAAACGTAGTAGATCTTCATCCACTTGTTGTTCAATTTGAAAGTAACATTATCTTCAAACTTATATATCTCGCAATAACCCGAATCATTGGATACTCGAACGATATAAGGACCTTCCCAATTGGCCTCGAATTTGGGTAATGGCAAACCCCTGATATGCCTCGTGCATGCTTTCAGGACCAAGTCTCCCTCTTTAAACTTTCTCAGCCTCACCAGCTGGTCGTGGGATTTAGACAACTGCTTTTTGTATATCTTGAAGTGCCTCATGGAATTATCCTTATGTTCCTCTAGGGCTTTGAGTTGTATATGAGGACTGTGAGGGATCACGGTACTTCACAAGTTATAGCGAGCAGAGGGTACCTCGAGCTCGATCGGTAATACAACTTCTGCCCCAAATCCAAAGGAAAATGGTGTGTATCCCGTTGGTTTTCTTTCATCATTCGATAAGCCCATAGACTTTGGGGATATTTCCATCCCACGTGCCCGGAAAGTCCTCTAATAACATTTTTGCCAAAATGTTTACTAAAGTTTTGTTGGTAGCCTCTGCCTGCTCATTACACTTTGCGTATGCTACTGCTAACTTGTGATGGATGATTGAGTATTTCTATGTTAGCAGGCGCACCTCACTGTTCATGAAGGGGGTAACATTATCTGACAAGCACACCTTCGGGATACCAAAACGGCAGATAATGTACTAATTTATGAATCGATCTACTACACCTGTTGTGGCTTTCTTGAGCGTTATTACCTCTGCCCCCTTCATGAAACATTCCGTGGCTACTAAAATCCATATTTTCCCTCGCGACGAGGGGTTTATGTCCCCTACCAAATTGAACGCACAATTATGAAATGGATACAGTGTAAAGAGGGAGTGCAAGTCCACAGAGGGAGTATGAATTATATTCCTATGTAGTTGACAAGCCTTACACTTTCGAATGAATTTTGTCAAATATTTCTCCATAGAAGGCTAAAAATACCCTAAGGTCATTAGTTGACTATAAAGTTTAGCTCCTCTGATATGACCAGGTTCATGAGCTTTCTTTAATACTTCTTCAACCTCTTCTCCTCTTATGCACCTTATGGGTTTGTCATGATAGCCCCGCCTGTACAGCTGCCCATCTTGTACAAAGTACCTTGGTGCTCACCTTTTAATCTTGGTAGCATCCTCTTTATCTCTCGGTATAACTCTGTCTATCAAGAATTCTATATAGGGTCGTCTCCAATCTTACGGCTGGCCAATGAAATTGCATTCTGCTGCCTGATAGAATAGGAAACACTTCAAACATTCTCTTTGCACTGCGGCGACTTTTGATCTCATCGAAGGCCAAAAATACCCTGCCCGTTGTATCCTCCTATAAAAAGTAATCTCAGTGGTTTCACAACTATCTTCATGCACCTCTCTCAATCTTCTTTTAGCTTACTCAGGATGTACACACCGGGACAACCAACCTCCTTTGTTCTTGTAATACAAGTTGCCTCTGGTAACGAAGTACTGCAGTAAATTAGCTAAGTTGAGTGGCCCTTCGCCCCTATCCAGATGCTTTCTGATCTCACTCCTCCAATCATCTTTGTCCTCCGAGGGTAGCATTTTCGACACCATCAAGGAGGTTATTCTTGTCGTTATTCGCACCATAGTTGATTCCCCATCAAAGGAAATCTTCTTCCCAATGGTTGTGTAGGCGTGTGTATGTCAATTCATTATTAGAGGGTGCCTCTTGATCTTCACTACCTCAAATTATCCAAGAAGTTGCTAGATGATCATTCGTTAAGGTGCCAGACTCATGTTCTTCAACGTAAATTCCCCCGTTACTTGTTTTACCACCAAGTTAGAATCCCCTTTAATTGTTATGACTTGGATACCTCTTCTCAGTGCTTCTAGCAACCCCAAGATTAGTGTCTCGTATTCGATCTCATTATTCAAGCATTCGAACTCCATCTTAAAGGATAATTGGATTTCTTCGCAGTCCCTTTGTAGGATGACCCCAACTCCCCCTTTTTTTCTCGGTTGCAGAGCCGTCGAACTCCATACTCCACTCGTCAAAGATGGAGGCTATGAAATTGGACTGGAGATCATCCCCCAGGAGCTCTTTAATAGGTGGCTCGAACGTCCCTGATGGGAAGATAGCCAATAAATCTGCATACGCCTTACTTTTGATGGCCCGTGGGACCACACACTTGAGATCATATTCTGAGAGAATTAAAAACCATCGAGCCGCCCTGCCCCTCAATATAGTTCTAGCAAGTAAAAAATTTATAAGATCACACCTAGTTACGATATGAGTTGTGAACGATAACAGGTAATGCCTAAGTTTTTGCACTACGAACACAAGGGGTAAACAATGTCTCTCAATGCTAGTATATCTGGCCTCAGGCCCGTGTATGATCCTACTCAAATAATAAATAGGTTTTTTAATGCCTTCCATTTCTTGGGCTAACAAGGCGCCAATAGATCATTCAGTTAATGTAAGGTATAAACGTAAAGGGATATCTGCCTTCAGGGGGATCATTATTTGAGGAGAAGTGAGGAGTTCTTTAAGCTTATCCATGGCGTCTTGGTGAATTATTTCCCATGCAAACATCACTCCCTTACTCAGCAGCTCCATCAAGGGGTGTGTTATCTCGGCTAACCCTCGGACAAACGAAAGCAGGTAGGAGACCTTGCTAAGAAAACTCTTTAACTCTTTTGATGATTTTGGTCTTGGCATGTAAAGGATAGCTCATCTATTTTCTAAGTCCATTTGTAATTGGCTACCCTGAACGCACATTTGATAGGGTTCATCTTTAACTTGTACTTCCTACAGCGAGTGAACACCCTCCTCAAATTGTCTAGGTGGGTGCCCTCCTTCTTAGATTTAATCACCAAATGATCGACTTAAAAATCCACTTTCTTATGAAAAAGGTTGTGGAAGATGGCCACCATCGTCCTCTGGTAGGTGTCCCCTGTGTTCTTCAATCCAAAAGGCATGATCGTGTACATAAATTGCCGAAAGGCGTTCGAAAAGCGGTATTCTCTGTTTTGGCTGGATCCATTTTTATCTGATTATATCCCACGTAGACATCCATGAAGCTGTACATCTCATGGTCTGCTGTTGCATCAATCAGGCTATCAATTGAAGGCAACGGGAATTCATCCTTCGGGCACGCTCGATTTGGATCTCTGAAGTCTATGCATATTTTGATTTGGCTCTTGTCCTTCTTTCCCACAGGCATAATGATAGAGATCTAGATCAGATGTTATATCGGGACTATGAAGCAAGTTGTGAGCAACCTCTGAACCTCTTCCTTAATCTTTAGGTTTAACTTCGTCTTATACGTTCGAGTGGCATGTTTTATCGGAATGGCTGAGGCATTCAACTTATGGTAACTCACCTCCTGGTCTAATCCAGGCATCTCAGTTTACTTCCACGCAAAGACATCTTTGAACTCCAACAATAGCTTGATCAGATCCCCTCAAAGAGTTCCCTCCAAGTCCTTCGAGATAAAAATAAGGTTTGGTTTCTCTCCCTCTCCCTCTCTATCCAAGTCGATCTTTTCCAACTCTTGAATCTTCAATCGAGGGCTATCCCTCATGCATTCTGGTTCTTCTTCTAGTTCCTCCACAAACTCTTGTACCCCAGAGTTATCGATTAACAAGAATTTCCCCTAGTTATGCACTAGGAAGCATTCATAGACCAGGTCAGCTTTATCATCCAGACTCTCGGCTGCCTGCTCACACCTTCATAACTTGTAGATAATCCTATCGCTAGGCAAAACCACCCGCTTGCATTTCTTTTCCACTTTCTTCTGAAAAGGCCTCTTCCTATGATTCTCATAAACCTCTCTCACTGTTCGTCTGCTGAGAATACACTACGTTTGGACTTGGTGCTCAATAGGGTCAATGCGTGGTGTCATTTGATCACGGATCTGTCTTGATAGACTAGGGGGCCTCATCGCTCCCAGTTTTCTCTCTTCTTCATAAGCTACAATCGTTTGAGCAGGTGACCTCACCCTCTCTCGAGTTGACGGGATCCTTATCCCCCTAGTATATCTTGTTACCATGGTATCTTCTTCGGCTAGATCAATATAGAAAGCTATGTCCACTATGTGGGCCTCCTCCTTTGCAAAAGGTTTCTTGGTAGCTCGAATCACCACCTTCTTACCCTTTATGTTTGCCTTCGTACATTAATGATAAGTGGAGGGTACCAACCCATGGTTGTGATTTCATACCCTACCAACCAACAGTTGATATGACAGCTCGCAGTTCATGATGTGGAATTTAATGTGGGAAGTTATGTTCCCTATTATGATGCCCATATTAACATAGCCCATCTATTTGGAAGACTGATTGTCATACCCTGATATTGCCAATGAATGGGGAACTGTCCTTGTTTTCGCCAGCTCGATAGCATAACAGGATCTAATGGGCATTATATTGATGGATGCCCCGTTGTCCAGCAAGACTCGCGAGAAAACACAATCATTTACCAATGTGGTAACATACAAGGGTCTGTTGTGGGGATACTTGATCAGTCTATCTGCCTCTAAGAATGTGACTTCTGAGAGATACCTCCCCATGATCTTATCCATAGGCCCCTTTCATTTTAAGTGCGGTGCCATGTTCTTTTTTGTGATATCTAAGATGGCTCGCGTGACCTCCAACTTGGAGTTTTCAGGAAGGCCAACCTGATCGAAGAACTAACCGAACTTTGGTGAGTGAGCAACAACTTCACATTTAATCCATGGGTCTTCCTGGTCGTCTTCCAACTCATAAACTTCCTCCACATCTCTTTATACAACCTCATCATACGCTATTACTACATTCACTTCCTCCGAAGTGCAGGCTCCCAACTGCCTACTGAGTCCCTCAATGGGATCGTATGTTCCTTTCTCTTAGTACTCTGGCCCTTTAATCCTTTCACCCAAATGGAGTTGAGCCAATTCGAAGGTGCATTCTTCTAAAGACCCTTCAAAGACATCATGGGAAGATCCTTTGATGTCATTTCCTTCGAGTCACTGACCCACCGTCAATCGATCAGCCTCCTTATTAAAAGATATAGCCATATGGGCCCCATGAGGTGGCAGAGGGTTATCATTTACATTAGTTTGTGGCCATATGATGTCCCCATTCTTCACATGGCGGTCGATAATAATTCTTTATGAGAAACACACTTTGGTAGGGTAGTTTACCTTATTATGGAGTGCGCAATAATAAGGCTTCTCCATATCCTCCTGCGAGAGCTGTGTGATGTTGACATTAATCGACCTTCATACTTTTTCGCGAACCATGAGGTCATAAAGGTTCAAAGCTTGTTCTACCGTACAAGGTAGCACAAGGGGGTCTTCTTCGTCCTCAAACCTTCTCTTTTTATTTCTACCATTTCTATCTCCTCGGTCGCCACCATTCTCTACTTTAGCTCCTTGGTTTGCATAGTTGAACCTTGAGGGTATTCCCCTCCCTGAGGTGACCGTTGGCCTAATTATCAAACTCAGCAAGGTAGGCAGGGGTACTACGGGTTTCACAGCTAAAATGATATTCCTTATCATTTTTAAAAATGCTGTAAATGTGCCCTCTCGCGTTTCGTTAATCACGTGACATATATAATCGGGCAGTAGACCCTTTGCACACACTTGTAAAAACTTGTCTTCTCGCGTCTCCTTTCTCACATCCAGAGAGCGTTCATGAAACCTCCTGATGTAAGCCACAACATCATCTCCTGACTTTTTTTCTATCGTGCTAGCTGAGTGAGTATAAACTCATCCTCAGCCAAAAAGAACTTTTTCACGAACAGAACGTGCAGTTCTTCCCAAGAGCTCACACTAATTGGGGCTAAGTGGGAGTACCACGTGTAGGATTTCTCTGTTAGGGATTTTGAAAACTCCCTCAGCCTTAGCTTTTTTCGTTACAATAGGCTCCAAGACTTTTAATAAACCTTTTCACGTATTCCTTGGAGTTAGCACCCTTCCCCGTATACTTATCAAAAATTGGTGGAATATACCCTAATAGGTAGGGTTTATTATTATATGCCACTGGATAGGGAGTACGAAATTCATCGTACACCGAAGAACTATCTCCTTTAGACACGACTATAAACTTTAACAACTCTTTCTTCATTTCTTCTAAGACGGATGGTGAAGGGCTAGCTGGCGGAAAAATTGCTACCTTCGGGATCATTGAAGCTGGTAGGCCTACTCCTTGGCCAAACATCACAGTTGGGGCCGCTCAAGATGCCCCCAACTTATGGCATTAACCCCATAATCATGGGTGGAACCACAGTAGGGATCACACTGCCCATAGGTGGTAAAGTGGTGGGGTAGGTGTTATCAAAAGCGAGTGCAGCCATGCCTTGTGTAATAGTGGGAGCCGGTATCGCTGCAAATGGTGTAGTGAAGGAGCTCACTCCTATGGGATCTCCCAATATCGCCTGAGCTGTCGGAGTTTTGATGAACTCTGCGAAGAATCCCATCAGTCCCTGTATTTGTGACGGGCCTATTCTCGCTTGTGTGGGCAACATTTTTGTGGTGCCAGCGCTAGGCATACTTGACTCTTCTCTCACCGTTCTAGCCCCCTCAGGCGGCGCTGGGTTGTTTGCCTATTCTTTACGCTGTATGGCATCGAAGTCTTCCAAGAGGAGGTTGTTCGATATAGCATGTTAGCTCTCCCATGCCCTGCTAGGCATGGTCCCTCGTGGGTACCAAGCAAACCTCTCTCAACATACATTTATAAGATAAAGTAAATGACACAGTATTCTATTACTTATTATAAACTTTTGTCATCCAAGTGACTTTGATCTACCAATTGGATCCTTCAAACTGGGTCCTTCGAGCTACTTCTGTGAAGGATCTTCGAGATGGGTCTTTCGAGCCACTTCTATGAAGGATCTTTGAGTTGGTTCCTTCGAGCCACTTTTGTGAAGAATCTTTAAGGTGGGTCTATAGGGTATCATTCCTTCTCTTTCTTCATGAGCCAATCAATCTTCTTGACTAAGTTAACCATCCCTTTGGTGGGGATATCCCCTACAGATAAATACAATGAAAATACAATGGTAGTACAATCTAGCAATATGAATAAATATGAATAAGCATGTTAAGCATCATATACTAGATATCATATCCAATCTCAATCAATAGTGCAAATACCTAAAAACTTCCTAAGATCCTCGAATCGAAGTACATCTAAGGTTTCGTGAACATATCGGCTAACTGACGATCAGTGTTCACAAAGCTCAAGGGTATGACCTTCTCCTTAAGTCTCGAATAAAGTTCTCGCATATCCTAATGTGCTTTGTGCGTGAATGCTAGATTGGATTACGTGAAATGTGAGTGGCACTCGTATTATCAAAGGAAATAGTCTTCGTGTCCTGTGAAATACCATCCTCCACAAGAGTTACGTGCAAAAACTCCCGATGACTATGTACTCAGCCTTCGTTATGGATAAAGATATAGAATTTTTATTCTTTCTTGTCTCCAAGATAAGAGAACCCCCAAAGTAGAAACACCCACCCGAAGTGCTCCTACACCGATCGACATCCCCGACCCAATCGACATAAGAATAGGCGATCAAATATCTAAGTATACCCTCATCCCTACCTCATATGTACTCGACTAAGATCCGACATGCACCATTCATGCCCAAATGATATAACATGCTTCGTCTGGGGTCCCATCCCGAGTTATTTCAACCTCGGCCCACTCATCCTTAGCTTCATCATCAGTATGCCTAACATCTACAATCCTACAGGTGGCAAGGCCCTTGTCCTTGGCTTAATTTGAGACGAGGTAGGGTGTCGGCCACTATATGGCCAAGACTAAGGTCTTAGAGAAGTAAATGGTCGACAAAGGTCACTAGTAAGGGAACCTTCAGTTCGATAGCCTGAGAGAGCCATATATAATATCGTCTAGGCCGATGCTACAGTTATAGCCAAGAGACCCTAGAATAACTTGATCCAAAGGCTGGAAAACAAAATAGAAGATATTCTGAAAAGATGAGACCCCTTGCAGAGGCGTTACTCTTAAGGCTCCCCCTTCATAGCTCGGATCGTCAGTTATCTAACCCCGACCAAATTCTAGCCGCCGGTGGTCACTCCCAAGTATGATGGGAGCACTAATTCAGTTCACCACATGGAGATGTACCAATCAGTTGCCATTTACTCATTCTTAGGTAAGATGAGGTGCGCGCCTTATAAATCACATTAATTGGAGAAGCCCAAGTATAGTTTACCTCACTCCCTAAAAACTCAATTGAGAACTTCAAATAGCTTGCATAGAGGTTTATCCACAAATTATACTTTGGGGTGAGACCTCAAAAGAAGATGACACGCCTGTTGTATGTCAAGTAGGGGAAGAATGAGAGTCTTAGGGAGTACATTGTGAGGTTCAATTAAGAGAAGCTAGTGGTCGAAGATTGTGAAGAGAGCATCGGGATGACATCTCTGATTACAGGACTGCAGAAAGGAAAGCTACTTTAAAAATTTATCGAAGATCCACCAAAGTTCATGAACGAACTCTTGGCAAAGGCTAGTAAGGTCATAAATGCCGAAGAGGCTATGACAGAAAGAATGAAGATGATAAGGGATCAAATAACAGGGGCAAGTTTCAAAAAAGAATAAAGATAGTAAGAAGTGATCGATGAATGAAAAATTCTCCGATTACACCCCTTTAGCAGTAATTTGTATGCATATCCTTAACGGAAAAAAAATGATCGGTCCCTAAGGTGGTCTAAAAATTTGAAAGCTCCTCCATATAAGAGGAACAAGAATCTATGGTGTGAGTTCCACCAAGACCATGGGTACCTGACCGACAAGTGTTTTTCTCTCAAAGATGAAATTGAGAATATGTTGAAAGCTGGGAAATTGAGAAAGTGTGTAGATAATCGCAGCTCAAAGGGTGGCCGAGACGACACCCAGAGGAAGAAAAAAAATGACAAGTGGAAGACGAACGCTCCATCCGGCTGAGATGATGATGAATCAGATGACAATGAGGGAGACAAACCCAACCTTCCTCCTCCATTTGCTGATCCCAAAGGCCCGTTGCATACGATCTCACATGAGGTCAAGATGATTAGTTGAGGACTTACAGGAGGAGGGAAAGAAGTCACTAATATGTGTTGGGAGGATTTTAGTGGACGACGGCAGTTCGATCGATGTTATGTTTTGGGGCTGTTACAAAGGTTTAGGTCTGAGTAAGAAGAGATTGATTCCCTATCACCAACCACTCATCGACTTTATTTTTAGCTTTTGTCCGATCCCTGAAATCCTTATTTTGATCGGACCAAGAAGGAATCTCCTTTGGTCACCAATCATATAGACTTCTGCCAATGCCCATCCCTTATTGTCTTCTTAATACTTGAGGGCTAGGACCCAGTAGATCGAACACGCTTCCTCTACTAAGCCTTATAAATGCATTGGGGCACACTGGTTCAGTAGTGTATATTTTTTTTGTCTTGACTGTGGAATTTTTTTTTGGGCCTGTATGACCCTTCCCGATGGTTAAATCTGCAACACTTCATTCTTGAACCCATTTTTAGCCGCCGTCACTTCTCAATAACCCATATCAAAATAAATATCTTATGTTCTTATGATGGATCTAATGATGAACTTCAAGACGTTGATTGGGTTTAGCTCTTACTTGGGTTGGATCGGTGCAATTTGTCCCATCGCAAGGCTTAGCATGAGACTCTTAATGGTTTCTTGCATTTTCGACTGGCTCTTGACCAGATTTTTTAGGATTGTTTGCAAGTCATCCATTCTAATCGGAGTAAAAGGTGTTACCCTATCTAATGAATTTATACATTCCGGATCGTTGGACATTTTGACAAAATACTCTAAGGATAATTCGAATTGGGTTTTAACAAGATCAATTGCAACAAGAAGTAGAAATTTCACTTTAAATTGAGTGAACTTGTCTAAAAATTTTCTAAACGTTTGTAACACTTTAAAATCAAATTACATGACTTATTGTTAGTGTTAATTGGGGTATCCTTTAGCTCTTGAGTCAAAACGGGAACAAAGAAAATGGCTATGTCATTACCTACTTACAGTGCCAAATTATTGATAATGTAACTTGGATTTATACTAAATATAGTTATATTTTACCAATTAACTATCATTAAAGCAGTTAAGAGACAAACAAGTGGTTTATCAAGCTAAAAAGTAAAGTAAGGATCTAGTAAAAGAAAGAAAGGATATGAATTTATATGGTTCAATCGAATTTGGTGAATTCTTCCACAAGTGTTATGAGTTCTATTTATTTATGAAAAATCTCCATAGGAGCATTAGTTTACAAGATATCTCACTTCATTTGAAAAATATAATAGTATTTAAAATCCCGTATGTCCATAATGAGGCTAAGCGTTGTCATTTATATGTGAGTGAGGTGAGAGAGTATGGTCCCTTTGACGCATGTCTCACTTTATAAAGTTTGGAGAGACTACTATTTACATGTATAGAAAGGAATAATCACTATTTAGTTATTGTAGATGTTGGGGGGGGGGGGGGGGCATTTTCCTCATGTTGCACACTCTCTCCATGTTATCGGCTTATAGTCATGTGGTCCACACTCTATATGTTAATAGTCTTATCTAATGTAGTTTCCCTCCTTACGCCATTGTTTTCCTTAGCAGGCCGAGTCTGACCTCATCTAAATCTGACCCCAAGATCCTCTTTGCATTGTATAATTTAAGGGTATTTAACCTGGCTAATTCTAATAACTAGTGTCACTCCCTGATTCCTCCACATGTCATGTTATATTTAGGGTACAAAGCCATCAATGGCATTGTGTGTCTCTGTGAGCCACCCACTATAGATGTGATTTGGATTTAGATAAATAAATCAAAAAATCAAAACATAAAATATTTATAGTTTGTTTAAATTTCTATTTATTTATTTGGTTTTAGGTAGTTAATTAGAGTTTTGATCTGTGTTCATTTTATGTTGTTCATTTAGAATTAGGGGTTGAGTTTGAAGAATATGATGAAGGTGGAAGATAAATCAAAGGTTATTGTTATCCTTAAACTTCCAAAGGGTTAAGTATAACTTTCATTTGTCAACTTTAGTTAACGGTATTGAAAGATATCTAATGATGAGGGTAAGTCTAATTACTTTTAAAGCGGGGGGAGGGGGTATGCCCAATTATTGGATTATCACATAGGGTAAATTAAAAAGACTTGGTTATTCATTTCCATGTTTATGATAAGTAATATTTCCACCCCACATTTATTCCCTATAGATTTAAAAAAGGACTAGTTATATAAAACATCAAGTGGTTGTGGTAAGCACTGTATTAAGCGATATTAAAGTAAAGACAATTTTTACAATATAAATATACACCTTCCTTAAGTTATAACCACTAATATTTTTAATCACGATTTTATAAAATCTATGATTTTTATCCAACGTATAAATCAATTGTTGCTGAAGAAATTTGCGTAACTCAATACCAATGGAGAATTTTACCCCGTTTAAAATTATAATCTATCTCTCTTCCTTCAATTCTCTTATGAAATAGTTAATGAGTTTGACATAGATTATGAGATAAGAATATAGCAATAAGGTATTGGCCTTATACTTAAAAGTTTTCATATTGCTTAAATTTTACTTTTTAAGTTAATTTTTGGACAATCTTCCAAATAATGCCATATGCGTGCCATTTTTATCTCGAGAAACCTCCACCCTACCCACCATTGTTAATTAGATTCAAACAAATCACCCACTAGGTTATTTGAATTCCCCAACTGCCTTTCTATAAAGTATATTATTACTATTGGTCCCATTAGGATTTAACTGTGAGAGGAGAGTTTTAAATGGGGTAGGTAGAATTATTTTTAAAAGTTAATTTAGTTTTAAAAAATCAGATTATATTAGTGGGTGGAGATGAAAAAAGGTTCGTCGACTTTACTCCTCATCAACATATTTTGGAAGCTAGTGTCCACAACTTAAAAAATAAATGCTTAGGTATCTCATCACTTCAAACTCATGCTCGTTACAAATTTAAATTTAACACACCAAAGTAAAATCGATCATCCACTTCTCATGACCTTCCTCTATTGCATAATCTACCTTCATTTACTCAGAAATCAAAAGTAAAACAAAAAATTCTAATTTAGTAACTACAATCAAGTATTAAATCTAAAAAAAAATTACTTTTTCATACCTCATTCATTAAATCAAACCCTAATAATCTCGTTCACAATTAACGTAATATTTAAGAATTTTTTTTTATAATAATATACGATGTGGGTGATTTCTAATTTTATAACACACACACACACACACACACACACACACACACACACACACACACACACATATATATATATATATATATATATATATATATATATTATTGAATTATTATATGCATCTCCTTTAGACCTTCTCATCAGATAAACAAAACTATCCACAATGATACACAAATAAATTTGTGAACGAATATTCCACCAAACAACATCGATCAACCTCCACTGTTATTTTACATTATAACCCCCATACTTCATATTCATTTTCCTATGACTTCACATGATTTACTGTGTCTAAGTGACTTTCATTATTTATTTTCATAAACTATCCGATTACAATAAAATATAACCATGTTGGAAGCGTATCACATGCCACTAGAGTTGAAGATAAGATGGTCGCATGCGAAGCTATGGAGCTGGTCGAATCAGCAATCGTAGATGATGAGCACCCAAAAAAGGCTCGGATTGGCTTATCACCAGATCCTTCCTTCAAGAAATAACTGACTGATTTTTAAAGGTAGCAAAAGAGTGTGTTTGCATGGATCCATAAATATATGCCTAGGATAGAGGAAGAATTCCTTTGCCACAAGCTCAGTATAGTGAAGGATGGGAAGACTCTTAAACAGAAGCGCAGAGTGTTCAGCTAGGAGAAGAATATGGCCATCTAGGAAGAGGTTGAAAAATTGAAAAAGACATATTTTATTGAAGACATCAAGTATCCATAGTGTGTTATAAACGGGGCTATAGTTAAGAGGAATAATGACATCGTATGTGAGTCGACTTCACAAATCTTAACAAAGCCTTCCCCAAGGATCATTATACTCTTCCTTGGAATGATCAGGTGGTCAATCTAACTGTTGAGTAGGAGCTGCTCAATTTTATGGATGTATATTAAGATTACAACTAGATAAAGATGAAGACATGGACAAAACCTCATTTATCACAAATCGAGGTACTTACTGATACGACGTTATGTCTTTTGGGCTCAACACTGGAGCAATATATAAAAGGCTAGTGAACAAAATTTTCTAATGATATATCGATGAAACTATTAAAGTCTATGTTGATGATATTATAACGAAGATAAAAAATCCACCAATCACATTAATGACATTGGGTAAACTTTTGAGAAACTCGAAAAGTACCAAATAAAGCTAAACCCGATAAAATCATTTTCGAAGTAAAGGAAGGGAAGTTCTTGGGATTATAGTTAATCAGGGTATATAGAGGCTAATCCGAACAAGATTTAAGTATTTGTTAGTAGCAGTCTCCCAAGAATAAAACAGACATCCAAAGGTTGACGAGACGAGTAACAACATTGAATTATTTTATTTCAAGAGTCACGAACAGATGTCTTCCATTCTTTAAGGTTCTTAAAAAGACCTTTGAGTTGAATAACGAGTGTAAATCATCCTTCCTAGAACTAAAGAAGTACTTGGGATTTGTGCCTTTGCTGTCAAGGCTAGTCCTATATGAAAAGATCTATTTTTACTTAGAAGTATTAGTTTTAGTTGTCAGTTTGACACTGGTATGACACGAAGGTGGAGTGCAGAATCTCATCTACTATACTAACAAGGCGTATCATGGAGCTAAAATCTAGTACCCTAGGCTATAGAAATTTCCGTTAGCTTTGATTGAAGCATCTCACATAATTAAGTCATATTTTTAAGCACATATAATTGTCATTAATACAAACTCTATGATAAACTATTTATAAACTTGAGAAATAAGGTAGATTGATGGCTTGGGTCGTAGAAGTAGGAGAGTGTGACATACTGTATGAATCTAGAACATAATTCAAAATCCAAGTAGTGGTTAACTTTATAACAGAGTTTAGTTATGAAGAGAAAATTACCAAGTAGACTTCTACGAAAGAGACCTAAAAAATAAGGATAGCAGAGCATACTTATATAGAATATAGCTTGACAGCGAAGATAATAAAACAAACTTCTATGAAAGAGATCTTAGTAGCAAAGACAGCGGAGCATAATTTAATGGAAAAGATATCAACAGTTCAACCAACCAAGAAAACTTCAATGAAAGAGAGCTCAATAATAAATACAACTGACTATATCAATGATAGACCAGTCATAGGCTCGGCATGAGGAAAGTACCCATGATTTAGAGAAAATGAAAAAGATATTCGAAGATTGATGTTTAGTCGAAGTTAATTTTAAAGATTAACCTCCCATGTGGGAGATATTATAGATGGTTCATCATATGCTAATGGTAGTGGAGTAGTACAAATCATCAATACACCTGACGGGGGAAAACATTAAGTATGCCCTAATGTTCAACATTAAGGCCCCCAATAATGAGGCTGAGTACAAAGCCCTAGTCTCTGGTTTGGGTTTAACACTATCACTGGGGGTTGAGCAGTTGTTGACACATAGTGAATCTCAATTGTTAGTAAACCAAATCATGGGAATTTATAACCATAAAGGACTATATAGAGACGTTTCTAATGAATGTGAAAACGTTGGTGACAAGATTCAAGACCATACAGATGGCCAGAATCCCAAGAGCTGGGAATATACGAGCAAATGCACTTGCTCGTGTGGCGTCAGCTACTCGAACTGAGCTTCAGAGAATAGTATCAGTTGAGATCTTGTTCCAGTGAGCATCATAATGAATTTATGATTATAATAGACTTAGATGTGGGTCCATCTTGGATGGATCCCATCAAGATTTGGGTCCATCTTGGATGGATCCCATCCGTGCATATTTAGAAGGAAATGCAGTATTAAAAGATCCAAAGAAAGCATGGAGACTCCTCCACAAAGAAAAAAAATACATGCTTGAAGGAGTAAAAGTCTTAAGACGAGGATTTTTATGTCACTACTAACATGTGTTCACCCTTTTGAAGTCCGTGATTTGGTCAAATAAGTCCACAAAGGCTCATGTGAAGACCACTCGGCATGTAGGTCGTTAGGGAAGTATGTCACCATGCAAGGATACCATCGGACAAAAATGAAAGACAATTATGACAACTTTACAAAGAAATATGATAAGTGCCAGAGCCATAAAATGATATATAAGAGACAGGGGACTACGTTGGCGTCGATTAAATCCCCTTAGTCTTTTCCCATGTGGGGAATTGATCTGGTCGGCCTACTGCCAAAGTCAAGAGGCAAATATATATATTTGTTCATCGTGGGGGATTAGTTTACTAAGTGGATTGAAGCAGAGTCGTTAGTTGAAATAACTTATGAGAAGGTGTTCCAATATATATGGAAGAATATAATTTACCGATATGGAATGCTGTACACCTTCATTATAGACCACAGTACACAGTTTGTCAATAATGAGTTTGAATATTATTGTATACGTTCGAAGATTTAGAAACTACACTCAATACCTAGTCACTTATAATGAAGCTGGCAACCATAGGTCACAAATAAGACACTTTTGGATGGAATGTAGAAGATATTTGACCACGCCAAAGGGAACTAGATCAACGAGCTTTATAGTTTACTCTGGGCTTATCTAACCACTCCAATAACTGTGATAGGTGAGACTCCATTCATGCTAGCATTTGGAATAGAGGCAGTGTCACCAACGAATATCGGAATGACCAGTCATTAAGTACTCAAATTCCAATCGCTGAAGAGTGACTTGATGGGAAGAATAGATATGGATTTAGAAAATGAAGTCAGGGAACATGCAACACTTCGGGTAGCAGCTTACCAACAACAGACTTCTCGATTTAAAAAAAAAAGATACAATCGTGTACCTTGAAGAAAGGGGACTACATGCTCAGAAGGGTCACTGAAAAAAGAATAAGTGGGAACCAAATTGTCATGGCCCATATAAAATTTATGTTGTCGTACAACCTAGGACATCGGAACAAAACTATTAGTGGTGAGTGTAACACCCCGTATTTTTAATGACTTTTATAATTGAGTTAATTGCAAATTAAATTGGGATTAATTAAATTTATATTGGAATAATTAATCCGGGATAATGAATATTAATTAGCGAGATAAGAATTAATATTTATTTATATTGAATATTACTTAGTGAACGAGTAATAATAATTATATGAAAAGATTATAATTGTCGTGAGTGAAAAATACGACAATTACAGTCATTTAGTCGGGACGCGCGTGTTAGTCCTGTCGGGACTCAATTTAAGAAATAAAAACTAATATATTTTTAAGTCACCCATATGGTAATTTTGAGTGCGCCAAAGTTTTCGGAAGGGTCGAAATAGTCAGAAAAGTATACTCGGGAGTTTAGTTTGGGTCCCGGGACAATTTTAGGCCAAACCGGCATCCAAGGAAGATATTCCGATCATTTGTTTTTTAGGAGAAAAGGGACCTACGAAATTAATAGGCTTACATCATCTGAGAAAAGGATTCTTCTAGGGTTAGAGGTTATAGAGTTGCAGAGAGGCCATAGGAGGAAGACAAGATGAGGTCCCAAAGGCTAAAACCACCATTCTTGTGCCAATTGTACCAAAAACACCGCCATCGTGTAGATCGGAAGGGGAGGAGACCAACCATACCAAAATTATTCAGAGATTTAGACCTTCATATCAAGGCAAGTGTTTAAACTTTCAAATCGCTAGCATATATAATAGCCATGCTAGTATAGGAGAATTATTTACATGATTATGAAGATATTTAGTTAATTTTTTAGGATTAAAATATGTTCTTGGATAAAAATCATGTTAGGAAAAACTCCCTGATGTATGTAGAAAGAATTTGAAGAATTAGGATTATCCATATGTGAAGAAATCTGGGTCTTATGTGAGTTCTTGAACAAAAAAAATGATGAACTAGGGTTTTAAAGAAATAAATTGAATATTTTAGAATTTATTGATGTTAATTGATGGTTCAATGCTTCTTGTACGTTAGAAATCACCCTTACATGTTAATATAATGTTTAGGATGATTAGTTGGAGGTTTGGCAAAGAATCATGGAGTTTTGATTACGAAAAAACTTGGAAAAAACGTAACTGCATAGAAGAGCTGTAGAACGTCCGATCGGTTCGATCCAGAAGCGGACCAGTTCGATCCAGAAGCGGACGTTCGGTCGGCTACCATTTGTTTCTATTCTTGTTGAAAACTCGCGAGAAACGTTTGGAATTCACTTGCTGAATTAATCTTTAAATATAATGAGTATTATATTAAAATAACAGTAGGTGGTTTTTACGTTCGGTCCTATGAGGGGGATTTAAGGGCTAAGTTTAATTAGGTTTCATTGAGAGAAAAGTCTAAATTAAAGAGTAATTCGAGTAGCGGGAATTCGAGGAAAATGATGACTTAGACTAGAAGATATGAGTGAATCACCTACTGATATTATATTAGAGAATAATGGACACACTCCGAGTGGTGAGAGAAACTCGGAAACATATGATAAGAAGTATAATTGAAATTTACTAATACATAGAATATTCGGGAAATTTATATACTACGTATGGGATATATAATATAGGTCGGAGTATACCTATACGGGCAATACAAATATATGGGTTGTATGTATACCTATTGTACGATTTTTATGTGTATGACATACCTACGCTGCTTGCTATTGGGGATAGCTTTCGCGTCGTGGATGATCTTATCATGACGAGCCCATTGGAAGGATTTTAGACTAGTACCCAAAACATAGGACCTTGTATACGTGCTATCTATGAGTATTATAGTTTTAACAGTTGAATGGGAGCGTGGGTATGCATGTTATCCATTTGGTTGGGGACTATGTTCGCCTCAAATATATGTGATTTGTATTTACGGTTTGAGAGAGATGCAAAACCAACTATCCTTTATACAGTGCGTGATGTACGTGGAAATGATAGCAGAGCATGCATGCACTGCAGGTTTCAGCCTAAGGGTGCTATAATAGCATATGTAATTAGAGTGGCATGTATATATATACTTGTGATTTAATTCTACTGTATGTGCTTAGTAGATGAGAAAGATTTTTATATCTAAATTAATTTAAATATGTGACATCTAAATCTAAATAGAGGAATTTATAAATTCCAAATCGCTATGGAACAGCAATAGCTATTGTATGGGTAATACAAAAAATCACCAAGCGGTGTGGCTATAGATTTAATTCGAACTAGTTAGACGGGATAGCATAACTAGGACGGGTTAGGGGTACACGTTAGGCGTGCACACTAAATGAGGGGTGAGGACCTCAAGTGAGAGCTGTGAACCTAACATGTATATAATATCTTCTAATTATGCATTTTAAATACTTGCTAAATTTTTAAATATTTTTGCTCGGGCTCTGACCCGTTTTCCAAATCTATTTCTTTTTGTAAAAACCATTCTTAGGTGCCCAACCATAGGGAGGCCTAACTTAGGAGTTCATTTCCATTTGCCGTTGTTGCAGTTGCTGTGGTCGATTGTACGACTTACTTGGTAGACGCCTCCATTCCTTTCAGATCTGATGCATCCTTTATTTTATCTCAGTCGGGCATGTTACCCATCTTCTATTAGCAGTGGTTTTCGGAGACATTGTATTTCTTTCATTATTCAGCTGTGGATTTAGTTTTTGTATGGATTATTGTATTAGAGTTTCAGACTGGGGTGTTTACTCCTGCCATATCTTATCTGATTCAGTATTTCATTGTTTTTGGTGTTAATTTATTAGTATGGTGAATATGATACTTAATTGTTTAATTGTTTTAAATCTTTGAATGTTAATAAAAAGATAAAATTTTGACACCATCTTTTCAAATACTAGGTGGTTAGTAAATATTATTTTTTTTCTACAGTGATGCTAAGAATGAACCAATCTTGATATTTTGTTTTAATTTGATAAAGGCCTGATCAACCGGTATTTAATTAAGTGGGGTGTCAAAGTGAGTAGTTTAAGAATCTGTAAAATGCAGAGCATCTGAGGAAGTATTACCAGTGATGAAGAGTAGACTACAATTTGAAAGACTAAAATACTGTGTAAACATTTTTTGTTTCTTTGCAATTAGTCTTCAAATATGAATGATAATAAGATTTTCCTCCTCCACACATGTTGTCATTTCCGACTTTTTCGCATTATTCAATGTCTATTTCATCGGTGTGAGAGATGGGCAGGAAGCCCATGCCAAAGACATCTCAGAAACAAGCATATCAAAATACACGATCAAACTAATAGTTCATGTATGGCCTTGTCCTTGGACATGGAACGATAAAGATGTTCAGCCAAATCTGGGAAATCCATTATAGTTCTATAGACGACAAGATCCGACCAAAACTAACTAATGCAGGGATAGATACTAGTACATTTGGTCGACTTTGGTGACAAATACTGACACATGGTCAGGATGACAAGATCTGTCTATATGACTAGTAAGCTATCACAAGCATTGGTAAATCCTAAGCCATGACAACTCAGGTTCGTCTAATATTGATAGCTAGTACATTATACCAAAACAAGAAAATTGCAAATGGCATTTGCAATGGTTTAAACTGTTGCAAATTGGTGCGTTACAAAAAAATTTCAAGTATTCAAATTCGTTACAAAATGGTACTTACCAAGGTTTATTGTGAACGAATGCTCGTTGTGGATAACCATTATAAAAAAAATTACAATGATTTCAAACACTTGAAAATTTCAATTTTGCAAGTGTTCAAATCGGTTTCAAAATTTCAATTTGTAACGGTTCACAACCATTCCAAAATTCAGTAACCATTTTTATTTTGTAACGGTTCTAAACACTAAAAAAGGAAAACTATATTTTTTTTTGTAACAATTCGAAACACTTACAAATGATAATATGTAAGGAAAAAAATGTTCCTTTAGTAAGTGTTATTAACCATAACATAAATTAATATATTAAAAGAAACTCACCACATGCCTCCACCCTCACATATTGAAAACAATATAAATGTCTAAGAACACTACAATTATATATAAAAGACAAACTTAATTAATTTGAACTAGTTTGCTATGATTCAAGTAGATTATACATGCAATATAAGAACTATCAATACTCTTCATGCTTCCTGTACAAAACTCTAGGAATTATCTCCAACCTATTACGACCCTCCACAAAGAAAAACATAATACAACTAGAAACAATCTCATCAAATGTGGACGTCTTCGTTGGCATATCTCCTGAAGGTTGAAACTCCTCTAGCAGATTATAACATCACTATATTGGAAACTAACCAGACAACAAATAACAACAAATGTCATAATTGAGTTACCACAATCCATTCAAGCAGTTATCAATCAGTACGTGAGTTCATTACAATAATAAAAATCTAGCATATATCTGGAACATTGTCTAATACCGTGATCCATCCTACCAGAAATTGGCGAATATAAGGATTGAGGACTTTCATATGCTCTCTCAATAATGTTATATATTTTGATAAATTTAACATAAAATTGCGATTCCCCATAAACATTTTTGAAGGAGGATGCGCTTGCGTTAAAATAAGGAAGTTATTTAATTAAACACAGTTTTTACCTACACACATGAGATAAAGCAAATACCCGTGACAAGCAACAGTTTAAAATATAATGATATGAAAAAATTAATGATCAATTAAGCTTAAGAAAATCATTCATGAATCAACCAAACACCAAAACATAATTCTCCCCCATAATTCTTCTCCACCTCTTTATGATGTCCCCAAATAGACAAATATGAGAAGCAGAAATGAATGCACATGGAGAATGACACACGGGAATAAAAACTGCTATTTTTATATTTTTCAAAATTTTTCACACATAGTATACAACAAAGAATCACACCATGAAAGATCACAAAAACAACCAAGTCAATGATAGCCAAGTGAAGGGGTGTGATCAGATTCGATAGGAAAATCAATGCATACAAACATGACATATGTGCACGATGAATATTGGATACTCTTAACGAATGAACTCAAAGTCTTCCTTTGGTGAAAAAAAATGGAAATATAAGATATTGACTCAATCAAATCAACAAATCAAAGCTCAAAGTGATTTCCACACCAATAACGTCCTAAACTATTTCATACTTTTTCAGGACTTTCAAGGAACCGCAAACCCGTTTATATTCTCCAACCAAACTCCCTCAGATTTTTATTTTGAATAGAGGATTTTCTAAATTCTCAAACTTTGGAGAATTGATGGTGAAACCTAAGTGGCCCATATTTGGCATGAATTGTTTTTTATTGCTTTTAAATTTTTTCGGGCTCTTTTAACCTCTTTGGATCCCGGATAATAAAATTCCTCCATTTTTTAGGTCCTTTTGAACGGTGGCTTTTGCGCAAAGAATAGATAATGACCTTTCGCAGCCCCTCCCCGTTCTTAAACAATCACTCACTCTCACAAAAATAGTTTTTACATGCATTCCAATCTTGTCAAGTTTTATCGCATATTGCAAGTTGTATAGACAGAATTGAGATGGAAATACTTAAGCCAACATGTGATAGACAAGTACAATAATCAAATAAAGCCGTGCATGTGTGCAATAAAGGAGATAGGAGTAAAAAATGTAGGAAAATATCACTAATTACATCTCATAGACTCCATATAATGTAAAGCACATGGATGAAATGATGTAGCGTCTCAAATCTCTATCAAACAGTCACATGAAAAGATGGAATGAAGGTGTGACTTGGCTATCTTAAATGTCATCCATAAAAGGTGCATAAAAAATACAAAAATCTTTTTGGGCTTTTCTGAAATTTTTTATATATAAAAACAAAAATCTTTTTGGATATTTTCAAAAGAATAAATAAATAGTTGTACAACAAAGCAATGGTAAATATAAAACAGACTAGCAATAGGAAGCATATGATATGAACATAAAAAAAACATCATATTCTAGACATAGACCAACCCCTCAGTCAACTGTGAAAATCCCCAAAGACTTCCTAAGACTCTCAAATCTAAGGGCATCTAAAGGTTTCGTGAAAATATCGGCTAACTGACGGTCGGTGGGAACAAAACTCAGGGATACGACTTTCTCCTCAACTAACTGACGTATAAAGTGCTCACGTATCCTGATGTGCTTTGTGCGCGAATACTGAACTAGATTGCGGGATATGTGTATCGCGCTCATGTTATCACAGGAAATGGCCATGGTGTCCTGTGAAATCCCATAATCCTCCAGCATTTGCTTCATCCATAAGAGTTGCATGCAATAACTCCCGACGACTATATACTCAGCCTCTGCAGTGGACAAAGAGATGGAATTTTGATTCTTGCTCATCCAGGAGATAAGAGCAGAACCAAAATAGAAACACCCACCCGAAGTGCTCCTACAACCATCTACATCTCCGGCCCAATCGGCATCTGAATAGACGGACAAACGGTCATCAGTATCAAAGGAATACCAAATACCGTATGAGAGAGTCCCACTCACGTATTTAATAATACGTTTTAGAGCAAGTAAATGTGACTCTTTTGGGGACACCTGATATCGCGCACAGACTCCAACACTAAAGGCTATGTCGGGATGACTGGCAGTCAAGTAGAGAAGGCTACCTATCATACTCCAATATAAGGTTTGCTCTACATCCTTGCCTGAAGTGTCCTTACTAAGCTTGGTAGTGGTACTCATAGGTGTAAGTGCATGCTTAGCAGAGTCTAAACCAAATTTCTTCACTAGGTATCTAGCATACTTTGATTGGGAGATGAACATCCCATCCTCTAGCTGACGAACCTAGAGACCAAGGAAGAAAGTAAGCTCACCAACCATGCTCATCTCAAACTCACTTTTCATTTCCTTTTCAAAGTGATGAGCATGTTGAGAGCACGTGGATCCAAAGACTATGTCGTCCACATAGACCTGGGCAACCAAAATTGCACAGTCATCTCTCCTGATGAACAACATCATATCAACTCCCCCTCTCTTGAAGCCACGGGCTAAGAGATAGGAAGTAAGACTCTCATACCAAGCACGGGGTGCTTGCTTCAAACCATACAAGGCTTTCCTCAGATAGTAGACGTGCTCTGGGTGATGAGGGTCTTCAAACCCTTTTGCTTGTTCCACGTAAACCTCCTCCTGGAGATGCCATTCATAAAGGCACTCTTGACTTCCATCTGATATAACTTGAAGCGCACATGACATGCGATGGAGAGTAGTAGACGGACGGACTCAAGCCTCGCAACAGGAGTAAATGTCTCCCCAAAGTGTACACCCTCTATATGTGTGTATCCTTGAGTGGCCAACTTAGCTTTGTTTCTAATTATGGTACCATTTTCATCCATTTTATTCTTAAAAATCCACCGGGTACCTATCACATTAGTCTCACTAGGTCGGGGGACAAGTTCCCAGACATTATTCTTTTTAAACTGAAGTAACTCATCCTGAATAGGAGATATCTAGTGTTCATCCTTGAGTGCTTCTTTATGGTTCTTGGGCTCGACTTTGGACGTGTAGCAAAGATGGCTAACAACGTTCTCTAGTTGAGCACGAGTCTTGACCCCTAGAGTGGGATCGCCAACAATGGCAGAAGGGTCATGACTCTTGCGAACCCAAGCGAGTGTGTCCCCTAACATAGGAGTGGGGACCACAGAGTGTGGGTGGGGGACAAGTGGATCACTGTCAGACGAGCCCTAATCCTCACACTGAAGGTTAGGATCAATAATCGTCGGAGGTTCGTCATCTTACACGGTGACGTTTATTGATTCCATAACCTTAGATCTCTTCAGGTTAAAGACCCGGTACACTCTGCTATTCGATGAATATCCTAGCAATATTCCCTCGTCGCTCCGGGAATCAAACTTTCCTAATTGCTCTCTATCCCATAGGATGTAGCATTTACTCCCCAAAACACGGAAATATGCCAGGTTGGGTTTCTTGCCTGTCCACAATTCATAAGGCGTTTTAAGTGTGTGTTGACGCAGCTAAACCCTATTCACCGTGTGGCATGCAGTAGACACTGCCTCTGCCCAAAATCTCCTAGAAACATTACGACCTAGAAGCATAGATCTAGCCATTTTCTGGATCGTTCTATTTTTTCTCTCAACAATCCCATTTTGCTGAGGAGTCTTCACAGCAGAAAACTCATGTTTGATCCCAAGGGTATCACAATACAGATCTACCTTTGCTTCCTTAAATTTAGTGCCTTTGTCACTACGTATCCTGTTAATAGTGACTCCGTGTTGATTTTGCAGGACACGACACTTGGTCATTAAAAACTCTATAGCATCGGATTTCTCTCTGAAAAAACCTACAATGGAGTACCTGGAGAAATCATCCACCATCACGAGGATATACCTCTTACCACCCAGACTCTCGGTACGAGTGAGACCCATAAGATCCATGTGTATAAGCTCAAGAACACGAGAGGTGGTAATGGAATGAAACTTCCTATGGGGACTACGAATTTGTTTTCCCAACTGTTAGGGTCCACAAACCGTCGAAGTTGGCCTTCCAAGAGATGGTTAGCCATGTACTAGGTCCTTTTTAGCTAAGCGAGTGAGATCTCTAATATTTATGTGACCTAGACGTTGGTGCCACAGATCCATAGGAGTGATCGTGGCACTGTTGCAGACAAGTGAGGAAGTAGGCACAGTACCATAGCAATTATCCTCGGTCCTCACCCCTTGTATTAAGAGTTTACCGGTTTGATTGTAAACATTACATGCGTCCCGATAAAACTTTACTCCAAAGTCAGTGTCGCACAGCTGGCTAATGCTGAGAAGGTTTACTTTTAAACCTTTGACGTACAACACATTCTCTAGCTTAGGAAATCCTGGTAACACTACAGTACCTCGTCCTACAATGCTAGACTTGCTCCCATCTCCAAAGGTGACTCTGCCATCCTGATAATCCTCAAGAGATGTAAAAAATGAGGCATCACCTATCATATGTTTGGAGCATCCACTGTCAAAATACCACTGTGAGGTATTATGTGCCTTGAGAGCGACATGAACAACGAAGGCCTTTTTATCTTTCTTAGGTACCCAAGAAGTGGTGACCTTTTGTTTGCCTTTGTTGTTGTTGGTTTTAGCTGGAATGTGAGAAGCATTCCCTAACGACAAAGACATCCGTCGGAATTCCTCCATCAAACTCTGAGATGTGGCAGCTAAAAACTCAACTCGCTCTCTCAGACTAGTAAAATCATCAGTATTCTGATGTGGAGCAGTAGTATGTCGTGTCCGACCCACACTATAGCAAAACTCCCTGAGGTAGCCTTTTTTTTACAATAAGTACAAAAGAACACAGTCAAAGGCGGACCTTGGTTTGCTTTTCTTGGTCGAACTCTCCTTCGAGGTTTTTAACGATGGCCATAAGGAGTCATAGTAAACTCAGGGACTGGTCTAGGTGCAATTTGGGACGTGGAGGCACCATCATAACCAATTCCCCGCCGATTACCAAAATCTAAAGCGGGGTCGAGGAGCATCTTTCCCATTTTCCCAGATCTGTCCTCGATTTGTACCTTGACTTCCCGTGCTTTCTCAAGATCATGAGTCAGCTGGGCAACAAGGGCTTCAAGTTTCTTCCGAGTCTCCACGGAGGAATGGAGCTGACTCGTAAGACTAGCCACTTATTTAGTCAAGTCCCCTCTATCTTTCTTAAAAGTGCTCTCTCTCTCTCTAAACAAACTTTCTTTCTCAACACAGGCAAATTCTCTCTCTCTCAGGGCGGTGCAGGTGGAGGACTCTCTCTCTCTCTCGCTCGCTTTTCTTAATTCTTCCTCTAAGCCGGTGATCTTAAGGACTAACACTTTGTTACGCTTTTTAGTTATAAATGATTCAGAATATAACTCAGCGTAGGCGCGTTGAATATCACTCTCGCTCTCACTTGTGTCATCCTCCCCCTCACTCACATCGCTCTCACTGTCGAGGTGTCCCTGTGAAGCATCATCGTCATCATCGTGAGGAGAACTAGAAGTTCTCACATGACTAGCCATGAATGCGGTGAAGTTACACTCATGCAGTGACTCGACTCCAGAATCCACCGACTCGACCTCACTGTCGTCGCTAAGGGTAGCGTTAAGAACAGCTTTCCCTTTCTCTCTGTTCAGACGTGTGGCACACTCAAAGGCTCTATGACCCCTACCGTCGCACTCAAAGCATATCTCACTTTCTTTCTTAGGAGTATCTTTAAAAACTTTTTCATTTTTCTTTTCAAACTTATTTTTCTCAAATTTCTTTTTATCTTTAAAATTGCCATTTTTCTTAAATTTGAGAATCCTCTTGAAATTTTTTGCAAAAAGAGCCAAATCATCTAAGTCAAAATCACAATTAGAATATGACGTGTCAGTCTCTCTCTTTCTAGATGACTCTACCCTCTTTCTAGTCGACCCCTCATTCTTTCTCTCTTGGGCATTAAGTGCAATTCCCTTATCTTTAGACTTAGCAGTTTTAGGGAACATATCAATTTCATATGTTTGCAAATCTCCTACAAGTTCTTCCAATTTTAGCGTATTTAAATTGTCCATAAAATTTAGCACAGTGACTTTGGGGATAAAACGCTTAGGCAAAGAACGAAGAATCTTTTTGACAACTCTAGCCTTAGGAATATGTTCACCAAGATTAACGCTAGTATTAACAATGTCAGAAAGTCTAGCATAAAAATCATCAAAACATTCAGTTTCATGCATGGTGATGGTTTCAAATTGAGTTGTCAAATTTTGCAATTTAGACTCTTTCACAGCATTATTTCCTTCATGGGTGATTTGTAAAATATCCCATGCCTCTTTTGACGTGGTACACGTCATTATACGTTTGAACTCGTCAGGTGTGACAGACCCAGAAATAGCACTTAGACCCTTAGAATTGAATGATGACCATTTAAATTCGTCTTCAGTCCAAGAAGTGACAGGTTTTAAATTGATCACATTATCAACGGTGACGGAGGGAGGAGTCCACCCTCTTTCAACCAAAATCCAGACACGTTCATCAATGGCTTTTAAAGCAGACCTCATGCGGGCTTTCCAATATGCATAGTTTGTCCCGTCAAAAACTAGCATTTTATTATATAACTTCTCCATATTGAACACACTCATTTTCAAAAATTAATTTTTTAGAAAATTGATATCTTAGAAAAAAAAATTGCGGAAAATTATACGGTAAAATTGTGTAACTGGCTCTGATACCAATTTGAAGGAGGATGCGCTTGCGTTCAAATAAGGAAGTTATTTAATTAAACACAGTTTTTACCACTTAATTCCTAAACATGCATCTATATGTGATTAAATACGATGATGAAACATGCAAGGACACATATATGAGGAAAAATCCCCAACGGGGCAAAACCTTTTATTTTCACAATAATTTTTGTAAGAGAACGGCTTACAACAGATTACAATGAAAATACAAGTGACACAGAAATACCCTCGGGTGTCGGTTCTGTTATCGGCGACTGGAACAACCCCTTTCCAGTAGGGAAGCAGTGACGAAGAGAGCGGCTTCCTCACAAAGTACTTCAGATGAATAAACGATCTTCTTGAAGGTTTAAAGATTCACACACATATATGGGAATGGTTTTGTGAATCAAAAAGGTTTAGAAAACCTTAAAAGGTGAAGTCTTATTCTGGGAAGTTTTCACATATTTTCGTGATTGCAGAAAGACTTAAAAAACGTGTAGAAGGAGATAAGATATTTATACAAAAATCGAGGCGATGGCTCGTTCGAACGAGATAGCATGTCGCTCAAACGAAGGACAGAAGTCGTTCGAACGATATCGCGCGACATGTCTATCTCGCACGAACGACTTGCAAAGTCGCTCGAGTGATCTCGTCGATCGAGGCCATTCGCTTATACACTTAGAAAAATTCTGCTTTTGATAAAAAATTAACCCAGACTTCAAAAATAATTTTCAAAAATAGTTCCTAAATATTTATGCAAATATTTAAAACTCCGATATAACATTTTACTGATAGAGCATAGTGGAGTAGTGGGAATGAGCTGAGGAGCACGTTGCATGTAGCATGATGCACGTGAAGAAAGTGGTTTCATTGAATTCGGATACAGGCCGTTGGGGATGATCGTGTTGACGTGCCGAATGTAGCGGTATCAGACATATGAACTGTGATCTAGGAGAAAACAGAAAATTCCTAGATTCTACCCCGGACATCTATAAAATTATGTCCTTACAATTTTACATCTTTTCATAATTCGTAGAGAAAAACCATTATCTTACTATAAATGCAGTAACATAAATCATAAACTTTAATGCTAGTGCTAATGTTAACTATAAGGGGAAATTTTTTCCTTTTAAGATAATAAGTTGTGGCCACGTGTGTTGCACGTGTGGCCGTTTCCAGATATCAATCTTCCACTGCAAATCTGTGAAGGACAAAGTAATAAGAATACTTGCAACATATTATGTAGAATCTGTTTTGTTAGAATATAACATAAAGTACCTAGTACGAAGAATCAATCATTACCCCAAAAACCAAACCTCCATTCAACTGTAAACTATACAAGATATTCCTGTGAATACTCTAAATCTATCACAAACAAACTCAGAACTCCCTACTCAAAAGCAGGAAGAAATACACACAAACATGTATCTATATATAATCCGAATAAATATATCACAATGAAATTAGCTTGAAATGATTTATAGGGAAATATCATTAAAAAAAGAAGTTAAAAAAAGCTTTAGCAAGCAAATTCCAAATCGCAGTTATTGAAAGATGACATTTGATAAAAACAGTGTGTAATCCTAAAAACTGAAAATATAATGCTAAATATGTTGTTTTTGACGTTTGTTAGGATTCAAAGGTTCTTCTTCCTCTTTAACTTTATGAGCGACGAACATGGATGAAATTATCCGAAGAACCTTTGTACAACATTCTTGTTCCGTTACATAATCCAATTGATGGATTTATATTGCGTAGAAGAATGATTGGACAATTATGTTTAAGTTTCAATGCGTGTGGTGGCAATCCATTTGGAATCAAAGAATTTAATGTGTGTGTCATCCACAGCTTCATCAAAGCTATTTAATGTCTTCAATTCTCTGGGGGAACATATCAATCATCATATCATTGAATGAGTCTACGTGCTCATTTGTTGTTGGAATAATTGCTCGATCTGTGAAGAAGTTTGACAAGTTGGCATTTATATTTAATGATGGGAAGATAACGTCAATGAGAGACTGTTCGGGGCCCTCATCATGTGTTGATGTTTCCGTCCCATTGTCAATCCTTAGAAGGAAATCGCTAAGTGAGGAATTGATACCCAAATGTTTAATTACTTAATCATCACTATGAAGTTAAACAAGGCATTAGTTCTTTTTAGTCATTACATTTACATAATATGATGGATGGATTATCAGTCTTAACATATCAATACAACAACTTTCAAAGATAAATTACGTGAGACAGAGAAACTGCATTCATGTTCATTGAATAGAAATTTCAAAATAACAAAGAGAATCCATCCGGTGAATAAGTATGGCCAAACCTAAGTTTCCAAGAAATTAAAATAATTTACTCAACAATAAGATAAATTGAAAACAACAATTGTAAATTAATTTTAAAAAATTAAAAAAAATTATGGTACTTGAATAAGTGCAAAGTATTCCATAAGTATCCGTAGACCATGAACTAAATAAGTAACACTCAGTACTAAATATTAAGAGCAGGGAAGAACAAACTGAAATTCTTTGAAGTTATGTTTTTCTTAGCTGGGGAGTTACAACCGGAACCGATGTAAAACTTAATAAGAAGAATATATGTATGTAGAGAGATAAAATGAATATATTGAACCATACAGTGTGAAAAAATTCCAACACAGGGGAAATTGGAATTAAATTAGATTACAAAAACACTAACAATTAAAAGATTTGAGATTTTGAATTCTCAAACCAAAAAATCTTACATCATGGTATCTATTTTAAATAAATAGAAAAAAAATATTCCTTTTATTCCTCTTCATTGAATATTTTACCTAAACATGTTATGTGTAATCTGAAAGAGAACATTAAACTTAAATAAAGAGTAACAATAGCTACTTAAGAAATATTATTACTTTATAACACAACTATACACCAAATTACAAATTAATTATGGAGTTGAGTTTATATCAAACAGGAAGCATGTAGGAGTTTGTGTTTGGTAAATTTGATCAAACATAGCATACACACATGATATATATAACATAAACCTAAGACATATACAACAAGATAGTAAGAAGAGCGAACTGAACATCATTATCTATCGAATAATCACAAAAAAATGTCAATTAAAATCAGTTTAAAGCATATGATAGGTTAAGACCTCCAGCAGAAATAACTCACAATCAATCCTCAAAATTTTCTCCTCGACAAACCACAATGAGACATTTAGAATCCCTATAACTGCAATAGAGGTACTACAAAAACTATGGTAAAAATACCTCTTCCGAGTTGTTGAGACGATTTATGTGGCTCATCAAATGGGTAAAAAATGAGGGGATGTTAATATGGAGTATAAAATTTGTTTGTACTTAGATCTGGGAAAGGCAATTTTCTCAAGCTTAATAATGACTCTAGAATTAAGGATTTGTTACCCAACAAAAGCCCCTGGAGATTTGAAAATAAACCAATCTCTTGTTGAATTGGCCCTGCAACCCCACAAAATCAATACAGGTAAATTTTGGCAGTTTGAAATTACCCTAAGTTATTATCCTCTGAAATTATTTTTCGACGGGTCAAGAGTTTGTAAAGTGCAATTTTCCGTGAGTGACATTATGCTACCTAATCTGTTCTCCGATTCCCAAATCTCTTTCATCTTCTCAAATTCAAACCCTAAATCTACACTCAATTTGTTAGCGCTCAGATCAACATATTGAATATTAGAGGATACATCAAGGGAATTTCATATCTCACTAGTTAAATTATTACTCCAAATATTCACAACAACCAAGTTGTCACAAAGTCTAGGAAAATGTACTGAATTCCACCATGAATTATATTAAGTGAAAGATTCTAATCTCAATAGTAAACCAACTTAGAAGACAACACATTATTAAATTATGCATCCACTAAGGTTGATTTTGCTGAAAAAATCCTATCTTTTCTCGCTAAAATTCTAGTTACAGCAGTAACTACTGTTCTTGCTTAGTCATTCATCCGTGCTTACTCCTCTGTGCCAGCCAACTGACAGGTATCTGTAAGCAACAGTAGCAGCTGCTCTTGTTGCCAGCTTGTCATGCATGTGGGGGATATCGACTGATGACTAAATCCTATTTAGGACACGAAGGCCTTCGTGGTATGACTAAATTCGCGTGTGGGACTTTGTCTTGAGATGCTTTTTCTGTTTAACCGCGGCCGTAGAGTGGTACTAAGGTTTGTTCTGTAATTTCAGTCTTGCACACAGGGCATTGAGGTTGTTGGTGATCTTGAATTTCAGCAGATACACTTGGTTAATGAATCCATTTGTAAATACAGGGGCAGTAATAGAGGTGGTTACAGGGTCTTGAACCATGTCTAGGAAGATGTTACAGTAAAAACCATCGGTCGCATTATTTTTCATTAAGTTGGTGGATTGTTTTCTAATGCTTTCGACTTGATATTGGTCTACTTTTCTACCGTACCAAAGAAATAGGATTTTCATCATTGACTTTAGTAATTGGGTACCTAATCACTTGTCTCTTTTTCTTACTACCATAAAAAAATAAAATATTATTCACTATTTGTGACACCCCGCCTAATAAGATACCGGGCGATCACTCAATTATTAAATTAAAACAGGAGTCTCATATGGATCATTCTTAGCATCACTGTCGAAAATCCATTTAATTACTAATAACCTATTAGGCCGGTGTCAAAATTTTACTTAACTACTCTTTTTAAACAACTACAAAATTTAAAACATCCACACAGTTTTACGTAAATGAAACTGAAATGAAATAAAATCACCGAACACTCGGTCAAAATATACAACCATATCGAATGATGGTCTAAAAGAATAAATAAATGCAATTGGACCATTAGCCCGAATGTTTGTACAATACCTCCTATCTAGAGTACAAGAATGGAAGCGGCTATCAAAAACCTGCACGCATCCACAGCCACTGCAGCTGACGTCTGACTCGAAGGAAGTGTCATCCAGGCGTCCCTGTGTCAGGACACCTATATAATATATGTATATATATATATATATATATATATATATATATATATATATATAGCAAGAAATGAAAAGTAGATAAATGGGTCAGAGCCCGAGTTTTGAAAATATTTAGCAAGTGCATAAATGCCTTATTTTTAGAAAAAGGTTTTTATCTCATATTTAAGTTTGGTATCGCACTCCCATTAAATACCCCTCACCTCTCCACTAACTGTACACTCCTAGTGCATCCCTCTAAACATCCTAGCCAAGTTACCCTGCTAAATTAGTCTGTAACCCAACCACTATCAACCCTAGATAGTCCAAGTACTAAGGGTAAAACTTCACCCCAGTCTCAACGCTATGCCATGTTCGTGCGTCGGGTGTCTCGCAAAGCAAAATCCAAACAAGGAACCCCCCCCCCCCGATACACTACTATGCGGCACGGTCGATCGTCGAGATCCGCCAGTACCTCAGTATAGAAAGATATATATAAATATATATACTATAAGAATTAACAATATTAGAGCACTAAGGATTAAACTTCTCCCCAGTCTCGACACATTGCCATATTCGTGCGTGGGGTGTCTCGCAAAGAGAAATCCAAACAAGGAACCCACCCGATACACTACTACGCGGCACGGTCGATCATCGGGATCCATTCACTACAAAAAAAATAGCTTTTGAGACGGTGGCCTAAGAGTCCTAAAAGATCATTTATCCGTCTCAAATACTTTTTGTGACGCTATTTGGGACGGCTAGGGGGGGTCTTTTTGATAGGGGGTTATAAATACTTTTTGTGACGCCATAGCCGTCTCAAAAGAGTTTTTTGAAACAGGAACAGATCCGTCTCAAAAGGTCCTCATTTTATATGACCCTTTTGAGACGGCACAAGAGCTGTCACAAAAGATTATTTTTGAAACGAAAATTAATCTGTCTCAAAAGATTACTATTTTAAAAAACCTTTTTGAGACAGCAACATAGCCATCTTTAATATATTTTTGGGACAGTTTTATCCATCCCAAAACAAGTGAAGGGATCTTAAAATTTTTGCACCAATATTTTGTGGAGAATAAAATCTACCGCTAAAGTTTAATATAGAATTTAAGTACATTTGAAACAACACAAACAACGAATAATCATAAAATGTAATACATAAGATGATTTTCAACCAACAGAACGAATCATTTTCATTCAACAATAAATAGAGTTCTTACAACCATCTCCAAATATTCATCAAAACAAGAATTATAACACTAAGTTCAAATATTTGACTTGACAACAAAAATACATTAATTTATTATTACTCCAAACACGAAATGCTTTTATCAAACTAATTCCGCAACACTGACGCGTACGACCTCCAAAACCACTAATTAACATTTGCATGTTCTACAAAAATTGTCACCTGCACAAAAAAAAATATAGTTTCGATTATGTCAGAATTAACACCCCTCGTCAACAATACAATGTGCAAAATGAATCAATATAGTACATTTTCATCATTAACAATATAAATATCCAACTATTATTATTTTTTTAAAAATTCGGCAGAGTCTCCTTTGTTTATTCATGAAAACCACAGGTAGCCAACCTGTTTTAAACATCAAAATGATTGATTCTAAGAATGATATACACCAACAGCAGAAAATTTTAACCACCACCATAATAAATTCTCACCACCATAACAAATTTTCCCCACCGCCATTGAAAATTTAACTTTAAACAAGAGAATTTTTCATTATATATATATAAGTAATTATATGTATGAATTATATTGTATTACCTAGTCGGACTGAATCGTCGAGGTAGTGGAAGCTTGCTGAAGGGTAAAACTTTGGAACAAACTTTGCATTTCACTTTGCATTTCACTTCGCATATCATTCTTCATCTGTAATAAAGCTTGTTGGTTGCGAAGTGAGGATTCATATTACCATAACCATCCGGATCTATCTCCCGGACTGAGGATTCATATATCAAGAATTTATCAATACTTTCATTTTTCTCAAAACTTCCCATTTCCCTTCTTATATCAAGGAAATGTAAATATAAAAGCCAATTCATTATCATGAATTTCTTTAACAAATCATATACTTTTAAAAGCCAGTTTTATTATCATAAAAAAAAATTTCGTTTTATATCATCCCATTTCCCTTTTTATACTCAGGAAATGTATTCAAAGCTATTTTCATTATCATAAAAATGCTTTGATCATACCATATGCTTCCATATCCCTTCTTCCATCCGGGAGTGTTACCGAAGCCAAAACCTTTATCCCATTTCCCTTCTCATATCCAGGAAATGTAAATTAAATCCAATTTATTATCATAAATTGCTTTAATAAAACTAAGAACGCCCCTCCGGGTTTCCATACTGGACGCGACCCTAAATGGCTATCATCTTCCAGGGCCTATCAAACAAGACAACCTGGGAACCTACCAACGTCGGGAAGCGGCCATATGCCTGCGGGAAAGTCAAGACCACACCCAGAATCTCCTAACCAGCGCAGTAAAATATAACAAACGCTCATATGGCCTATAGGACTATATCCACCCTGCATTCATTAGCCAGGGGGCATCACCAAACGCACGCAACTTCCCTTATGATATCGATTTAGGGAGGTGTGTAACCATAAATTATCATTTATGAAAATCTTTTCTTTTCCAATTTTGAAAATATTCATATTTACATTTTCAAAATCATATACATCATATCATATATATATACTTTAATCACATAGTATTACATATACCATATATTCCTCCTAGAATATATATAAATGGCCATAATTGCCAAACCATCTAACGATGACCAATAATCCCAAAGATTCTCTCGAAGAATCATAATCAAGCATTCATATATGCATGATACTAAACCCAAAGTATTTCCTAACTTTAATAAGTAATACATACTTAAATCCCGTCTAAGGATTGTATTGAATATCTCCAATTATACTAATTCACTCTAAGTGAATATACGTATGTATATATATATATATATATTCTAAATTCCTCAAGTCCTTTAGGACATAACCCTCTATAATACTTCAATTTAGAAGGCCCTTAAACTTTAAACTCAAAGAGGAGAGTGAATAACAATCTCTAAAATCTTGGGCTGAAAACAGTGTACCGGTCGACCGGTCCTGGACCCCTGGTCGACCGCGGTTTGCAAATAAGCCTACGAAACAAAGCAGTAGGCCCTTTTTCCTTGACGCGGTCGACCGGCCTTAGGGGCGAGGTCGACCGGTCACACCAGGTCTGCCAAAATTAAATTCCTCAATTCCTTGATCTAACAACCCAAATTCATTAACGGGGTTTCTAAACTACACCGAAAATTATCCCGAACATCTACACGATTTATTCTAGCCGTTACTTTTCCAATTCCCGATTTGATTTTCGAGTTGATGATTTCAACCCGGAACTGCCATCTTGTAAAAATCATATCAAATCGAAGAAAAATAAAAAAAATACGCGGTCGAAGACCACGCGACCGTATCGAAAATATCTACAACTTTCGTGTTTTGGCCGAAATCTAAATCAGTCCTCTTCCTGTCGAAATGGCCCTACAAGCCACGGGTTACTATTCATCATCTTCTTCGAGAAGATTTCGGCCATTAAAGCTTCTCCCAAGCTTTTGTCGCCTTACCCAAAGTCCTACCACCTCAACCAACTACAACTACACACATAATACGGGTTCTAAACGTCCTAGAACCCGAAAGCACCAATTAATTTCGATTAATTTCTAAGTTTCTCCAAATATGAAATTTTTAGGCGTTTATTTGTTTTAACTCCCAAAAACCCGTTTTATCCACGAAAACCCAACCCAAAATATTTAGGGTTTGTTTATACCAAACTACAGTATGAGATATTTATGCAAAAAAGTAAATAAAGTAAGTAAACACTTGCCTCGTGGATAAAATCCGACAACCTCGAGTCGAATCTGGCGGAGTTTGGCTCGAGATCTCCACTTCTCTCCTCTTTTCTCTCCTCCTCTCTCTCTTCTCTCTATTTTATTTCTTTCTTTCTTCTTTTCTCCCTATCCCCCTCTTTATATAAGAAGAAAAAGGGTTATACCCCTTAAAACCCAAAAACGACTCGTTTACCCAATTACGAGTTACTTTTACCTCTAAAATTGTCCGAAACTCAATTTCGACGATCGGACACTCTTTTTCGACTATCTCGGACATTCCGAGACACACGGCGCAGTCGAAATTTCCATCCGAGGTACTTGACCACAAATCACTATTTCAACCCAAAATAAATAAATACGGTATTCCTATTAAAATATTATCTTTTGTCGCTTTACCCAATGACGACATATAATAAAAATACTTCGACCTATTTAAGACCAAAAGTAATCACAACGCCCATCGAAAATCATTAAATTCTCGAAAATCCCAAAAATCATTATCCCGAGAAATTCTCCAAATTGCCAATATACATCCAATTATGGAATTTAATTGTTTCCAAAAGGGCGGGTTGTTACATACTCCCCCCCCCCCCCCCCCCCACCCCCTTACAACGGAATTTAGTCCTCGAAATTCAGATACGACCTATACCACAAATCCTAGGATCGCTCCAAATCCTAATATCTCGAAGGGGAACGATACTAATCCCAATGGTTCTCAACCGTACACCGTACTACTACCCCTGTTGTAAAGTGACTCCAATAGCGTCACATTACACTCATCAATTCGAGTGCCTAACGGCATAAATTTCAACTTTATATACTACGCCCATTCTATTTCAGGCGGTATATAAACCAACTTACTAAGGTGCCCATACACCTTTCTAACATGTGCACATCTGCACATCCATAGTGAACGTTCGACACGTAACACTCTCTCCCAATAAGGGTCTCCTTTCCTCGATGTAATACTCAACTATGGGTCCTTCCAACCCGCGAAATTCAATCTCATAACTACGGCGCCACTAAATCTACTAAACTTACGTCCTAAAAATTCTACGATCTATGCGTTACCCTACCTACGCGAAACAAGTGTAATCCTAAGTATATTCCTAGTGCCGAAGGCCTCTCTCAACTTCCGACATTTTCTTGGTTTCATGCGTGGGACGTCTCGCCGAAGAGAAATCCAAACAAGGAACCCTCCCATTACACTGCTCCCTCGCGTTGTCGGTCATTGAGATATAGCGGCCCAAGGCACACCAGCGGGACGTCCTAAATCCTACATATGCTAACCTACGACCGCATTTCTACTATCTTATCCTTCCGCCCATACGGAAGGAAACCTAACTAATCGAAGTACCCACTTTCTGTAAAAGTGTCACGAACATAATACCCAAAACATATTTCCTCAAAATTTTCCTTTTCATCAAGGCTAGCTATTATCCTCAAATCAATTTCTCTAAGTCCAACCTCACCCACCCACTGGGGTGAGAGGACCACTTTAGTGCTTTTCCCTAGCACAATATTCCCATAAGCATACCATCATCACATGACTCATAGTCTATAGTGGTTCATCCACACTATCAGACTTTTCACAAAACTAACATCCTTGCATCCTATAACAACTATCCACTCCCGACGCCGTTAAGAGTCATGTGTGGAGCGTCTCGCAAAGCGAAATCCAAACAAGGAACCCCTCTACACATTGACACTTGACTTCGTCGGACATGGAGTTTCGTTATTTCAAACATGCAACCGGGATAATCCTATCCTCAATTCTAACAAAGAGGTGATCTGAACCCCTATCTCTAACTAAAAGTCACACCACCCAGCGCTCGCACTAATTTTAAGTCCTTGCGCAATCAATAATGAGCTTTATCTTATAGCTCAACAATAATCCTGCGGCCTTAAAGCATATCTATAAGGTCGCCATGCACTCACATCATAATAATGAAACCTCTACTCATCGAAGTTTCATTTACCCATAATAAATAAGGCAAGCTCAACCTGTATCCAAGTGAGGAATCACAACAACAACCTGTTCCCTCCAGGAACCGCTGACATGATAGTCTTGCCATCAATAGCCTGCTATCGCTCCGAAAAATACACCATAATGGATTATACTCATCATATCACCATACTCGTATAGACATATAAAATGAGTATTCCAAACCAGATATATATATATACAATATATCAACACCCGCCTCCATGGCGAATGAAGGAAAATAAAACTCCGCTACTGCGGACAACACATAAACATTCATTATATAATGTTATCGATATCACCATAAAACTCAGATTACACACACGAGTCTAGGGCTAACGAAACACCGCGACATTATCTAGTCACATCCAATATATCTCCTTTATTGAGGTAAAACTCCTGACAATTACTTTGTTTCAACCAATTCCCCAGGTGGTTGTCCACCAATGGGGTTCTCGAACTTACACATTCTCCATAATACTCTTTATTCACTATTTGCCTCTGACCAACCCTTAGGTGAATAATTTCCAAAATAGCCTTCCTTTCATTCTTGCTGAACCACGGGGACTCCCGGTTAAAACTATCCGTAAGATCCCTTTCGAATCCTTACTTCATTGGAAAATTCAACTTTAGTACCACACTCTACTATGGCGGTACTACGGTACTCATAACTACTATACTTTATTAGTCATTGAGACAATCCTTAGCAAATACTGCAAAGGAAGTGACCTCTACTATGGTCCACATCCTCGACTTCTACCAACTGCTCCAACTAAGCCTCACCTCCTGCTGCCATCCAAGCCTCGCACACGAATCTCAACCGAGCGTGTAAAAGATTTCTATAATCTTATAATATGGCAGGAGAACGAAATCTCAGAAGAGAAATCAACAATCCTAATCCTGAGGCTCTATATAAAATCGAGAGCAACGCTGAAAGCGTAGTACGTCCGCACAGAGTGCTAAGGATACTAGAACCTGATGCTCTAATACCATCAGTGACACCCCGCCTAACAAGATACCGGGCGATCACTACAATATTAAATTAAAACAGGTGTCTCATATGGATCATTCTTAGCATCACTGTCGAAAATCCATTTAATTACTAATAACTTATTAGGTCGGTGTCAAAATTTTACTTAACTACTCTTTTTAAACAACTACAAAATTTAAAACATCCACACAGTTTTGCGTAAATGAAACTGAAATGAAATAAAATCACCGAACACTCGGTCAAAATATACAACCATATCGAATGATGCTCTAAAAGAATAAATAAATGCAATTGGACCATTGGCCCGAATGTTTGTACAATACCTCCTATCTAGAGTACAAGAATGGAAGCGGCTATCAAAAACCTGCACGCATCCACAGCTGCTGCAGCTGACGTCTGACTCGAAGGAAGTGTCATCCAGGCGTCCCTGTGTCTGTACACCTATATAATATATGTGTATATATATATATATATATCAAGAAAGGAAAAGTAGATAAATGGGTCAGAGCCCGAGTTTTGAAAATATTTAGCAAGTGCATAAATGCCTTATTTTTAGAAAAAGGTTTTGATCTCATATTTAAGTTTGGTATCGCACTCCCATGAGATACCCCTCACCTCTCCACTAACTGTGCACTCCTAGAGCATCCCTCTAAACATCCTAGTCAAGTTACCCTGCTAAATTAGTCTATCACCCAACCACTATCAACCCTAGATAATCCAAGTACTAAGGGCTAAACTTCACCCCAGTCTCAACACTACGCCATGTTCGTGCGTGGGGTTTCTCGCAAAGCGAAATCCAAACAAGGAACCCTCCCGATACAATACTACAGGGTACGGTCGATCTTCGAGATCTGCCAGTCCCTCAGTACAGAAAGATATATATAAATATATATACCATAAGAATTAATAATATTATAGCACTGAGGATTAAACTTCTCCCCAGTCGCGACACATTGTCATATTCGTGCGTGGGGTGTCTCCCAAAGATAAATCCAAACAAGGACCCCCCCCCCCGATACACTACTATGCGGCACGGTCGATCGTCAGGATCCATTAGACCCTCGGTACTCGATTTTTCCATGTATATACAAATTACCATAACCATCCGGATCTATCTCCTGGATTGAGGATTAATTTATCAAGTATTTATCAATACTTTCATTTTTATCAAAACTTCCCATTTCCTTTCTTATATCAAGGAAATGTAAATATAAAATCCAATTCATTATCATGAATTGCTTTAACAAATCATATACTTTTAAAAGCCAGTTTTATTATCATAAAAATATTTTTTCATTTTATATCATCCCATTTCCCTTTTTATACTCAGGAAATGTATTCAAAGCTATTTTCATTATCATAAAAATGCTTTGATCATACCATATGCTTCCACATCCCTTCTTCTATCCGGGAGTGTTACCGAACCCAAAACCTTTATCCCATTTCCCTTCTCATATCCAGGAAATGTAAATTAAAGCCAATTTATATCATAAATTGCTTTAATAAAACTAAGACCGCCCCTCCGGGTTTCCCCACTGGGCGCGCCCCTAAATGGCTATCATCTTCCAGGGCTTATCAAACAAGACAACCTGAGAAGTTACCAACGTCGGAAAGCGGCCATATGCTTGCGGCAAAGTCAAGATCACACCCATAATCTCCTAACCAGCGCAGTAAAATATAACAAACGCTCATATGGCCTATAGGACTATATCCACCCTGCATTCATTAGCCAGGGGGCATCACCAAACGCACGCAACTTCCCTTATGATAGCGATTTAGGGCGGTGTGTAACCATAAATTATCATTTATGAAAATCTTTTCTTTTCCAATTTTGAAAATATTCATATTTACATTTTCAAAATCATATACATCCTATCATATATATATACTTTAATCACATAGTATATACATATACCATATATTCCTCCTAGAATATATATAAATGGCCATAATTGTCAAACCATCTAACGATGACCAATAATCTCAAAGATTCTCTTGAAGAATCATAATCAAGCATTCATATATGCATGATACTAAACCCAAAGTATTTCCTTACGTTAATAAGTTTTTCATACTTAAATCCCATCTAAGGATTGTATTGAATATCTCCAATTATACTAATTCACTCTAAGTGAATATATATATATATATATATATATATATATATATATATATATATATATATATATATATATATTCCAAATTCCTCAAGTCCTTTAGGACATAACCCTCTATAATACTTTAATTTAGAAGGACCTTAAACTTTAAACTCAAAGAGGAGAGTGACTAACAATCTCCAAAATCTTGGGCTGAAAACAGTGTACCGGTCGACCGGTCCTGGACCCCTGGTCGACCGCGGTTTGCAAATAAACCTACGAAACAAAGCAGTAGGCACTTTTTCCTTGATGCGGTCGACCGGCCTTAGGGGCGCGGTCGACCGGTCACACCAGGTCTGCCAAAATTAAATTCCTCAATTCCTTGATCCAACAACCCAAATTCATTAATGGGGTTTCTAAACTACACCGAAAATTATCCCGGACATCTACACGATTTATTCTAGCCGTTACTTTTCCAATTCCCGATTTGATTTCCGAGTTGATGATTTCAACCCGGAATTGCCATCTTGTAAAAATCATATCAAATCGAGGAAAAATAAAAAAAATACGGGTCGGAGCCCACGCGACCGTATCAAAAAGATCTACAACTTTTTTGTTTTGGCCAATAGCTAAATCAGTCCTCTTCCTGGCCGAAATGGCCCTACAAGCCACGAGTTACTATTCATCATCTTCTTCGAGAAGATTTCGGCCATTAAAGATTCTCCCAAGCTTTTGTCGCCTTACCCAAAGTCCTACCACCTCAACCAACTACAACTACACACATAATACGGGTTCTAAACGTCCTAGAACCCGAAAGCACCAATTAATTTCGATTAATTTCTAAGTTTCTCCAAATATGAAATTTTTAGGGGTTTATTTGTTTTAACTCCCAAAAACCCGTTTTACCCACGAAACCCAACCCAAAATATTTAGGGTTTGTTTATACCAAACTACGGTATGAGATATTTATGCAAAAAAGTAAATAAAGCAAGTAAACACTTGCCTCGTGGATAAAATCCGACGACCTCGAGTCGAATCTGGCGGAGTTTGGCTCGAGATCTCCACTTCTCTCCTCTTTTCTCTCCTCCTCTCTCTCTTCTCTCTCTTTTCTTTCTTTCTTTCTTCTTTTCTCCCTATCCCCCTCTTTATATAAGAAGAAAAAGGGTTATACCCCTTAAAACCCAAAAACGACTCGTTTACCCAATTACGAGTTACTTTTACCTCTAAAATTATCCGAAATTCAATTTCGACGATCGGACACTCTTTTCCGACTATCTCGGACATTCCGAGACTCACGGCGCAGTCAAAATTTCCATCCGAGGTACTTGACCGCAAATCACTATTTCAACCCAAAATAAATAAATGCGGTATTCCTATTAAATTATTATCTTCTGTCGCTTTACCCAATGACGACATATAATAAAAATACTTCGACCTATTTAAGCCCAAAAGTAATCACAACGCCCATCGAAAATCATTAAATTCTCGAAAATCCCAAAAATCATTATCTCGAGAAATTCTCCAAATTGCCAATATACATCCAATTATGGAATTTAATCGTTTCCAAAAGGGCGGGTTGTTACACTATTTTTAGAACTTGCCAATCAGATGTACCCTACACTAATCACGTGGAAAAAAAAATCTTCTCTCTGATGTAGGCGAAAGACGATAGTATTTTGCCAAGTGTTAAATTTTCAGGACTAAATAAATGGGACAATATGTGCCACCATCTTCATTATACTCAATAATTTAGGTCGCAACCTATAAAACCAATGCCAAACCCATCCCCATTATCTCTATATATGTATCCATGTAGACTCCCATATATATGAATCCAACAATTATAACATAATGAAAATAGTTTGAAAAATGTAGGTTAAAAAAACATATATTCGGCTAATATAAAAATAAATTATGTATCAATACGTAAGTTTGTGCGTGAATGTCATTTTAAACTTAGTGGTCCCAAAATTTCACTCACTGAGTACCCAATCGCTGCAAAAAAAGCCCACTAAATAATGAATCATCAGAGTCTTTGATTATTTTGGTTCATAGGTTGTTTCATTTATCATGATATCAGAAAGTTTAATATGTATATTGCAATGACGTAATCTTGTTTATCCAAACAATTATGTTCTTCATTATTTTATAAAAATTTGGGTGTCTACTTGGTTCTACTCTATAATTGTTATACACGCGTCGTTTGTAAATACACCCCTTTTACAGAACTATATCGCTTGCATTTCTCTCAGTATTAGGTACCATGTATGTATACATTTGTATTTTATAATTCGCAAATCAAATACCCAAAACAGAAAACGGAGATAGAAATGTTAAAAAAAAGACATAGATAAATATTATCAAACACATGATATGCAATGGATTTCATTCATGCTAACAAATTTTAATTGTCCGACACTCATAAAATAATAATACATAATTGGATCAAAGCATATACTCTAACCATATATATAATCATTTATTTATTTTACAAAAAAGTATTTGTGATTAGAAAATTGTTAGGCAAACTAATGAATTATTATCATCACGGTTATGACGGACCTTATTTTTTTATTTTTGTCAACATTAGAGAATCTTATATAGACCAGTTTCTAAATGATAAGTAAAATAGCAATGATACATTAATCAATTGCAATTACCTCGTAAACCAAAGTGAGATTCCTTCACTATGAGATGGACAATCCAAGCTTTGACCACAAATATTGATATTATTCTAAAAAGTTTCAAAGGAAATATATGACCATTTCGAATATAAATTATAGGAAATATTTTCAATGTGGTATTAACGGGTATAGCTAACCACGCTCCAAAAAATCTTAAAACACTCCAAATACTTTTTGAAAGGCAAACTTGCCCTTTGTTCTAAAGATCAAACAAATACTTTTTTATTTGTTAATTTTTTTTTCAATAAAGAATAGTATTTTAAATTGTTTTTTAAATATTTTTTTATTTTTTAAAATTAAAAAATAACGATTTTTTTTATCAAAATTGTTATGATAGTTTTAAAAACCTTATTTTTATTTAAAAAGCTGTTGTGATAGTTTTAAAAAGTTTTCTTTAAAGATAGATTTAAAAATATTTTTTTTTTCAAAAAACAAAATATTTTTACATAAAATTGGGAAAAAAATTAACAAATAAAAAAACTGTTCTTTATATTGAAAACTGTTTTTTATATTTTTTAAGTAACACGATCACGAACCAAATAAAACACGACGTGGCATGGAGTCGTATGTTTTTTATACCAGTGGCGATGATCATTATTTATTATTTCAAAAATAATCTTTTTACTATTTAAAAAAATGGTCCGTGCCAGCGGTATGCATAGGCGGTCCAACCACCTATACATGCCGCTGTCGAGGACAATTTTTTTAGTATGTTGGTACGCGCCAGCGGTATTTATAGGCAGTATTATAAAACATTTTAAATAAAATGAATAAAAAAAATAGTTTTAAACAATTTTTTAAGTGCTTAAAGATTTTATTTAAAAAGAATTGTTTTAAGTAAAATCCAAGCATGGGAGTGTTTTAAGAAAATTGTTACAAAAATTCTAATAGTTACAAAAATTGTTTTATAAAAATTAAAAGTCAGTAGTTCCAAAACAGTAACTATTAGAATCTTAATTTTTTTAAATAAAATCTTTAGGCACTTAAAAAATTGTTTAAAACTGTTTATTTAAAACAGTTTTTTTTTTTACATTTTATTTAAAATGTTTTATAATATGCGACCAAAATAAAATTAACACGACATGACACGACACACCTCAAAATCTTAATTTTACGTAAAATGAATATGACACATATGAAAGTGACATGGCATGATACAAAATCCTTTTTTTCCAAAATGTGAATACTGCCCACTTGTCGTGTTGCATTTTAAGTGGGTTGTATTAGTATTTGGTAAAAAAAGATCGAAATTCGTGTTGTGTCATATTACTTTTATAAGTGAAAATAAGATTTTGAGGGGTGTCGTTTCATTTTTATTTTGGTTGAGTTCCTGTTTGGTTAAAAAAATAACATATATTGTGGCTTGACACTTTTACTTGGATCGTGTTTTGTAAAAAAATAATATTTCATGCTGTGTCGTGTCACTTTTATTAGGATCGTGTTCATGTTTGGTTAAAAAAAATTTGTCGTGTCGTGTTGTGTCGAGTTGCTTTTATTTTAGTCATGTTCGGTTATAAAAATAATTTTTAATTTAAAAAATAGTTTTTTAATTGTTAATGTTTTTCCTAATTTTATGTAAAAAACATTTTTTTAAAAAAATAGTTTTAAATCTATCTTAAAAAAAACTTCTATAAAAGTATCATAACAGTTTTTTAAATAAAAAAAGGTTTTCAAAACTATCCTAACAGTTTTTATAAAAATAGTTATTTTTTAATTTTAAAAAATAAAAAAATAGTTTAAAAAATAGTTTAAAATACTGTTTTTCATTGAAAAAAATTAACAAATAAAAAAGTATTTGTTTGATCATTAGAGCAAAGGGCAAGTTTTGATATAATTACAAAAATTATGTGTTTGTATTGACCTTGTTTTTTGGACAAGAAACAACAGCAATGAAGAAACTATATAATATGAATCTGATGGGAAGATAAAGGAACTTGGGCAACTGATTTTTTATTTCTAGGGTTTCAAGATGAATGTATATGGAAGTTTTGTTAGGTGAATGTATTAGGAGAGAGAACGTATCAAATTAAGATTCATGGAATGATTTTAATTCAATGAATGTGTGAGAGTAATATTAAGGGTATGATCGAAAATGTTAATTTAATGAGGATAGTTTAGTACTTTGAGATTTGATGAGGAACTTTCCTCTTTTTAAGTAGTAGAGATAAAGTGGTGACCAAGGGGGTTGGGGACTCCCGAAAATCCTTTCATTAGTAAAAAAAATCACTGCTTCTAGCCGAATTTAAATAATGAAAAAGAGTTGGCGAGTTCTTCCAATTTAGTTGGGTATTTGTCCATCTAGAGATCAAGGGAGAGGATTTTTTTTTTTTTTTTAATAGGCAGAAACAAGAATTTAAAAGGAAGCAGGAAGGGTTTTATTTGGATTCATGATGCAAGGGATATAAAGGAGAAGTGTTTTCTGAAGAGAGGTCGATCTATATAAAAGAAGGTGATACCCTTAGTCAATAAGGTATCTCACCGCAAACATACTATACTAGATTATCTCGTGGAGATTTAATAACATGGAAATAAGGATGCCATAAGGAGGCAAATATACCTTCAGAAAAGTTAATCCATTCAGCAGCTGTACATATAAAACTTGGGGAGTTGAATTTCTTCCATAAACAAAAACAAAAAATTTACAATAATCAGTATATGAAGAAATACAATTCTGAAAAAAAATCATTACAAACTTAGTGGAAAAAGCCAAGAAAATGATTCAATTATACTAGGTTAGATATCTGCGTGGTGGCATTTTCATTCATTAGAACTACAATATAGTATAAGGCTTATGAAACTAAAAACAATTTGCTAAAGCATTAGGCTCCGTTTGGTTGTTCCAAAATTATAAATTGGATCATTAATAAATTGATCTATTTACAAATTAATCCATTAATTATGTTTGGTTTTATTAATGAAAGGATTCATTAATTGCCCTATTTTAGCTCATGTGCAAATTCTGAAATTGGATCATTTCACAAAAAAATTGAAATGAATCCATTTGAAAATTTCTCAAACTTTGCATACATCATCACGACCATGTTTTGTAAGTATGGATTACTACTTTCCATGTGTTTCTTTAATGTCAAATGCGCCATAAACACTAAAGGGAAGTACAAGTTTGCAGTAGGATATTTCGTGCCAGAGAAAATACAAGTTAAACTATAAAAAACACTTAGGAACTTGCATATTTTCTCAATCTTCGCCCACTCACTCTCCGAAGGACAATGCTTATAATTAGAATCACTTAATTCCAAATGGGAAAACACATCACGAAAAAAAAGTGCACTCTCAAGCATTATAAATGTGGAATTCCATCTCGTGGGAACATCTTGTCTTAAACCTCTTTTAACATCAAGTGACAACAATTTCGCGCATTCAACAAAGCTTACTTTCCTCGCTTGTGAGCCCTTAATGTACTTACAACTTTCACGAATTTTATGCACACCCACATCAATTTCTTTTAAACCATCTTGAACTATCAAATTGAGGATGTGTGCACAACATCTAATATGAAAGAAGTCACCATTGCATAGAAGTGGTTTCCTAGCATTCAATTGTGTACGACACATACTAACAAATGTATCATTTGATGAAGCGTTATCAAGGGTCACGGAAAATAATTTTTTTTCTATCCCCCAATCCCTTAAAAAGGAGAAAATTTTATCACATAAAGAGATACCATTATGGGGCGGAGCCATGTATGAAAAATTTAAAACCCTTTTTTGTAACTCCCAATCCTTGTCAATAAAATGTACCGTGGCACATATGTACCCATCTGTTACAACTGATGACCACAAATCAGAAGTTAAACACACTCTACCGGGAGCTACATCCAACATTCTCTTAATATTGACCTTCTCTCTATGAAACATTTTCAAAACATCTGCTTATCCTCACGTAGATAAGAGAAAATTGCTCTTATACCCTTGTATTCAACAAATGAAAAAGGTAAATCATGCATTATGATTGAGGCAATTAACATCTCCCTAAATAATTCGGGACTAAATTTTGGGGCACCCAAAGATATTGAATCAAAACCAATTTGTTGTTGAACAATTAACTGCCCAATATCACGTGTAGTAATTTTTTGACATCTATTCTTATGTCGCGATAAATTACCGGTTCCGTACCTGCTATCGCAAATGAAGACGGACCCACATTTCTTACACTTACATCTTTGCTTGCCATCAACGCCATTTTGTTTGAGAATTTCAAAGAATGGCCACACGTTAGAAGTGCATCGTCTTTTGCGCTTTCCACCCTTAATTTGGCTTTTAGCAGATTCTTTATTCAGAACCACAACATCATCGTCCTCCTCCTCATCCATTATTTCATCAACATCAATAGAATTGTCAACTAAATTAACATCAACTCCATCAGATTCCATCTGCAAAGAATAAAATAAAATGAATTTGTATGTCCTGTCATAAAATGAGTGTGTATGTTCTGTCAAAAAACTAAAATGGAATCTGAAGTGAATGTGTAGAAAAATTGAACTTAGATGTGTACAAAATGGAATCTGAAATCACTGTGCTGAAAAAAAAATCAATACCAGAAATCAATAACATAAATCTAATTACCTGCTGAAAAAAAAAATCAGTACTTGAAAAAAAATCAGTACCCGAAAAAAATCAGTATCTGAAATCAATGAGGTGTGTTCAGTGTGTGCGTGTGTGTGTTCAGTGTGTGCGTAGTGTGTGCGTGTGTGTGTTCAGTGTGTGCGTGTGTGTGCGTGTGTTCAGTGTTTTGTGTGTGTGCGTGTGTGTGTTCTGTGTGTGTGCGTGTGTGTGTTCTGTGTGTGTGTGTGCGCGTGAGATCTGTGTGTGTTCTGTGTGTGTGCGTGTGTATTGTGTGCGACGTGTGCGGTGGCCGGTGGGAGAAGAATTACCTGTGTGCGGTGGCCGGCGGCGGTGAGCAGCCACTACTTTGGCTGAGAGACGAGAGAGAAGAAGAGGTGAGTCGAGAGAGAAGAAGAGGTGACGAGAGAGAAGAAGAGAGATGTGGTTGGCGGTCCTTTTTTTTTCTTTCTTAAGTTAGGTTTTCTTTCAATTAGGTTTTTCAATTAGCCCCTTTGCTTTTTCATTTTTCTGACCGTTAGATTAAAAAATCAACGGTTTATAATTATTCGTGTCTAAACGGGTTAATAGGTTTTTTGACCCGAAAGTGACCCGAAATCAACCCGAAAAATAAACGTGTCAATTGCGGGTTAGGCGGGTTGACCCGAAACACGACCTGTTTAATAAACGGGTTAAGCGGGTCTGACCCGATTTCGACCCGGACCTATTAAGCCATGACCTGACCTGCAAAAATCGTGTCGAGTTCGAGTCGGGTTTTCGGGTCGTGTCAAAAATTGCCACCCCTATTTGAAATAGAAGTCATATAAAGTGCATGTCCCATCTCTCTCTCCCCCTCCCCCTCCTCCTCTCCCTCTCTCTTTCCCTCCCCCTCTCTCTTGATTTGTTTTTATCTTTTTCTCATAGAACCTTAACATCAATTTCAAATTACCAAACAATGTGTAAAATTGGATTTAACTCATTTCAAATTCAGTCATTTACAATTCACTAATTCACAATGAACCAATTTACATAATCAAACAATTTGCGCAACCAAACTGGGCCTTATAGAATACCTACATCAAAGTAGAAAAGGATGCTAATGGTTTCTAAACTAGTTTAAAGTTTTACAATTAAAAGAGAGAGTATTTCGAAATATTTTATATAATTTATATCTGAGAAGACAATTTCCCTCCTTCAGGTAATTGTTTGAAGCACATAAATTGATTGAAGAAATGGTACATGAACTTTTAATTTTAATACAAACAATCAAAGGTAAAGAATAACGAAGAGAAACAAAAAAATATAGAATTGCACCTTCAGTATGTGGGGCATATCATTAACAGACTTCAATGCATCACGTAGAGAAGCCAAAGTTCTTCGAAAGTAAATCCATAGATCTGTTGGGCAGTTGTACACATGTGCAGTAGGTAATAGAGGAGTATATCTAAAAATAGTCATATCTCTATCTCTATCTCTATATACTATAAAATGCAAAACAAGGCATTTATGAGTATTTAAGACTTCTCCTCATTGAGAGTGTTCACGTGGCACTCTATATTTTATACTTCTATAAAATACTATACAAGCAATTTAATAGATGCATTGAACTATTGAGTTTTCTCTCTCTCTCATTCAATTTAATCCATCTACGAAACCAAGTCAAAAACAATTAGGGTCCGTTTGGCAATCCAATTCCAAGGCTTGGAATTGGAATTGAAAGACTAATTTCAATTCCGTGGAATTCAAATTGGCCTTCCAATTCCAATTCCAAGCCTTGGAATTGGGTTGCCAAACGGGCCATTAAGAATGATACATTTCTTTCGTCCCAATATATAAACATTATTTTTAACTGTTGTCAATCGCCGAGGTCATCACCATAGACTTCCCCAAAGACCCCAAACCTTCTCCTGAACAAAGGGTTGCACATATGTTAAATCGCCGCCAAAGTTCTCGACATGTAATTTCCTTCTTTTCTTTCGTTGATTAATTTGTTAGTTAAGATTAGTAGGGTTTGGAGGTTCCCCACTATTATATACCATTTGCTTTCTCTCTTTTTTGGGTTATTTCTTTAACACTGTTTTTTATAACCATTAAATTATATAAAAGCAATGTTTTTCTAAAAAAAATAATTTATAATTGTTAAAAGGTTCTTTTATAAACTGTTTTTTTTTACTTTTCTATAAAATTAATTTTTTACATAAAACGTTAAAAACATTAAAAAAAGTTGATATAAAAACGTTCAAAACACTATATTTAGCTGCTTTTTTTATAAACGTTAAAAAATAGTTTATATAAACCACTATTTTTTTTTAAAAAAACACTGCTTTTAAAAACGTTACAAAACACTGATTTTTTAATTGTTTTTTACAAACGGTCAAAAACATTTTATATAAAAACGCTTCTTTTTTTTAAAAAAAACACTGTTTACTAAAAACATTAAAAACACTCTTTTTAATAAACGTAAAAAAATATTTTATATAAAAACACTTTTTTTAAAAAAACAATTTATATAAAAATAATGTTTTTAAATTTTTTTTATAAACCTGAAATGGTTTTTTATAAAACTTTTTTAACGTTTTTTTTATAAATCAATTTTTTTTATAAACATGTTAAAAAACAGTTTATATAATAACGTTGAAAAATACTGTTTTTTAATGGTTTTAAAATTTTATATGAAAACTTTTCATATAAAAAGTTGTTTTTAATAGTTTATAAAAACTTTTTTTTAACATTTTTGATGTCTTTTTATAAAAAAAAAATTGATTTTATAAAAAACAGTTAAAAAGAGTTTATTAGAAAACCTTTTGATGTTTATAACTGTTTAAAAAAAAGGTTTTTGTATACGCAGTTTTTTAACGTATATAAAAAACAGTAAAAAAATTGCGTTTTTTTAACCTTTTTAAAAAACAGTATTTATAACAGAAAGTGTTTTTATATAAACTATAAGAGCTTTTCTCTCTCTTATCTCTCTTATTCTTACTTTCTCCCTTTTTTGGATTATTTTTTTAAACGTTAAAAAAACACTATTTTTTATAAACATCAAAAAACAATTTATATAAAATCAATGTTTTTAAAAAAAAATCAGTTTATAATCGTTAAACGATTTTTTTATAAATAATTTTTTTAACTTTTTTTATAAAATTATTTTTTTTACGTAAAATATTCAAAAACAGTTGATATAAAAATGTTAAAAAACACTATTTTTTATAAATGTTAAAAAACTGTTTATATAAACCACTATTTTTTAAGGAAAAAACACTGTTTTTAATAAACATTACAAAACACTGAATTTTTAACTGTTTTTTCATAAACATTCAAAAACAGTTTTATAATTCTCTTTAAAAAAATGTTGTTTTTATATAAACCATTTTTTAATATTTTTTTAAAAGAGTTCTTTTTTTTTAAGAACAGTGCTTTTACATAATTTTTTTTAACGTTTATACAAAAACTGTTAAAAAAACAGTGTTTTTAATGTTTTTATATTAAGTGTTTTTTACGTTTTTTATTTATTCATATAAAGAATTGGTTTTATGAAAAAAGTTGAAAACAATTTACAAAAAAACTTTTGACATTCATAAATTGTTTTTTATAAGATTGTTTTTATATAAAGTTTTTTCAACGTTTATAAAAATAGTTAAAAACAATATTTTCTAATGTTTGTAAAACAAAAGTGCTAAAAAAAGTTTGTAAAAAAACCTTTTGATTTTGTAAAACTTTTTTATTTAAAAAAAAATACTTAATAAAAAAAGTGTATAAAACTTTTTCATTTTATAAAACTTTCTCATTTTATAAAAAAGTGTTAGTAAAAAAAGTTTTACTATTTAAAACAATAAGATATAATGTAAAATTTGTTTTAATACACTAATAAATACTTATACTAATGGGTAAAATAGTCTTTTTGATTGGAAAATGAGTCAACTGACCATCAAACTAGGTAACTAAAGTTTTTTGTCGATTTTGTATCCCAAACGAGTAGAATGTAAACAAATGGAATAAAACTCTAAATAACTATTGGACCCCAAATAGTAAAAGATCCTTACAAAATTGATAAGGAGCTATAGAATAGACTGTGATTTTGTTTAAGTAGAATGTTTTATGTGAAGATTGAAATAGTGTTTTTCTTAAGATAATTTTGATTGAATCTTTATATAGAAATGTGAGTTTAATTAGTTAGAAGCATATGATGTGAATTTAGTAAGTTAGAAGCATATGGTGTATGTTGCTCTATTTTAAAGGAAGTGAGGTATGCTTCCATGTTTAATAACATTGTTTTTTAAATAAAATATATAATATTCCTTTTTGGATTTTTCTCTTTTTATATTGTGATTGCACAATTATTTTTGTGCCTTGTTATAAGGTTTGATATTTTTATTTTGACTCATTTTCAGATTTTTTTATACAAATTATACCCTTTATGCTTTATTTTCTTAACACACAAGTTCTCATTGTTTGTCATTTCTGTCTATCATGTCCATGATACTATTCATTATATTTTTCAAAAATTAGGGGTTAAAGTAAAATTTATGTAAAGTTGATTAAGTGCCTAAGTAAAATATTTTGAAATATATATATATATATATATATATATATATATATATATATATATATATATATATATATATATATATATATATATATATATATATGATAGTAATTATCGTGAGTATATATGAGTGTCCATTTTCTCTCCATCTATTATTAATTAATACTTATATGATGTGTCAAATAGACATAAAAATATAATTATGTCTTAAATAAAAAAAGTATCTCGGTGTTTAGTGTATACTAATCATAGAACTACCATCTCTACTAAAAAATATAAATATGTAGTTGATTTGTAATTTTAAAATAGGGGCATGTTCATATGTCCCAAATTTTTTATTCATTTTTTCATCTCATATTAACGTTAGTTTAAATGTAATGATAATATTATTTATGTGGCATATGTTTTACGAATAAAACTATACCACGCTCGCGCATTGCGCGGGGTTTAAAACTAGTCATCAGCAAATAATTGTAGATTGACGCATGGTTCAAATCCAGTTTTAGCCAAAGACTTAGCAGTCTAGCTTTTATCTCGGTATTGGTTTCTAAGAGAGACGCGTTATTTAAATAACTAAAAAATATTGTGATAAAAGTGTAATAATATGACTTGGCATCTCAGCTGGGATATGTATTTTGACACTTTTAGTATCAACGATGGAGAATGGAGAATGGAGAAACAGAGATGGCGGTGTGAGTTTACAAACATGCCAGATTTGAAGATAACAATGGGAATCTCTTGTTGCTTTTAACTTCTCAAAAATCAGTAAGAGAAATAGAGGCGTGTTGGATAAATTTCAACATTTAAATATAATATAATATTTAGTTGTTAATTTTATTATGTTAATTGGTGTTTTATTTTTAAATTCAGTTTGGATTTTATTTTAGAAGGAAGAAAAATGAGCAAATAGGTGTGAAAGATGGAGTGTTCAAGTCTCACAATGAAAGATTATCACAAAAAGTGTTGGTATATCAACTAAATGACAACTAAGATTCTTAGTTGAATAGTCAAATAAGGGGTTATGATTCCATGCATATCGTGACATGCGGCGCGCGAAAGGGCGATTGAGCGACTCAGGGTGCATTGCGCGCGGTTTTGACAAAGTAAAACAAATCGACGATTGTGATTAAATGATCTGATCAAAAGGTTTAAAATTCGAAAGGACTTGATCTAAGTCGTTGGATGAACTCGTAGCGGTTCGTGTAGGGGGTGTCCATTCGCTTACGATGGGACACCTAATCTAAACCGTTAGATCGAAGCTATTCAAAACAGTCATGATCCAACGGCTGCTGAGTCGCTACATGAAGAGATGTGACTATTGAAGAACAGTCATAGAAATAGCTATAAATAGAGTTCCAGACCTCTGTTTTGGATACCGAAAATTGCTAATTTCTCCTCTCTTCGTCCTCTACATTTTGCCATTATCAGATTACAAATTCAAAGTTTTCTCGATTTGATCAAATAGTACGTATTTGAATCAAACAACTATTCATACACTGCATTATATCCTCAAGGTAGATTCATTAAACCCCATAGTGTAATCGCGATTCATTCTCAATCGGATTGGGAGAAATTTTGCCTAAAAGATAGCATTTTCAGAACGTGCCTTACATAAATTAATTAATTTTTCGTTCTATCCAATACAAATTTCCAACAGTTTTAGGCAAAAATTATTCTTACTCCACTCAAATGGAAGGAACAGTGGCACAATCTATTAAAGTCATGAGTCAAAACTTAATCCGACTCGACCGATTTGATGGCAAAAATTTCACCCGTTGGCAAGAGAAAGTGGTGTTCTTCCTCACATCACTTAAACTAGCATACATTCTAGATGACAACCTTAAAGAAATTCCCAAGCCCACACCCGAAGACATCGAAGAAATAAAGCAGAAGTGTGTAAAGAGGAAATAAGACGGATTTATATGTCGAGGACACATCCTCAATGCTTTGTCTCAAACTATATATAGCGTTCAACGAATGACTACGACGACAAATGAATTATGGAAGGCATTGGAGACAAAATATCAAAACGAGAAAGCAAGCAACCATAAGTTTCTGATTTCAAACTATATGAATTTTGGAATGAGTAATGATAAATTTGTCGTTGCACAAGTACATGAACTCCAACAGATTATTGGTGACCTTAAAGCCACTGGAATTAATCTTCAAGATGAATTTCAATTTGGGGTGATTGTTTCAAAACTTCCATCCTCTTGGAATGGCTTTAAGAAGAAAATTAATCATGATGAAAAGGCTTACACAGTTGAAACCCTTCTTCGCCACCTTCATATTGAAGACGATTCCCGTATTCGAGAAAAGAAGGATGAAAAATGTGAAGGTCATTCAAAAGCTAATATGGTTGAGGATAAAAAATCAAGAATACCAAAGACTCAAAATTAAAATCAAAGAATGATTCAAAATTCAAGAACCAAGGTGCAAATAAGAAAAAGAAGGGAAAATTTTTCTTCTGTGACTAACCGGGCCATTATTCTCGAGAATGTCATCTTCAAAAGAAGGCATTTAAGGAAAAACAAAGGTCGAAGGAAACCAACAATGTTAAAGATCTTATTTTTACAGTATACGAAGAAAATTCAATTGAAAATCAAAGTGGATGGTGGCTGGATACCGGCGCAACGGTCCACATATGCAAAGACCGCTCTTCATTCAAAACATATCAAGAAATTAATGGAAAAGAAGTGAAGATGGAAAATAATCTTCGCACCAATGTAGTTGGAAAAGGCACAGTGACATTGAAATTAACTTCTGAAAAGACTCTCACTTTAATTGATGTGCTTCATGTACCTGATATGTGTAAAAAATCTGTGTCTAGGGACCTTCTCAATAAGAGAGGTTTCAAACTTGTGTATGAGTCTGATAAGTTTGTATCATCCAAGAATGGTCAATTTATTGGTAAAGGGTACTCTTGTAATGGTATGATTAAACTTAATGTAATCAATGATATTAGTTATGCTTATATGGTTGAGTTTATTTATTTATGGCATTGTAGATTAGGTCATGTAAATTATAAAAGTCTTAAAAATATGACTAATCTCGATTTAATCTCGGATTGTAAATTTTATAACTTTGCTAAATGTGAAATTTGTGCTCAATCGAAGATAACTAGAAAGTCGTTTAAATCCGTTGAGAGGACATCCTACATGTTTGATCTTTTTCATAGTGATGTATTTGATATGGAGAGTAATATGACTCGTGGTGGAAATAAATATTTCTTAACTTTTATTCATGATTACTCTAAGTATGCATATACTTATTTTCTTAAAAGTAAAGATGAATTTTTTGAAAAATTTCTAAATTTTAAAGAAAAAGTTAAACTCAACAAAATCGGGAAATTAAAGTATTACGATCCGATAGAGGTGGTGAATATTACCCGAGTGAGTTTATAAAATTTTGTAATACTCATGGAATAATCCATCAAGTTACGACGCCTTATACGCCACAATAAAATAGAAAAACGAAAAAAAAAAGATAGGACTTTAGTTGAAATGGTATATGTAATCTTAATAAGTTCTCGTTTGTCTATACGGGGAGAAACGGTTTTATCCGCATATTATATTTTAAATAGAGTTCTATTGAAAAACAAAGATATTACACCATACGAATTATGGTTTAATCGTAAGCCTAATCTTAGACGTCTTAAAGTTTGGGGATGTCTTGCTTATGTAAGAAAATCAGAACCTAAAAGACCTAAACTGAGAAATAGGACTTACAAATGTGTTTTTATTGGATACTCTTGTAACATTATGACTTATAGATTTTTAAATCTTGAAACTCAAGAAATCATTGAGTCGGTAGATGTTTAATTCTTTGAAAATCTTTTAAAGTTTACTACTTTGAATCAAGGTTCAGAAAATAATAATTCGACGGTTGACTCCTCACCTTCAGAAGAATTTTCACAACCAATATTTTCTTCAGAAACAATGGATAACGTTGAACCACGAAGGAGTAAAAGACAAAGAACTGAAAAAACATATGGAACTGACTTTGTTATTTATTTGGTTGAAGGGGATATAAACGAAACTAACAATAAAACTAAATTTATTCTTAATATAAAAGATGAACTGACAACATTTCATGAAGCGGTAACATTTAGGGATGTTGTCTTTTGGTTGAAGCAATCAATGATGAAATGAACTCAATTTTGTCAAATCAAACTTAGGTTATTTCTGATCTTTCCCCCCAGAGCTAAACCAGTTGGGTGAAAGTGGATATTTATAAAAACAAATAAAATTCGAACGATTCTATCAATAAATTTAAGGCAAATTTGGTTGGTAAAGGCTATAAGAAAAAATGTGGAATTAATTATTTTGATACATATTCTCCTGCTGCTCGAATCACTTCCATTAGGATATTAATATCTCTTGCTTCTATTCATAATTTAATAATTCATCAAATGGATGTCAAAAATACATTTTTAAATGGTGACTTAGAAGAAGAGATTTATATGGAACAACCCGAAGGGTTTGTTTTACCTGGCTAAGAAAAGAAAGTGTGTAAACTGGTTAAATCTCTTTATGGCCTTAAACAAGCTCCTATGTAATGGCATGAGAAGTTTAATAATATTATAATATCACATGGATATAAAGTTAATGATGACAACAAATGTATATATAGTAAATTTTAAAACGGAGTTGGTGTTATTATTTGCTTATATGTGGATGACATGTTAATATTTGGGTCTAGTTTTAAATATGTTGAAGAAACCAAAAGGTTTCTATCATCAAAATTTGATATGAAAGATCTTGGAGAAGCTGATGTGATTTTAGGAATAAAAATTATGAGAAAGGATAATTCTTTAGCGTTATCTCAATCTCATTATATAGAAAAAGTTCTTAAAAGATTTTATCATTTTGAACTTAAGCCAATTGCTATACCAGTGGATCCTAGTATCAAATTAATAAAAAATACTGGGCGTGCTTTGGACCAACCTAAATATGCTAGTATTATTGGAAGTGTAATGTATGACATGCATTACACTAGACTAGACATTGCTTATGCAGTAGGTGTCTTTTGTAGATTTACAAGTAATCCATGACAAGAGCACTGGAATGAAATTTTTAGGGTGCTTAAATACCTGAAGAGGACTTTGGATTATGGCTTACATTATGGAGGATATCCATCTGTTTTAGAAGGATATAATGATTCTCGTCGGAACAATCTTCAATCAAAATCCAAGTCAATTACGAGTTGGATTTTTAGGCTAGGAGGAGCGGGTGTCGCTTGGGGATCCAAGAAACAAACATGTGTTTTAGATTCAACAATGCAATTTGAATTTATAGCCCTAGAAGATGCATTTAAAGAAGTAGAATGGCTTAGAAATTTCTTTTATGATATTATTTTATGAAAAAATCCATCTCCTTCTGCTATGATAAGTTGTGATAACGAAGCCACGATTTATACAGTTTCAAACAAAACCTACAACGGAAAATCTAGACACATTAGTCTAAGGCATCAAATTATGAGGCGATTACTCAAGGAAGGAGTAATTACAATGGAATATGTTAAAAGGAACAAGAAATTAACAGATCCTCTGACTAAAGGTCTTGTTAGGGAGATGATATATATCACCTCAAAAGGAATGGGACTAAGGTCTATTAAATAACACAACTATATTTAATGGGAACCCAACTCGTATCTTTGAAAATATGGATAGAGTTCAATGTGGTACAGACAAGTTAAATTATAACACTAGGAATTTTTACGAAAAAGTTCCATTCCTATGTGCCTAGTGTTGGTTTTTCGCATGTTAGAGGGTGACGGTTCCTTCATAATAAATCGTATAAGTGTGACTCGCATATTCAGTAAAGTTGATTTACCTATATGAGTGTCGAAAGTTTGGACACTTTCTATAGAGTCAAGACAGATTCTAAAAGCACTCGAGAAATCAGGATTAGCACAAGACCATAAAAGTGCATGTTAGATGAACAACTCGAAAATTGGTATGTGTGATAGTTCTGGATCATCTCAAATGGTCCTTGGTTCAAGATGCCATCACCATAGCACCTTGATGAAGCTTTGAATTGTTTACACTATATGGAAGTTTAAGTCCAGAAGACACTTCTCATTTATGTACTAGAGTTCAGAGATAGTGCCAAAAGTTTTCTATTATTGTTTTTGTAATCGATCCTTTGTATCCGCTCTTGTGTAGATTGAAATTGGTAGGGGATTGTTGGATAAATTTCAATTTTTAAATATAATATAATATTTAGTTGTTAATTTTACAATGTTAATTGGTGTTATATTTTTAAACTTATTTTGGATTTTATTTAAGAAGGAATAAACATGAGAAAATAGGTGTGAAAGATATGGGAGTGCTCAAGTCCCACATTAGAAGATTAGCACAAAAAGTTGTGGTATATCAACTAAAAGACAACTAAGATTCCTAGTTGAATTATCAAATAAGAGGCTATGATCCCACGCATTGTAGTGGTGCATAAGAACCATCAATCGCGACACGCGACACCCGTAGGGGCTACACGCGACGCGTATTTAAGTTGCATTGCGCGCTTTGATGCACACTTGGCACTTCGCACGTGCGCATCGTATCTGGGAGCGTGGAAACCTAAAGTTTTGACAAAGTAAAATAGATCGACGTCTATGATTAAACGATATGATCAAAAGGTCTAAAATTCGAAACGACTTGATCTAAGCCTTTGGATGAGCTCGTAGCGGTTCGTATAGGGGGTGTCCATTTGTTTATGATGGGACGCCTAATTTGAACCGTTAGATCGAAGCTATTCCAAACAGGTACGATCCAACGTTTGTTGAGTCACTACATGAAGAGGTGTGAGTGTTGAATAATAATAATAATAATAATAATAATGGATATAAAAGGAGTTCCAAGCCTCTATTTTGGACACCTCAAAATGCTAATTTCTCCGTTCTTCGTCCTCTATATTTTTCCATTATCAGATTATAAAATCAGAGCATTCTCAATTTGATCAAATAGTACATAGTTTGAATAAAATAACTGTTCATACACTGCATTGTATCCTGAAGGAAGATTCACTAAACCCCATAGTGTACTCGTTATTCATTCTCAATCGGATTGGGAGAAATTTTGCCTAAAAGATAGTGTTCCCAGAAAGTGCCTTACAGAAATTAATTAATTTTTCGTTCTTTCCAATATAAATTTCCAACAACTTTAGGAAAAAATATTATTACTCCACTCAAATGGAAGGAATAGTGGCACAATCTATTCAGGTCATGAGTTAAGACTTAATCCGACTGGACCGATTTGATGATGGAAATTTCACCCATTGGGAAGAGAAAGTTATGTTCTTCCTCACATCACTTAAACTAGCATACATTCTAAATGACAACCTTGAAGAAATTACTGAGCCCACGCCTGAAGAAACCAAAGAAATAAAGTAGAAGCGTGTGAAGAGGAACGGGGACAAATTTATGTATCGAGGACACGTTCTCAATGCTTTGTCTTAAACTGTTTATAGTGCTCATCGAATTATTTCGATGATAAAAGAATTATGGAAGGCATTAGAAATAAAATATCAAAACGAGGAAGTGAGCAACCATAAGTTTTTGATTTTAAACTCTATAAATTTTAGAATGAGTAATGATAAATCTGTCCTTACACAAGCATATGAACTCGAACAGATTGTTGGTGACCCTAAAGCCGCTGAAATTAATCTTCAAGATGAATTTCAAGTAGGGATGATTGTTTCAAAACTTCCATCCTCTTAGAATGGCTTTAAGAAGAAAACTAATCATGATGAAAATACTTACACGGTTAAATCCCTTCTTCTCTACCTTCGTATTGAAGATGATTCTCGTATTCAAGAAAAGAAGGATGAACAAAGTGAGGGTCATTAAAAAGCCAATATGGTTAAGGATCAAAGATCCAAGAATACCAAAGACTAAAAATTTTAATCAAATAATGATTCAAAATTTAAGAACGAAGGTGCAAATAAGAAAAAGAAGGGCATATGTTACCTCTATGACAAATCGGGCCATTATTCTCGAGAATGTCATCTTAAAAAGAAGGCATTTGAGAAAAGCAAGGTTCGAAGGAAAAAAATAATGTTTAAGATCTTATTGCTACTGTATGTGAGGCAAATTCAAATTAAAATGAAAGTGTATGGTGGTTGGATACTGGCGCAACTGTCTATATATGCAAAGACCGCTCTTCATTCAAACATATCAAGAAATTGATGGAAAAAAAGTGAAGATGGAAAATAATCTTCGCACCAATGTAGTTGGGAAAGGCACAGTGGAATTAAAATTAACTTTTGGAAAGACTCTTAGTTTGATTGATGTACTTCATGTACCTAATATGTGTAAAAATATTGTGTCTAGGGAACTTCTCAATAACAGAGCTTTCAAACTTGTGTATGAGCCGGATAAGTTTGTATTATCCAATAATGTCCAATTTATTAACAAAAGAGTACTCTTGTAACATCATGATCAAAGTTAATGTAATCAATGATATTAGTTCTTCTTATAAGGTTGAGTCTATTTCTTTATGGCATAGTAGATTAGGTCATGTGAATTATTAAAAGTATTAAAAATATGACTAATCTTGGATTATAAATTTGATAACTTTGCTAAATGTGAAATTTGTGCTCAATTGAAGATAACTAGAAAGTCGTTTAATTTAAAAAAAAAAAAAAAAAAAAGAGGTACGGTACCCCCACAAGTTTATTAAAATAAAAAGAGAAATAACCTCTCTTGTGGCATTTACTATAAAGAAATTTGCATAGAATTAGAAAATTGGGGATTTATTCTTTCCCCCATTACAAAAGCTAAAGCAAATAAATAAATTTGGGGATTTATAAATATCCCCATAACATAAGAACCTAATTACGGAATTTAACTCTTTTATTCCTTATAAAAGGGAATCCCCGCTTATCCAGTTTGATAAGACTTTAGCCAACCTTGGAAGAGCTTCAATGTTGTTGAAAACAGATTTGATTATTGATTTGACCCCATAATTTGCTAGGGAATCATCTATTGAATTTGACTCTCTATAGCAATGCTTAAATTTGACATCCATATATTGAATAATGGATTTAATTTGAGAAGATAGCTGAATAATGTTCCAAGGAGTATTCTTATTATGACTAAAAATTTCCACTAAGATAATAGAGTATGTTTTCACATCTATATGGACCTGATTGTTAAGATTGCATAATTGCAGACCAGTAGAATAACCTTTTTTTCTGCAATATTGTTAGAGTCTATACCTCCATAATCTAAAAAGGCCCAGATCATATCCCCTTTGTTGTTTCTAAGAATGCCATCATGAAATGGCCTAGATTGCCTTTTGAGGCTCCATCAATAATCATTTTCCATCTATTTAGAAAAGGACTTATCCATCTAACAAATGTAAGTTGCTTTTTTATAGAGTGAACTGATTTTATAGAGAAATTTTGAGAAAGATCTGAATTAGAGTTACCACTGTTTAAAAGATTAGTAGCAGTTATATCTTTGACTATACACATAACATCTTCAATGACTGTGATTGCAAACATACTGTTGTTCTCATAAACTTCCTTATTTTTATGTTTCCAGGTCTCCCACGTAATGTTTAAGGGAATGATCTTGAGAATGAAGTTCTTGATGGTATTTGAGTCACCCTTTAGCCACCATTCTATAAGCGTAATTTGAATAGATTTAATAGAAACTTTCATGCCAATTATGTTAGCAAAATGGGACCATAACTCCCTAGCAATATGGCCATTAATGAAGACATGGTGAAGCTCTTCAGAATATAAGTAACAACATCTACAAACAGGGGTAATTTTGATACCTTTTGATGGAAGGTTGTCTTCCGAAGGTAATTTTTTTAAGACATCTCCATGCGAAAATAGAAATCTTTCTAGGAATATATTTTTCCCAAATGTTTTTATATAAGATAGAAGAAGTTCTAGGTTGTTTAATTAACCTATAAGCAAATTTGAAATTAAAAATACCATCTTGAGAAGGCTTCCAAATTTTTTTCCCATCAATTTCAGTGATGTACTGCTCTATTTCATGGAGCTGAGTTTTAAAACAATTGTAAGAGATAAAGCTATTAGTTTTGGGATTCCTTTTATACATACTTCTCATAAATTCGGCCCATAAACTTGAACCAGTTATGTAATTCGAACACATTCCCCATCTTGATACATAATCAATATCTTTCATACTTTCAAGACTAATTCCTCCTTCTTCATATCTAAAACAAATATTATTCCATTTACACCAGTGGAATTTTTTACCACAATCTTTATGGTTTCCCCCAAAGAAGTTACTGAATAATTTTTCAATGTTGTTTGAAATAAGTTTTGGGGGTTTAAGAGAAACAATAGTATGAAAGGGAATAGAACTAAAGACTAATTTTATAAGGATAATTCTACCAGCTTGAGAAAAAAAATTTGATTTCCAACCATTAATTTTAGCTTTTATGGAATTTAGAAGGCTTTCAAAATATATAGGTTTCTTCCTACCTTTGAAAAGAGGACAACCAAGGTATTTCATAGGCACATTAACTTTGTCTAAACCAGTTACTTCTTGAATTTTGTTTGATTTTAAAACGGAAATTTTATTTTGGGTGAGAAATTTACTTTTAGATTTGTTGATGAGCTGACCTGAGGCTTTTTCATAATCAGTTAGGAAATTCATTAGGTTTTTTAGACTTTTCTTATTACCTTGAGTAAAAATTATAATATCATCAGCAAAGGCTAGGTGACTTATAACATAACAATTTATGGGATGAATGAAATGACCAATTTTACCTATTTCCATTAGACATGTTAAACCCCTGTTAAGAATATCAGTATTGGAAACAAAGAGACTTGGGGATAAAGGGTCCCCTTGTCTCAAACCTCTAGAAGATTTAAAAAAGCTAAAAAGTTGGCCATTCACTAATATAGAAATCCAATTTGAGGAAATGAGTCTCTAAATTATGTCAATGAATCCTTCACTATATCCAAATTTTCTAAGAACTTTTATAAGAAAAAACTAAGATACTATATCATAAGCTTTTGTCATGTCTAATTTAATCACCACATTGCTACCTAGTTTTTTCCTATCGATGATATTCATCATTTCTTGACCTATGAGAATATTATCTGGGATATTTCTGCCTTCAATAAGCCCTGATTGGTTAAGGATATAAATTTATGCCTGTGAGGACCTAATTTAGAGTTGAGAATCTTATATATGATTTTATTGTTGAAATTGCAGAGACTAATAGGTCTAAAATCTTTACATTTAGTAGGACTTTTGATTTTTGGAATTAGACATATGTTTGTAGCTCCCCAACTTTTAGGAATGTCCATGCGTAAGAAAAAAGATTGTATAGCTTTAATGAGATAGGTTTTAAAAATATTCGTACAGTTTGAATACAAATGAACATTGAAACCATCAGGGCCAGCTACACTATCATTATTTAGTAATTTTATAAGTTCAAATATCATTTCTTCTGGAATTTTGGTAAGCTCAATTTTGATATCTGTGCCTACAATTTTTGGAATGTAATTGATCAGATTATTATTATCATTAGTAACTTCATTAGTAAGGGCCTCGTGGAAGTGGTTAACAAATTCATCATTCATGGATGGACCTACTTCCACCTATTTATTGTCTTTATTTTTTATTTTGTGGAACATTAGGTGTCTTTTAGAGTTATTAACTATAGCGTAAAAGTACTTTGTATTTAAATCCCACTCTTTTATCCATTTAATTATGACCTTTTGACTCCAATACTGTTCTTCACATTTCATAGCCCATATAAGTTTTGATTTAGTTTCTTCTATATAAGATCTGTACTCCTGAGTTGGATTATCTAGGTGTATTTCTTCTTTTATTAATAAATCATCCTCTCTATTTGAAATCTCTTGAATTTTTTTTAAAGTATTTTTTTTCCATTCTTTGTGATCCTTATTAAGAATTTTTAATTTCATATAAAATTTATTAAGAGGACTTCAACTTATATCTTTATTCTAAGAATTTTGGAAACAATCTTTGAAATCTTTATTGTTCAACCACATGTTTTGGAACCTAAAAGGTTTGATTATATAATCTCTCATTTGGCAAATTAAAAGTAATAAAGGAGAGTGGTCTAAAGAGTTCTTATTAAGAATTTTAATTGTTGTGTTAGGATAGGAATCTAGCCACTTTGGTCTATTAAACCTCTATCTAATCTTTCCTATATACCTTTATCATAATCCCTTTTATTGTGATAGGTAGATATTGTTCCTAGATAACCTATATCTATCAAAGCAGCTGAATGGATACAGTTGTTGAAGTCTTCCACTCCTCTAATATCTATATTCCTACGACCATTTTTTTCAGAGCTATCAGCCACTGTGTTAAACTCTCTTATGCAGATGTAAGGTAAATACTGATAATATAGGGAGTTGGATTCAATTTAGTTATATAGATTTAACCTTTCAAGGTTTATAGGAATTTTGGTAGGAAGGCTAGGAAGAACAATCTCTATCAGAACATTCTAGTCTCTATCATTAATGGTGTTGCAGCTTACCTCATACCTCTAGGACCACCATATTTTGTTGTTTATATTAGCCCCACAACCATCAAAATTCAATATTCTTGTAATATCCTCTAATTTATACTTATCTATTTTAGGTTCTAAAATAGTAATGAAGGGAAGTTTGTGAGACTTGCAGAGCAGTTTGAGCCTTTTTTTTGTAGCTTTGTTGTCAATCCCTCTTGCATTCCATACAATTGTGTTGATTATTTGTACCTTGGAAAGGAGGCTTTGATGTTCTTGACATTAGCTCTGGTCACTCTCTTGGACATAGGGTCTGTTATTTGGATTTTCTTTTTGAAGCCTTATTTAGTGTTTATAGGACTTTTGATTTGTTTTTGTTCTTTCATAAGATATTCCTTTTTCTTTTTTGATTTTCTAGTCTATCATCCAAACTTTTGGAGAAAATTATTAACTCCTCTATATAAGGAGTTTCTTCTACAGTTGTGCCTTCATTGTCTGAATGTGATAGACAGTCATAATAGGATTTCCTCCCCTTAATAGGCAGTTCAGCAACTTCATGTGGATAATCTAGAATTTTTATTATTCTAGTGTCCTCATACTCAATGTATATTGTTTTGATTTTATCAATATGTTCTTGCAAAATTTCTTTTGGAATGCCACTTTTTACTTTTACGCTGTAGTGATTGGGATTTTGAAGTGGACCTGATATAGGTTCTTTACTGTTTGTTATTTGAGTATCCTTTTGAAAACTTCTTGGTACTTGTTCTTGTTGGATTGTTTTGTTTCTTTAAGGATTCTCCTGGTTGTCCATAATGGTAACCTCTTCTTCCTGGTTATTAGTGACTTTTTCAAGACCTTCAATGTTTGCTTATTTCATATTCTCTAATTACCAATTGGCATGATTTTTAGGCTGTTCCAATTTTTGGTGGTTGTATATTCTTAATTCAAGACTTTGTTGTGGAGAAGACATTTTCCTTCTTTATGACCTAGTTTATAACATTTGACACGGTAGGATGGGATATCCATAGTCGCCACAACCAAGCCATACCCTATCAGGTCTTTGAAGTAATAAGTCCAATTCTATGCATACCCTAGTTGTACTTGGCCTATTAATTAATCTGTTGACGCATCAAGTTTTAAATGTTTATCGATCGCCTGGGCAATTGAATAGAGGGATTCTTCAGCAAAGAAGTGAATTGGGATGCTTGGGAAAGAAATCCAAAATGGAACAATCAAACTTTCCTTATATAATCAAAATTATAGTTACCATTTAAAAGTTTTCATTGGGAGTTTGCCTATGAACCATTGCTCCATCATCCATAATCTTATAAAGTATTCTTCAGAAAAAAGTCCTATGAAAATGTGTTTCTGGTCAAGAAGCCCAATGTGATATGCTACCTTTCAACCAAAAGTTTCAAATTATTTCTTGATAATGTCTATACTTGGTCGTCCATGAAAGAATTTACCCACTATTGATAGTTTAAATGGGCCATCCAGTTTTGTTTAAATCTGCTGAAAGGACATCCGAAATGCTTGATCTTATTCATAGTGATGTATATGATATGAAGAGTAATATGACTTGTGGTGCAAATAAATATTTCTTAAATTTTATTGATGATTACTCTAAGTATGCATATACAAACTGAATTGAAAGTAAAGATGAAGTCTTCGAGGAATTTTTGAATTTTAAAGCAAAAGTTGAAACTCAACAAAATCGAAAAATTAAAGTCCTACGATCCTATAGGTGTGGTGAATATTACCCGAGTGAGTTTATACAATTTTGTAATACTCATGGTATAATCCATCAAGTTACGACGCCTTTTACGCCACAACAAAATGGAACGACGGAAAGAAAAAAATTGAACTTTTGTTGAAATGGTAAATGCAATGTTGATAAGTTATGGTTTACCTTTGTTTATGTGGGGATAAGGGGTTTTATCTGCATGTTATATTTTAAATAGAGTTCCACTGAAAAACAAGAATTTTAGACCATACGGATTATGGTTTAATTGTAAGCCTAATCTTAGACGTCTTAAAGTTTGGGGATGTCTTGCTTATGTAAGAAAACCCGAACCTAAAAGACCTAAACTACGAAATAGGACTTACAAATGTGTTTTTATTGGATACTCTAGTAACAATACGACTTATAGATTTTTAAATCTTGAAACTCACGAAATCATTGAGTCGATACATATGCAATTCTTTGAACGTTTAACAAAGTTTAGTACTTTGAATCAAGGTTTAGAAAATAATAATCTGACTGTTCACTCCTCACGCTCAAAAGAAATTTCACAACTAATATCTTCTTCGAAAACAACGGATAACGTTAAACCACGAAGGAGTAAAAGATAAAGAACTGAAAAAACATATAGACCCGACTTTGTTATTTATTTGGTTGAGGGGGATTTAAATGAAACTACGAATAATACTAAATTTATTCTTAATATAGAAGATGAACCGACAACATTTCATGAAGCGATAACATCTAGGATGTTATCGTTAGAAAGAAGAAATCAATGATGAAATGAAATCAATTTTGTCAAATCAAACTTGGGTTATTTTTTATCTTCCCTCGGAGCTAAACCTATTGGGTGCAAATGGATATTTAAAAGGAAATTAAATCTAGACGGTTCTATAAATAAATTATAGGCAAGATTGGTTGCTAAATGCTATAAGCAAAGATATGGAATTGATTATTTTGATACATATGTTCCTATTGCTCAAATAACTTCCATTAGGATATTAATATCTCTTGAGTCTATTCATAATTTAATAATTCGTCAAATGAATGTCTAAACTGCATTTTTAAATGGTGACTTAGAAGAAGAGATTTATATGGAACAATCCGAAGGGTTTGTTTTGCCTCGATAAGAAAAGAAAGTGTGTAAACTGGTTAAATCTCTTTATGGACTTAAACAAGCTCCTATGCAATGGCATGAGAAGTTTAATAATATTGTAATATCCTATGGATATAAAGTTAATGATGCTGACAAATAAATATATAGTCAATTTGAAAAGGGAGTTGGTGTTATTATTTTCTTATATGTGGATGATATGTTAATATTTGGGTCTAGTCTCAAATATGTTGAAGAAACCAAAAGGATTCTATCATCAAAATTTGATACAAAAAATCTTTGAGAAACTGATGTTGTTTTAGAAATCAAAATTATGAGAAAAGATAGTTCTTTAGCGTTATCTCAATCTCATTATATACAAAAAGTTCTTAAAAGATATAATCATTTTGAACTTAAGCCAGTTGCTACACCAATGGATCCATGTATCAAATTAATAAAAAATACTGGGCGTGCTATGGACCAACTTAAATATGCTAGTATTATTGAAAGTCTAATGTATGCCATGCATTGCACTAGACTAAACATTGCTTATGTAGTAGGTGTCTTGTGTAGATTTATAAGTAATCCATGACAAGAGCACTGGAATGCAATTTCTAGGGTGCTTAGATACCTAAAAAGGACTTTGGATTATGGCTTACATTATGCAGGATATCCATATGTTTTAGAAGGATATAATGATTCAAGTTGGAACAATATTGAATCAAAATCCAAGTCAACTACGGGTTGGATTTTTAGGCCATCAGCAGCTGGTGTCTCTTTGGGATCCAAGAAGCAAACATTTGTGTTAGATTCAATAATGCGATATGAATTTATAGCCCTAGTAGATGCATGTAAATAAGCAAAATGGCTTAGAAATTTTTTATATGATATTCCTTCATGGAAGAAGCCATCTCCTTATATTATGATAAGTTTTGATAAACGAGCCACAATTTATAAAGTTTCAAAAAAAAACTACAACAAAATCTAGACACATTAGTCTAAGGCATCAAATTATGAGGTGATTACTCAAAGAAGGAGTAATTATAATGGAATATGTTAAAAGGAACAAGAATTTAGTAGATCCTCTCACTAAAGGTCTTATTAGGGAGATGATATATATCACCTCAAAAGGAATGGGACTAATGTCTATTAAATAACATAACTATATTTAATGGGAACCCAACTCATATCTTGACAATATAGATAGAGTTCAATGTGGTACAAACAAGTTAAATTATAGTTATGGAACACTAGGATTTTTTATGAAAAAGTTTCATTCCTATGTGCATAGTGTTGGTTTTCTGCATGTTAGAGGGTGAAGGTTTGTTCTTAATAAATCGTATAAGTGACTTAAAGAATCAGTAAAGCTGATTTACCTATATGAGTGTCAAAAGTGTGGCTGATTTCTATGGAATAAAGATCGATCCTAAAAGCACTCGTGAAATTAGGATTAACACAATGCCATAAATGTGCATGCTAGAAGAACACTTCTAAACTCAGAATTCCGTATGTGTGATAGTTCCGTCTTGTCTCAAAGGGTCCTTGGTTCAAGATACGTTCACCACAACACCTTGATGAAAATTTGAATTGTCTACGCTATATGGAAGTTCAAGTCCGGAAGACACTTTTCATTTGTATACTAGATTTCAGCGATAGTGCCAAAAGTTTTCTATTATTATTTTTTTGTAATCGATCCTTTGTATCCTCTCTTGTGTATATTGAAATTGGTGGGGGATTGTTGAATAAATTTCAACATTTAAATATAATATAATATTTAGTTGTTAATTTTATTATGTTAATTTGTGTTTTATTTTAAAACTTGGTTTGGGTTTTATTTTTGAAGGAAGAAACATGAGAAAATGGGTGTGAAAGATATGGGAATACTCAAGTCCCACATTGGAAGATTACCATAAAACGATGTGGTATATTAACTAAAGGGCAACTAAGATTCTTAGTTGAATAGTCAAATAAGAGGCTATGATCCCACGCATTGTGGTGGTGCTTAAGCATCACCAATCGCGACATGCGTAAGCGCGAAAGGTCGATTGGGCGACTTAAGGCGCATTGCATGCTTTGACGCGCACTTGGCACTTCGCACGTGCGCATCGTCGCTTGGAGCGTATGAGACTAAAGTTGTGATAAAGAAAAATAAATCGACGATTGTGATTAAATGATCTAATCGAAATGTCTAAAATCCGAAATGACTTGATCTAAGATTTTGGATGAGCTCGTAGCGGTTCATATAGGGGGTGTCCATTCGCTTACGATGGGACGCCTAATCTGAAACGTTAGATCGAAGTTATTCCGAATAGGCACGATCTAACGGGTCCTGAGTCGCTACATGAAGAGCTGTGACTGTTGAAGAACAGTTCCAGAAATGGCTATAAAATGAGTTCCAGGCCTCTGTTTTGGACACCGAAAATGATTAATTTCTCCTCTCTCCGTCCTCTATATTTTTGCATTATTAGATTAAAAATTCAGAGTGTTCTCGATTTGATCAAACAGTACATAGTTTGAATCACATAATTGTTCATACACTGCATTGTATCCTACAGGAAAATTCACTTAACCCCATAGTGTACTCGCAGTTCATTCTCAACCGTATTGGGAGAAAAATTGCCTCAAAGACAGCGTTCCCAGAACTTTCCTTGCAGAAATTAATTAATTTTTTTGTTCTTTCCAAGACAAATTTCAAACAAGGCATTCAAAATATCAAAACTAATTGAAAACATGGGAGAACACATACATTATGGCTATTGTAGAGATTCTCATAATGCAGCAGAATAATTTTTGGATGACCAAATTTTAATTACCTCAAAGTAACTTGATGCCATCAATCTTAATACAATCAAAACATTCCTTATTATCTTTTCAAATTGAACAAGTGACTATTCACGATTTTTGCTTCTTCCCCTGAAAAGAAACTACATATTCACAAGTAAGAAGAATAATATACACGTTTTATTTGAAATAGTACTTAAACAACAAATTTGTATAATTTTTTTTAACCAGTAAATTTACACAAACAAATAAATTTTATGACGTTTCTACAAAAAAACGCGAATACCTTACGAGTATATAGAAGATCATTGGAATTTTCAAAGGATCAGAAATTGTTGCCAAAACAATAGGAGTGTGAAGATCGCCTGACATTGAAGTACAAAATACACCACGAAAATTATCGATGTGGTTCAATGTTTCTAGTGCGACATACACATTCAAACTTGCTTCATTATACTGATTTATAACGCCTCTCCTGAAGTCGACTTTAAATGTCTTGATTCCCACTACCTATTTTGGAGCCGATGCCTAACTTTAAGTTTCTTAAAAATAATAATTTTGACATAAGTTTGTAGACAATATGAATCCATCTTTATCTAGATAGTAATTCTAAATTATAAAATAAACCAAAAATTCAGTATCATAGGCAGATATCCAACAAATGAAAATAAAAACTAATGTCAATGTCACGTAGGTGATTGTATATGATGTAACATGTAATTTCACCATTAAAAGACACAAAAACGTTTTGTTTAGCACAAAACAAAAATTTGTAACTGTGGACGTAGGAACAAATTCAGGAGATGAAGTAGAAACTGTTAACTTTTAAGATTGTCAGAAAAAAATCATTGTAAACAAACAAGAAAAAAAGATAAGAAGAACTTCATGTAGTTTGTTAGATGTCTTGAACTAATAGTGTAATTATCACATCTCAAATGTATATAGCGCACATATTCAAATTGACGAGTTGATGTGCATAAAGAATTCATTAAAATAATATTAAAAAAATCAAGGTAAGTACTATCAATCTGCTTATTGGAATATACTAGTAAAATTCATAAGGAAAATGATGAAATCACCGAATATGTTGTAAAAGATTCGTACCTAAAGGTTGCACCATTTACGTACAATACATTTTATGCCTTTCACGATATCCAATAATGCAATGACTGTCTACATTAGGTGATTAGGCATAAATTCTTCCCAATTTATCCCTTAATTTAGTTACTTTTAGCACCTCGAACAACGTAATCAATTTGACTTTATCTCATAATCTTGTTACTGACTTGTCCTAACGAGTACACCGAGTTTCTGGTATTTCATATTGATTTTTCAGGTATTTGATGTCAAGAAACGAAAGAAAGAAATCGGAAGAATCGAGAAAGGAAAGAAGGAAAGTCAAAAGGGCAAAAGTGTAATTTCTAACTAAAATTCGAATGAGGCACCTCAAGAGAAGTTGAATATATCAAGTTCATGAGCACATAGGAAGAAACATCACCTCAATCAGAGTCCCGAAACAAAAGTTATGAGCAGTCAAAGTTGGAGAAAAAAGTCAAATAGGTAGACCAATCCGCAATAGCCCCAGACCGGTCCGCAGTGAATATTCTAGAGGACCCCGGAACGAAAGCAAACTGAAGAGGTAGGAAAAATTAATGAACCAGTACGCCCCAGACCAATCCTCCATAAAAATAAAAGAACCGGTCCGCTTCCCAGGTAGACCGGTCCGCAAGGAACCCGAACTGGTCCGAGTGTCGAGTTTTGTAATCTTATCCTTCTCTAATGGGGAGTCCTAGTGCAGCTAAAACTCCTAAAAGTTTTTAGGGTATTTAAACTCGAGTTATTATCATTTTTGAGGACGGAGAATTAATAGAATTTTCCATTCTTTTTTTGAAACCCTAGTTTAGAGATAGTTTACAATTTTAATTTCAAGATTAAAGGTTATTCAGATTTCTGTGATTACAAGTGTTCTTAATTGCAGCTTTAAATGCTTTGGTAAGATTAGTGAGTTATTTCCTCTCTTCAATTCCTTTTTACATCATTCCTCAAATTTTCCTTAGTTTAATTATGGTTTTCTGCAATTCAACAATTGTTTCCATTAGTTTCAACATGCTAGGCTAGATATTCTAAGGCCGGGATACATGAACCCATCCTGATGTGATAGTTGCATGTGTATAACATTAATCCTCTGAATTTAGTGATTGATTACGATCATATCTCATAGGAACACAACAATTATAGATCTTTAGATCTCGTTTGCTTCCGGGTAACCGGGATGCTATAGAATGCAATTCGAGTGTCACTATCGCGATACAGATTTACTCGTCCTCAGATTAAGTATGATGCGGGCTTGAACCTCATATACGTAATGCTTGGGAGTACTAAATTTTGGGCCTAATTAATTAGTTAAATTTACGATTAGTAATATACCTGCAATACACTAGGGTTGGGGAATTGTATGTAATACCCCGTATTTGTATGCTATATTAATTTGGGGATTTATTAAATTTAATGTGAGTTAATTATTTAATATAAATCCAGAAATTAATTATGTTATAATTATTAACGTGATGAGAGTTAGTAATTATGGAAAATTTGTTGAATATTACTAATGAGCAAAGAATATATAATATTGGTTCTATTAAATGTCACGAGTGAATGGAATGACAATTTTGGAAATTTAAGTCGGGACGCGCCTGTGTCGCGTCGGGAATAAATGTTGATTAATAAAAGTGAAATATTTTGAAGTTATCCGTATGGTCGTTTTGAGTGCGCCAACGTGTCCGGAAGGGTCGAGATAGTCAGAAAAGTGTACTCGGGGGTTTAGTTTGGGTCTCAGAGAGTTTTTAGGCTTATTTAGCACCCCGGGAGGGAGTTTGGACATTTTGCATTTTTGGGTAATTAAAACCACGAAAATTATTAGGCTATATCAACCATTTAGAATAGTCATTTAGGGTTATCAGACTCATAATTTTAGAACGGCCATAGGAGAGGGAAGGAGGAAGCTTTCCAAGCAATCGAAGGCCAAAAAGTCACCCGATTACACCGCCACCACCACCAACGCGTAGATCGCGCGACGGGGAACGCAACCACACCAAAATCGTACACAAATCAGAATTCTAAAATTTCTAGGCAAGTATTTATCTTTCTTATTTTCGTTAATGCATCGTTCATGTTAGTCTAGGGTGATTAGGATGAGTTTGGTAGAAGAAAATCCATGTTGGAGATAGGATAATCGCAAGTATAAATGATTTGAATGATAATCTGGAAACCCCTTCATATGTAGAGGCTTAACCACGAATTTATGATGAATTAGGAGTAGAAATTTCTGAAAAAAGACTGATTAGAACCATGTTAAAGAAATTCTAGGGTTCTTGAGATTTTTGTGAGTTTTGGCTTATTAATCTATGATTATTGATGAGAAATTGCATGCTTTACGTTGAAGATGTATAATATGGGTTTATACTATTTGTAGTATAAATTTTAGGGAGTTTGGGTGTGAAAAATTTGGATTTGATTGAGGTTAGATTATAAAACCCGTAACTGCTAATCTGCAGAATTCATATACCTGTTTGATCGATCGATCGAACCAGGGGTGTCGATCGATCGACGCATCGATCGATCGAGCTCCTGCCATCGATCGATCGAGCTCCTGCCATCGATCGATCGACCCCTTCTGGCAGACTTATATTTCCCTTTTTAAAATAGTTGAATTAATTCTAAATGAATAATACTCCTTAGACATCCTTATTAAAATATTTTAGGAGATAAAGATGACCAGTAGGGTTTATTAATGATTAAAATACCTTTAATGTAAGGCGAGATTTACATTTTTGGGGTGTTTATATATAAGGGACGATGGAATTTTGTATTAAAGGGAGAGATACGTAAAATAGTTACGATGGAAAATAGATGAATACCTACTGAATTTTACACTTGGGAGGATAGAGTCCATGAGTGTTACGTAGTAAGTTGGAATAATCCCTCAAATTAAAGTTAGAGACGAATCGTTATACGTGATAACTAATAATGGGAAAATAAGGATAAATGTCGTGATTATGGGTTATGTGATGAACCTAAATTGATATGATAAAAGTAGTATATTTATATGACAGTGATTATGCATATATTATATACGTGTGAAAATCATGCCCGCGCTACTTGCTATCCCTGAGGTTACCGCGCTGGGACAGTCTTATCTCGATGGGACCTTTACGGGGGATATTGACTTGTACCCAAGAAGATAGGAATCCTAGGTACAGGCTATCGAATCGATAGTCACGGTCCTAAGAGACGTGAGGGTATGTGCTGACCTCTTGGACTTGGAAACTATGCTTCGCCTCAATATTGTTTGTGTATGTATTAATACAGTTCGAGAGTGATTCCGAATGTGTATTTCCCTTAGTACGAGTGATACGAGGATTGGATAGCAGAGTATGCCCGCACCATAATTTTTATGTGGGGTGCTGTTAGAATATATATATATTATACGTGTATTTAATATATACATGAAATTCTGAAATTTGGAACTGCCTATTGTGTTATGGTAAGTAAGAAATGAATAATGAATTCAAATTGGAAATACTTGTTTTGAAAAGTATAATATGACATTGGAAAACTTTATTAAGAAATAAAGTTAAAATGAGAGCTTTGTTACTGAATGAAATTTTCCTCTTAAACAATTATATTGTTCAGTTTTAAATCTTACGAGTAACCTAGATAAGTTAAACCATTGGGAAGATTAGTACGATATAAGATAAGATAAACCGTTGGGAAGATTAGTACGATAGGCGTGCACATTAGAAGAGATGTGAGAATTTCTCAAGAGAGTTCCGCACTCATATGTTCTTGCATTGGCCTGTAAACATTTTAAATACTTGCTAAACAAATTTTAAATCATTTTCACTATCGGGCTCTGACCCGTTTCTATTTTCCTTTCTCTCCTGTATATGTATGTATATATTACAGGTGCCCAGCCACAGGGGCGTCTTGCGTAGGATCCTTTGGAAGGAACGCACTGCAGCTTAGATGGGAGTTGCAGGCCTCTTGCTTAGACGACTTCATTTATTTGATTCCACTCCTAGCTTATTTATTCAGTTGGGCATGTGTCGCCCGCTTTCATTATCTATTTGTTTTATTGGACATTGTGATTCATTTATTTCTAGTATTGTCATTTTGGGATTTATTACTGTCTGGATGTTTTACTTTAAGTTTTAAATGTTGGGATTTAGTTGTTGAATGTTTAAATTATTTGGATTATATGTTCCAGGATAATTGTGGTGTGATTCTTTAATATTGAATTATTATAAAGATTTAAATCTTGGTTTATAAAATAAAATTTGAAAAGTAATGTCTAAAAATGGTTTTGACACTTAGCTTAATTAATTAGGGTGTTTAAATTGGAAAAGTTATTTTTTCGACAGTGATGCTAAGAATGAACCAACTATTCACCTTGATTTAATTTAATAAAGGAGTGATCGCCCGGTATTTAATTAGGCGGGGTGTCACATTGTATTCCCGTTATGTTCTTCTTCATCATATAGTTTAAAGTTTTAAATCAGTATTCATCAGTATTTTAGGTAATTTAGTGTAGTTGCACTTTTCATAATTTCATAATTGCATATAATATACTCATCCCCAAATCCAATCATCTTTTATTTTGCTTTTCAGAGTCAGAGTTAGGATTTCCTTGTCTATCCAATGTCGTCACAATTTCATTGTCCTATTTTCGTGTGGATACGATCCCGACTTACCGGGTTTATTACTAACGCGACAGGCTTGCACTTGAGCCTAGAGTGAACGCACATTAGAGACACTTTCTGAGTCACGTCAAGTTTTTGGCGCCGTTGCCGGGGAACTAGGTAGACTTGGGATTAGATCGAGTCAATCTGAAACTTTGACCAAAAATTTCCCAAAAATCCAGAAACATATAAAAAAATTTCAAAAAAATCCTAAAAGATTCATCACCATCTCTCATAAGCTATTAATGCAAAATTCCAAACTCACTCCCACACCCCATAATACTCCAACCAGCATTCACGAAAATCCAATCGTTGAATATAACCCCGATAGTCCCCACACTCCTAACGCCCCACAGTTCTGGATTCCACCTCCCACACCGTCACACTTAATCTCAAACAACACTCAGTTTTCCTTCTTAGGACACACCTCCGAGCACACTTCAAGCACACCAAGTGAGGACACCAAGTCTTTAAGAGAGAGAGAAATGTCGCAACACGGTAGTGCAGCCGCCGGTGCGGAAGAGGCCCCACACCGCCCGCTGAGAGAAATATTATATCCCAAGTTCACTGTCACTCCGGGATGCATGATAGTCCCATATAATGCCAGGAAATTTCGTTTTAAAAACGGAATGATCCAGTAGCTACCCAATTACCATGGTATGGATTCTGAAAAGCCATATCTTCACATTAGGGAATTTGAGGATGTGTACGATACTCTTAATTATCAAACTTGCACACAAGAGGTGATCCGCCTCAAACTCTTCCCCTTTTCGCTAAAAGATAAAGTTAAGACCTGACTATTGTCTTTGCCTCCAAGCTCGATTCCATCTTGGAACGAGTTGCAATCTAGATTTCTCAAGAAATTCTTCCCACCACGTTGAATAATCTCCATAAAGGCTCAAATTCAAGCGTTCAGACAATCAGAAAATGAGCCATTTCATCGATGCTACGAGCGTTTCCATGAGTTAGTTACTTCATGCCCCCCATCATGGATTTAATACAGTGCAAATCTTTTCCTTTCTCTATAATGGGATAAATTTTAACTCCAAGCAACTCGTTGAGACCATGGGTAGTGGTCCCTTTGTCGACTTAGATGCCCATGATGCTGAGCTTGACTTGAGGTATGTCGCCGAGACTACCCAATCCTGGGATACATCTGATCCTAACGCTCAAAATCGAAATCGTCAAGTGACCACCACTCCAGCGGCGTCCGGACTATTTCACGTAGATAAGAATTCTATGACTGACAGTCGATTAGATACGCTTGAGAAAGGATTTTGAGACCTATGTGAGGTATATGGAAGAGCACCAACTGGATCAATACCAAACCCGATCGAGAAGGTGTGTGTGATTTGTGAGGCGGGTCATTCAACTGAGGAATGCCCGACTATACCCGCCTACAAAGTGATGCTTCAAGAGAAATTTAGTTGTATAGGAGGATTTAAGGGTAATTTCGGTGCAGCGCACGGGAATTCTTACAACCCTTCATGGAAAAACCATCCTGGTTTTAGCTATGGGAAACAACATGCTGCGATGAACCCTACCTCACATGTTGCCCCTCCTCTGCCACAACACTTTCAATAAGCTCCACACATGTAAGGACATGTGAAAGCACCACCACCTCCAGGAGCATATATCCCGCCACCGCGGAGAACTCTCGAGGATACTATGAATCAATTTATCACTAGCCAGACTGCAACCAATGCTATATATGATCGCCTAATTAGCGATATAAATACAAGTCTGTCAAAGATACAGTCCTCGTTGAGTTTTCAAGAGAAGGGCAAGTTTCATGCCCAGGGCCAAAGACCTCCCCAAGGTCAAACTAGTGTTAGCTCCACCTCTACTGAACATCAGGAGCAATGTCAAGCTGTGACCACTCTTCGTAGTGGGAGAGTCATTGATTTATCACATCCCCCACACGACACAACGAAAGACAATGAGATTTTGCCCGGCATAAAAGAGGCCGAAGATGCCCCCTTGAACGAGAGTGACAAAGAAGACAGTAATGAGCCTGAGGTAGTAGTGAAACCACCCTCGGCGTCACCGTTTCCTCAAAGGTTGATTCCTTCCCATAAAGGAAACCCACGTGATGACGTGCTAGAAGTGCTAAAGAAAGTAAAGCTGAACTTACCTTTCCTTGATGCCATTAAGCAAATTCCAGCTTATGCAAAAGTCATGAAAGACTTGTTGACGGTAAAGAGAAAGATAAAGGTAAAGAAAAATGTCTTTCTAGCCCAGAACATGAGCTCCATTCTACTTAATGATCTCCCGCCTAAATTCAAAGATCCCGGTGCACCCACCATTTCCTGAATCATTGGAGAAAATAAAATCGAAAAATCCTTACTTGACTTGGGATCAAGTGTCAATATCCTCCCTTACTCCATCTATAGGCAAGTTGATTTGGGCGACCTCAAGCCCATAAAGGTCACTCACCAATTAGCGGATCGAACTGTGAATATCCCAAGAGGCATAGTCGAGGACATGACCGTCCAAGTTGACACTTTTTATTTCCCGGTAGACTTTATCATTTGGGACACGGAGCCCTCCTTCACCTCGAGCAACCATGTTCCCATCATCCTTGGGCGCCCGTTATTAGCTATGGCTAACGCAATCATCAATACTCGAAATAGGCGAATGAAACTCACCTTAGGAAACATGACCTTAGAGACCAACATCTTCCAAATAGCCCAACATACGGGGGCAGAAGATGATCTTCACACAGTGAGATTCATAGATGAGATAGTAGAGGAGTACTTTGAGGAGAATTATTGTGGTGACGCCTTAGGGTCCTGCTTAGTGTCAAGATACGAGAGTGAGGGGACGTACACCGACTTCGAGAGGGAGGTTAAGGAGTTGAGAGAGTCACTCGATGAGAGAGCGTCAGACGAGGACGCGAGAGATTTAATTTGGGTTTCTAGATTCGAGGAATTACCTCTGAGGGATACACGCATGGTTCCCTCCAGTGACAAATTTCCAACCCTCGAATTGAAGAAACTCCCCTCTCATATTAAATATGCATACCTAGAAGAGGAAGAGACATTTCCTGTTATTGTCTCCTCTAGGCTAGACGAAGAGCAGGAGGGTAAACTGTTGAAAATTCTGAGAAAGCACCAAAGTGCTTTTGGTTGGTGCACTGCTGATTTAAAGGGGATAAGTTCGTTGATTTGCACTCACAAGATCCATATCGAAGAGGATGTCAGGCCCTCAAGAGAAATGCAAAGAATGCTAAATCCCAATATGAAAGAAGTAGTGAGAACCGAAATTATTAAATTATTGGATGTCGGGATTATCTACCCAATCTCGGATAGCAAGTGGGTGAGTCCTATTCAAGTCGTCCCGAAGAAGTCGGGCATGACAGTGATTGAGAATGCTAAGGGAGAGCTAGTTACCCAACGTACCACCACCGGGTGGTGTGTTTGCATTGATTATCGAAAACTCAATGCGGGAACTAGGAAAATCCATTTTCCCTTGCCATTTATTGATCAAATGCTTGAGAGAGTAGCGGGACACCCGTACTATTGCTTCTTTGATGGTTATTTTGGATATAACCAAATTGAGGTAGATTCACTTGACCAAGAGAAAATGACTTTCACTTGCCCTTTTGGTACGTTTGCCTACAAACGTATGTCATTCGGCTTGTGTAATGCACCTGCGACCTTTCAAAGGTGCATGTTGAGTCTATTTAGCGACATGGTCGAGAGAGGACTCGAAGTGTTCATGGACGATTTTTGCATTTTTAGCACCTCTTTCGACCTTTGTCTCGAAAAACTGGAACAAGTACTTGCCCGTTGTGTGGAAAAGAACTTAGTGCTGAATTGGGAGAAATGCCATTTCATGGTCACTGAGGGAATAATTCTTAGCCACATAGTATCATCCAAGGGATAGAAGTTGATAGGGCAAAATTAGATGTCATATCTGATCTTCCCCCACAAAAATCTCTCAAGGACGTGATCTCTTTATTGGGCCACGCGAGGTTTTATCAAAGGTTCATTAAGGACTTTAGCGCCATCGCTAGACCCTTAAGAAACCTACTCATGAAGGAAACCCCATTCGAGTGGACGGACGTATGCCAAAGCTCTTTTGAAAAACTGAAAACCATGCTTGTGTTCGCCCCCATCATGCAAGTTTTGGATTGGTCTTTACCATTCGAACTTATGTGTGATGCTAGCGATTATGCGATAGGGGCTGTTTTGGGGAAAAAAAAAGATAAGCAAGCTCATGTCATCTACTACGCTAGCCGGACTCTTACCGGGCCACAACTCAACTACTCTACCACGGAGAAATAGTTGCTAGCGGTAGTCTTTGCCCTTGATAAATTCCGATCATATCTTATCGATTCTCCCATTACTTGCTTCACCAACCATGCGGCTTTGAAATACCTACTTACAAAGAAAGATACAAAGCCACGTCTCATAAGGTGGATCCTACTCCTACAAGAGTTTAATCTCTCCATTAAAGATAAGAAAAGGGTAGAAAATGTCGTTGCCGACCACTTATCACGGCTTTCATCCGACGTACAAAGTGATCCCATACTCATAGACGAATACTTTCCAGATAAGCAACCTTTTGCTACCTCTTATTTGCCCTAGTTTGCGGATATCGTGAGTTACCTTGTCACGGGAGTCGTCCCTCCCGATTGGACACCGTAAGATAAGAAGAGATTTATTACTTGGTCGCGCATATTTTTCTATGACTATCCCTTCCTTTTTAAATATTGCGCCGACCAAATCATCCAATGATGTCTACTGGATGACGAGATCCCGAAAGTCATCCAGTTTTATCATTCGAAAGCTTGTGGAGGCCACTTTTCGACAAAAAAGACGGCCGTTAAAATTCTGCAATGCGGCCTCTATTGACCCACAATATTCCGGGATGTGAACGCTGCTTGCAAATATTGCAATAGGTGCCAACTGATGGGATCCATTACCCGACGAGACATAATGCCTCTTACCCCAATACTCATTATTGAGATCTTCGATTGTTTGGGTATTGACTTCATGGGTCCTTTCCCCCATCCTTTGGTTTCCTATACATCCTTGTACCGGTAGGCTACGTTTCTAAATGGGTGGAAGCTATAGCTTCCAAGACAAATGACAACAAAGTGGTAGTTAAGTTCCTGCTAGAACACATACTTTCCCACTTCGGTGCTCCAAAAGCGATAATTAGTGATAATGGCAAGCACTTTTGCAATAGGCCATTCGCGAAGCTCATGAGAAAGTATGGTGTCGTTCATAAGATTAAAATGACGTATCACCCACAAACGAATGGGCAGGCCAAACTAGAAAATCGGAAAATCAAGAACATTCTTGAAAAGACCGTCAATCCTACCCGAAAAGATTGGTCACTTTGATTGAACGATTCGCTATGGGCCTATCGTACCGCATATAAAAATCCCCTCGGTATGTACCCGTTCCGCTTTATGTATGGAAAACCTTGCCATCTTCCCGTGGAGTTAGAACATAAGGCGTATTGGGCTATTAAGGAGTTAAACTATGCCATGGATAAGGCCGGTGAAGCTCGCAACCTTCAATTAAATGAGTTAGAAGAGATACGCAATGATGCGTATGAGAATGCTAAAATTTCCAAAGAAAGGATGAAACTCGCTCACGATAACATCATTCGATGCAAAGAGATTTTTCCTGGGCTAAAAGTTCTTCTTTATAACTCTCGGCTTCATCTCTTTCCGGGCAAGTTGCGGTCACGATGGTCCGGCCCGTTCGTTGTGAAGAATGTTTTCCCTCATGGAGCTGTTGAATTAGACGATTTGAAAGGGGGAAATACATTCAAAGTAAATTTACAGCGCTTAAATCCATATCTAGAGGCGTGTGTGGAAGAAGTCGACACCGTTTGGTTGTCGGACCCCGTTTACGGGGTATAGTGAGCTGTTACAGCGAGGTCGTCACACCCCCGATGCGTATGGGGTGAGAGTCGTGTGTGTAGTGAGAGTCGTGTGTGTAGTGAGAGTCGATAGGATTAGGGTACATTCGGAAAAGAGCATTCACATGTTTCGGGAAATTTAGTCAAGTTGCGTTGGCCATTGGTATCGAGGGGTTTTCAATACAAAACTGATAGGGAGTATGTTGTGAAAGTGAATATTTTCAGAGAAGAACGATCAAATTTAAGTTAGAGGGAAATCCAGCTAAAAAATAAGAGCCGGACCGGTTCCTTTATTTTAGGGCCGGACCGGTCCACCTCGGACCGGTTCCTTTAATTTTGATCCGGACTGGTCCAGTAGTCGAATTGGCCTACATATTAAAGGACCGGATCGGTCCGATCCCCAGGCGGACCGATCCGCTTTCTACAGATTTATTTTCCACCTTTTCCAAGGTTCACCCCCTATCCCCAATCCCATTCATTCCCTCCAAAATCAACCACAACACTCCCAACCCTTCCCTTTCCCTCCAAAATACACCCCCTTTTCCCTCCAATTCCAAACCCTACCCACCCCTTCACCTATAAATACCTACCTTCACCATCCCTTTCTCTTCACACAATCAACCAAATCACTCATCTATTCTATCTCCCTATATTTTCAGCCACCTCTCCCGGATATCATGGCCCAACGACCAGCCCCCACCAAGTACGACTCCACTGACATCCTCCCCTATGGCCATGGGGAATTCCGTTCCCGCCAAGAGGAACATTGGTGCCATTGGTTCTTTGGTCCGGATCACAAACTCCATATGGAGCGCGCTGTCCAATGGACAGGTCTGCCCAACTCCGTCACCTCCCTATTCATGGCTAGAGGTTGGTGCCGATTCCTCAATGAACCGTATGAAGCGGTTTGGGCAGTCGATGTTCGCTCCTTTTATGGCACCCGTATTCGGACGGGCCAATTCAAGGCTCAAGCATACGTGGATGGTACCGCCATCCCCTTTTCGTTGGCTCTTCTCACGGCCAAGTTGGCTGAATACGATGTTCTGGATGTCCAAGAATTCACCTATCCAAGGAACGTCGCCCCGATCGCCAAAGACGTGATCATGGAACGCATTGCCCCAGATGTTGCATGAACGGGGAAAACTATCGTCGTTGGACGCCTTAATGATAAGGCGCGCCTCACTTTTCAAATTGTGTGCACCAATATCTTGCAAACGTTCAATGATTCTGCGATGCGGCGCCGTCAGGCCACATTGACCTATCACCTATTTGATCCACACACTTCCATCCACTTGGCCTGAACCCAATATGTAGACATTATCACCGCAACATTGGATGAGAAAGGTGCAGCCCCACTTCCATATGCACGATTGATTACCTCCATCCTCAAGGATACTGGCATTGCGGCGCCGCTCGATCGTACTCACCTTCCTGGTCCTTTTGGATAGGGAACCCGCACTAAGAGCGCTAAATAGCTAGCCATCCTTCGAGCGAGGAGGAGTAGTGATAGCAAGGGAAAAGCTGCCTCGAGTGAGAGTGATGAAGGCGAAGAAGAAGCAGTCGGTGCTGATGTAGAAATGGGGGATGTAAGTGCGGACGAATAGTCGACGGACGAGGAAGATGACCTTGATTTTGAGTGGGCGGGTAGCGACCTCACTAACCGTATGGAAGCGCTTGAGACGATATTCGACAACTTCTTGACCGATTATCGTCGCGACACCAACATGATGTTCCGTTTCCAAGCGGACATATACCGACGCCAAGGGGATCCCAACGAGCCCTTACCATCCTATTTCTATGATACCTATGGTCCCGATGGGCCCGGTTCTTCCAAACCCTTGCCCCAATGAAGGTTTATGTGGTTATGGCAGTTTTTATTTGTTTCTTTTGTTCACATGGTTGTATGTCTTTCCCTGTAATTGTACCACAGTTATGTTTTCTATAAAATCTGCATTTTCTCCATTTGTTTGTTTTATCTATCGCACTTATTATTTTGCCTTGTTTAGATTTTAGTCATTTTTGCTTGAGGACAATGCAAAAGTCTAAGTTAGGGGGGTTACAAGTGCGTATTTCTAAAACTTCACAAATTTTCAAAAATGCCCAGAAATTTCCAAAAAAATCATAAAATTTTGAAAAACCCAAAAATATTTTTATTCAAAATAAATAAAAATTGGAATTCAAAGTTTTCAAAAATATCATTAAAAGTCGGATTAAAGTCTCAAATTGTAAAAATTCAACATACACAAAGCCAAAATTGACCAAAGATGGAAATTGAGCAAAAATTGACGACTTAACGAATAAGTGTGGAGATTAACAAACCCGGTGAGATTCAAGCCTATCATTTTTTGTGAGTTTTTAAATAAATCCGAGTTAATTGTTAACTCAAAGTTCTTTTCAGTGCCTAAAAAGTTGTCGTTGTCTCAATCCTTTCATTTTGATCGTTATGAAAATCGTGTGTGATATTGCTTTGAAAAATGTGCCAAAATTGATCTCTAAACTTAATTCATCTCGAAACGCATATGGTAACGCAATTGGCATTTTGGATAATGAAGTAGGCCCTCGTTCGTCACCCAAAAATATTGGCCAGAAAAATATGCGAAAAATCACTCCTTTTGCAACCCAAATTGAGCCAAATAGATTTTCCCTTTCGTTAGACAACCCGACAAACCCAAATAGCCCGAAATTGTGAAAAATGAAAAAAAATCAGAATTAAGTCCGAAAAGTGCATATAAAGGGGCAAGAAAAAAATTAGATATGCTCAACAAAAATAGCAAGAAAAGAAGTGAAAAATAGAGAAAAAGAAGAAAAAAATGAGCAATAGCCCTGAAAAAGCACAAATGGACATCATAAATGACTTTTCCAATTCCGACCTTCCCTAACTCTTTCATTTTACCCAATATACCTTAAACCCCGAAAAAGTCCTAACTGAGTCTAAATTGCGAAATTGGTTGCCTTGTGGAGAGCTAATACACCAAAAGATAATAAAAGATATTGAATGCGCTAATAAGAGGCAATGTTCCTGCTTTGAAAAACCGTAATTCACTGATGAGATCCTATCACTATAAAATTTCCGTCTTTCTACTTGTATGCGTGACTTTGCGTCCATTATATTTACTCTTTATATCACGCATACCGAGAGAATAGCCATAATCCGAGAGATTCGTTTGTGAGAGTATTCCGTGAGAATTTGAAATCAAAACGAATTTTCGGGTAAGTAATGTAATGATCAATCGGTGGAAATTGGCGGTTAAATTTCTGACTTCGCACACACGCACTATGATTTGAGACTATTGAACATGACTTGATGATGACTATTTTCTAGGAAAGTTTGAATTGTACAATTTTTACGTATTTTTAAGTTTCTTTGAGTCGAATTTTGTGGGTATATTCACTGCAAACCCTCACGAGACACCACTCGTCCTACTAGGGTGACCTAGGGGTTTCAAGGCTTGTTGCATATGCTAAATGCAATCGCTTGCCCACAAAAAGGTATTCTATCCCAATAAAATGTTTTTCAAGAGTTAAGCCACGCTAACATTATTTTACATTGCTCGGGACGCGCAAAGTTCTAAGTTAGGGGGGTTTGATTAGGCATAAATTCTTCCCAATTTATCCCTTAATTTAGTTACTTTTAGCGCCTCGAACAACGGAATCGATTTGAATTTATCTCATAATATTATTATTGACTTTTTCTAACGAGTACACCGAGTTTCTGGTATTTCATATTGATTTTACAGGTATTTGATGTCAATAAACGAAAGAAAGAAATCGGAAGAATCGAGAAAGGCAAGAAGGAAAGTCAAAAGGGCAAAAGTGTAATTTTTACCCAAAATTCGGATGAGGCACCTAAAGAGAAGTTGAAGATATCAAGTTCATGAGCACATAGGAAGAAACAACACCTCAATCGGAGTCCCAAAACAAAAGTTATGAGCAGTCAAAGTTGGAGAAAAAAGTCAAATAGGCAGACCGATCCGCAGTGCATATTCCAGAGGACCCCGGATCGAAAGCAAACCGAAGAGGGAGGAAAAATAAACAAACCGGTTCACCCTGGATCGATCCTCCATAAAAATAAAATAATCGTTCTTCTTTCCAAGCAAACCGATCCGCAAGGAACCCGGATCGGTCCGGGTGTCGAGTTTTGTAATCTTATCCTTCTCTAATGGGGAGTCCTAGTGCAGCTAAAACTCCTGAAAGTTTGTAGGGCATTTAAACCCGAGTTATTATCATTTTTGAGGACGGAGAATTAATAAAATTTTCCATTCTTTTTTAGAAACCCTAGTTTAGAGATAGTTTACAATTTTAATTTCAAGATTAAAGGTTATTCAGATTTATGTGATTACAAGTGTTCTTAATTACTGCTGTGAGATCAAATCCCCCGATTTTAAATCCTTTAAAATCCTTTTTAAAATTATATTTCCTTTTTATGAAATAGATATGCGGAAACATAAAGGTGATGGTTCAATAAAACGAATTACCAAATTTTAATATCTTTTTCAAATTAAAATTACACCAAGTGAAATTAAATTAATTCGTTAAATCATTTTCACTTAAACCCAATTAATTAATTCCAGTCCCAGAATTTGCCTAAGTCATATTTATCAATATTTCCAAATTAGGCCAAACCAGTTTTAACAATAGACTTGAATTAAATAAACTTTACCCAAATTTAATTATACACCAAATTAAATTAAGTGTGACAATTAAAACCAATTTTATCTTGAATTATCCTAAGCATGAGTTCTAAGTCATTATGCAAGATAAAATAAATCAATCACACTACGCCGCGATGTACGAGGAAAAACCCACGGCGGGAAACAACCTCGGATGGCCCTAGCCTCAAATCCACTAAGTACGGAATATACAATTACAAGGAAAAAGACTTATATCACACGAATTGATCCCTCTCAAGCCTCGACGCTCCTTCTTGTAAACACCTCCACCTAGCGATTAACCCCGGAGCTCCACCGCGGTCTCAGAATCCACCGATCGGACTTTATGTGGTCACCATCACCCGAACTAGGAGCCTTTCTCCAAGTGGGTAAATCACGAAAACCTCTTCTTCTTTATGGGATTTAGAAGCAAAACTAAACTTCTCTTCAAACTAATGTATAGATAAACCCAGTGCCAAACTCCAAGCAAGATATATGTATATATATATATATATATATATATATATATATATATATATATATATATATATATATATATGAACTTGGATAAACAAAACTATGGGTGTAAAACTAAGTGTCTATTGATTTTTTCTTGAAAATTGACGCTTTAAAACAGTGAACTTTTCCCTAAAATTTTTTTTCTCTCAAACACTCTCAAGAGGTTGGTAGGATATGAAAAGTTAAGTTAGAAAAAGTTATTCCGGCACATAGAAATTCAGCAAAAAGATAGTGGGGTAAAACAAGTGGGAAAGTGGGCAAAACTGCTCAAAACTGCCAAAAAACCTGTTCCTGCGAAATCTCGTTCGAACGACATTTCGTTCGAACGACATTCTCGTTCGAACGAGTCTTCTAACGAAGTTCCAGTATGAACTCGTTAGAAGCTTGTTAGAAATCTCGTTAGAATGACCATCTCGTTCGAATGACATTTCGAACGAAGTGCTAGTATGCCATAATGGGAAGTCGTTGGCAATCTTATTCGAACGACTTGTGGTTCGAACGACATTATCGTTCGAACGACACTCCGAACGAACTCACAGAATGTTCAAAAAAATCTTTTAAAGCCCAGAAACTTTATATACTTTATATAAGTTTTAATAAAAAATATTCTGAAAACATAACACAGTTTTAAAAACTCAACACCCAATAAAAACATGTTCCAAGCTCTTATATATATATGTAATGCATTCATACCTTGAGAGCATGGAACCACTATTGATGACGTAGAAACGAGGCACTTAAACTCATCATTTTGATAAAGCTTTATACACTTGGATGCTACGTCTTCAACAAACACGTCATAGGCTTGAAAGATAATCAATATACTCTATCCTATGACTCAAACGTTTTTGTCCGGAATTGAGCCAAAACTACAAAGGACTCAATTGGAAATTTTCATCCTTACAAATCTCCCCCTTTCGCTATTCCCGGAAAAAAATCAACAAATATCCTAAAGGGACGTCAAGCTCTACTAGACTAATAAAAAGTCCCACCCAAAATAAAAATACAATGCTTGACTTAAACAACCCAAAGGATCAACAATCTTTGTCGTTGAAAGTTGTCGCTATATAAAATAATTCCTACACACTTAAGCAAACACATTACACACATAGGGAATATCAAAATATTTAATGCAAGTAAAGTAACTACTCCCCCTAAATTAATTCTCTCCCTTTATCAAGTATGATCAACTTAGAAAGACGTCTCCCCCTAAGATAAATCTCCTTAAACTAAGATACGATAGTAATAGGATTAGATACCATTTCTCCCCCTATCATTCTCCCCCTTTTTGTTCAGGAATAGACAAAGGTAAAAAAATTAAACAATAACTTATCTCCCCCAAATAAAGAATATACACCCTCTAAACTAAGCAAGGGATAAATAGAATGGGATAACTGAGACACCCCGCCTAATTAATTACCAGGTGATCAGTCCTTTATTAAATTATAATCAAGGTGAACGGTTGGTTCATTCTTAGCATCACCGTCGCAAAAATAACTTTTCTAATTTAAACACCCTAAATAATTAAGCTAAGTGTCAAGACCATTTTTAGACATCAATTTCCAAATTTTATTTTAAAAACCAACATTTAAAACTTTACATAATTCATAGTTAAGGAATCACACAACAACTATACTGGAACATATAATCCAAACAATTAAACATCCAACTAATTAATTCCAACTTTAAAACTTAAAGGAAAATATCTTAACAGTAATAAATCCCAAAGCATAAATACTGGAAATAAACGAATCACAATCTCCGATAAAACAACTGAATAATGAAGAAGGGCGATACATGCCCAACGGAATAAATAGTGCTAGAAGTGGAATCAACAATGAGGTAGTCTAAGCAAGAGGCCTACAACTCCCACCTAAGATGCAGCGCGTTCCTTTCAAAGGATCCTATGCAGGGCACCTGTAATATATACATATATATACAAGAGAGAAGAGAAAGTAGAAAACGGGTCAGAGCCCGATTGTAAAACAGTTTAAAATTAGTTTAGCAAGTATTTAAAATGTTTACCGGCCAATGCAACCAACATATTAGTGCGTCACTCCCTTGATAAATTCTCACCTCTCTTCTAATGTGCACACCTATCGCACTAATATTCTCAACAATTTAACTTATCTTATCTTAAATTACTCGTAAGGTTTCAAGCCGATAATTTTCAAATGTTAAGGAGGTTAATTTTTATTTAACAGCACAATTCTCACATAAGCCTTATTTGATAATAAAGCTTCTCAATAATATATCATACTTTTCAAACACTTATTCCCCAGTTGAAATAATTATTATTTTATTACATACCATAATCACAACAGGTTGTTCCCAAATTCCAGATTTAAATATATATATATATATATATATATATATATATATATATATATATATACTCATATATATATAAATACTCATATAATATATATATTCTAACAGCACCCCACATAAAATCTATGGTGCGGGCATACTCTGTTATCCAGTCCCCATATCACTCGTACTAAGGGAAATACTAGTTCGGAATCACTCTCGAACTGTACTTACACAAAACACATACAAAATGACGCGAAGCATAGTTCCAAGTCACTAAGAGGTCAGCACATACCCTCACGTCTCTTAGGACCGTGTGACTATCAATCCGATAGACTGTACCAAGGATTCCTATGTTCTTGGGTACTAGTTAATATCCCCCATAAAGGTCCCATCGAGATAAGACTGTCCCAGTGCGGTAACCTCAGAGATACCAAGTAGCGCGGGCATGATTTTTACACGTATATAATATATGCATAAACGCAGTCATATATGTATACTACTATTCCCATATCAGATTTAGGTACACTCGCACGACTCATAATTATGATATTTATCCTTCTTACTCATTATTTAGTTATCACGTATAACAGTTTGTCTCTTATTTTAATTTGTGGGATTATTCCAACTTATTAAGTGACACTCGTGGATTCCTATCTTCCCAAGTGTAATTTCAGTAGGTACTCATTTATTTTACAATGTAACTTTATTACGAGTCTCACCCTTTAACACATATTCCCATTATCCCTTATATGTAAAACACCCCCGTGAAATGTTAATCTCGTCTTACATTAAAGGTTCCATATTTTTAATATGTCCTACTGGTCTTCTTTATATCCCAAAATGTTCCAACATTAATATCCAAGAATATCTAATCATTTAAGTTGGAACAACCTATAAAAAGGGGAATGTGAGTTATGCAGGAGGGGTCGATCGATCTATGGAAGATGTTCGATCGATACTCCAAGGTCGATCGATCGATCAAGCAGTTATGACAAATCTGCAGAATTTCCAGTTACAGGTTTTCTCTTCCAACATCATCCAAAACGATATATTTGACTACCAAACTCCCAATAATTCATACTACAAGTATTATAACCTCAAATAAGTGATTTCCTACGTCAAGCATGCGGATTTTCATCATGAATAACGAATTAAAAGGGCATAATCCATAAAAACATCAAGAACCCTAATATTTCTTTTGTTTGGTTTCTTCCCATCCTTTTACCAGATTTCATACTCTTTAATTACTGTAATTTCGTGGTTCAACCTCTACATATGAATTGGGTTTCCAGAATACATCTATTACTCATACAACATGCGAATTCAAATCTCCAAAAAGGTTTTTCTTTCACAAACACTAGTCCTAATCAATCCTAGGCTAATAATATTGGAGCATTAACTGAAATAGAATAAGATAGATGCTTGCCTGAGAATTTTTGGTTCAGATCTGTGGAGATTTTGGTGTGGTTGTGATCCTCGTTGTACGACCTAACGTTTGGCGGCGACGGCGGTGCAAACGGTGGAGTTCTTGGGCTAGAACTCCTTGGAAAACCTCTCCTCTTCCTATCCAATGGCCGTCTTTGGTTTATGGTGTTTCTAACCCTACAAGGTGACTCTTACCGTCTGATATTACCTTAGAATTTTCGTGGGTTTTCAGACCCAAAAATGTAAAATGTCCAAAATGCCCTTCCGGGGTGTTAATTAGGCCTAAAAACACCCCGAGACCCAAACTAAACCCCCGAGTACATTATTTTGACTATCTCGACCCTTCTAGACACATTGACGCACTCAAAATGACAATACGGGTGACTTATAATTTATTTACTTTTAATAGTCTGAATTTAATCCCGACACGACACAAGCGCACCCCGATAAATTTCCAAAATTACCAAATTAGATTCTCGTGATAATTTTACTCATCATAAATACACCACTTACTTTACCCATAAGTAACTTATAACAAAATAATTACTAACTCTCATCACGCTAGTAAGTATTTAAATGATTTTTCGAATTATATTTAATTTAATATCTCTAATTAAATTTAATAAATCCCCAAAATTTAAAAGTCATAAAATACGGGGTATTACAATAACAAGCTAAAACATGTAATGATGCATATAGTGATGAGAACGTTAAAGCAATTGGGCAACAAAGATTCAACTAATCCAAGAAATAACATCGGATACTAACTAGGATGCACTAAAATGATACCAATATGATATATAAATTAATAAGCATGTGATATCAACAAAGAATGCAGTAAGATGGATACCAAGTATGAATTAAAGCATATATGGATTAGAAATCAAGGCAAAGACTAAACAAAAATATCAAATATATGTATACATAATATATACCAAAGAAACTCAAGTACACATATATAGATGTAAACACACAAATGACACACACAAAATATAATAGGATTTTTTCACACTCGTATGGCAAAAATGTCTCATATGGAAACATAAGTGTTGGGGTATGAACTAGTAACGATTAAATTTAGACCCAATCACTTAAAACATGTTCACGGAGTTCTCAATTGATTGAAAACTTCATCACATTTGAATATAACCTCATGTGACAATAAAGATTGAACTCAATGAACAAACATACACAATGCATACAAGCCTAGCATGTTGATGATTCTACAAACCAATAGAGTCATGACATTGAAAGTACAACTAGGATAAACGAACATTGTGCAAACCGTTGATATACCATCCAATTTCCCTCAATAAGCATATATATTAATTTTGAATGAATATATCAATCAAACATAGGCCTTGGCAATTATGTTTCTTTCTAATGCCATATTTTCTGTTTTTAGGCCTTTGGACCACCTATTTCTTTTAGGTCCATTCAAAACGGTGGCTTACAATCACAAAGGATCACTAAGTCTTTTCGGAGCCCTTCCCCGTGCACATTTATATTTATCATGTTTTCATTTTTCACACAAATCTCACGTGCAACGGATTTTGACATGCACTAGTCCTCCTAAGTCACAAATATGTAGATGAGAAGATTGGAAGGAGAAAACCTCACAAAGCTCAAATATACATATGAAGTTAAATTTCAGAAGAGCTCGAACATGTGTGAATAGAGGCATATAAAAATAGAATCCATTTAATCAACACAAAATCCAACTACTCCATAAAAAATATGGTAAAGAATATTTTAAGGATTGACAATCTAAACCAAAAGTTCTAGCCACATGGGAGCGAAAAAGATGGGATTCAAACACAAGTATATGCCACATAAAGTGTGTCAAACTAAAATACACACAAAATAAAATCTTTTTGAGTTTTTGAAATTTTTAACCAAAAAAATATATATATACTCAAAAGACAAACAAAAATCATTTGAACTTTTCATTAAGTTTAAATTATCAAGAGATAAAACCCAAATGATAAAAAAAAATATTTTTGTATTTTTCATTTAATGCACACAAAAATGAAAGAAATAAAATACAAAAGATAAACAAGTCATGATTTCTAGCATGAGATATGAAATAAAGCAAAGACTAGAAAATAACTAAACATGCATACACCTAGCAATGATATATAATATGAAACACAAAAAGCTAGAGTATGGAGACAAAACTAACACATTCAACCTTTAAATTTAGCAAGGGAGGTTTCATGTGAAAGAAAATGAGAATCAAAAACCCTATTTTGCAAGGCAACCAAGTCGGATTTCCTAAACCAAATTAATGAAGAATGACTATCTTGGGGTGTAGGAATTTTAAATACCTTGGTAGCTTTACGTTGGGATTTTCTAGGAATACGTTTAAGATCAAAACAAAATTTCCTAAGATGACCTTTTCGACCACAATGTGTACAAGTAAAAATATGTCGAAAAGATTTACCTACGGAGTGATCTCTAAAATCTTTCCTAGTAGATTATCCTAAAACATTGGTTTTGGCTTTATGAGTTGATTCATTACAAGAATTGAAGCCTAAACCACACATGTCTTTTTTAATTTGGACCATTCCTAATATTTTATCTAATTTTTTCGAACGACACTCCAAATCAAATTTGACATTACTAGAGTCTTTTAATTTATTTTGCAATTCTAAAATGTTAGACTCTAATAAAATATTTCGCTCTTCGAAAACAAGAAGCTCCTTTTTCAAGGATTCCATTAAACCCCTAAGTCTATCTCTCTCGCCTTCTATATATTCAAGCTTCTCTAGAAGAGCTTTCTCTCGTGTCCTAAGGTCTTTAACCAACATACTATCATCAACGACCTTGACACACTCTCTTAAACTAGCTTCTAACTTCAAATTAGCTCTTTTCAACTTAATTGATTCTTTATAAAGTTCTTGAAAAGCATTTTGAAGTTCACTCACATTAACCTCTTCTTCATTTTCACTCTTTCTTTCTTCTCCACTCTCACTATCATCACAAATAAGGTAATAAAAAACTTTGACCTCAAAAGTGTCATGTGTTTGAATATCTTCATGAGAAGATTCACTATCGGTGCTCACATGACTAGCCATAAAAGTCACAAAATCTTAGTGAGGGAATCGGGTCCCTCTTTCTTATGACTATCACTAAGGGTCGCATTATATGAAATGGGTCGTTTACCCTCTTTCGTTAGTTTAATGGGGCACTCAGAAGCCCTATGGCCATAACCCTCACAACCAAAACACCTATTTGACTCGTCCCTATTTAATTGTTCATTAATAGGTTTAGGGATCTTCTCGGTTTTGTCATACTTAGAAGTTTCAAATTTCTTAAAATCATTTTTGAATTTATCTTTGTTAAATTTGAGAAATTTTCTAAATTTTCGAGCAAACAAAGTCATGTCTTCCGAGTCACTATCACTCTCGCTCTCTACTACTTGTTCGACCTCTTTTCGGGCTTTTAAAGAAATGCCCTTTTCAATTTTCTTTTCGGTTTTAGAGGAAAACATGTCTAGTTCATAGGTTTGTAAGTCACCTACGAGCTCTTTTAATTTCATAGAGGCTAAAGTTGGTAAAGAATTTAAAATGGTCACTTTTGGAATAAATCTATCAGGAAGGGACCTTAAAATTTTCTTTACTACTCGGTTGTCGGGTATTTTCTCTCCCAAGTTAAAAGATGAATTAACAATATCGAAAAGTCTAGCATAAAATTCATTAAAAGTTTCATTATCGTTCATTTTGATGGTTTCAAATTGAGTGGTGAGGTTTTGGAGTTTCGAATCTTTAACGACACTTGTACCTTCGTGAGTGAGTTGTAAAATATCCCACGCTTCTTTAGTGGTCTCACACGTCATAATGCGTTGGAATTCATCCGGTGTGACATCGCTAAATAAGGCATTTAAACTACGGGAATTAAAATTTGAAAGTTTAAATTCACCCTCACTCCATCTATCGGTCGGTTTGGGGACACGTTCATTTTCTACCAAATGAGTTGGTGGATACCACCCGTTAACTACAGACGACCAAACCCTTTCATCGATAGATTTAAGTGTCGATTTCATTCGCGCTTTCCAGTGCGTGTAATTAGAACCATCGAAAATAGGAAATTTTGATAATGGGGAAAATTCCATTTTAGCCAAAAAATATTTAAAAGATCTTAACGAAGTAATTTATCGTTTTTGGCTCTGATACCAATTTGTGAGATCAAATCCCCCAATTTTAAATCCTTTAAAATCCTTTTAAAAATTATATTTCCTTTTTATGAAATAGATATGCGGAAGCGTAAAGGTGATGGTTCAGTAAAACGAACTACCAAATTTTAATATCTTTTTCAAATTAAAATTACACCAAGTGAAATTAAATTAATTCGTTAAATCATTTTCACTTAAACCCAATTAATTAATTCCAGTCCGAGAATTTGCCTAAGTCATATTTATCAATATTTCCAAATTAGGCAAACTAGTTTTAACAATAGACTTAAATTAAATAAACTTTACCCAAATTTAATATGCACCAAATTAAATTAAGTGTGACAATTAAAACCAATTTTATCTTGAATTGTCCTAAGCATGATTTCTAAGTCATTATGCAAGATAAAATAAATCAATCACACTACGCCGCGATGTACGAGGAAAAACCCACAACGGGAAACAACCTTGGACGACCTTAGCCTCAAATCCAATAAGTACGGAATTTACAATTACAAGACAAAAGACTTACATTACACGACTCGATCCCTCTCAAGCCTCTACGCTCCTTCTTGTAAACACCTCCACCTGGCGAATAACCCCGAAGCTCCACCGCGGTCTCGAAATCCACCGATCGGACTTTATGTAGTCACCGTCACCCGAACTAGGAGCCTTTCTCCAAGTGGGTAAATCACGAAAACCTCTTCTTCTTTGTGGGATTTAGAAGCAAACCCAAACTTCTCTTCAAACTAATGTAGAGATAAACCCGGTGCCAAACTCCAAGCAAGATATATATATATATGAACTTGGATAAACAAAACTATGGGTGTAAAACTAAAGTGTATATTGATTTTTCCTTGAAAATTAACACTTTAAAACAATGAACTTTTTCCTAAAACAATTTTTCTCTCAAACATTATCTAGAGGTTGGTAGGATATGAAAAGTGAAGTTAGAAAAAGTTATTCCCGCACATAGATATTCAGCAAAAAGATAGTGGGGTAAAACAAGTGGGAAAGTGGGCAAAACAGCTCAAAATTGCCAAAAAACCTGTTCCCGCCAAATCTCGTTCGAACGACATTCTAGTTCGAACGAGTCTTCTAACGAAGTTCCAGTATGAACTCGTTAGAAGCTCGTTAGAAATCTTGTTAGAATGACCATCTCGTTCGAACGACATTTCGAACGAAGTACGAGTGTGCCATAATGGGAAGTCGTTGGCAATCTCGTCTGAACAACTTGTGGTTCGGACGACATTCTCGTTCGAACGACACTTCGAACGAACTCACAGAATGTTCAAAAAATTATTTTAAAGCCCAGAAACTTTATATACTTTATATAAGCTTTAATAGAAAACATTCTGAAAACAAAACACAGTTTTAAAAAGTTAACACCCAATATAAACATGTTCCAAGCTCTTATATATATATGTAATGCATTCATACCTTGAGATCATGGAACCACTATTGATGACGTAGAAACTAGGCACTTAAACTCAGCATTTTGATGAAGCTTTATATACTTGGCCGCTACATCTTCAACAAACACGTCATAGGCTTGAAAGATGATCAATATACTCTATCCTATGACTCAAACGTTTTTGTCCGAAATTGAGCCAAAACTACAAAGGACTCAATTGGAAATTTGCGTCCTTACAACTTCTTTTGCTGCTTTGGCAAGATTAGTGAGTTATTTCCTCTCTTCAATTCCTTTTTACATCATTCCCCAAATTTTCCTTAGTTTAATTATGGTTTTCTGCAATTCAAAAATTGTTTCCATTAGTTTCAACATGCTAGGCTAGATTTTCTAAGGCCGGGATACATGAACCCAGCCTGATGTGATAGTTGCATGTGTATAACATTAATCCTCTGAATTTAGTGATTGATTACGATCGTATCGCGTAGGAACACGACAATTGTAGATCTTTAGATCTCAGTTGCTTCCGGGTAATCGGGATGCTTTAGAATGCAATTTGAGTGTCACTATTGCGATACCGATTTACTCATCCTCAGATTAAGTATGATGCGGGCTTGAACCTCATATACGTAATGCTTGGGAGTAATAAATTCTGGGTCTAATTAATTAGTTAAATTTACGATTAGTATTATACCTGCAATACACTAGGGTTGAGGGATTGTATTCCCATTCTGTTCTTCTTCATCATATAGTTTAAAGTTTTAAATCAGTATTCATCAGTATTTTAGGTAATTTAGTGTAGTTGCACTTTTCATAATTTCATAATTACATATAGTATAATCATCCCCAAAACCAATCATCTTTTCTTTTTCTTTTCAGAGTCAGAGTTAGGATTTCCTTGTCTATTCAACGTCTTCACAATTTCATTGTTCTATTTTCCTGTGGATACGATCCCGACTTATCGGGTTTATTACTAGCGCGACAGGCTTGCACTTGAGCCTAGAGTGAACGCACATTAGAGACACTTTCTGAGTCGTGTCATTAGGCATTAGTAAACTTAAAAAAAAATTAACTAAATTGACATTGCTCATTTTATCAAGCATAGGATAGAGTGGCCCTTTCTCCTCATGCATAAGAATTGATATCACCTTTTGTAGTGATTGAAATTTCTCTTTGGCCTCCTACAGATGAAAAGTAGTAAAGTTAGAGATATAAAAATAAAATTAAAAGAATCAAGAATCATCGGAGAACATAATTTATAGACACTGAAGATCAAATTTCACCTCATCACCATGATTCTTATCAGGATACAATCGCAATGCTAAGTTTTAGTAGACTTCCTTCATTTCCTATACTAGTATTTATGATTCAAGAACTAAAAATACAAATAGGCTTGTTTAACAAAGGCACAATGGCTTCTGCTCCAGAAACCTTTACATTCCCATTATCTCTAGAAGAGATTTCATGTTGGTTTAGTCCTACTTCATCAGTACTTCCAAGCTCCAAAGAGCTCTCTTTAATTTTAGAGAAGTTGGTGGGCATCGAAATAAAATATCAATTTTTTACGTTACTACCACCAACACCAAGACTAACACATTCTTCTCCATGTTTCAATATTGAAGGAACATCGCAAGGAGGTAAATCTCCAGATACATCAATAATAGTATGTTACGAAAATATGCATTTTTCGTGTGCCATTTCTTTAGTTGTTCAGAGGCTTCAAAAGCAGTGGCATTTTGCATGGAATGCCTAGTGATGCTAACAACTGAACCAATATTTCATTCCATAAATAATAAATAATCTACAACTCTATCCTTATGTACCCATATTTAGCTTATAATATCAATGAAGAATGTGTTTCCTTAGGTATACCTGAATGAAGAGCTTCCATAAAATGCACCAAAAAAATCAATGAAATGACATCTTCACCCAATTAATTCATATCAACATCAATGTCTTGAATAAGTTAGTCTCAATGTCATTACCAAAACAAATTATATAGTGCTAAACATGTGTACACGTCCACATTAAAGGAGAAACTGGGTGTGTTCACGACCATATACGCCCAAAAAGTCAACATATATAGTGTAAACACACTATATAAATGCATATGAAGTCATATAAAAAAATCTCCATGCAACTATAGCCACAAAAAACACATCCATGTCAACATATAAAACAATATAATAAATATACCCAGATAAAATCAATAGATATAATATAAACGCAACCATGTTCACCTTAAAATCATTATTTTGACAGTTCTAATAAAACCAACACCCATATCAACAACATGGAACTTTCATATAATTTTCTCTACGCGTAATAATTATACTATTGAAACTTGAATCCCTAAATTCGAATGCTATTTCGTACATTTCTACAATGCCAAGACAAAGTAATCTAATTAAAATAGGGTTCACATGTACTTGTAGAGATATGTGGCAATGATCATTAAGTGTCAAATTTTGAAAGTAGGTAGCTAAGTCGTCGACTTAAGAAACTGATATAAACATATGGTGACAATTTATTAACCAATTTGCATTAAGAGAAACAAAATACAAAGCCCACTTTATATTTCTATAGCATACACTTGTCATTATTGTATATGTTAGCTATTATTGTATGGCGATACGAACTACCCTTCCGATTTCTAATGCCATTTACCTTGACAGAATAACTAAAAATCCTCACGAAATACCAACATAGCTTATATTCACATGCAATGATAACCCTTTCCACCCATGGCACCTGTCAAACTTGACCAATAAAAACATGATTAATAAGTTGTTCAGTTCACATACTTCGCCAAAACTATGCGAAGGATAGTTCCATATGTGGCCCCCAAATCACAAACAATTGCTCTTACGTTAGTAAAACCAACTTAAATACTCATAACTGGCTGAAAAACTAACTAAAGTATGGATTAAATACTGATAACTATAAAAAAATGATTAATGGGTTTCTCAATTCACACACCTCAACAAAATTATATAAAGAAGGGTTCCAAATATGGGCAAAACCACAAACAGTCGCTCCTTAGTTATCAAACAACTCAAATACTGATGATTGCTTCAATATCTAACTAAAGTAAGGCTCAAATACTGATAACCATGAAACACCTAGAATTAGCTCAAATAAAAGAATAATAATCAAATGAGAAGATACTAAAAGTATTTAGCTCAATCCTCATTGCAAAATTATTAAGCAAACAATCAAAGCTGAGTGATTATAACCCAATAAAAGAATTATAGAAAGGCACAATTAAAAAATTGGGAAAGAAAACATCAATGAAACAAATTTTAATGTGTCTCAAGTTTATTGAGAAAATGGAACATTAAAGGTATTATATTCAAGTGTGAGTCATCAACTAAAAGTTTCATGTTTCCATTAAACCATTAAACCAAAACAATTTACCGATATTACTATATTAAAATTAACTCAAACAAATGTATTATGAAAATTAAACAATCAAACAAAAGAACCTATTACGACCTCATATTTGCTTAGGGATTCCTTTTTTTTTTGTGAAATTAGTGTTTGAAAATCCGTAAAACATAATATACAATACATGATAACATTTCTGTATCTATAAGGCCATATCAAGTTTTTGGGTTTGAATATCTAAAATAATATGGATTTCTGGTTGAAACAAAAAAAAAATCATATTGGAAAGTCCATATTATATCACAATGGAGATCTACGATTGAATTACGAGATCCCTATAAAACCACAAAATTGTGATTCACAAAATCCCCAAATCGTAAAACCCGAAAAAAAATAGCAAACCAAAATTCCAAAATTGCGATTCACAAACGTTATAAAACCACAAAATCGTGATTCACAAAACCTATAAAACCACAAAATCATTATTTGTCGACCGGTTATACCTTTGCAATGAAATTTGCGATCTTAGTTGTTTTTGCGAGGGAGGAGCTGAGACAAAAGGTGGGAGGGAATTTTTTTGCACTTATTTTGTGACTATGTAACACTTCTAACTTTGGGTAGTAATAAAACCACAAATTTAACAAGGGTTTTAAGCACTTATAACTCTTATAAGTGTCTAAAACTATTGTAAATTTTGTAAATATTATAAAATACTTACAAATTAAATATTCTATTAGATGCTCGGCTTTAACCTCGGGTTAGTTTTTGGCAGCTTCATCTCCCAAATCATCTACCTCCATCACCCCTCACTCAGTAGGCAAGACTTTGAGGGCAAAAAGGCAGTGATACAGAATATTCAAAACTTTGAGGGCAGAAATTTCAGTAGGGTAGAAGTATAGGAAGTAGTTTGCAAAGAGGTGAAGCTAGTGGTGGGAGAGGTTCAGGAGTTTCAGTGTAAGGAGATCCAAATGTTTGTTTCTTTTGTGGGACATCGGGTCATATAAAGAGAAATTGCCCAGAGATACTGAATATAGAATGTTTTAACTGTCATCAGAAGGGCCATCTGTGAAAGAATTGTCCTATGTTATCAAGAGCGATTTCAGTCAGTAGTGTGGGGCTTCATAAAGGATACTCTCCAGGTAGTGACACCAAGGGAAGAGGTACAGAACAAGCAACTAGATTGAGGGCAGGAGGAAGAGTGCTTGCGATGACGCTACAAGATGCCCATGCTACACCTAGGGTGACCAAGCTTGTCCTCAGGTCTAACAACATTGAGAGGGATGGGAAACTTTCTAATAACTATACGACGATAAGATTTCTCTAATTTAATAAAACTTTGTAAGAACTTTTGAACCCAAGGTTCATAACTCATCAAAGAGTGGAATTAGGATGAAAAACCTAAAAAAAACCTAAAATTGGGAAACCCTAGGCTAACTGACTTAATGGACACCTAAAGATGTGCGATTCTCTAATAAAACACCAACAAGAAGCGAATATATCAGCAAACATAAAAGTGAAGATGGAATCACATGGAAATTTGTAGAAAAAATCAAGAAAAAAACCATAAAAAGTAGGAAGAAAGAGAAACAATGTACTTGAAACTCTAAGGTATTGAAAATGACTCAGACGGTGCTTAATCTCTAACAATAAATGACATGAAGCTGGAAAGGCTCGTCAAGAAAGATATTTTTAAATGAAAATCCAGTGAGACACAATAGAAAGATGTGATCGGAGAAGGAAGGGTTTGAAAGCAAGGAAAGTTTATCTCTCTTTAAAGCAATCACAAAAAGGAAATAAGTTTAGAAAGTTTGAAAGGATTTGAAATTTGGGTTTTTTACTTTTTATGCAGCAATCATTACCCTTACTAATGTAGCGCATGGCATCATGCCTTAGGAAAAGAGATGGTGCTTTGCAGACTAACATACGATACCTAAGGCACGCACATCATAATCACATATGACACACTCCCCAATCCTCAACACGTGTCAAATTCAACATTTAGAGATAAATCTCACAAGTCAATTTGTTTGTCGCATGTCGAGAAGATCCAAAGACGACCACGATTTAGGAAGTCGGCAACATTCTTCAGTTTACACTTCACTCACTCAATTCACCTAACAACTGCTCATAAGATCTAACACTCCATAGAACTCGCTACTAGTTCCAATCATGAGTAAAGTCCTGGGGGCTTTTATTATACCATAAATATGAAATACCAAGAGGTCCGTCAGAAGACACCATGTGACCTCGTTTACAATAGCAAGGCGTCAACTAGGTGATGAATTTGGTCGGCCGTAGCCATGAGATTGTCCATACAGTCCCATCAGTCCATCTTGACAATGTGAGTTCATCTTTAGTTAACACTTTTTGCTCAAGTATGTTTCATGTGATAGGATAACATCAACAACACTCACAACACACACACATGTGGGAGATATACAAATATTTTCCTCCACGTGCCTGTAGAAAACTCATGATTATTCCCTTTACTTTCACGTAAAGTGTGTACGTGCCTAACCTATAAAGTCACGAAACTTGTCACTCTCAATTCTCTTTCTTCTAAAAGCCTATAAATAACACACACACCCTCACTTTCGGGGGATAGAGATATTTTTCATATTGTTAGGTTCTGCAAATCTAGAGCGAAGTAGATAGCTTGTATTCAGTCTTCATTTCTGACTTTTTCCCATTAAATCTATACAATCAACACTAGCAACTGTGGACATAGGCACCTCTTTGGGTCAAACCACATAAATATGGTTCCATTCACTTTCTCTTGCCTCTCTCTACTATTATCTCTAGATCAGTAATTATGTGATTATATCTTTTTATTTGTTATTGTTCATAGTTAATGTGTATATACTAAGACAATATCTATATACCAGATTTAGCCGATAATAATTGCTAAGATTGTTGGATGAGTTCTAGTTTTATGGTTTTTGTCAGATTCAAAGATGTCATTAGTTTTATGGTGATAATTTAATACTAAGGTTTACCATATCGTATCGATATCTTGTCATATTATTTTTATCGATTTTCGTACATGTTGAGAGTGATATTTAAATTGTTTTGACAAGTTATATATTTTAAAATTTTGCACTCAATATATCCTAGTGTTAAAATAGATAGGTTATTACAGAGAGAGAGAGAGAGAGAGAGAGAGAGAGAGAGAGAGGTGGGTGGGGTGAGGTGGGGTGGGGGGGTTGGGTTACTGTTGACGGTATAAAGTGTAGGGGTTTGGCTATGAGGATTTGAGCAAGAGAGAGAGAGGGGTTGGGCCAGTGTTAAGTGGCGCGGGAGAGGTGGAAGGGTAGATGTTATGTCGGGGGAGGATTCAGACAGAGATAAATCATTATATATATATATATATATATATATATATATATATATATATATATATATATATATATATATATATATATATATATATATATATATATATAGAGAGAGAGAGAGAGAGAGAGAGAGAGAGAGAGAGAACTATTTTTTCATTTTGTTTTATCTTTTTGTTGATTTTTTATTTTTTTTATTAATTTTTTGGTGTTTATGAATTATTTTATTGAAAATGTCACGTGGTTATTAAGGTTAACAATGTTCTCACGATTTTACGCAAAGTCTAATTTTTAAATTAAAATATATTCATGCCTAATATAAAAGATGGATAACGTATTAAATTAAATTTTTTTTGCAGATATTAGCTTCAAATTTGAGATGGGTTTGAAATTGAACTGACTTCAGCAATTTTCGTTTGTCTTCCTTGAAGGTCCCTAGGAAATCAAGGTGTAGCTTCTCTCCCCTGAATTTTGGCAAATTATTAGGTATGTAAGTGATATCTAGACATAAACTAATTATACACTTTATGACATCAGTTCGTGACGTTTGTCGAGGATGCAAAGTGATGAACTCAATCCTTAAAATGAGATGATAGATAGGACAACTAAATATGGGTCTTTTTATACTAGTTTTTCATTGAGGTCAGTTTAAGTGGATTGTAAGTTTGAGCTGAACCTGCCCTATCAACATAAAAAGTGGTCAGCTTTGGAAAGTAACTATAATCAACTAACAATATGTAACGCAAAAACCCCATGAACCGTGTCACAAAGACCTCCATATTTGTTGCTAAAAAAATATCGCTAAAAAATCCCCAGGAGGGGATATTTATAGCAAAATGAATTGTTGAGGGGACAATCAGTTGGTTCTTTGTTAAATATTACAACTTGAGTGTTTTTCTAGTAACACTTTAGCCATATATTAGAGTCTTTACAATTCAAGCATTTTGAGTAACATATGCAATTGCATTCTTGTAATTGTTCCACAAATCCACCCCTATAGTTGAAATCGTCTCTTGAAAGCCCTCCAACACCTCAGGAAGAACTTCCCACAACCCATGAAGGGAAGTCCTCATCTTCTCCACCAGCAATCCGATGACGGAGCCCATGGTGGTCGAAGACCCCCGAAGGCCTTCTTTTATAAGATCTAAAAGAGTTGAGGCCATAGTGCTTATTGCTTCCATTCCTTGCTCCAACAAATACTCAAAACATCCCTTGACTACATCCGCCAAGCAATCTAATGCCCTATGGACGGCTTCGCCTGGGACTTTGAACGCTTGGATGATCATCACCAAAAGGTATGCAGTTGTTGTGAAGATCAACTGAGAAATGATGTTTGATAACGTGGTCATGGCCAAGAACAGGGTGTTTAAGAGGAAAATAGCTGCCATTAGATGAAAGTTATGATTATGAATACAAACTTGGGAAAGAAGCGATGAGAAAAAGTTGTGATTTGTTTGGCACTCGGTGATGAGGTTTTGAGGATTAATTTATATGGTTTAATAGTTGAAAATTCATTTGGCTGATCTGTTTACCTGCAGCAGTATTATAAGGAGTAGTTGTTGCATACACATTTAAACAATTCAAAGTCACGAAGACTAACATTACATATGTAAGACTCCAACTAATTTAGTCTTCCTGAAACTCCCCAGTTAGCAAGGTAATCAACTTAAAAAAATAAATACAATTTTCTGGATAGGGAAAGGAAAAAGGCCAAAAGGGTGTTCGTTGATTGGAAGAAGAGCCTTCATTGGGTTGTATACACAAAAATAATTTCAGCACGGTTAGTTAGTCGCTTATTTGAGATTTAACTCATTATATAAACGAGTCAAACTTATAAGCCGGCTTAGATTCGCTGGATATTACGATTTTTTTATTTTTTTTATTTTTTATTGTGATTCGAATCATACCTTACGAATATAAAGACCCGCCCTATGATTGACAAAAGTTAAACTATTAAGGATCAGTTCATGACCAAATAAATAAGGGGCTCATGTAGTTTTACAGAAACAAATAAAAGTCAACTAATTTGATTTTGGCTAGTTGTTTAGGAATTGTTTGATTAGCAATTATAATTCTGTTTTCAATATTTAAATATAATTTTAATAAAAATTTGTATTTGACACACCTATTTTTAAATACTTAATTATAATATTTTTGTGTTATAATCAAATTTTTCAAAAAATAACAATTTTTTTTTTGTAAATTCTCTTCTTTATTTTTCAATTCAGAATTATTTATTCTTAATATTTTATACCTTGATATTTTAATATATAATATACATGCATAATACATTAATATGTGTGTAATTCTTATAAATAAAAAATATATATCTACATGTACACAAAATTACATATATTTATATTTATATTTTATTAAATTATATAATATATTAAGATCCATATGTTAAATAATATTATCAATTCATATATGTATATAATTTTATTAGAGATTATACATGCAATATTATTTAACATGCAGTATTACATATATTTACATATATTTACAATGGTATTTTCACTATTCATAAGATGGGAAGACACTTCACGGTTCAGATCAATGCCACCTAGGCACGAAATGAAGGGTTGAGATTGTTTGGCACGTCAAACTTGACCCCCAATATCCTAATCCATCTACCTCATTTCTTATCGGCCTCACTCTCGCTCTCCCCCTCTTTACCTCACAATCACCTCGGGCCTTGAACTCCCGTGAGCCTCCATAACTCCAATACCCATTATCACCACCAACAAACTCTCTTAACCTTTCTCCACCAATGTCACCCTAACGTGAGTCTGTCTCCCACAAACAGCTGATGATAGATTTGCACTTTGAAAGTCAAAGCTTTCTAGGTTCGATTTTTGGATCTATATGTGAAACACTGATATTTGGTTTACGTATTGCAATTTTGAGCTCTTTTGGATTGGTGAGGTATATTTCATTACATTTTTATTGTGTATCTACCAATTTTGATTATTTATGTATGTTTATCGATTTTTTAAATAAGGGTTTCTTGATTGAGGATTTTAACGGAATTTGTTATTCGACCCTAAATTAAATGTTACGTGTTTTACAAAATGTTCAACTGGTATTCACTTGGGATTCTCTGTTATCTACGGAAGGGACTAAAGAGTACTAAATTTTCAAAACTAATTTGAAACTTTTGCCATATTTATTCAGTTTGGGGTTTTGTATTTTAGGTGAATTAAACATATGATATCTTAAACATTTCTTGTAGGTGGATTAAATGTATTTTCTATGGAACCAAGTACTTCTGATAATTTTTTTTCTTTTTTGTAGTCCATGAGAACTTGGTGGTACCTTTTGATAAGTGATAAACTCTTGTTTCTATGTTCAGGCAATTTTTTCCGCTAAAGTTCTTAAATTTATTTTCTCCCCTCATGAATACTTTGAGTTTTTGCTTTGACGGTCTTGAAAGCTTCTTTCTATTTTTATCTTTCATTTAATTGGGTTCCATTTTTCATTTACCCTCATTTATCGTTACATATTCAGTCCATTGGTGTGCTGTAGCGTCCGTTACAAAGGTCATGTGTCGCGATTTTTCGATTTTCTCCCCTTCTATTTATTTGCAGATCTAATACAAGAAGATCTGCAAAGCTTTCAATTTTTCAATTTCCTGAATTGTAGGATAAAGAGATCTTTGTGTTATCCAAAATAATGCAGGTTTTGTGAATTGCCATTTACTAATAATAACATCTCTAATTGTTGAATTCTTCCTCTGTTGTAGTTTAATTTCTTTCTGATATGTAATTACATATTATTTCTTTTTGTCTAGCAGTAATTAGTATCTGTATTGCAGTGAAAACTCCAGTGGATCATAGGAATTTACATATTCCTTCTTCAACCTTCGCTCATTCTCATGGTTGTGCCTAGTTGAGGATGCATTTTTTGTTTAGTAAAATCCATTTTTTAAAATTCTTTGTTATGTGCTCATTATTTGTTTTCTTTATTTCCTAAAAATATTGGGTTTTTTAATCATATATTTTGCAATTTCATCTAACTCCTTGAGTTGGGAGTGTTCAGATGCGTAGACACGGGAATATTTGGTAATGGTTTATATGAATCATTACTTTTTTTATTTCCATTCATGACTTCTACTTTTCATTTCTGCATCTATTTCTTTTGAGCCCTTTTGAGCCCTGTAAGTATCTTTGCTTTTGTTTGTGATCTTTGTATATTTTTTTGCTTTCTTTATTATAGCCATGCATTGTTTTTTGTTTTCATGATACATTACCCTTAAGTGATGAAAAATTTCTCTTTAATTCTTTATGTTTCTTTTGCTCAGATTATTCATATGTGAATCTACTCGGGAGGCTATATATCAGGTCTTATTTTGGGGAAAGACTAAAACCCCATAAAATTTCAAGTACATCTCCTAATTTTTGTTACAAAATGGGTAAGCAGTTTATTGTTGGGATTCATTAGTTCTGATTTTCTGTTTTTCTTTACTTCTTTTAATTTCTGGGATCTATCCATACTCCAAGTTTACTGCTTTTAATTTTGGGGGGTTTGTTTTTCTAATTTGTGGCTTTGATCTTATGTTGCTTTTTAGACATATTTCCTATTTCTGAGTTTGATTTTCAAATCCCATTATTCTATGTTTGTCCTACAAATAGGCATGTCTCCCACATATATAAGTATATTTTTATCCTTCACTGATGTATTTATCCCACATACATAATTATATTTTTATCCCACATACATAATTATGAAAGTTCATAAGGTACCAAGGCATTCTAAAGTATGAAGTTTCATACTCTCTTTTTCATGCTTGATTGTGTTTTAATCTCAGATATAACATCTGGTGTATCTCATAGAGAACGCAATCCTTAATCTTCTAGAAGTTCAAGAACACATGGTGTGGTTGATAGACTTCACCGGGTGGTCTTTCAGTACCAACGTGCCCGCAAAATCTGCACGAGACAATCAATATACTACAAAACCACAACCTTAAGACTAATTGTAGTGTTTCTGCACAACCCCCCATGAATTGTCAAAGCCTTTTGGAAGGTGGTGAAACATGTATTCTATTAAATTGATCATTCGAAGAGCCCATAAATTGTTCAATAATTTTATTTGGTTTGGAGGTAAATAACAAGTAAATACTATGTCCCTTCTAGAGATCATAATTTTTTTTTATTCCACCCCTCTTCTCATTTTTTACAAAATATGGATTGTTCAGGGGGATAATTTGCAATTTTCCACTAATGAAGGATTCAAGGGAGGAATTAGCTTTGAGCTGAAGCGACAGTGTTGCTACCTGGAAATGATACTAAACCCGGGAAGGCATCCAGATTAGTTTTCTCTTCACCAGCATGTTGCACAAATGCATCGGGGCACGTGTGGGATGCACGGAAGACACAAATGATCTATATTTGAGTCGCACTGTACCTTTAAGTAACACCAGATATCGTCCGACCATTTGGACCTCGACCCGTTGTGGAAACCCGCGGCATATTCAGGTGAGAACAACATCCCCCAAAATTTATATTTTCTCTCCTAATCAAGTTATGTTCTCTACTCTCTCTCTCTCTCTCTCTCGCTCCCTCTCTCTCTCGCTCTCTTCCTTAAATATTTCGAGGTTTTGCTTTTAATGATTATTGTTTGTTTTTATTTATATTTTGTTGTAAATCTCAACTCTTAGCATGTAATTTGTAAATCACTTCAACATTTAATCTACTATTGGGAGGAATATTTGGGTTATGAAAACACCAACAGGATCTTCAGTGCTTCTCTTCCAAAATTCGAAGTTAAAATTGGGTTAATTTCATCGGTTTCCATAACATAGTCAAACTCAGTTTTATATCTCAATGGTGGGTCGATTTTTTGTCCATTTCATGTTGAATCATTTTATTGGCAATAGTTGGTTCGATTTTGTATTAATGATGGTGTATCATTTTTTCAGTTATGGAGAAAGCACAATCATTATTAAAGTTCAGATGTGTCGGGAGGTGGGTCGATTTGGTGTGACTGACCGTTGCCTTAACATTCAAATGGTTCATCAGATTTATGGTTTTGTCAGGGAGATGTGGTGTGATGGAAATGGGATTTTTAGATTTTGGCATATTTGTCTTACTCAGTAGCTATATTTTTTTTTTAAATAAAACCATCTCCCATTGATTCTTTCATATATATATATGTGTGTGTGTGTGTGTGTGTGTGTGTGTGTGCGCGCGTTTGTTTCATAACAACTCTCAGTAAGGAGAGAGTTTGTATATGTATAATTGTATATCTGTAGTGTGTTTTTGTTGTTTTTTCAAGTTTATTGTTTGTTTTTTCATGTTTTTTTCTTTGATTTCTTATACCCAATTGTTAAATGATAACATCTAGGTTTGTATCAATACATAAAGCAATGTGCAGATCTCACTATATTTGATTGTTTTGTTTTTTGTTAAAATGAAATAAGTGTTTCAAAACCATAATATTATACTTATATTTTATTATGTTGTAGATCATACTCTTGGATTCACAAAACCGGGCCGAAATCTTTTGATTTTGTGGAGATATTCTTAATGGGTTTTCTATCCTTGAAAATAAAATGTTTTAGGTAGAGAAAAATATTCCGTTTGTTGATTTTTCTATCCCGAAAATGAATGTTTTCTTTATGCAATAGGTGTATACATTGGTATTATGAGATTTTAATAGTTGGGAATATGAATATTGCTTCTACTTTTTATTTATCAATATAAATTCTATTCTATTTGAGTTTTTTTTATGGTTTTGAATTTTGTTTACCTATCTCGAACACGATCCAAGTAAAAGTGATAGAACAGAATGTTTTTTAACCAAAAAAGAACTCGACCAAAATAAACATGACACGACATGAAATTTCATTAACAATCATGAATGCAATCGTTTTGAAAATAGTCCTATAAATAAAGCACATTATAGCTATTTTTTTAAATTATACTTTATTTTATTTGGGAACGAATTTTTTGTCGTTTTGCAGTTGCATACTTTGAATTTTTTTGTCGTTTTTCGATTACGTATTTTGAAAATTTTTCATCGTGCCTTCAGGTACAAGCATAACCCAGTGTGTGTGCGTGTGTGTGTGTGTATGTGTGTGTGTGTGTGTGTGTATACATGTTTGTTAATTTTTTCAAATTTTTGAAAACTGTATTTAAAAACAAGTTTATCAAACGTACACAAATATTTATAAACAGGAAAAATTGAATTTTAAAACTATATTTAAAAATAATGCTTAAATCTAGTTTTCTAAATACATAACCAAGCGGGCCCTTATTATTCGCTCATGTTAAAAACAAAAAGATCCAATAAAAGTTTATATATTTTTTTGTTTACTTAATGTGGATTTTTAAATGGTAAAAGATTTAATCCAAATTGTTTACAAGAAAACAAAGGTCATTTTGAATTCAAAACATTACTAATTTTCGATTTTAAACTTATATAAATTTTAAATAACAAATTAGATTTTGTTCAAAATCATTAAAAATCTGTTAACTCTGACTAGCACGTGTCATTTTTAATTAAAAATAATTTAAAAACTTAAAATATCTAAAACAATTAAAAATTAAAAACAATAATAAATAAAATTAAACAGAAAAATAAAAATCATCTTTCGTTATTGTAATGCCCGGCCCGAATGTGTGTCATCTATTTGGATTAACCCGCACCGGCACCAAGGTGTTGGAGGATTTAAAACCTTTAGAGGTGATTAGAGTTGCACTTACCACTCTAATCCAAAATGTGATGTTTAAATAATAATTTTCATCCAATTATTATTTACAAAATCATGACAACTTGTATGCTATTTACTTGTTTATATTGTTTGGAAAGAGAAGATAACTGAATAATAGAGAATCATTAGTTTTTTAAGAGTATGTATTATACTCATGTGCCCCATGGGACTAGATTGTCTTATTCTGTTGACCAAAATCCACTTTGTGTCCCGAGTCGAAGAAGTTATTCTGGAAAGCTTTAACTCAAAATTTATTCATCGAACTTATCAATATTACCCCAACATCATTTACTTCCACATCCATGAGAATACACTTTAGGATAAGTTAAAAGGACGTAAATAATACACCCTTAGTTTAACATAACTCATATTAAATTTTCTTAAATTGAAAAACGTGTTACACTTCTCTATGTGTATGCTTTTTGGGAATTTCCTCTATATATATGCCATATACTTTTATTATATATAGATATTTTAAATGCACAATATGTTTTTTTAAATGACTTGGTTTCAGTTCCAAAATAACTCTTTTTAAGTCTTGCATCCGTGCGGAAACGAGAATTTTTTTTGTTTGGTTTAGCAAATTTTCTTTGTTATTGGCTTTCCTTTTGGCATTATTGCAATAATAATTTTCTTCACTGCAATGAAGATTTTCTTCACTATAGCAAAGCACCAAATAATGATGTTGTTTAAAGTCCAAAATTATCTGAACTTTTTGTCACTTGGCTTCACTACAGTGAAACACCAATGAAGTGACCACATCTGGCGCAAAAATGAAATCTTTTTAAAAGATTTGTGTGTAAAATGTGTACATCTTCTTTTGTTGCCAAATATTTTGGTGTGCTGGGGAAGTAACTTATTTCTATGGACTATAATAGATTAAATCCTCTTAGACTTGTGGCCACAAGTTTGCAATGTCTATTAAGTTATTTCTCTATCCACAAATAAGTAAATATTTTTAAAAGATTTTTGCCTCAAGATATTATCATACTGTTTTCTAGAAAAAAATCTTCTTTCTATTTTTGAGATATTAAAGTTTTAAAATGTATTCTAAAATCTTTTTTAGTTTTCATCACTTCATCATCAAACCTAGAAAAGATCTTTTCCCAATTTGTTCGTGTGTGATTTTAGATTTTTGATATCTCAAAATACTTTGTGAGTTTATCTTGATTATACAAACACTTTTATACAATTCCCTCAACGTTTAGGATTCTAATATCCCAAGAAGTTAAACATTCATTAGTGGTCTCTCACATGTTCCATTGGAATAAAATGTTTTCTTTAAACTTTAAAAGAAAAAAATTATTAGCGTGTGATTTGACGATATTAGTCGCGGACCAAAACCGGTGAAAGTTGTGTAGCATTTTTCAGCTGTCGGCACTCTCTTCGGAGGATATGATGGAAAAGAGTTTTTAGTCGGTCATAGCATCGTGTGGTTGTAATTCTTTTATCTTCTAGTTATAACACTCTACCATAATAAATTTATTATTTTATTGGTCTGAGATTTTTTTTCCATTACAGATTTTTCCTCATATGACTTAATGTTGTGCTATATATTTTTTTCACTTTTTTTTCACTTAGATTAAATTACCAAATATTTAAGATACAATTTGGTGTAATCTATTTGGTAAATACTTTGTCACATAGAATTCAGGATTAGTATCCTTTTCCCATAATTTATTTTAAAAAACCATTACCTTAACTTGGTAATCATTTTTAAATTGTGTAGTTTCTCTTAGCCTTCTCTTTTCTTCAGTTATTTGAGCTTTTCATATATTTGTAGAAGCACTCTTAGCTAGTATCAGAGCGCTTACTCATTATTTAGTTTAATAACCTAGAGTTGATCCTTCACTTTGTGTATGTAGAAATGGCATTTTGGTGTGAAACTCTTAAAGATGTAATTTATGGTACTTCTAGTCATTTTTATACAAGACTTGTTACACCGTCCGATCTCACTACTAGTCATCTTTATAGACTTAAAGATGATATATTTGAAGATGCCCTTATGAGTAATATTGGATGTGATTTTACCGAACTTATGGCTCCATTCAGTTTTTTAAATCACTATATTTCTAACATTGAAGATATTTACATTACTAGCAGTAGTAGTTTTTGTGATAATGAAGAAGAGCATCTTCATACTTCTTACGACAAGCTTTATGTAGTATTCAAAAGATTGTTACAAAACAATGTGAGACTATCTTCTAAGATAAAATGATTTAAAAAAGAAAAATTATATAAGAAGAGTGAAGATCTTTCCTCTTTTCGGTTGATCATTAAAAGGGATATATTATTAGAAAATATGGAAACCATTGAAAATTAAAAAATTAAAATTTTCAATGAGCTTCCTTTTTGTAAAAGAAGAAAATAAATTTGTCCATGTTTTGAAATCTCAAGGACATTCCCACTTTTCTAACATCAAAGCCCTTGATGAGTTAAAAGACCAAGATGATGTTCCTAAAGTAGAGGATGCGAAAAACTTGAGGTTTTATATGGACAGGTAAACAAATGCCAATTTTAAAATTTTAAAAATTTAAGATTAAATAAATATTTAACCCAAATTAAACTTGCATTGTTTAATCAATTTTTGTGTTTAAATGATTAACCAAATTTTATCTTATCCCAAATCATGCATCTACCTGATAGCAAGAAAAATAAAATCAATCACACGACATGCTGATGTACGAGGAAAATCTATGGCAGAAAAAACCTCAGATGGTCCAGCCAGATAAATTTTCCTGTGTACGAAATTACAAAGGGCATGACAGTAGACTTACAACATTGACTCGATGCCCTCGCAACCCTTGATGCTATTTATTCCTTCTACCTCTGCACAGTGACACGCAAGAGTTTACCCACAAAGCTGCCACAATATGTGAGTCCACACATGCCTCGGTACCTACCGAATAGTCTTATCAACCATCTACAGATTTGAACACAGAGTCCACCGCTTCTTCACCGCAAAGCCAAACACGATTTCCACCATATGTAAACAACAAACACCCAATAACGATGATGAGTAACTGACTTTGGTTCCAAATAGAGATCTCGACAATAAAAAAATATTTAATCTTAGATCTCAAAGTGTTTGGGTGAAACTAGGGTTTGGAGGCTTTTCGGTTATAGATAGGAAACTGATTTTTGCCAAAATTCTCAACAGAAAATAATTTCAGCATACATATTTATAGAAAACACAAATTTTGAGGCGGTGGAATCTTGTTCGAATGAAATTACAAGTTCATTTGAATAAAGTCACTAATATCGTTCGAACTAACCTACACCTCATTTGAACGAACTAGCTAATCTCATTCTATCAAACTTCAAATGAATTTCGAATGAAAATCCTCTATAAACAGAAGAAACTTCATTTAAACTCCGTTTGAAGGTCGTTTTAATGAACTTCACTATCTCATTCGAACGAACTAATAATATTGTTTTGACGAACTTTAAAACAAAAATATTTTTCTTTTTAAAATCTAATTTATGAAAACATAGCCCTAAACACTTAAAGACAAACACCCAATGATATACAGTAATCAAACTAAAATGCATTAATACCTTTTGGAGATTCCATGAATGTTGAAGGAAAAATGTGGCACAAAACACGACATGATTATATAGACGCTCTATCTGGGCCGCTACGTCTTCAATCAAACACGTCATGAGCTTGAAAGTAAAAAACAAATAAGTTCTAACCTATAACTCAAATAGTTTTATCCAAACACAGAATAAAACAAAACATAAAAATTGACTCGATTCGGAAATTTGTCCTTATAAATCTCCCCCTTTGGGTATTCCAGGTCAAAACCAAAAATAAAAATCTGCAGGTTATTAATATCTCTAAAAGATTCAATCCGCAACCTTAAAAGGAAAAAGTATAGACACTTCAATAACTGAAACTCTGAGTACCTTTTCTCTTTTATAAAACTTTATTGAATCGTTGCAAATCTGCACACTTCGACATACCTTCAAATGCATAGATAAAATATAACAATATAAATTCGCATAAGAAAAACTCTCCCCTTTTGTCTAACAATCTCCCCTTAAGATAGGACGTCTCCCCAAGGTAAATAAGTATATCATGCATTGATTTGAAGTTAAACTTGCAACAAGAAACAAACTCAGCAACACAAGCATAAATAATCTAAAAAATGACCAAACAATACCTATTTTGATAAAATGTGATACCCAATTGAATATTAAAAATGAAACATAGGATACCAATTCAAACAAGCAACAAGAGAAATTAATATAACATTCACTATGCCAATTTGATTCAAAGATAAAACATATGGAACACAGATTAAATACAAACGTAAAGACTAAAAACAACAACATACTAATGACACATAAGTACACACACACACACACACACACACACACACACACACACACACACACACACACATATATATATATATATATATATATACACACACACATACACACACACACCATAAAATACATTAAAAATAATAAGTTTTCCACACTTGTATGGCATATACGTGTCTAAAACAATACATGATTAACGGAGTGAAGGGGCATGAACTAAAAATAAAAGAATTATGATCCAGTCAGTCAAAAATGTCCAAGGAGTTCTATTTGACCATATTAACTTTATTAAACAAAGTATTAGCCTCATAGTGAGAGATAAAATGAACTCATAATGGACAGACAAGCACAATATATATTGGCCTAGAAAATATTGATGATTCTCAAATTAATAGAGCCAACATGAATTGAATAGGACTCATTGTGTAAACCCACTGATCTTTAACTTATAACACTCTCAAATATAGATATTCAATTTTTTTCTTTTTCTCTCTTATTTTGAAGATACCAATTTAATTAAAGAATAGATGCAAAAAAAAAAAAATTGGCGTTGGAAATATTTTATTTTCTTTGCCCTCTAATTTTTAAGTTGTTGCCAGTGGTGGCCTTTTACACAAGGAAGATTTCTCCCTTCGTAGTCCTATATCATGCACACTCATATTTTCAATAAAATAACATACTCGTGGAAAATGGTTCTTATATGCACAAATACCCCATAGTCAAATAGTTATGTATAATGACAAGATTGATAAGAGAACAACTCACTTAGTTCATGCAACATATGAAGTTAGAATCCAAGAGAGGTCGTGAATATATGCGTGGAGGCATATGTAAAGTTAATCCATTAATCAAATCAAAGTTGAACTACTCCATGCAAACATAATTAAGAAAATTCAAGTATTGAAAATCATAATCAATCCTAGCCTCATGGATATATAAAAGGAAGTGGATTCAAACACACCTATATTCCACACAAAATGTGTAAAACGAAACTACACATGAACCAAAATCTTTTAGAGATTTTAAACATTTTATGACACCAATTAAAAAACAATCTCAAGAGATAAATAATTTTTTTGTGTGTATTTTTCTCAATAAGATGCACTAAAATAAAAATCAAAAGATAAAAGACTCAAACATCATACAACTAGTAATAACATATATTAGGAAGCACCAAAACTAGTGTTTGAAAACATGAAACCACAATCACTCATAAGATATATCATGGAAAGAATCATATGATATCATGCGAGAATAAACAAGTTTAATATTTAACGCCTACAAATCGGATTTCCTAACCCACATAGGTGTAACGTGATGCTCTTGGGTTTAGATAACTTTGATGATACTAGACTTAGACTTCGTATGACCTTTTTTAATATTGAAAGAAAAATGCCTAAGGTGACCTTTCATGTCGTAATGTGTTCAAGTGTAGACACGAGAAATGTGGATCTTAGGTTGATATTTTCTAACGTCCTTAGAAATGATTAACTCTTTTAGAAGTATGGTGTTGGATTTAGTTGTGGAAGAACTTATATCATAGAATCCAATCCCACAATGGTCATATTTTATTTGGATGGTGACTAACATTTTATCCAACGTCTTCGACCTAGATTCCAAATCAAATTTGACATGAATCAAGTCTTTCAATCTCTCATTTAAATCCATTATCCCAGAGTAAAGAAAACTATGAGACTTTTAAAACTAAATGGAGTCCTTCCTTAAAATCTATATGAAACTAAGCTGGTGATATCTCTCTCCCTCAACATACTCTAACTTCTCTGAGAGAGTCTTCTCACGTGCCATAAGATTGTCAATTAATTTACTATTATCATTCCATACTGCAAGTTATTTCACTTAGCTTCCAACTTCAAATTTGCCTTTTTTAATTTCATCGTCTTCATATACAACTCTGGGAAGTCAACTTTAAGTTCACTCTCTTGATCCTCCTCCTCCCCATCTTCTTTTTCTTCACCACTATAATACCCCGTATTTTTATAATTTGAAGTTTAATTATTTATGGAATTTTTAAATTACGCACATGTAGTAAATTAATTAAAATGGAATATTGCATATTTAATAAATATTAATTGGGAGAGATTAAGATTAATATTTATGTGTTAAATTTACTAAGTGTTTATAGTAAATAAAATATGGTGTGTGAGAACGACGGGATTTTTGATAGTATCTCAATTGGGGTTTATGAGTAGATTATTTTAAGGTTGAGATAGGAAATTCATGTACAGTTATTTGGATGGCGATTTTGAGTGTACGGTTGATCCAAAATCGATCAAAATAGTCAAAAATTAGTACCCGAAGGTAGTAACAGGGTTTCGGGAGCTTTTTAGACTAGTTGGGACCCATCCGGGGGCATATAGGCCATTTTACATGAGGAGGTTAACCTTAAAACGGGATTAAGAAGTTTAAAAAGGAGATTAGGATGCAGCTATTATACACATTTAAAACATCCCAGAGGCTTGTGGAGAGAACATAGAGAAGGAAAAAGCTAAGGAAGACCTAAGAGGGAGAAAAATGAGTATTTAGAAAATTAAATAATTCGGTGATTTTTGGAATTTCACGTGTGTCGAAATTTAGTGGAATTAATTATTTCTTGTTGATTCAAATATTAATTGGGAGAGATAATGATTAACGTTTATGGAATATAATTACTAAGTGAATAGTGATTTATTATTTTACGTTATAATGAGTAATAGTGATGTCAGTGTGTTATATCTCAATCAGGAGTCGAGAGCAGACTCTTGTAACACCCCGCTCAATTAAATACCGGGTGATCAGTCAGATACCTAATTAAATCAGAGTATACTGTTGGTTCATTCTTAGCACCACTGTCGAAAAATATTTTTTTTTTGTTAATCACCTAATACTCAATTAAGTTGGTGTTAAAAACATCTCAATTTTAATTTAATATAATTCCATTTTACCATTATAAATAATTTCATGTAATACACTCCACAACAATACATAATAATTAAGTAACATCACATCTGAATTAAATGTAACTGAAATAAACTCTCAAGTTTAAATATCTCAATACAGCAATCCAAATAAACTGAATGTATCAAAACCGAAATAAGTAATACCACGATTTGAGATAGAATAGAAATAACTAGAATCCTTGGGCCACATGCCATTTATGAACTAACTACTACAGATGTATGAATCAAGAGAATGAAAGCGTCTAAGCAAAGTCTGCAACTCCATAACATCCATAGTACGTCAAGTATCCAATCCTCTATGCCCGACATCCCTGTGACTGGACACCTAATATAAAAGATACAAGGGAAACGAGAATATGTAAGAAAATGGGTCAGAGGCCGATTGCAAAATATATTGAAAACAACAAGTGAATAAATGCTATAACTAGCAATTATTCTATACATGTTAGATTCTTGGAATCTCTCTATTGAGATTCTCACCTCTCATCTAGAGTGCATGCCTATCATATCTCTAAACCATACTAGTTACTGTTCCCACGCTAACTAGTTTATATCAGTGCCAACTAACCATTGCCCATATCTCTCCCACGTATTTCTCTCGTAATACAAGATATATATATATATATATATATATATATAGAGAGAGAGAGAGAGAGAGAGAACCAGGCTATAGTACATCATTCTCTATACATCACCCTTGCATCACACCTAATTCTAGGCCCAAAAAAACTTTTTTTTAAAATTTTATATTTTTCCCTTGAAATTAACCTTCAAATCAACCCATATGCAAAAAATTAGGTCAAAATACATTTTGTAGCTATTTTTAAAAAATCCACAAAAACTGTTAAAAATACCTTATTTATAAGGGTCTGCGCTAGCCGTTTATTGTGGATTTTTTAAAAATAGCTACAAAATGTATTTTGACCTAATTTTTTGCATATGGGTTAATTAGAAGTTTAATTTCAAGGAAAAAATATAAAATTTGAAAAAAAGTTTTCTAGGGCCTAGAATTATGTGTGATGTATAGTGCATGATGTATGTGAGCCTTCCAATATATATATATATATATATATATATATATATATATATATATATATATACTTGTGATAGTGTTTACTGTGTGAATTAAGTAGACATGAAAGATAATGAAATCTCAATGAATTAAGTATGAGAACACTTAATTATATTGTATTGAAAAAGTGCTTATCCACGTGGAAGTGAAAATTGGATATATATATATATATATATATATATATATATATATATATATATATATATATATATATATACTAGGGTATGCCCGTGCCTGAAGGCACGACGTTAATTTTCAAAATTGTACGTCGTTGATAGTACCATACGTCCATTTTAGTTCACAATAAATAAACTATTTTTTAAATAACCTATGGTACAAACCTATTAGTTGAAAAAAATTGGAAATGTTTTGAAAATTTTTTACATGCATACATACATCGTGGTACTAACCTATTAAGTCAAAATGTATTTTAGAACAAATAATTGTAAACAATTTAAAAAATTTGAACAAATTTTCATATGTTTATATGACTATTTACCATGTTTGATCCATTATAGATCTCGTAATAATTTTTAACTATTTATAACACAAATATTTGTAAACAAATTAAAAATATTAGGAAAAGTTTTTTTGTTTATATGATCATCCACCTTATTTATGAAATATAAAATATACACAACAACAAAACTAATAGTCCATCTTGGACCTCGCATTACAAACATCATATCCATAAAAAAAATCTAATTTGAGTCCTAAAGTTTTTTTAGGACAGCATGTAAACATTTTAGAAATTTTGGACAACATCTCATTTGTTTATAGGACTATCCCTTATTCAAAAAATGAAAAATACTCCCAACAACAACAATAGTGACTATGTACTTACGAATTAAATGATTATACACAATCTACTATGTACAAAAATTAGTGACAACTACCAAAGTACAATGGGAAAGAGTAGAGTCATTATTCATGTACTGGGCATAACCCAATGAAACCCAAAAGAGAGAGTATCACGTCCCATAAGCCCCCAACACCCCTATATGGTAAATGCATGTCATGCGTCGTTTCCTCATCCAACTCATAGATCCAACAGATATTGATCATGTGCCTACCCCTCTTCAAACGTCTGAAATCACCCCTAACGGTTGTCCGGACAAAGAAAGACACGTTGACTGAGGGATTAGTCCTCCACATTTGCATCAATCGATACTACTAAAAGAAAATAATAAAAAGCATTTAAACCTTTAGTTACTACAGCAGTGAAGTTGACCAAATATCTAGGAAATAGGAAAAGACTATTGAAAATTAAAGAACCAAGCTAAGCGGAATGTGAGACTTATTAAATGTACTTCCTTCTTCCCGCTGAGTATAAATCTGAAAACCAAATGAAACCACATGAGTTAAAATACATTGTCGTATCAAATTTACATTGCCATATCAAATGATTCGTAATAGATAAAAAGTGAAAGTGTTTGAGTTCAAATACATTTCCATATCAAACAATTCATAATACTTAAAAAGTGAGGGTGTTTGAGATGAAGATGTATATGAATACATCCAGGGAATGGAACAAAAACAGGCCATAAAAGATAATTAAGAATACAAAAATCTTACATGCCTAACAAATTAGGAGAAAATTGTAAATGATCCCAACTAAGAAAATTCTAATGAGAGTGAGACCTTTCAGTTAAGCAGGTTTCCGTTTGCAGCATTATCTTCCTAGTTGCAACAATTACAGAGCAGAAGTGTGAAAAGCACTAGAGTATACCAAGGTGAGAGAGAGAAAAAGATGGCCGACACCTTTTGAAGATTCTTGAACTCAGGTGCCCTGCATAAAAAATGGTTTAGGTGCCCTGTATGTCCCGTGTGTCTCTAAACATCTCTTGCTTGGCCTCGGAGATGAGTTTCTCGTCCCTTGAACGCTTAGTTTCTCGGTGTCCCGGCATGATAACTCTATGACTTAACCATGTTGTAGCCCTCGAGAATCTTCCCAACCTGCTCGTTCAAGTTCCACATTTGGTTACGTTAGGGATTGGAACCTTTTCAGCTAATTCTCAAATCTGATAGAGTCCTTTTCAGGCTGCAAAAAACTCACGGGCATGTCTTTTTTGGGGATGTGGTTCCAGCATACCTTCCAGTATTCAATTCAATCTGTTCCAGAATCACTTAATTGAATTTAAGACATAAAACTACTGATCGACACCAAAAGCATCAACATCACAGACCAATTGGAAAAGAAGTGGAACATTAGGAGCATGGTAAATTAGAAAATCAATATAATCGGAAAAAAAATAGAAAGTGAAAAGAAGAAAAAAAAGTAACAAACCATCTACTTCCTTTGACCTTTGACCACCATTATCGGACTCCATCTAATAAAATCGATCCACCATCCACCTATATCAACAAATTAAAATAAAAAGGAGCAGATCAGAATGTAACCAAATTAGAGAGGCGGAGTGACAAAATAGGAACAAATCATGTTTACAATAGATTAATTAGGAGTTTTCATATGCTACAAAGATGTCATGGCAGAGTAATAAACTAATAACATTAGACTAATACTAAACATCCCAAAACTAAAAAAATGAGAGTAATACAATAATAACATTTTTAGAATAGAGAAGAGAGCCTAATACACTAACAACAGAGAGGAGAGAAATATACTGCTGCTGCTGAAACTAATAACATTAGATGTTTGGTTACAACACAAAGGAGAGCTTGCTGCTGAAACTAATACACAGCTGCTGTTGCAACACAGAGGAGAGCCTAATGCACGGAAACTAATAACTGCTGCTTTTCTTTATCAAATAACCCCCAATGACCGTACGTATCTATTCATTCAAAACCTAAGCTTTTCTTCATAAAATTTGGAGAACTCATCATGTAACAAACCAATTCAAACATATATCATGTTATAAAACATTTTAAATCCTACGGTATTCAACAACTGATTTTGTATATCACTCAACATTATAAAGAAGTACGAAAAAAGGAACAAAGATATTGAGAATCTTGAATACTGAAATTTGAGAGAAGCCTCTGATGCCAGAATACAGTCTGCATCATCTCGATCCACCCTGCATCATTTTAAATTATCAAAACTCTTAAGGAGTGAGATGAACAAAGGCAACGAAACAAAACTTTAAGAAAACGGCAAAAATTGAAAAATGCAAAAAGTAATAAGGCTTTACGATTTAAAATCGAATAGCGGATTAATGTTTGTCTTGGATAATCATCCTGTAAAAGTGGGATGAAATATAGAATCAACTGGTGAGTAATGTACCTCACATGTACCTCTTGTTTGTGTATAGAAGATATCCGAGTGAACTTCACGCACCTTCAGATGCTGATGGTACTTCATTTGGCTTATAAACGTTATAAACACAAAAGCTTAAATAATTGTGTTGAGAATAAGGTGAAAAATAAGATTATAAACACAGAATAAGATACTAAATAAGATTAGATACACGCATTAGAAACATAGCGTGTTCAGTACGTTAAGAATAAAATTCTCAATTGCTTTAGTAAGATGGGTTTCATTAAGTTCCAAATGTAAATGAGGGTGTTCAGAGCGTGTTATGATTCAGTTAAAATCAATGTGAGTATGTATCCGGTTTAGTTTAAATCAGAAATAGTATGTGTTAAAATTAGTGAGTATGTATATAGAGCGTGTTACCAATGGTATAATAGGAGGGGGTATGTTACCTCTAAAAACAACCCGTCTTCAGATACCACCGTCTTCAGCACAAACAGTTCAAAACAATTGTAAACCTCTCAAATTATTTCTACCTTGGCAATAAAACAATCGACAAATATTGGGTTAAAACTAAATGGTTGCCTAAATACAATATGTAGTCCTAAAAAAATAGTTTGACTAGAGCCTTTACAAAATGTTGAAACTACATACAAAGAAGTTCCAAATGCAAGGGTCGGTGGAGAATATAAAATAAACACTGCGAGGGAATATTGTGAAAAAAATGGATTATATAAGGGTGACATTTGATTTCATCAGGTAACTTTTGGGTTTGTTCGGTAAAAACGACACTTGTATTCCACTGATCTAACTATTAGAGAGTCTTTTTAAAAAAATGACTGATTTCCAACTAAACAACCCAATTACCCAAGACTCTTTGTCATCACCAGATCAACAATTGTCGTTGGCAAGCCACCCATCGACATTTCGGAGCATAACATGTAGATTTGATAATGAAAGAGTGCAGGGAAAGATGTACCATGCGTTAGAGCCTCCATCATAGCTGATATTAGAGAGCCATGTATGTATTTAGTTTTGATGTGTAGTCCTCAATTTGTCCAATATGCAATAAAATTTGCCAAGTTGTAATCAGAGCTCTTGTAAATTGTTTATACCTTTTTGTCCAAACTTTGTAAAGTAAACTTCCATTTGATTAGAGATAACTGAATGGTGACTGTAATAATGTTTAATTCTAATAACAGTAGCTCAATCTACTAAAATAAGTGAAATATAATAACTAAAAATAAGTTTGAATATATAATTGAAGTTACCTTCAGTAGTACATTATTCATTCAACACATCCCATCTACAATAATATTAGATTGGATGCAATAATAAGTGTCGATAGGGTTAGATGGCAGCAGCCTATGGAATCGCTAGCAGTAAGAAAGGCAATTATTTCTTTTAAATCCCTCAACGGAATCACAAATGAGACCAAAGTTGCATTCACAAAGGTCACTCTACCAACATGGCAGAGCTGAACCTCACGATAAATTTCTTTTCAATGAAATACTCAAAGCACTCTGCTGGTTGCCTAAGCTTTCCTGTGCACATGAAGGTCCAAGTTTCTTCCATGGATGAGTTTTCGTGTTATACCGGGGATGAATGGAATGCATATGAAAGAAAGGGTTCAAGTAAAGAGAACTATATACTCTTTAAAACAATAAATAAACGGAATACACTCTATACAAAAAATATTCAAAATCAAAGAAAAAGTTCAAATTAGCCCAAACATATATAACACCAAAGGAAAAGTTATCTTAAAAAATTGAAACACTAAAATAAATAATCCACTTCTGGAATTGATATAAGAAACTTACCCTCTGACTTTAGACCAAAAAATGACTTATGTCGAAAACATTTATAACAATACATAACATAAATTAGCCATGTCATTTTAACGGGACAATAAATTTATTCTCAAAAATCTAGCGACCCATATTGCTAAAAGAACAGAAGAAGATTAAACAGTATAGTAATGGATGACAGTAAATTAAACGCCAAAATTAGAATTTTGAACCCCTAAAAAGGACTTAAAACCCCCAGAATTTTTAGAATTCTAGATTTCATACCTCAGTCGTAAAGCGCTTAAGGTGAGAAGAGGCGAATTAGGGTGAGTGGTTTGTTTTTCTAAGGGGAATGAATAAACCTTGTGATAAGCTCTTTGAAACCATTCAACATAAAACCTACAAACATAATAAAGCCGAGATTAGCCGAAACCATCCAACCAATCAAAAATTGAAAAAAAAAACTAAAATCCAAAGTCAAATTTTGAATTAAATAATTTCAAACTAAAAACACTTATATGTGAGGTGGTTGTTTTGTTTTGATTGGTTGGCCTTGCTTTGGAGCACGTGGAGACCACTACTTCCACCTGAGCTTATTCCAAGTTTTTTGTGCTGCTGCAAGTAGTGGGACTGAGCTTCACTACACTACCGGGAGGACACTCTTTAAACACAATGAATTTTGTGTCACATATTTCATGATATAAGAAATGTGTCTCCAAAATATTTAAGAGAGAAAAAAAATCTCCAAAAAAATTATTGTAGAAAAAAATTATACCACTCCCTAAACTTTTACTTCAAATCCACCTGTTTGTGTTCACAAAATGAGTTATACACTCACATATAAACAGCCTCAACTCAAGATTAAAATAAAAAGTAGCCAGGAACTATTGCCTCAATTCAAGATCCCAACAGTATAAAAGTAGTCCAATGGAGACAATGTGAATAAACAAATTAAAATTAAAATTAAAATAAACACAGAGAATGAGAGGGGAAATTTGATGCCAATATAAAAAGTACTGATATCTTTCACAAAGGAACAATACTCGGCCTTCAAAGAAAGAACTCAAATAATAGAACATAAACATTAATATTTAGACCATAGCAAGACATCAATACCTTTACCAGACAAATCTATACACCATATAAAGACACCAAAACCTGCAAAATAAATATAATTAGAACAAATCTACACACACTCAGATAGATCTAAATGTGAAGATTGAACGCAAAAAATAAACCTTTAACCGAATATTCATAGCCTAAAATAGACATGAGAGGATACCTTGAATGCTCAAAGGAGAGATATAATCAACAAAGAAACTTGCAAAATAAACATACATACACACACTCAGAGAGATCTAAGAGTGAAGATTGAACGAAAAATAAAAATAAAAACCTAAAAATGAGGCTCATGCGATTTTGGCCTCCGCACCTGGAAGCCGAGAAAGAGAGAGAATAAGGGAGGTTGCGTCGTGTTTGTCAAGTGCCGAAAGAGAAAACGGGCTTGAGGTAGGGTTTTTTGGGGTTGCTTTGCTGATGAGAGAACGGGTGAGAATCAGAGAAAGAGAGGTTTGTGTGAGAAATGAGTGAGTGTGGACAAATTCATGAAGTGGTTTTGACCAAATTATCCTCAATTTTGAATTGAAGTATCAATTTGATAAGTGAAAAAAGAGGGGGAAATCAAAATTTTTAAGGGTAAATAGGGTGTGCAAAATAAATTCATCTTGATGACATCATAGTGCTATCTTATGACATACATAAGTTTTTTACTTTATTATATATATATATATATATATATATATATATATATATAATATACAATACTGCACCCTGAGGCTCAGTTACGGTGCACGCATACTCTACTATCATGTCCGTGTACATCTCGTCACTGTACAAAGGACTGCTAGTTCGGTATATCCCTCGAACCATAAATATCAAAACACACATATTGGAGGCGAACATAGTCCTAAGCCTTAGGGATACGCACATACTTACGCACCCAAATGACCAGTCACATCCTTATTCACAAAAATCATGCTCAATCCCTAAGTTCTATGTTCTGAGGAAACAAGTCAAAAATTTCCCTATAATGCTCATCAGGATATGATTGCCCTCAATGCGCAAACCTCCCATCGATAGAAAGTAGGCCAGGTATGTCATACACATAAATTAATCAAGCAATAAGTATATACTCAACCTATATAGTAATAGGGATGCAATCGACCAATATCATATTAGGATTTCATCCTACCCCAAGTACCCGTCGTATTTCTCGAATACCACCTGTACATGTTAATCACGATTATCATCGTATATTTATTATGTAGTTATCACTCACATAATCCCAAGTGCCCATTTATATATATCACCAATATTATCCCGTACTTGACCATGACGATTATTCATCTCTTAATTGTATTATTATTATGTAAATATCTCTCACATAATTTTATTCCTCAATTCCATATAATTTTCCAACATTAACTCAAGTCACTCGCTCCTTGTTAATGTACCAAAATTATTTAATTATAGTCATGGGCAAAATTATAGTTTTCTAATTTTTTCTTGGCTAAAAAAGACTTTCTGAAATCTCGTTCGAAGTCCTAGAAATGTCGTTCGAACGACATTAATCTGTTTTCTCGATGAAGTTACATTCTGCCCAGGAATATAAAATTACAATTTGAGGTTTTTTTGCTCCTATTTTGAAAAAAACTTAAAACTACAAAGTTGTGTAGAACGTGATTTTATACAATAACTCTCACGCACACTACCAATTTCGGCATAAAATAGTCCTAAAAGAATCATACAATGTTCGTCCTTTTTCTAAATCAAATTTTCATACGTTTTCTCCACTTTCTTTCACCTAAACTTGAATGAATTATATTCTAACGAATCCCAAATATCTCAACATCATTTTTACATGATTATGGGTAATTATAATACAAGGAAAAACATCTAAATCATCAAGTTTATATGAGAATTAACATCAAACCCAATTAACCCTCAAAATCTCAAAGTTCCAAATTCACCATTTATCTCCTTAATAAACCCATGATTTTAATTTCGTGATTTACAATCTAAACCATAATTTTTTTATATCCTCTACATGTGAATTTCTCAACTACATGCAATACCTAACCACCAATTGCTTTATCAATCCAAAACATACCAAATTTATTAATTCTCATGGGTAAATATTAATCCTATTCTAGCATAGATATTATACACAATAATTGGAACAAGAATTACACTTGCCTTATGTGTAGGTCTGAACCTTTGGTGGTGATAGTGTAAATACTTCTCCTCCCCTTTTTCGGTGAACTTTCGGTGGTGGTAATGGTGGTGAAAGGTGGTTAGCCTCCTTAGATTGACTATAAAGTTCTTTAGTGTCCAAGATAAACTCCTCCTCTTCTAAGAAAATCTTTCCTCTTCTTAGAAAACCTTTCACTCTCTCTCAAAAGTCCTCACCTTTTGTTTATATGAAGTGAACATATGTTCTCCATACCCAACACTTATATAACGATTATCAATTTATGGAGTTACTCTTCATCTCCCCTAGAAACTGACCAAAATACCCCTTCGGGGTGCCTATTTGGCTTTCGAATGACCCGAGACTTAAATCAAACCCCCCGGGTAGACTTTTCTAACTATTTAAACCCTTATGGACACTTTGACTCACTCGAAACGATCATTCGGATGACATAAAAATAATTTACTTTTCATTCCATTCAATCATAGTCCCAAGATAACTCACACGCACGTCCCGACTTAATTATCATAATTGTCGTATTTATAAATCCTGAAATTTTTTATAAAATCATAATCATATATTAATTTTAATCACTAAGTAATATTTAATATCAATCACATATTACTTTTATTCTAGTAATATTCAATCCGAATTAATTTCAATTATTTTCACATAAATAATTCCAATTAATCCCCATTGATCTAACCCATTTACTTTTAATTTATCTCATTTTAAAAGCCATTAAAAATACAAGGTATTACATACTTCCCTCCTTATAACGGCATTTCGTCCCGAAATTCGAAAAATAAGGCATATTTGGTAAGGACAACTCCGTGTATTCATATCACATCTCATGTAACATCTGTCGTACCGCCCATACAGTACATTACCGAATGCCCTAAATAACGAACACCTTACTGATATTATACTCAAAGCCTTACCATTTAAGTTTCGCTACTCAAATTTTAATTTTAGATAATCACTATCTATCCTTCTACTATTTGCACTATAGTTGATTAATCAGTTTTTGGATATATACAAACTCGTCTTACTACTATGTCACATCAGTATTTCATTCATGTTTGTACGGTATATATATTACTCACAATATATACTATAAATGCCATCACATTTCCACAATACTGCCTCAGTAAAGGACTATGGAACCCAAGCCTGTAAGCTACCGGTCCAATCTTTACAATAATAGGAAATGGCCCAACGTATCGTGGCACCAATTTCCCTTTTTCCAACATGCAATAATATAATACCAAATTATTTTAATTCTGGTCTACGGGCCATGAATCCCTCTGGCCTGAAGAGCCATACCGTTTATGAGCTGAGAGGAGTTATTATACACTAACTCCACCTATAAGGACATAAGTTTCTAATTGAGTCCTTTGTAGTTTTGGCTCAATTCTAGACCAAAACATTTGTGTCATAGGATAGAGTTTTTGATCATCCTTCAAGCCTATGACATTCTAAAGTTGGAGACGTAGCAACCAAGTTTATAAAGCTTCATCAAATGTCGTTTAGTGTGACTCGTTTCTACGTCATCAACAATGTTCCAATCCTCTTAAGATATGAATGCAATTTATATATATATATATATATATATAGGATCTTGGAAATTAATGGGTGTAATTTATAATTTTACTCAGAAAAATATTTTTTAGCACTTTTCATAAAATTTTTGAGCTTAAACATAATATTTTATTTTTCTGATTTTCTGGAACGTCGTTCGATACAAACTGGAATCGCATTCGAACGAGATTTTCAGGTCGTTCGAACGAATTGACATCTCGTTCGAACGTGATGCCTGTTCGTTCGAACAAGATTTCTGACGATTTTCTTTTTTTTCCATTCTAGAACATCGTTAGCAAATCCATTCGAACGAAAAGTCGTTCGAATGAAAATCAGCGGGAATTTTTTTTAGACAGTTTTTAACAGTTTTTCCATGTTTCCCACTTCTTTACCCCACTAACTTTTGATATAACTTATCTAGTGCGGGAACCAATATTTTTTGTTTAACTTTTCATTCCATTCCAACTCCTAGAGAGAGTTTTTGAGAGAAAATTCTTCCAAGAAAAGTTCATGGTTTAATTGTATATTTTTCAAAGAAAAATTTAATTAAACACTTGTTTTACACCCAATGTTTAGTTTATCCAAGTTCCACATATATATATATATATATATATATATATATATATATACTTTTCTTGGAGTTTGGCACAGGTTTTTATCTCTACCGTTTGAAGAGAAGTTTGGGTTTGCTTCTACATCCCTTAAAGAAGAAGTTTGTTATTCTGCGGCATTCTCACATGGTGAAAGGCACCATGTGTGGTTGACGGTGTGCATATATCACGTTGGTGATTCAAAGATTCCGGTGGAGCTCTGGGATTGTCTACTAGGTGGAGGTATCTACAAGAAGACGCGTCAAGCCTTGAAAGGGGTCGAGTCGAGGACGTAAGTCATCTGTCTTGTAATTTGTAAATCCATACTTAGTGGACTTAAGGCTAGGGCCGTCCGAGGTGTTTTCCCATTGTGGGGTTTTCCTCGTACATCGCAGCGTAATGATTCATTGTTTATTTTATCTTTCTCATAATTCACCTAGAACACATGCTTAGGTAAAAAGATAAAATTTTGTTTATATCACTACTTAATTTAATTTGGTGCTAAACTAAAGTTAGGTAATGTGTAGTTAATTCAAGTCATTAATTTAATGTGCTAAAATTTGGTTTGGCCTAATTTGATTAAATGAAAAATATGACTGAGGCAAATTTCTAGGACTTGGGTAAATTAAATTGGTTTAAGTGAAATTAACATAAGTGTGTGTTTAATCTAATTTCACTTGATTTAATTTTAATTTGAATAGAGAAATTAAAATTTGTTAATTTGTTTAATTTGAACCATCATCTCACGCTTCCACATCTAAAAAGAAAATTATCTTTTTGTGAAGTAAAAAGAATTTTAAAATTGGGGGCCTCTCCTTTTCAAATTGGTATCATAGCTTTGATTGAGAAAAGATTCACTTTTTCAAATTGGTATCAGAGCCAAAACGATAAATTATTTCGTAAAGATCCTTTAAATAATTTTGGCTAAAATGGAATTTTTCCCATTCTCAAAATTTCCTATTTTCGATGGTTCTAATTACGCGTACTGGAAAGCGCGAATAAAATCGGCACTTAAATCTATCAACGAGAGGGTTTGGTTTTCTGTAGTTAACGGGTGATCTCCACCAACACATTTAGTAGATAATGAACGCGTTACCAAATCGGCTGATAGGTGGACTTAGAATGAATTTAAACTTTCAAATTTTAATTGCCGTGGTTTAAGCGCCTTGTTTAGTGCTGTCACACCGGATGAATTCCGACGCATTATGACGTGTGAGACCGCTAAAAAAGCCTGGGATATTTTATAACTCACTCATGAAGGTACAAGTGTCGTAAAAGCTTCAAAACTCCAAAATCTCACCACTCGATTTGAAACCATCAAAATGAATGATAAAAAAACTTTTGATGAATTTTATGCTAGACTTTCTGATATTGTTAATTCATCTTTTAATTTGGGAGAGAAAATACCGGACAATTGAGGAGCAAAGAAAATTTTAAGGTCCCTTCCTGATAGATTTATTCCAAAAGTGACCGTTTTAAACTATTTACCAACTTTAGCCTCTATGAAATTAGAAGAGCTCATAGGTGATTTACAAACCTAAGAACTAGACATGTTTCCCTCTAAAACCAAAAAGAAAATTGAAAAGGGCATTGCTTTAAAAGCCCGGAAAGAGGAAAAAAAAGTAGTAGAGAGCGAGAGTGATAGTGACTCGAAAGATATGGCCTTGTTTGCTAGGAAATTTTGAAAGTTTCTAAAAATTAACGAAGATAAATTTAAAAATGACTTTAAGAAATTTGAAACTTCTAAGCATGAAAAAGCCGAGAGGATCCCTAAAACTTCTAAAGAAAATTTAAATAGGGACGAGTCAAATAGGTGTTTTTGGTTGTGAAGGGTATGGTCATAGGGCTTCTGAGTGACCCACTAAACTAAGGAGAGAGGGTAAGCGACCAATTTCTTTTAATGCAACCCTTAGTGATAGTGATATAGAAGAGGGACCTAATTCTCCCACTAAGCCCAACTTTGTGGTTTTTATGTCTAGTCATGTGAGCACCGATAATGAATATTCCCATGAAGATATTCAAACATATGACACTTTCGTGGTCAAAGTTTATGATTCCATTATTTTTTATGGTAGTGAGAGTGAAGAAGAAAGAGATAGTGAAAATGAAGAAGCGGTTGATGTGAGTGAACTTCAAAATTCTTTTCAAGAACTTTATGAAAAATATATTAAATTAAAAAGAGCTAATTTGAAGTTAGAAGCTTGTTTAAGAGAGCGTGCAAGGTCGTTGATGATAGTGCGTTAGTGGAAGACCTTAGGACATGAGAGAGAACTCTTCGAGAGAATCTTGAATATGTAGAAGGCGAGAGCGATAGCCTTAGAGGTTTAATGGAATCCTTGAAAAAGGAGCTTCTTGAGTTTGAAGAGAGAAATGTTTTATTAGAGTCTAATATCTTAGAATTAAAAAATAATTTAAAAGACTCTAGAAAAGTCAAATTTGATTTGGAGTGTAGGTCCGAAAAACTAGATAAAATCTTAGGCACAGTCCAAACAAAAAATGACACTTGTGGTTTAGGCTTTGATACTTGTAATGAATCTACTCATAAAGCTAAAACCCATGTTTTAGGAGAATCACCTAGGAAAGCCTTAAGAGATCAATCCTTAGGTAGAAATTTTCAACGTGTTTTTACTTGTGCACATTATGGTTAAAAAGGTCATCTTAGGAATTTTTTTTTATCTTCAACGAGGTCCTAGAAAATCCCAAGGTAAGGCAACCAAGGTATCCAAGATTCCTACTCCCCGAGATTGCCATTCGTTATTAGCTTGGGTTAGGAGATCCGACTTGGTAGCTTTACAAGATATGGATTTTGATTCTCATTTACTTTCACATGATCACTCCCTTGCAAAATCTAAAGGTTGAATATGTTAGTTTTATTTACATACTTTAGCTTTTGTACTTCATGCTATATTCTCATGCTAAATGTATGCTTGTTTAGTCATTTTCTAGTCTATGCTACATGCTTAATCACATGCTAGAATAATGATTTTTTTGTTTATCTTTTGTATTATATTTCTTCCATTTTTGTTTGCATTAAATGAAAAATACAAAAAGATTTTTGTTTATCATTTGAATTTTTATCTCTTGGTAATTTAAGCTTAATGAAAAATTCAAATGATTTTGTTTGTCTTTTGAGTAAATATTTTGTTTGTTTGATTTAAAATTTCAAAAACTCAAAAATATTTTTTTTGTGTGTATATTTTAGTTTGACACACTTTATGTGGCATATTCTTGTGTTATAATCCCATCTTTTACGCTCCCATGTGGCTAGAACTTTTGGTTTTGGTTGTCAATCCTTATTATGTTCTTTAGCATGCTTACATGGAGTAGTTGGATTTTGTGTTGATTAAATGGATTCTATTTTTATATGCCTCTATTCATATATGCACGATCTCATTTGAAATTTTATCTTAATATGTATATTTGAGCTTTGTGAGGTGTTCTCCTACCAATCTTGTCATCTACATATTTCTGACCTGAGAGGACTAGTGCATGTCAAAATCCGTTGCACGTGAGCTTTGTGAGAAATAAAAAATAATATATATAAATGTGCAGGGGGAAGGGCTCCGAAAGAATTTATTATCCTTTGCGAATAGTAAGCCACCGTTTTGTTTGGACCTAAAAAAAATATGTGGTCCAAAGGCCTAAAAATCAAATATGGCATTAAAAGAATATATTTGCCAAGGCCTATGTTTAATTGATATTATCATTCAAAATTAATATATGCTTATTGAGGGAGATTGTATGGTATATCAACAGTTTGCACATTGTCCGTTTATCCTAGTTGCATTTTCAATGTCATGACTCTTTTGGTTTGTAGAATCATCAACATGCTAGGCTTGTATGCATTGTGTATGTTTGTTCATTGAGTTCAATCTATATTGTCACATAAGGTTATATTCAAATGTGATGAAGTTTACAATCAACTTAGAACTCCTTGAACATGTTTTAAGTGATTGGGTCTAAATTTAATTGTTCCTAGTTCATACCCCAACACTTTCGTTTCCATATGACACATTTTTTCCATACGAGTGTGAAAATCTTATTTTATTTTGTGTCATTTGTGTGTTTATATCTATATATGTGTACTTGAGTCTATTAGGTATATATTATGTATACATATATTTGATATTTTTTTGTCTTTTCCTTGCTTTCTAGTCCATATATACTTTAATTCATAATTGGTATCTATCTTGTTGCATTCCTTGTTGATATCACATGCTTAATACTTTATGTATCATATTGGAATCATTTTCTTGCATCTTAGTTGGTATCCGTTATTATATGTTGGATTAGTTATGATTTTGTTGCCCATGTGCTTTAATGTTCTCATCACTTTATGCACAATTGCATGTTTAGCTTGTTATCCCATTTTATTTATCCCTTGTTTAGTTTACGGGGGTGTATATGGTTTAATTGGGAGCGATAAGTTAATGTTTTGATTCTTTAGCCTTTGTCTATTCCTGAACAAAAAGGGGGAGAATGATAGGGGGAGAAATGGTATCTAGTATCTAATCCTATTAATGTCGTATCTTAGTTTAGGAGATTTAACATAGGGGGAGCTGCGACGTTCTTAGGTAGATCACCGTTGATAAAGGGGAGAATTAATTAAGGGGGAGTTTTTCTTTATATTGCATTTAATATTCATGATATTCCCTATGCGTTTGATAGTTTGCTTAAGTGTGCAAGAATTCTTCTAAATGTCAATGTTCATTATCGGGCAAAGATATTGATCATTGGGTTGTTTGAGTCAATCTATGTATTTTTATTTTGGGTGCGACATTTTTGTCAGTCTAGTAGAGCTTGATGGCCCTTTAGGATTTTTGTTTAGTTTTTGTCCCGGAATATCCAAAGGGGGAGATTTGTATGGACACAAATTTCCAATTGAGTCCTTTGCAGTTTTGGCTCAATTTCGGACAAAAACTATTGTGTCATAGGATAGAGTTTTTGATCATACTTCAAGCCTATGACATTCTAAAGTTGGAGACATAGCGTCCAAGTTTATAAAGCTTCATCAAATGCCGATTTAGTGTGCCTCGTTTCTACGTCATCAACAATGTTCCAATACTCCTGAGGTATGAATGCAATTTATTTATATATATATATATATATATATATAGGAGCATGGAAATTAATTGGGTGTAATTTATAATTTTACTCAAAAAAAATATTTTTTAGAACTTTCCATAAAAGTTTTTAGATTAAACTTAATATTTCATTTTTCTGATTTTCTGGAGAGTCGTTCGATACAAATTGGAATCTCGTTTGAATGAGATTGTCAAGTCGTTCGAATGAACTGACATCTCGTTTGAACGAGATGCCAGGTCGTTCGAATGAGATTTTTGACGATTTTCTTTTTTTCCATTCTAGAACATCGTTAGTAAATCCGTTGGAATGAAAAGTCGTTCGAACGAAAATTGGCGGGAAATTTGTTTGGACAGTTTTTAGTAGTTTTTCCATGTTTCCCACTTCTTTACCCCCACTAACTTTTGACAGAACTTATCTAGTGCGGGAACCAACATTTTTGGTTTAACTTTTCATTCCATTACAACTCCTAGAGAGAGTTTTTGAGAGAAAATTCTTCCAAGAAAAGTTCATGGTTTAATTGTATGTTTTTCAAAGAAAAATTTAATTAAACACTTGTTTTACACCCAAAGTTTAGTTTATCCAAGTTCCATATATATATACTTTGCTTAGAGTTTGGCACCGATTTTTATCTCTACCGTTTGAAGAGAAGTTTGGATTTGCTTCTACATCCCTCAAAGAAGAAGTTTGTTTTGCTGCGGCATTCTCACATGGCGAAAGGCACCATGTGTGGTTGACGGTGTGCCTATGTCTCATTGGTGATTCCAAGATTTCGGTGGAGCTCCGGGGTCGTCTACTAGGCAGAGGTGTTTACAAGAAGACGCATCAAGGCTTGAAAGGAATCGAGTCGAGGAAGTAAGTCATCTGTTATGCAATTTGTAAATCCATACTTAGTGGACTTAAGGCTAGGGCCGTCTCAGGTGTTTTCCCGTTGTGGGTTTTTCCTCGTACATCGCGGCGTAGTGATTCATTGTTTATTTTATCTTTTGAATAATTCACCTAGAACGCATGCTTAGGTAAAAAGATAAAATTTGGTTTATATCACTACTTAATTTAATTTGGTGCTAAATTAAAGTTGCGTAATGTGTAGTTAATTCAAGTCATTAATTTAATGTGTTAAAATTTAGTTTGGCCTAATTTGTTTAAATGAAAAATATGACTTAGGAAAATTTCTAGGACTTGGGTTAATTAAATTGGTTTAAGTGAAATTAACATAAGTGTGTGTTTAATATAATTTCACTTGGTTTAATTTTAATTTGGATAGAGAAATTAAAATTTGCTAATTTGTTTAATTTGAACCATCATCTCACGCTTCCGCATCTAAAAAGAAAATTATATTTTTGTGAAGTAAAAAGAATTTTAAAATTGGGGGCCTCTCCTTTTCAAATTGGTATCAGAGCTTTGATTGAGAAAAGATTTGCCTTTTCACCACCAGTGGAAGATATTACACTAGACCTTCCCCAAATCGAAAATACATCATATCTCTCAATATGTAACTAGAAATCTCAATCTACCCGTCCGTTTGCGGGTGTTAGGCCATATACATTTGCATCTCAATACTCATGGCCTTTTAAAAACCCTTCCGAATAATCGAGACATAACTCTCTTGTCTCTATCAGACATAGTGTCAAAATATACAACATATAACCTTACTATCTTAGGAATAATGATTGGGGTATACTATCACACATTATGATTAGTCCTAACTGGCATAACGTGAGTTACTTCGATTACTCGACCTACTATCACCCATATAAGTTCGTGATCCCTTTGTGAAGTAAATTTACTTTGTGATAATATAGGGATACGCTCTCCCATTTCTACCAAGGAATTCCTAACAACTGAAGGAACCCTATTAATTTCTGATGGTCCGCTTTCAATTAGAACTTAGCAATGTCTTGCTTGGTTTTATGCCATCACTACTACGGTTTTATATTGTGATGCATTTTATCTTTATCACAAACGCATCCACATCCATGACTCGTGCGACGATGCCATCACCGCATGTCGCAAGTTTCCCCCCTCTCTTCATATTTTAGATCATCATGAAAAATAAGCCTCCACATACCTTACCAAGTAAGTTTCAACTTTCTGGAGTTAAACATTATCGAATTCTTCCTATACCATACTCGTGGAAAATTTGGGGAGTAACGATCCTAACTGACCTAAACCATCAAACAACTATGTCTTAAAGTCACAACATCTACATTCATTTACCTCAAAAATACGTATTGTGCCACAATTCTTAATTATGGAAAATATTACAATCCAACTATCTAGGGCGACCATACACCCTATGTTTTGTGCATTTCAGCATAAAATCTAAATGGATGTGATATCATACACTAAACGTGATTACTCTGTAAGGTTATACTTTACCACCTTACTACTTATACTATACTTCGTATCACACTGGTTCTCACATCCACATTTGGTGAGTCCACTGGCCTCAAATCATACTAAAACCCATAATTCTCAGTTTTAACAGATATATATTATAACAAAGGTTCTAAACCCATATCCTAAATACCCAACTTACTTCGACTTCCAACGTTCGTTAGTTTCATGCGTGGAGTGTCTCGCAAAGTGAAATACAAATAAGGAACCCCCCGATACACTACTACCTAACTTGTTCGGTCGTTGAAACCCTTCAGGTTCTTAGTCCACAATATGTACCTTCCCAACAGGTTTTGTCGATTTATATGAAAGTCTACTCATTCACTCTCTTGTCCCTCAAAGATAATATTAAATATGGCTCTCTCCCTAACACAAGTTCTCAATGTAATAAATATAATGAGCTATATCACTCTCCGCTCGATTAAGAACACAATGTATCCTGAATCACATCAGCAATAAGTCCCTACACACAGGGATCAGGTATAGTAAAACTAGGGTTGCATACGAACCTAGTGTAACAACCCTCGATTTTAGGAGGCTCATTTTATATTATTTTTACCGCATCAGGTAAATATATAAAATGTTGGGACTAGAGTGAATAGAAATTTTGGAGTTGAAAGTTGATATTTACTGGAATGTTGTATATTTACCGTATGTGTAGGTAAATATCCCCATGTTATATGTTTTATAGTGTCATGTGTTTTAAATAACATTATGGTTTAAATGAAATTGGAACTCTAAATAAATTATAAAATTTCCGGATGCCAGTTTAGAGGGTGTAGTTACTCTCGGAAGGTACGAGACAGTCAGAAAATGTGCCACATTGTATTTTTAGGTTCCGGGCGCTTTTTGACTGGTTTTAACTTAAGTGCGTATTTGGAAATCATTTTTTATGTGGTGTTGACCATTTAAGTTGGGGACTTTAAACTTAAGTCCCGATTTTTATCTCCTAAGCCCCTTACTTTTTCCCCATTTTATGTCTTGAACTTAGAGAGAAAGGAGAGAAAGAGAGAAGAAGAGAAAAGTGGAGGAAGAAGAGAGAAAATGAAGATTGAAGATGGATTGATGCTTCTTCTACAAATAAATCAGAAATATCAACCCTAAGGCAAGTTTTCTACTTGCTAATATGTGATTTAAGTTGAATAAATAGTATGATAGTTGTGTATTTATAATTATGGATCAAAAATGGAAATCGTGGGATTTAAACCCTAATCTTAGTTTTGATGATAAAATTGTGAATTATAGTAGTTACAAATCATGTTGTATAATTTTTAGATAGATAAAAGTTGTTGGTTGTGTTCAAAATAGAAGAGATTTGGGACTTGGGAAAAGTGAAATTTTCACTTGGGTTTAATTTTGGAAGAAGGAAGAACACTAGGTCTGTTATGACCGGTCGATCGGGCCTTCGGGGGCAGGCTTACTGCTTTCCCACAAAGGCATAAAATTCGTGTGCGGTAGACCGCGGTCCCTTGACCGGTCGATCGGCTATACCATTTTGAGCTTTCTCCTTTCCTTCGTAGGCAAAACCTTGGGACGCGGTCGATCGCGGTGTCGAGATCGGTCGACCGGTCCCCTATTCTCCACCTTTAAATTAAATTTTGTTTCCTAAATTTATTCTCCTCAATAGGGGCTAGGAACCTTCTTGAATGAAGTAAACTTAGAGTCCTAGAGTTTTAGATGAGTGGAGAAATTACTCTAGATTAGAAATGGTTTAGGTGGGGTTTTTCCGGGGTTATGCCAATTGATGTTAGGGCATTCTTTCTTCTAGTTAATTTCTATTAAACTAGGAGTCGTAGTGTTACATTGGGAGACTTTATGAGCTCAATTGAGCTATATTGGATTTGGTAGTGTATGGTACTCTCACAACGAGACTTGGGAGAATAAATTGCAAGTCTATGTATTTTGAGGTCTTAATGATTATACGATATGCGAATGGCTCTAGATTAAGACGATGAAATATTTACAAAATGTAAATGAATATGGTTTCGGATAAATGGAATATACATTTGCTAAAATGTAAATGGAATTGAATATGAAACTTACATTTGCTAAAATGTAATTGGATATGGTAATAATGATGGTAAATGATAATTTACTTAATCATTATTAGGGTAAATGATAATTGGATTAAACACACCTCTCTAAATGACATCATAAAGGAAGTTCGCATGCACAGGTGAAGCCCCCTAGCTAGTGAATGCAGGGTGGATATAGTCCTAGGCCATATGAGCGTTTGCGGTATATTTTCTACGCTGGGTCGGTAATTCTGGGTGTGGTTATGACTACCCCGCAGGCATATGGCCGCTTCCCGACGTATTGCGTTATAGGTGATGATGGTCATTTAGGGGGGCGCCCAGTGGGGAAACTCGGAGGTGCGATCTTAGAATTCGTTATATGTATATAAATATAACAGTTCATAATCAAGTGGGACTTAATGTTTGTGATAGGCCATAAAGATCCTGATAAAGTGCCACAAAGAGCACAGTAAAATGCCACAAAGAGCATTTAAGGTCGATTATATTCCTAATAAGGAATGGTAATGCCAGGATGGGCATGTAATTGAGATAAAAGCCATAAAGAGCTTATAATTATAGTTATAATTTCCTGATAAGGAATAAACTATGAAATAAATTGGTGTATTTAATGGAAGTTTTTATTTATGTTTATCTTTCTTTTTCCCTTGCTGAGTTAAATTAAATTCATTCTTTTCTTCATTTCTTTAGCTTATGTTTTAGAACTGTGTGGATAGATTTTTATCTTTTCTAGCATGATTTTATTCATAGCAGTTATACTCTTTATTCACCCGGTAATCATATAGAACCGGGCCCTGACCCGTTTACATTTCCTGTTGTATATACAACTTCTTTTTCGCTCAGGTGCTCCACCGCAATGGACTCCTGTTCTGACCTTCCAATCCAGGTGTCTTTGACGAGCCGTGATGCTTTGCGGGTATTATGGGATATTTGGTATAGACGATTCCATTCTCGTTTTCTAGTTATTATTGGGTCTTTATTTTACTCGGGTGAGTGGCCCAAAGGTTGTATTTGCTTAATGTAATGTATTATTTACTTTACATTATTATGATGTATTGTATTGTATTGGTTTATGACTGACAGCATATTCGATCCTCCTAATCATTTCTTGTAGTTATTGTATACACATTTATGGGGTTTCCACATACTATTCAATGGGTTGTTAAGTTGTTTTCTTTTATAAACTCTAAAACTCAAAATTTTTGGCAACCCGTTTTTCTGAAATATGGAATGGTTATCCCATATACTTCTTATTTTGTTGCGATGCTGAGAATGATTCCATCCATGATTACATTATTTTGGAGTATCGGGCTGGCCACCCCTATTTCGGATTGGCGGGTTGTCACACATGGTATCAGAGCATCAGGTTATAGAGTCCTTAGGAATCTGTGTGGACGTGTTACGTCTTCAGTGTTGCTTTTGATTTGACATAGAGCCTTAAGATTAAGTTCATTGATTTTTCTTGAGAAATTTTGATCTTCTGCCATGAGGTAGAACCTCAATAATCTTTTTCGCATTCGTGTGAGATTCGTAGGTCGATTGAAGTTGAGAGGGCTCGTGATAGGTGCCATATGCGGAGTTAAGGATGGAAGAAGATCCTTCACTCGTTGAAGTAGTGTTGAGCTGGTGAGAAGGTAGTCACCATATTTATGGGTGCAGAAAGTTTTGCCTTTGAAGAAGCCCGACGGATGCTTGCAACAGCGAGTTTCTCTGGGATAACTGGACTGAGGAGAAGGTAAATTCTCAAATGCTCACTTGAGGTTCGGATGGAGGCCGACGGTGAGTAAAGAGTTGTACGGTTAGGGAGGCCGCATACCAAAAATGTGGTTGGTATAAGGAAGGAAGAGTCCCTCACTGGAATGATGGTCTCCCAAGATAAGTGTCGTTAGCACTTTTGGGGGAGCAGTTTTCATGAAATCCCATTGGTGGACATCCACCTGGGGAGATTTCATTGAACTAAGGAAGGAGAGGCCAGTAGCGTCCCCTTTTGTTGAGGAGGAAAAAGGGATTGTGTGGATAATCATTTCGTAGCTAGAGAGGTGTAACCATAGCTATGACATGACTATGATGTGGAGTGTAGGATCACACCTTTTGTTTCCGTGGAAGGGTGAACCTTTAGGTTTGACTCGAGGAGGTATGGCAAGATTTTGGTGGGAATCCCACCTTATTAGTGGGTGGTGTATTCCTTAGGATAATGTAGAGTAGTATCTTATACTCTAGATTCGTGTGTGCATATGGAGTTTGTGGTAGTATTGACGCTACTATGAATAGAGTAACAATATGGCTTCCGTAGTAGGGAAGTTTTATATTTTTCTTTCACTCGTTATAAGACGAGTGATGATATTTTAATCTTGTGTGTGATATGTACTACTAGTATTGCGTATACTAGGCTAGTAGAGGTATTTTGATTTGGGGTGATAGTAAGCGATTAAAATTGCGAGGCTATCTTATTTCTAGTTTCAGGGTGGAACTAGTTGTCCTATAATATCTCTCCTGGATACAGGTTGAGACTTTATAGGGGTGGTTTGAGATAAGTAGGAGGTTTTACATTTGTTGTTGTGTTATTTTGTTTGAGTGTTTGAGTGTTTGCTTGCTTGTTTGCATGGTATGTGATTGTTATGCCTTGTCTCCACGATCGACAAAGTTGAGTAGTAATGCATAGGAGGGGTTCCTTGTTTGGATTCCTCTTTTGCGGGACGCTCCACGCGTGAACCTCGACGACGTTGGGAGTGGGGAGATGCTACTTTTCCTTTTCTCTTATTTTCTTTTGTTTTGTTTTACTTTATTTTTGTTGGGTTGGAAGGTTTGGCTAAGAATCACGTAGTAGAGTGATTAAGGTCTATTAAAGTGCGAGATAGAAGCACTGTATATAGTTCTCTCCTCTATTTGATGTGAGGGAGACTGTGATTATGAAGTGGAATAGAGACTTCGGGTTATGCCTTGATAAGAAGGCTATTTAAAAAAAAAGATGTATATATGTTGTGGTGTAAGTATTTGCAAGACTTTACAGAAAGTAAATGTCTTGTTAGTTGAAATCCTTAATGTTTGAATGGTAATACATGGAAGTAGATTCATATTAGTCGGGTGTGAATTTACATTTTGTTTACTGGTCCCGATCATGTGTCTTAGACCGTCATATCTTGATGATCGATTATGTGAGGTAGTAGTGTAATGGGAGGGTTCCTTATTTAGATTTCGCTTCGACGAGATGTCCCACGCATGAACCCGAGCGAATGTCGGGAGTTGAGTAAGGTCTTGGGCACTAGGGATATATCTAGTATTAGATATCTCCGACTTAGATAGGATATATATAGATAGACCTTAGGATTATTAGGATGTAAGACCTTTAGTGTATAGGACGTTAGTTAAGGACGGTTTTCGGGAGTTGACTACGAATTGGTGGTGTGTTAACTCTAGGAGGGATTAGTTCCATAGGAACGAGAAGTATGGAATCTCGAGAGGTTCGAAAGGTTAGGCCGAAGGATGTGAGGCCTTTCTTAGATAGAGCGTTACGTTGGTAACTTAACTTTCGGGGAGTAAAAAAAAAGGATGAGTTGATATTCACTCCTGAGCCCTGTTGTTAAGCTCGAGGGTGGATTTAACGAACAAGTCTCTGCCAGGACGGGGAGTAATAATACTGGAGAATAGACCCATTGTTTATGCGTCTCACAAGTTTAAACTTGTGGGAAGTATTTTCCCATGTTTGAAGTAAGATTCTTTGTGGTGGTAATCACCTTAAGAAAGGGAGGCCCTACTTCCTAGGCCGAAATTTAGTTTTCACGCGAGCAATAAGTTGTTGCATTAGGTCATGGGAAGGATCGAGTTGATGTAGGAAGTTAATAAGGGACTTTCAATTGAACATTTCCTCTCGCTAAGGTAATGCTATTGAGGTAATGGGTGCGTCGAGTAGAAGACCCGACGGGCAGTTAGTGATGGAATGGAGGGCCACGTATATCGAGCATAACTAGGACGAATCTGGAGCCAGAGTATTCATGTCTGTGACTGACCATTTCACCTACTCGTGTGAAGCGAGTAGAGTTGGAACGAAGAAGGGTATATTCATAAACGTATGCATTAAATTGTTGGCATCGAATTGGTCATGATCCTCCTTAAGAAAATTTTTGACCGTTTGACCAAATTGTTGCTTTTTCGGCCATTATGGGCGGACTGCATGTAGAAGAGTACGCCCCGCTTTTTATGGAAGTAGGGTAGAAACGTTGGAGGTGCCTATTAGAATGGTAGTGCATCGAGACTAGATATATTTGTGTAGAAGGGTTGGTAAAAGTTTCCATGAAGAAATGGGAACCGTATGGAAATGGCGTACATCTTACCACCCTAAAGTGGATGGATAAATGGAGGAAGTTGACTTAATGCCGAGAGGCATACTTCAAAAAGTGCGCCTTAGGCTAAATGGGTGGAATGGAAATTTCTGTACAATAATTGGGTCTCCCGAGTGGCTTTATGGATCATTTCTTAAGTTGTGGCACCGTGAGTGACCTCTTGCAGCCGGGTGAGAATTCGCATACTCGTTGGATGTGACCCACGGGCAATGTGTTCCTTGGGCTTGGAATAGTTCCGGAACATTTCTTTAAGGATTGGGCTTTTAAGCCATATGCTTGAAAGGGATATGCCTATGTGAAGAGAAGTTGAGTAATTATGGGACTAAACCCCTTAGAGTTGGTGTAGGTGCCCCGAGGTGTGATGTAACATGATTCTGAAAGCAAAGCCATTTGCGCCAAGTTATGGGGGTGTTTCCTTCAGCTGTAGGAAGGTAGGATCGATAGTTAGCGAGGAAACACTTTGTGCCAGAGAACAAAGGATGTAGACTAAGATCGATAATGTCGACCTTAGTCCGAGTCCATTTGGGACATAGCGATAACGAGGGGTTTGTGTAGGATAGTATAATCCTAGTTAAAGTAGGATACCCTTTCTGTGTATTGGGTACGCCCGAATTTTGGGGGAAAAATTCCCTCATAAGGGAGGGAGTATATAACAACCCTCGATTTTAGGAGGCTCATTTTATATTATTTTTACCGCATCAGGTAAATATATAAAATGTTGGGACTGGAGTGAATAGAAATTTTGGAGTTGAAAGTTGATATTTACTGGAATGTTGTATATTTACAATATGTGTAGGTAAATATCCCCATGTTATATGTTTTATAGTGTCATGTGTTTTAAATGACATTATGGTTTAAATGAAATTGGAACTCAAAATAAATTATAAATTTCCGGAAGCCAGTTTAGAGGGTGTAGTTACTCTCGGAAGGTACGAGACAGTCAGAATATGTGCCACATTGTATTTTTAGGTTCCGGGCGCTTTTTGACTGGTTTTAACTTAAGTGCGTATTTGGAAATCATTTTTTATGTGGTGTTGACCATTTAAGTTGGGGACTTTATACTTAAGTCCCTATTTTTATTTCCTAAGCCCCTTACTTTTTCCCCATTTTATGTCTTGAACTTAGAGAGAAAGGAGAGAAAGAGAGAAGAAGAGAAAAGTGGAGGAAGAAGAGAGAAAATGAAGATTGAAGATGGATTGATGCTTCTTCTACAAATAAATCAGAAATATCAACCCTAAGGCAAGTTTTCTACTTGCTAATATGTGATTTAAGTTGAATAAATAGTATTATAGTTGTGTATTTATAATTATGGATCAAAAATGGAAATTGTGGGATTTAAACCCTAATCTTAGTTTTGATGATAAAATTGTGAATTATAGTAGTTACAAATCATGTTGTATAATTTTTAGATAGATAAAAGTTGTTGGTTGTGTTCAAAATAGAAGAGATTTAGGACTTGGTAAAAGTGAAATTGTCACTTGAGTTTAATTTTGGAAGAAGGAAGAACCCTAGGTCTGTTATGACCGGTCGACCCCGGTCCCCTGACCGGTCGACCGGGCCTTCGGGGGCAGGCTTACTGCTTTCCCACAAAGCCATAAAATTCGGGTGCGGTCGATCGCGGTCCCTTGACCGGTCGACCGACTATACCATTTTGAGCTTTCTGCTTTCCTTCATAGGAAAAACCTTGGGACGCAGTCGACCGCGGTCTCGGGAGCGGTCGACCGGTCCCCTATTTTCCACCTTTAAATTTAATTTTGTTTCCTAAATTTATTCTCCTCAATAGGGGCTAGGAACCTTCTTGAATGAAGTAAACTTAGAGTCCTAGAGTTTTAGATGAGTGGAGATACTAATCTAGATTAGAAATGGTTTAGGTGGGGTTTTTCCGGGGTTATGCCAATTGATGTTAGGGCATTCTTTCTTCTAGTTAATTTCTATTAAACTAGGAGTCGTAGTGTTACATTGGGAGACTTTATGAGCTCAATTGAGCTATATTGGACTTGGTGGTTTATGGTACTTTCACAACGAGACTTGGGAGAATAAATTGCAAGTCTATGTATTTTGAGGTCTTAATGATTATACGATATGCGAATGGCTCCGGATTAAGACGGTGAAATATTTACAAAATGTAAATGAATATGGTTTCGGATAAATGGAATATACATTTGCTAAAACGTAAATGGAATTGAATATGAAACTTACATTTGCTAAAATGTAATTGGATATGGTAATAATGATGGTAAATGATAATTTACTTAATCATTATTATGGTAAATGGTAATTGGATTAAACACACCTCTCTAAATGACATCATAAGGGAAGTTCGCGCACACAGGTGAATCCCCCTGGCTAGTGAATGTAGGGTGGATATAGTCCTAGGCCATATGAGCATTTGCAGTATATTTTCTGCGCTGGGTAGGTAATTTTGGGTGTGGTTATGACTACCCCGCAGGCATATGGCCGCTTCCCGACGTATTGCATTATAGGTGCCCACGTTGTCTTTTATGATAGGCCCTGGAAGATGATGGTCATTTAGGGGCGCGCCCAGTGGGGAAACTCGGAGGTGCGATCTTAGAATTCGTTATATGTATATAAATATAACAGTTCATAATCAAGTGGGACTTAATGTTTGTGATAGGCCATAAAGATCCTGATAAAGTGCCACAAAGAGCACAGTAAAATGCCACAAAGAGCATTTAAGGTCGATTATATTCCTAATAAGGAATGGTAATGCCAGGATGGGCATGTAATTGAGATAAAAGCCATAAAGAGCTTATAATTATAGTTATAATTTCCTGATAAGGAATAAACTATGAAATAAATTGGTGTATTTAATGGAAGTTTTTATTTATGTTTATCTTTCTTTTTCCCTTGCTGAGTTAAATTAAATTCATTCTTTTCTTCATTTCTTTAGCTTATGTTTTAGAACTGTGTGGATAGATTTTTATCTTTTCTAACATGATTTTATTCATAGCAGTTATACTCTTTATTCACCCGGTAATCATATAGAACCGGGCCTTGACCCGTTTACATTTCTTGTTGTATATACAACTTCTTTTCCGTTCAGGTGCTCCACCGCAATGGACTCCTGTTCTGACCTTCCAATCCAGGTGTCTTTGACGAGCCATGATGCTTTGCGGGTATTACGGGATATTTGGTATAGACGATTCCATTCTTATTTTCTAGTTATGATCGGGTCTTTATTTTACTCGGGTGAGTGGCCCAAAGGTTGTATTTTCTTAATGTAATGTATTATTTACTTTACATTATTATTATGTATTGCATTGTATTGGTCTGTGACCGACAGCATATTCGATCCTCCTAATCATTACTTGTAGTTACTGTATATACATTTATGGGGTTTCCACTTACTATTCAATGGGTTGTTAAGTTGTTTTCTTTTATAAACTCTAAAATTCAAAAATTTTGGCAACCCATTTTTCTGAAATATGGAGTGGTTATCCCGTATACTTCTTATTTTGTTGCGATGCTGAGAATGATTCCATCCATGATTCCGTTATTTTGGAGTATCGGGCTGGCCACCCCCTATTTCGGATTGGCGGGTTGTCACACCCAGCCGAGCCGAACTCGAGCGGAGTTTTCTAAGTTCGTTTATTAAACGAGCCTGTAATGTTGTTTGATCTCGTCTCATTTATTAAACGAACGAACCGAACACGAGCTTTAACCAAGCCGACCACGAGCCGAGCTCGAGCAAGAGGCCTAATCAAGCTCGTTTATGCCTTATAATCGAACACGAGCCGAGATCGAACAGAGCCTAACAATCGATTTTTTTTAAACGAGATCAAAATCATGTTCGAGATCAGTTCGTTTAGTAAACTAACGAGACGAACACGAGCTTTAACCGATCCGAACTCGAGCTGTTCACGAACAACTCGGTTCGTATGCAGCCCTAAGTAAAACAGCATACTTACGGATTCCAGGTATAGAATGTCATCTATATATTTATACACTTAGGTCCAACCTTATTTTAGGTGGCACCTCACAGAATTAATATAGTTCACGTAACAAATACGATAGTCTTATTACACAATTTACCATCATTTCAATACTCGATAATTAGTCACTACATATTATCGTATTCAATCCTAAATTCCTCACTCACAAATGTAGTATATAATAACATAATTCCTAATGATCCTGCCTGTTTCACCCTACGGGTGTCAACGGGTTTCGCTACCCCATAAACATATACGATGATATCCATACCTAGGATTTACATTCCATAATAGTCCACTATTCTGCCATGGGTATTTTTTTTTCTTTTTTAGCTTACGCGCTCATCAATTAATTATTGGCTCAAAATATCTAATCCTCTTGTTGTGGCCTTATTGGTCTCTCCATCATTTTCTTAGGTCTCTACGGCTCTGAGGAATGGTATGCTACTGCTTACTGAGGACTTTATTAGTCCTACATAATCCCACCCTACTCGGGTTGTAAATTCCTAAGCCTAATTCTCTTAGGCCAATTCCCCTACCATAATTCTTACTCCTCCCGTTAATAATATTCACATCTACTATTCCTAGTCTCATGGGTCTCACTCTTTTTCTGTGGACTTATTCAACATTAACAGTCCCATTTTTTCTACACATGGAATAACTTTTTGTCTTATTTCTACCGTACATTTTGAATCTAATAGTGTTAGCATCAATTGTTGCTCCACTAATTTCTCCGGCTCCACTTTCCTTATGGAACTCGTTATCTACTATACTAGTCTTGACTGAATCCGCCTCCGCTTAGTATATATTCAATTAAACCATATATATATATATGGGTCCACCCCCTTACAGGGTATGCCCCTAAGTGGTGTTCTACTATCCTAGTTCACCCTAATCTCACTTTTTGACTAAATTCTCCAACACCCTTGACCCCCTTTCTCACGGAAGCATTGATATTAATTCATAAACATACACCCTTGACGACATCGTCACTAGTCATCTAAATATAATTTTTTTATCCACACATGGGTCGATAAATCACGAACTCTTCAACAAAAAGTAACTCATTTTTTTCAGGTATATCCCATTTATAATAATGTCCAAAATTTAACAATTTCATTCGCATCTCTGTTACAATAGTAGATGGACGATTTCATGAACAAATCGTACCCGAGATTTCATGTTTAGCACAATACCAACTTCTTTATATATGATGTGTAGTTTCCATCACTTAAGATTGCTCTTATGAGCAAAATGTTGTCGAAAATTCTTAAATCCTGGGTATTAATACACTTTACCCTGTACAGTTGCCTTTGGATTTCTACTTCCATTGGCTCTTCACTCTTCTTCCTTCACATATTTTATAAATGTTCTTTCTTTGATAAAATCTTCCAACTCCTTCAACCTTGATTGATAATGATGGATGAATCTGGAACGTCACCATCGTCACCAATGACGGTGTTTAAGGAAACTACTATTACCAAGCGATTGCTTTATTGTCGTCACCTTGAATAATAATTACGATGAATTTTACCTCGATCAACATTTTCCTAAATACACTAAGTCTCTTGATGAGTCTTTCCACCTGCATTTTGTCTAACGACCTTCACTGGTCGTCCTATTCTGTTCAGCGTACGAAGCTCGTTCGAACTTGTATAAGCATTTCACCCCTTATGCTTAATATCGGGAGAATGTAAATCTTCATACGTGAAGGAATACAACAATACTAATCATAAGGCTCTACATCAAGAAACACTACGCAGAAACATAGATAGCCGTACAGATACCAAAGATTCAAGAACCTGATGCTATGATACCACTTGTAACACCCCGCTCAATTAAGTACCGGGTGATCAGTCATATACCTAATTAAATCAGAGTATACAGTTGGTTCATTCTTAGCATCACTGTCGAAAAACATTTTTTTTTGTTAATCACCTAATACTCAAGTAAGCTGGTGTTAAAAAGATCTAAAATTTAATTTAATAAAATTCCATTTTACCATTATAAACAATTTCATATAATCCACTCCATAACAATACATAATGGATAAGTAACATCACATCTGAATTTAATGTAACTGGAATAAACTCTTCAGTTTAAATATCTCAATACGACAATCCAAATAAACTGAATGTATCAAAACTGACATAAGTAATACCATGGTTTGAGATAGAATAATAACTAGAATCCTTGGGCGACACCCCTATATGAACTAACTACTACAGATGTATGAATCACGAGAATGAAATCGTCTGAGAAAAGTCTGCAACTCCGTAGCATCTATAGGACGTCAAGTATCCAATCCTCTATACCCAGCGTCCCTGTGACTGGACACTTAATATAGAAGATACAAGTGAGACGAGAATATGTAAGAAAATGGGTCAAAGGCCGATTGTAAAATATTTTGAAAATAGCAAGTGAATAAATTCTATAACTAACAATTATTATATACATGTTAGATTCTTGGAATCTCTCTCTTGAGATTCTTACCTCTCATCTAGAGAGCACGCCTATCGTATCTCTAAACCATACTAGTTATTGTTCCCATGCTAACTAGTTTATATCAGTGCCAACTAACTGCAGACACCCCATTCTGTTACCCCCTAAAACTCTCCTTAGGTCCCTAGTACCTCCCTTCATCACTACAGACCCAGGTAATACCCCGAGTATTGACCTAGAAGCCATCGGGCACTCCCAGGCTTCGTTTGACCAAAAGTCAAAGTCTTCAGCTCGACCGAGACTGAATGAATCTTTGAAGGGCACTGAAACCCCTTTCCAACGGTCCATCCCGTGCGCAATTCTGACTTACCATGCGGACGAATGACCTATTTTCCACCAAAACTCAATCAGGGGGCCACCGGGAGCTCCCGGGCTCCGTTTGACCAAAAGTTAACTCTTTAACTCGATCGAGACTGAATGAATCTTCGAAGGGAACTGAATCCCTTTTCCAGCGGTCCATTCCGTATGCGATTCTGACTTACAGTACGAACGAATGATCCGTTTTACTCCCAGAGGTCACCTAATGCTTCCAGGGCCCAGTTGACCAAAGTCAACTCCTCGAACCGGATCAAACTCTTTGGAATGTCTAAGTAAATCTCCTAATATTTCCAATGATCCACCCCGTGCATGATTTGGATGTACCATGTGAACGAACAATTCGTTTGCGTTCGATGACTCCCCGTCCAATGGACTGACGAATGCTTTCGAGCCATATTTGACCCAAAGTCAACTCCCCAACCCGGGAGCAGTCCAAAGAACTTTCGAAGGTCTCTGAATTACCTTTCTAACAGTCTTCCCCATGCACGATTCTGATAAACGGTTTGCGTTACGCGAACAATTTTTTGAAAAGGCCTGAAAGACACTGCCAAACGGCAGGTCCCACACCCTGCCTATCGGCAGTGTGCCGAAACGCACCTGCCAATTGGCAGGAACAAGGTTATGCCGATCGGAAATTCCCTGGACCTATAAAAAGGAGGCATGACCTCACTTGCAAGGAGATCCCAGATCTGATAGATATCACTCTCAGCAAATCCATAAAACCTCTCTCGAAGTTAGCGTGATTTCCACACCCAAATCCCTTTCCAACCTTAACTTTTCATCATCCTTTTCATCAAACTTGGTGAATTCACTACCCTCCATCATCATCCAAGTCTAAGGGCTGATTTCCAACATTTAAGATCAAGCTCAAGATTTTCAAGAAGGTCCAATTTTCTCAACTCTCTCCTTAAATTCTCATAAATTTGCAATAACTTGTTTTATTACTTAGAACGTTTATTATCTCATCTCACACATCCTAATATACTTTTTATTTAGTATTATTGGACATTCATTATTTTTATATAAATAAAAAACCCAAAAAACAAGAAAAAGAAGGTTTGCTCATAAATTCCAAATGGGAATTCTCATACTTTTCTTACACTTTTTCATAACTAAAACACTTTTTCTACACACACACACACACACACAAATAAGAGAGTCCCGGATTGGATTTATGGGATAAACCCTACCCCTCGTTTTGCATGTGAACTACGTGGACTTTGATGCCTCTATAGGCTACATAGGCATCTCGAGATAAAACCTGAGACTCGAGTCCTATTTTTACTTTTTCTCTCATTTCCTATTTTCTCTAAACTCCACTCTCTTATATTATATATATACATATATTTTTCAAGCCCAATTGGAGCGGCCCCTACATTGTCAAGAAGATCTTGTCCGACGGTGCCGCCATTCTTACCGACTTAGATGGGGAAGAGATGGCTCGTCCAGTGAACCTGGACCATCTCAAAAAGTTCTACCCTAGTCCGAAATCTCAGCGTGCTACGACTCTTCTCGTCTCCCTTCTATTCTAAAAAACACTCTTCATTTCCTTTTACCCAGAACTACGTGGGCCTGATCCTCTGCAAAAAACCATTTTCAAACAAAAACTTTTCAGAAACCCCAGAGGTATGTAGGAAGCTCATATACCTTACATGATCAGAGCCCTTTCTTTTTCACAAAATACTATTCTTTTCTTATCTCCGAGAACGATAGTCAATTCCAAAATATATTTGAACAAAAGGATTATGTATGCCTTAGTGATCGGTATAGATAATTCAAACAACACAAAATTCATCAAAAGGCACAGCTGGATGATTAGAAACTTGTTTATTTCACTAATAAGAAATTACGGCACAGATTACATAAGAAAAGGAACGGATAACTCCCTTTCCCCCTACCTTCCTAAAAAAGCCAAAATAAAATCCCCACATTTATCCCCCATTAGAAAATAAATTCTCCAGGAGTCCTACCCACATCTACCAGAGGAGCCCGCTCTGTCATCATCATCTGCCTCCGAGGGTCCCCAAGTTTCCCCTGCCTGAACGGAGTGTCACAAACACTCCATGGACCAATAAGCTCAAACCAGCTTCGAAAAAACCACAACACCTCCTTCCATGGTGTTAAAAGAGACAAGCCACTTTTGTCCATTCTCCACTGCCAACATCTTGCTAACCACTCTCCTCCACAACCACTTCATATAATCCCCAGGGATATGCCAAGCTCTCCTAACAGGGACAGGTCGACGGACGCCGACTCTCCCACAGAGAGCCAATCCCTAGGCACAGACGCTGTCAAATCCTCTACCAGAAAGAAATTTAGTGTCTAAGGTGGAACGACCTGTGCCTAGATAAATTGGCATAGAAGACTCCAAGGGAAATAAAAAGAGGTCTGGCTGAGACCAATAAGCTGGACATACGGGTATTCTTCTAGCTCCAGAATAGGAAGCAACTGTCCCCATCAAGGCACTGACCAGTACAGATTCTGAGCCCATGCTCCACAAGCCAATTCTCCCAGCTCTCAATATCCAAGCCAAGGCTGAAGAAAAGACGCGAAAAGAAGTTGGGTACAGCCGACAAAGGATATTCTGGAAGAGTCACCAGGCGGAGTCTTTCAGATAACCATATGAACAACATCATGGGGCTACCCCTCAGGAAGTCAGAACGACCTTCTCGCCAGGCATCCAAACCATTCAGGGTCTCTGCCAGTATCACCGCTGCATGATTACGATGGTATGACATCCATGAAGTAATGGCTGCAAGTTGCGGATCCACAAGGAGTTCCCCAATCACCAACAATAATTTTGAAACCAGGCCCAGAGCAACGGCTCCAGCATAACTAGCATCACCTACTTCCTACAGATGCACGGACTGTAACACCACCGGGAGGGAGATTATTCCTCCAGCAACAAGTTATCTAGTCGCCGAAGGCGAAATACAAAAAAGCCCAGCCAGCGAATCCCTGGGAGAACAGGAAAATTTGAGTAAACTCGCAGCAACACTGGAATTTATCCCCAGCATGGCAGAAAATTCCTTGTAGGTAGGAAAAACTTCATCCAACCCAAAGCGGAATACATTGTCTTCGAGGTACCAAAATTATACCGCCGCCATCAGCATGTTCCACTCAATGGACTGATTGCGCCACAAAGAGACTCGACGTATGTTGAAAGCATCATAGTCGACATTATAAGAGCACATCGCTTCCAAGGCTTCGAGGTAGTTAGCAAACTCAATGCTACCAGAGATAGCCATCTTGCAGGACTAAGAGATAGTAGGCAAGAAAGTAATAATGTGAAGGTGTGATGAAAACACTCCACCCCTACCCCTTTTTATACTTGAGAACCCTCACAAAAGACATAGTCCCTGTAGAAATCGGAGGGAATCCTACCCCACAAAGTACCAAAAAGGATGAAGAGGGCATTAATCAAATCTTTGAATTGATGGGACTGGACTTGACTGTCGATAGGCAGGATAAGGGGCTTGTCGATCGGCAACCCCCCATTTTTAGAAATTTTCCTTTTTCCTTTTTTATCAAAATCAGAAAAACCCAATAAAAATAAAATTGATATTCTCAATAGAATTTCAAAAATCCGTTTCCACCCCAATATAATTTCTCATTTCTAAAACTTTACTCAAAACCTCAAAAATATCTCTTTTTACGGTCTCAGCAGCAACGTAAAAAGCGCATGTGCATGCATTCACTCACCATTAACAAAAGATAATAAAAAATCCCATTGCATTGTATATATATATATATATATATATATATTCTTCTGTGTTACATCAAATTTTGCAGGAAATAAAAGAAAAGCAAAAAAAAAAATAATGGGACTCAGCCCGAATCCACATTCTTTCTCTCTCACCTACCCTTCCCCCTCTCTCTAAGAACTTCCACCCATGAGACGCGCTCTCTTTCCCATATGGAGAGATGACGCACCACCACTACCCGAGCCAGAGTCCTCCCCGAACGAAGCAGACGGTACCAAATAAGAAGAAACCGGGACCGCATCCCGAATATGGGCAGTCGCCAAAGATATCCAGTCTCTGATGTCCCTCAGCCAAGTGGTCGATACCCGGACTTACTGCATGAAGAAGGCAAAATCAATATAAAAAAGGATCAAAATAGAAAAGGAACCAAAAAGAGGAAAAGAACAGAAGGTATACCGCAGGACGAAGAACCTCCTCTGTCAAACCCAGCTCCTCCGGATCCATCGCGTGAGGACGATGCAATATAGGGACCATCCCTCCATCAGCCCGCCGAATGTTGTATAAAGGGGTATGCAACCGCACAAAGAGAACCTCTGAAGTCGCCGTCATCGCAGACGCCGACGGACCATCGCCGCTGTGGGAAGACCCCACTGCCCGACTCGAACCCGTAGGAGGGAAAGGCAAGGCATCATATATGCTGGGCACCATCAACCAGCTCATCACAAAGTCCATATAATCATACGGCATAGCCGTATCAGTGAAAAATAAGTAGGACTCGCCGATCATTGTCCCGATCCTAGCATCCTCCTACAATAGCCACTCCCACCTTATAAACATAGGAGGCTGCGCAAGTGGCACCGCCACCTCCTCCTCAGTAATCTGTCGAACCACCCATTCCCCCAGATACCAGGAATGGATGAAATCATGCGCCGGTAATTGCCTCATCTGGACATTCACCCCGGCGCCCCCGTGTCCTGAATGGATGTCCCCTAAGGGTAAAAGGTCACCTGAAAATTGTAGGCATAAGTCAATACAAAATCAGAACATGCTAAAAACCAAGACTGAAAAGAAAGAGTCTTACCCTACTACTGGTTAGCCCATTCAAGACCTGATTCACCGCCTCCAGATAGAGAGATCCCTTCGACTTCTGATTGGCCTTACGCCATCAATACAATCGGCAGAAGTTCCCAATGGTATCATCCTTCAGAGCGATGAGTTGGGTATTCCACCCAATCACCTCATAGAACCACGTCTGCTAAAGACGGGAATTCACAATTAAAAAAGAGACGCATAAGGAAAATGTGAATGCATGAAAGGAACATGCACGAACTTAAAGGATACCTCAAGAAGATACCTGGCTTCAGTAAAAGTTTGTCGGCATCACCGATTGAATGCATCCAAAGAAAAATATAAATTTTCTAAAGTCAGGCTCCCCCAATCATAGAGAGGGATGTTCGAAAACATCCTCAAGTACGGCAAGAACCACAAATGGACGACGTCCCACTCGACGCCACCATGAAACCTCCCAGCACCAGCAAAATGAACAACCGGGCCATTTGCCTCACCTGCAGCCCATCCTCCACATCAATCACCCTACTCAGTAGAACATCCTTGAACAAAGATAGCCAGATGGAATCCCCAGAGACTATCCTCCCTATGTAATAAGCGCCGCCCGCACCACCTCCGGCCTCATCCTCAGAGAGTGATCCACCTCTATATGCTCCCCATCGCAATCTAGCCCCAGTAGCTACTGCACCTCTATGGGAGTCACGATCATCTCCCCAAAACTAAAATGGAAGGTGTGGGTAGTATCCCACCATCTCTCCCCCAGAGCGCATAAGACCGCTGTCGACCGAGGCATCTCATCCAGTGCAGATGCCAATCTCCCAAAACCTGATGATGATACCACCCAATGCACCACAGGTGGAGGATGCTCCCAGACAACCTTAAGCCCCGTTGTCCCATGGGCACGCATGTTCTTCAAAGAGATATCAGTCTGTCAAAAGAAGAAACCTTGTCAAAATCCCAGAAGAAAGGAAAAATCACCAAAAAGAGATGAATGCCAAAAGTCAGGTTACTTACATAACCACCAGGGCTCACGACCATCGAGGAGCGATGACGCGATGACTCTCACAGCAAGGTCCGCTCATCCGTAACCCGCTCGAATGCATCAAAGGAGTGCTAACTCCCTAAAGAAAGAGGCACCCTAGCCCTCCACTCCACATTCGCCCAGTCATTAACAGTCAACCATTCCCAATGCGATGCAGTGCTCACAAAGGCAGCCATTTCTTAGAGATCGGAATGCTAGAACGATTTGTAGCAGAAAATCATCAAAAGAAATAAAACAAGAAGCTGTGAAAAATGAGGGGAATTCTCCCCCTTTATATAGGATGCCAAGGGTCATGCCGATCGGCATTGACCCCCCCACCCACCGATCGGCACTGACCCCTTAGCTTATCGAGGCAGTCCAAAAATCTGTGCCACTGCCGAATGGCACCCTCTGAACCATGCCGACCGGCACCCCCCTTAAATTTCGTACAAAAATTCCCAGAAAATACCAGAAAGCCCTGAAAGATTCTCAGAAAATTCCTAAAAATCCCAGGAAGGATTTAGAACATTTTTGCCAAGAAAATTTCACACTCCCTCAAGCGGAACCCCCATTTCCCCAGCGAAACTCTCAAAAACCAAGTAAAATTCCTCCCGACAACGTCCCCGGAGGATCTCTAAAGATCACCCCCTATGCCCCAAAGGTCTCAAGCAATATATCCAAACCCTAGACCACCTAATCACTTCCCCAATGGAGTTTACGGCATCAAAATTGCCTCCGCAAAATCCCCAAAATCATAAGGATTTCCCCAGCGGAACTCCGAGGGACACTACATTTTTCCCAGCTCATTCATTATTCCCCGGTGGAATCCAAAGTCTAATCTTTACCCCCAGAAGAATCCCTTATTATACCAAAGGAAATGTAGGTCAGAATTGACCTTGGTCTTGGATCGTCACCTTAGTTAGGTCAGAATTGACCTCAGTCCTCGGTCTTCACTTCTCTTAGGTCAGAATTGACCTCAGTCCTTGATCATCACCTCTCTTAGGTCAAAATTTACCTCGTTCTTGGATCATCATCTTAGTTGGGTTAGAATTAACCTCGATCCTCGATCGTCACCTCTCTTAGGTCAGAATTGACCTCGGTCCTCGGTCTTCACCTCTTTTAAGTCAAAATTGACCTCGATCTTAGATCGTCACCTTGGTTAGGCCAGAATTGACCTCGATCCTCGGTCGTCACCTCCCTTAGGTCAGAATTGACCTCGATCTTAGATTGTCACCTTAGTTAGGTCAGAATTGACCTCGGTCTTGGATCGTCACCTCTCTTAGGTCAGAATTGACCTCGGTCCTCGGTCGTCACCTCTCTTAGGTCAGAATTGACCTCGGTCCTTGTTCGTCACCTCTTTTAGGTTAGAATTGACCTCGTTCCTCAATCTTTACCTCTTTTAAGTCAAAATTCACCTCCATCGTAGATCGTCACCTTAGTTAGGTCAGAATTGACCTCGATCCTCGATCGTCACCTCCCTTAGGTCAGAATTGACCTCGATCTTGAATCGTCGCCTCAGTTAGATCAGAATTGACCTTGGTCTTGGATCGTCAGCTTAGTTAGGTCAGAATTAACCTCGGTCCTCGGTCGTCACCTCTTTTAGGTCAGAATTGACCTCGGTCCTTGGCCGTCACCTTAGTTAGGTCAGAATTGACCTCGGTCTTAGATCGTCACCTTAAGCCTGAAGAATTGGCCATATCTACATAAGCCGGCTTCGACCCACATAATTGGTTATCTCTATATTAGCCCGCAAAATTGGTTTTGACCCACAGAATTGGTCATCTCACCTTAAGCCCCCACAGAATTGGCTTCGACTCACAGAATTGGTCATCTCAACTAAATCCCGCAGAATTGGCCTCGACCCGCGGAATTGGTCATCTTTACTTAAGCCCTCAGAATTAGGCTTTGGCCCATAGAATCGGTCACCCTCATCTTCAATCCCTCAGAATTAGCTTCGACCCGCAGAATCGGTCATCCCTAGCACCTCCTCAGGAATTGGCCTAAACCTTTCCTCCAAACCATCCTTTAGGTCCTCAAAATCGACCTCGACCCCCTGAATTTGTCATCCTCACTCCTTTAATCGACCTCTACCCCCAGAATTGGTCATCCTCGCTACCTTAGGTCCTTAGAATCGGCCTCAACCCTTTGAATTGGTCATCCTCCCTCAAACGCATCATGCGGTGTCTATTCGACGGCTATCATTTGTTCCAAACTCACCCAACAAGGGGATCTATAGACACCCCATTCTGTTACCCCCTAATACTCTCCTTAGGTCCCTAGCACCTCCCTTCATCACTACAAACCCAGGTCATACCCCGCGTACTACCTAGAAACCATCAGGCACTCCTAGGCTTCGTTTGACCAAAAGTAAAAGTCTTTATCTCGACTGAGACTAAATGAATCTTCTAAGGGAACTAAAACCCCTTTCCAATGGTCCATCTCATGAGCGATTCCGGAACTCAATTCGGAGGCCACCGAGCGCTCCCAGACTCTATTTGACCAAAAGTAAACTCTTCAACTTGATTGAGACTGAATAAATATTTGAAGGGAACTGAATCCCCTTTCCAATGGTCCATCTTGTGCACGATTCCAACTTACGGTATGGACGAACGATCCATTTTACTCCGAGAGATCACCGAATGCTTCCAGGGCCCTGTTGACCAAAGTCAACTCCCCAAATCGGATCAAACTCTTTGGAATGTCTAAGTACATCTCCTAAACTTTCCAATGATCTACCCCATGCACGATTTGGACGTACCATGCGAATCGAATGATCCATTTGCGTCCGACGACTCCCCGTCTAATGGACTGACGAATGCTTCCGAGCCATATTTGACCCAAAGTCAACTCCTGAACCCAGGAGCAATCCAAAGGACTTTAGAAGGTCTCTGAATTAACTTTCCAACGGTCCACCACGTGTGCAATTTTGATTAACAGTTTGCGTTTTGTGGCCAATTTTCCGAAAAGGCCTAAAAACACTGCCAAACGGCATGTCCCAGACCCTGCCTAACGGCAGTGAGCCTAAACGCACCTGTCGATTGGCAGGAACAGTTCTATGACGATTAGTAATGCCCTGGGCCTATAAAAAGGAGGCCTCACCTCACTTTCAAGGAGATCCCAGATCTGATAGACATCACTCTAAGCAAATCCAGAAAACCTCTCTCGAAGTCAGCGTGATTTCCACACCCAAATTTCTTTCCAATCTTCACTTTTCATCATCCTTTTCATCAAACTCAGTGAATTCACTACCCTCCATCATCATCCAAGTCTAAGGGCTGCTCTCCAACATTCAAGATCAAGCTCAAGATCTTCAATAAGGTTCAATTTTCTCAACTCTCTCCTTAAATTCTCATAAATTCGCAATAACTTATTTTATTACTTAGCACTTTTATTATCACATCTCACACATCCTAATATACTTTTTATTTAATATTATTGGACATCCCTTATTTTCATATAAATAAAAAACCCAAAAAATAAGAAAAAGAGGGTTTGCTCATAAATTCCAAACGGGAATTCTCATACTTTTCGTACATTTTTTTCACAACTAAAACACTTTTTCTACACACACACACACACACAAATAAGAAAGTCCCCGATTGGATTGATGGGATAAACCCCACCCCTCGTTTTGCATGCGAACTACGTGGACTTTGATGCCTCTATAGGCTATGTAGGCATCTCGGGGTAAAAGCCGAGACTCGAGTCCTATTTTTACTTTTCCTCTCATTTCCTATTTTCTCTAAACTCCACTCTCTTATATTATATATATACATATATTTGTTCTTAGTGGAGTATCAAATGCGTTATCGTTCCATCATAACGGTCAACGTAAGGATAATCGCGTAAATCCTATTTTCTAAAAATAGTATACCTTCCTACGAATGACTCGCTTTACCTCTTCCATGGTACAAGTCGATGATTCCTATCTCCATTATATATACACATGCACACACATCACGGGGAAAATAAAAGGAAAATAGCAAAAACTCATAAGAGACCGAAAGGGCGGAATGGGTGCCTAACACCTTCCCATTTCGTAACTTAGCCTCCGGACCCTTTTTGAATCATTTTGGTTTTGTATGCATCAGTATGTCTTTGGATGTTGTCCTTCGGGATGGCTTCCCCTTTTCTTTTGTCTGTTTTGAGTAAAATAGACTGGCGACTCTAATCTCTCAACATTTTTACACCTCACCCAAATGACGCTGGCCGAAGTGCTCCCGAGAGGGACGCGTGGGACCTAGGATCCTCCCTCATGCACCCGCCCACCTACCGCGAGGATCCGGGGGGATGGCCACACTAACCATAGCCCATATCTCTCCCACATATTTTTCTCGTAATACAAGATAGATAGATAGATAGATAGATAGATAGATAGATAGATAGATAGATAGATAGATAGATAGATAGATAGATAGATAGATAGATAGATAGATAGATAGATAGATAGATAGATAGATAGATAGATAGATAGATAGATAGATAGATAGTTATCCAATTTTCACTTCCACGTGGATAAGCACTTTTTCAATACGATATAGTTAAGTGTTCTCATACTTAATTCATTTAGATTTCATTATCTTTCAAGTATACTTAATTCACACAGTAAACACTATCACAGGTATATATATATACATTCACTCTATTATATATATACAATATTGCACCCTGAGGCTCAGTTGCGGTGCACGCATACTCTGCTATCATGTTCGTGTACATCTCATCAATGTACAAAGGATTGCTGGTTCGATATGTACCTCGAACCATAAATATCAAAACACACATATTGGAGGTGAATATAGTCCTAAGACTTTGGGATATGCACATACCTACGCACCCAAATGACCGGTCACACCCTTATTCACAAAAGTCATGCTCAATCCCTAAGTTCTATGTTCTGAGGCAACAAATCAAAAATCGCCCTATATGGCTCATCAGGATATGACTGCTTTCAACGCGCAAACCTCCCGTCGATAGCAAGTAGGCTAGGTATGTCATACACATAAATTAATCAAGTAATAAGTATATACTCAACCTATATAATAATAGGGACGCACTCAACCAATATCATATTAGGATTTCATCCTACCCCAAGTACCCGTCTTATTTCTCGAATACTACCCCTACTTTTTAATCACGATTATCATCGTATATTTATTATGTAGTTATCACTCTCATAATCCCAAGTACCCATTTATATATATCACCAATATTAACCCGTACTTGACCATGACGATTATTCATCTCTTAATCATATTATTATTATGTAAATATCTCTTACATCATTTTATTCCTCAATTTTATATAATTTTTCAACATTATCCCAAGTCACTCTCTCCTTGTTAATGTACCAACATTTTTTAATTATTGTAGTGTGTAAAATTACAATTTTTTAAATTTTTCTGGGATAAAAAGGGATTTTCTGAATTCTCGTTCGAAGTCCCAGAAATGTCGTTAGAACGACATTGATTTGTTTTTTCGATAAAGTTACATTTTGCCCCGAAATATAAAATTACAATTTGGGGCTTTTCTGCTTCGATTTTGAAAAAAAACTTAAAACTACAAAGTTGTACAGAACGTGAATTTATACAAGAACTCACGTGCACACTACCAATTTCCACTTAAAACAGTTCTAAAAAATCATACAATGTTCATCCTTTTTCTAAAATAATTTTTCATACGTTTTCTCCACTTTCTTTCACCCAAATTCACATGAATTATATTCTAACAAAATCCAAATATCTCAACATAATTTCTACATGATTATGGGTAATTATAATACAAGGAAAAATATCTAAATCATCAAGTTTATATGAGAATTAACATCAAACCCAATTAACCCTCAAAATCCCAAAGTTCCAAACTCACCATTTTTCTCCTTAATAAACCCAGGATTTTAATTTCGTGATTTACAACCTAAACCATAATTTTTTTTATATCCTATACATGTGAATTTCTCAACTATATGCAATACCTAACCACCAATTTATTTATCAAACCAAAACATACCAAATTTCATAATTCTCATGGGTAAATATTAATCCTATCCTAGCGCGGATATTATACTGACTAATTGGAACAAGAATTACACTTGCCTTATGTGTAGGTCTGAAACTTTGGTGATGATAGTGTAGATACTTCTCCTCCCCTTTTTCGACAAACTTTCGGTGGTTTTAATGGTGGTGCAAGGTGGTTAGCCTCCTTAGATTGCCTAGAAAGTTCCTCGATCTCCAAGAAAACCTCCTCCTCTTCTAAGAAAGCCTTTCCTCTTCTTAAAAAACTTTTCACTCTCTCTCAAAAGTTCTCACATTTTGTTTAGATAAAGTGAACCTATGTTCTCCTAACCCAACACTTATATAACAATTAACAATTTTCAGAGTTACTATTCATCTCCCCTACAAAGTGACCAAAATACCCCATTCGAGGTGTCTATTTGGCTTCCAAATGACCCGAGACTTAAAGCAAACCCTCGGGTAGACTTTTCTAACTATTTAAACCCTTACGGACGTCTCGACGCACTCAAAACGATCATTCGAATCACATAAAAATAATTTACTTTTCATTCCATTCAATTATAGTCCCAACACGACTCACACGCGCATCCCGACTTAATTATCGTAATTGTCGTATTTATTAATCCTGAAATTTTTTGTAAAGTCATAATCATATATTACTTTTAATCATAAAGTAATATTTAATATCAATCACATATTACTTTTATTCTAGTAATATTCAATTCGAATTAATTTCAATTATTTTCACATAAATAATTCCAATTAATCCCCATTGATTTAACCCATTTACTTTTAATTTATCTCATTTTAAAAGTCATTAAAAATACGAGGTATTACAACTATATGAGGTCGATATGGAAAATTATGGTAGAGTGACTTACTTGATCATTTTGAGGTCATGATTGGTTTCGATTGGGTCGAAATAGTCAGAATGATGTACCTAGGTGTGTTGATTGGGTCCCACGGTGATTTTGGACCAAACCGGCACCAGATAAGGGTATTCTGGACATTCAGGAGTTTATGGTAGATGGATCTCCAAAAATATGAGAATCAATCATCCCATTAGAGTGGGAGGCTAAGGTTAGAACACTTTAGAGAGAGGAGTCATAGGAGAGGAAGAGGAGAGGGAAACTAGGCCTTCCCACCCCATTTTTCACTACGAATATAGCCGGAATCGAGATCGGAGCAAGGGAAGAGCAACTCCATCATCAATTAACAAAAATCAGACTTACTCGACCAAGGAAAGTGTTTATCTTGCAGTTCTTTTAAGCATGTTATAATACCCATGTAGTGTAGGGTTGAAATGACATGATTTGGGTGTATTCCTGGAATTTCTTTGGGTGTAACTCATGATTTGGAGTAGGATTCATGTATAATTAATCCCTTTATATAGATAATCTGAAATTTAAAATTATATGATGAGTAACTTGAAAGAAATTTGGGGATATCGATGAATATGCATGAAGAACACTATGAAAAAGGGTTTTGAGAATTTTGGAATTTAATCTATTCTTGGGTATATTTATTATAGATTTGATGTATTATTTATGTTAGAAATTTTCCCTAGACATGTGTTTGAGGTTAGAGCATGTTGGACAGGAGTTTTGGAGAGTTTCATGAAGCTTTGAGGTGTTGACCATGGAGGAAAATGAGTTTGGGATGAAGCTATCAAAAATCGATGAGATTGTTCGAACGAGATTAGTATATTGTTTGAACGATATAAGTAAGTAATTTGAACGACCCTAGGTTTTAGGTCAGGGAGATAGATCTTTTCATTAAGAATGCGTGGCCGCCAGTTTTGTATTTTTCTTATTTTTTTAATTAGTTATGAATTTTATATGGAAGGGTATCCGAGATCGAAATCCATAGTCAGAAAATTAAATCAAGATATAGAATGGTTTATGAACTATATGAGGATTTTTGGAATTTCAATAGACCTATAGTCGGGGCTTAGGCTTAGTCATAATGAGGGTAAAATGAGACTAGGACCTACAAGATTTAAACAATTGTGTTCAGTATCAGGAGTTGAAAACAGGTTAGAGGAAGTGTAGATGATAACCCAAAATTGATACCAGTAGGTTAGTGAGTTTTAACTGTTGAAATTTCTTAAGTAATAACTAGGAAAATACAATTATAATACTATGTGTGAATATAATACTATGTGTACGTTCAGTATTTGAGAGATATAAATACAATGTACTGGATATACTTATAGGTTGTGTGTATACCTATACTAGACATACTTGTAGGTTGTATTTGTGTGTGTGTGTGTATATATATATATATGTTTATATAGGTTGTGTGAATACCTCTGATGTGATTTTCTATGTTTGTTAACATACCTATACTGCCAGCTATCACGGGAGTCTCCATGCAGAGGGTGGTCCCACCTTGGCGACTCTAGCGAGGTCTGGATTTATGCCTCAGAACATGGAACTTAGGGAAGCTCACTATGTGCGGTGTATTAGTGGGACTGGCATGTCATTTGGGTACATTAGCTATGTGCGTATGCCAAAGGCGTAGAACCATGTTCGCCTCCATTGTGTGTTGATTGATTTTTGGGTTCGAGGAGACATTACGAACCAACAATCCTTGATTTGGTACGAGAGGTACATGGATTTTATAGCAGAGTATGCCATCATCATGAGGGGCCATTCCGAGGATGCTATAGTTGTATGTATTATTTGTGTAATATATATAGAAGTGTGATTTATTCTACTTATGTGTGATAGTAGAAAAGATAGATAGTGTATGTCTAAAAATAATGTAAGAGTGATGAACCTTAATTAATGGTGTTATAATAATGTGTGATTATTCTACTTGTGTGACCATAGGAGGATAGATACTGCCTGTCTAAAAGTGATTTAAGTATGGAAAACTTATTCAAAATGATTCAATAATAATATGCGGGAAATATTTGTTATTGGTAGTACGATAGCGTATTGCATGGGCAGTTACAGGGGAGTTGAACCTTTGTGGTTAGATAGATACGGATGTCTAGTTAGGCTGGGTAGCATAACTAGGTAGGACGCGTTAGGTGTGCACTTTGGATGAGGGGTGAGAAACTTAAGGGAGTGTACACGGAACTAACATGCGTATCTAATAACTATTTTTGAATTGTGATTTAAATACTTGTTAAATATTTTCAAAAGGTTTTCTTGGGCTCTGACCCATGTCAAATCTATTTGTCTATGTTCCCAAAATATTTTAGGTATCCATCCACAGGGATGCAAAGCTTGATGAGTCATTCCAAGGATACATAGCTACAACATTATGGAGGTTTGTGGGATTTGATATAGACACTTCAATTATTCATTATTAGATAGGATTTCATTTCATCATTTCATTTGGGCATGTTTCCCCTTAAGACTATTCGGTATTTTAGTTATTCAGGATTTTTCAGACTTGGTTTTATTTCTTATAGACTTGTAGTTAGATTTTATTTTGGGAACCGATGGTTTATTCGGTATTATTTTATTCAATTTTTTATCATGTGATGTTTTAGACCCTATTATTGTGTGGATGGTTTAGATTATTTTATTTCGCTTGTTATTTTGTGAATAATGAAAGATAAAATTTGACACCGGCTTAACATTGGTGGTTAGTAATTTAAAAAGGTTTTTGACCGTGATGCTGAGAATGAACCAAATGAGATTCCTATTTGTTTTAATAAAGGACTGATCACCCGTGGTTAAAATAGCCGAGGTGTCACAGATGGTATCAAAGCATTAGTTTCTAGTGTCCATAGGATATGAGAGGTTTCCTACGATTTTAGTATAGCGTTCTTTGACATAAAGCCCTATTATTGGACTGTTGTTTTCCTCTTCGTATGCACGTTTATGTTTTCCTACTATCAAGTATAGTTGATTTTAATAATATACGAGTTCGTTTGGGTTTAGATATCGAACAATATAGGATGACCATGAGGGTCATTAGAAGGACTACGGGGAGGAAATGCTCAGCAGAAGCCATAAAGTATTCTCGGAACGGTTATCATGATAGGAGTCACCACAATTATTATTCAGGCAGATGATCATAGGATAATCACTAGGGCACATTAGTTTCCCCAAACATCATCGTAGAGAACAGTGGTGCAAATTCAGATTCACCCATCCTAGTCGGTAACGGGGGAAGCCGGAGGGATCCTTTAGAAGAGCCATTTGTAAGGGTTCAGAGAAGAGAGAAAGTGTGACAGTCTAATGTAATAAGATAATCTAAAGGCAATTGCATATGGTGGATTACAGTGGCACCTAGGAATTTAAATTTTGGTATAAAAATTTTGCTCATAGGGGAAGTGTTGCTATAGTGGGAGACAATCACCACATATAAGGGAGTAGATAAGGAATTAATAGAGAAATTTTGGGTGCAATTTCACTGTAAGTTATTTCATCTGCTGTTTAGACAGAGCTGCAAAGGACATTTCTGGACGTATCACAGGAGGGGTGAACAGGGGCCGATTGTGATGAAGAATGTTTTTTGTTTAAGTGAATTTCGTACCTGGGAAGGTAGGTAGGGAGAAGAAAAAGGGTTTTAAGTGTGATGATGGACTCACGAATAGGAGTTGCCTATAATTATGGGAAGTCAGTCTTGGACGACTTATGAACATAGCGTCAATGACGTACTTTTATAATGTTTATATCAATGCTTCCATGAGATGGAAGCCCAGGGAGTTAGAGAGCCAAGCGAAAAAGGTAAGACTAAATCTCATTGATGATAGTGAGGCACCATAGGGTGATACCTTCAGGGGACCCATTTAAATGATCTAAATCAATAAAATTCCTACCAAGTGATGATGAATTCAGTTAGGGCCAGCAGTGTATTCCACTGGGATAACAGAGCCAAAGGAATAATGAGGGTAGCAACCAGGACCAAGACTATTAGGTCCGAGAGAAGGACAGTCCCGATATGGACAATGGGGATAGAGACAGGGGGATGACCCAAAAAGGTGTCTTAGATGAGGAGAGTAGAACCACATGTATCGAATTTTTCTGTAGCAAGTTAGGAGATAGGAGAGGGATGCCAAATAGGGGAAATCATTGTAAAAGTTTTGGATTGGTTTGGATGAGAGTGTTATGTCCAGGAAGCAATTGAAATGTCAGTGTTATTGGCAATCAAAAGTGTGAGTTTTATCCTAAGGTGAATGGGGTATGTTTTGTGTAACATGAGTAAACCACCGTATTTTGTTAGAACTAGGTTCATGCGTGAAATAGGTTTAGTGCGTGTATCGTTGGTTTTACTCATATGTGTATATATTTACTGTTGGGTGGCGGGGCTCTCTTTGGATCCATCTGCAGGGACAGGTGGGGACACTGAGAGGATATATTTTAGTGGGTTAGATAGTTTCAAGAGATGATATTTGAGCATAATGTTACCCTGGGTATGAGTTGGTTAGTGACGGTTTGAGCGATGGTGGACTGTCACAACAGGGCTATTGCATTCTCTATTCCAATGCAGGTTGTGTTGTTTAGCGATGTGTCACCTGGAAGAGGGTTAAGCTCGAATTTATAGTATATCGTGGAGGAGACTTCAGAGCTTATAGTCGTCTCGTTATATTTTATCCTAGTGTGTATGTACTATACTGGTGTGATTCGGGGTATATTAAGTTTACTGTCAAGCGGAGAATTTATCTCATTATAGACATAGCGCATGAGACTTAGTGATTGTAATTGAACAACGTTGTATTACTCCCTTATTGATGGAGAGTGAATAATTTGATTTATGTGTCGGGAAACATGATTTGAGGTGTCTTAGTTATGTGCTTTGGACCCACGGATCTTGATGACCGACAATGCTAGGTAATAGTGAATCGGGGGGTTCCTTATTTGGATTTTGCTTGCGAGACGTCCCGTACATGAACTTTGGCAAATGTCGAAAGTGGGGAGATGTGTGGTTTTTAGGACGTGGATATACTATACTAGTTAATGCACGAATGTGTGGTTAAAACCATGAGTTTAAGGTTATTTTATGATTTAAGGCTAGTAGGAGCCTGGTAAAAATTGTGCAGTTATGCGCATTATACTAGGTGTATGGGAGTCCTAGTTGGTTGGATTTCTAGAATGATCCGCAGTCGAAATATGTGGAAATGTATGAGTTGAACATAAGGGTAGGTAAATAAGGGAGTTGGAATATGGGGAAGTTATAACTTTCTTTAGTAGAATAAGTACTTGAGTCGTTAGTAGATAGGCTCGTCGTAATGGAAAGAGTTGGAAAAATTATAATGTGTTGAGTAGTCACCGAGAGGATATGGTAATTAATGATGGGAATTTTTTGTGTAATGTAACTAGAATAAGTTGGTTCACTAGTATTAAACGATAGGGTATAGATCGTCAGACTGAGGAGTACCATTAGTAGAAGTGTAGCGGGAAACAGCATAACAAGATTCGATTTTGGGAAACGATGGATGTTGTGCGAATAGACATTCGAAACTATTAGTCCCAAAATTATCCTAATTTCGAGGATGAAATTTCTTTATAGGGGGTGAAGTATGTAACACCCCGTATTTCTGAGTATCTAGAAAATTAAATAATTTGGTGATTTTTGGAATTTCACGTGTGCCATAATTTAGTGGAATTAATTATTTCATGTTGATTAAAATATTGATTGGGAGAGATGATGATTAACATTTATGGAATATAATTACTAAGTGAATAGTGATTTGTTATTTTATGTCATAACGAGTAATAGTGACGTGATTGTGTTAGATCTCAACTGGGAGTCGAGAGGAGACTATTTGAGGTCAAGATGGGAAATCATGGTAGAGTGACTCTAATGGTTATTTTTAGATCATGGTTTGTTTCTAATGGGTCAAAATAGTTAGAATATTATACCTGGGTGTGTTGATTGGGTTCCAGAGCAATTTTAAACCAAATCTGCACCAAAAAAGGGAATTTCGATCATTTGGGAGTTTTTGGTATATAGAACTCCGAAAATATAAGAACTATAGCAGCCCATTGGAGTGGGAGGATAGGGTTAGAACACTTTAGATAGAGAGGAGAAGGCCATAGGAGAAGAAGACGAGAACGAAATTAGGCCTTCCCACACCGTTTTCAACCACAAACATCGTCAGAATCGAGATTGAAGCAAGGGAAGATCAACTCCATCATCAATTAACAAAAATTAAACCTAATGGACCAAGGCAAGTGTTTATCCTATAATTCTTTTAAGCATGTTATAATACCAATGTAGTGTGGGGATAAAATAGCACCCCTTTCGAGCTATACCTTGAGGCTTTTTCGAACTTCGCATTTGAGAGGGTACCATAGGGTTGTTCATCTGGGCTATTTATTTTTACCTTCACGATATTACCTTCCCTCCTTCACTCTCTCTTGGTTCACCCTTTGGCAGAAGCAGATTCTATTGATCCAAAAATGTGTGAGGGATGTTCCCCATGAGACTATTTATACAAATATTCCTAACAATGATAGGTATTTGGGTAAGAGGACCTAAAGGTCAGTGTGGCACCAGAGCACCATCCCTAAGACTCCTCTCGAGCATCTCACTCCTATCTTGGTGAGGCCTTTGCTCAACGAGTCTATTTATTCAAAACAGCCTAAGCCTGAACCTACTAGACCCAAGTCAAGGAGTAAGTCAAGAGCCGTTACATTAAAGAGGAAGCATCCTGATGTAGATGTTTCTAGTTTCATACCAACTATTGTTATCCCTACTACCACTGTTATTTCTATGATTATCGCTTCTGCTCCTACTCTACCCCTCATCAGTAAGAACCAGGGAGAGTAGGAAGAAGAAGAAGACTAGTACTGAGACCTATGCTCCTTCCCCTATGCCAGATCAGGGATCTGACACTGATGACCTTGGAGTAAAGTAGATATATAAGACCATGTGAGAGCAAGGTTATGAGGCCCTTGGGCTATCTACTAAGGGAGCTGCTATTACTTCCATTCCTATTGGTGAAGGTACTATAACTCATTCCCTTTTACTTTGAAAAACTAACTTTTTCGGGGCCTTACTTGTTGGTTCCCCTTCTCTATCATTTGAAGAGAAACTAGTCGATTATAGAAGCACTCCCTCCTATGATGATGATGATAATGGTTCTTCTTCAAATCAGATGAAAGTCATTGACCGTTATGAGGATCAGTACTTTAATGCTTCTTCTTTATTTCTAATTTTGGAGGAGTCTTCTGGTGATGGTGCCTTAATAGGGTCCCCTTCTGCCTCCAGTCTTACTACTAAACAACTACTATACGGGCAGACCGCTCGCACTACCATTGTAAGTCTCTTTTTTAAAATTCTCTAATATTGTTTTACTATCTATTTTCATGTACATAATTTAACTATGGCTTGTATCCATTTTCACGGTATTTGTAGGGTGTCTATGTTGCAGCAAGCGATCATGTGCCTTCACCTCCTGCCCGGGGGCCTTTTGCTAGGGCCAGGAATTCCACGTTGGCATCCTCTTTGGGCTTATCAAATGAGGTTTGTTACTTTCCTCTATCCATCAATTATTTCTTTTATTATTAATCTACTCTTTATTTTTCAATTTTTCTTTTTTTGTTTTTAACTCTGGCAGTTGTCTACTGTGTTCCCGACATCAGCGAGAACTTCTTCGATATCTTCTTCTTCGGTCCAGGTAAGCATTAGCTCCCCTGATTATTTTATCTATTACTTGACACATTTTTAAAGTACATCTTTTTGACATCCTTTGTTCTAGTGCATGCAGGTGAGTGTTTTTCTTAGTCGTCTTACCTCACCTCCCCCTTCCTTTGCAGTGAGAGGTTCCCCTTCTAGGCTGCCTGAGAAACTTTTAACTTGTCTTGTTCATTTCCTTTCTCTGCTTTTTTATATTCTCTACACCCATAACTATATCATCTCTGTGTATGCTTTTTTCATAGGGACCTTCTTTCAGCGGTCCTTCTTCTACTAGGGGGAAGCTTCATCCTCAGGAGGCAATGCTCCCGATATATTTCCTTTGGGGAGGATTCCTATCTCTCGTGTTTTCGTGTCTATAAACCCCAAGATACATGTCTTTCCCATACCTTCTAGGTCAATTTTTACTATTGCGTCTAGCGAGCCTATCATACAGATTAGCTCTACCTCTCAGGTATGGCTTATTCTGGTTAGGCCTCATCTCTTACTTTGCTTTTATTTTGATCTTCTGACCTTTTTTGTTATGACTTAGGTCTTCGCATTTACCGCTGCTATCATGTTGGTTGTCTTCACTCTTTCCTGTTTAGAGGGGTTTCAGGTGTGTCTGCATGTAATTCTTTTGTCTTTTCGGCTCTGTTTTCGTGCCATTGGGATTCCATTTTCATACTCCGTCTTTGTGTTTTTTTAATGCTAGTTGGTTTCCACTACCTCTTCTTCACATGCACCTTCGTTTTCCTTTTTAATAGTCACTGCCACGTCTGGGGGAGCTCCTGAGGTAGCACCTACTTTGGCTAGCCTGTCTGAAGTCCCTTTGTTTACAGGGTTTATCCCTAGCTTCATGGGATTAATCTCAGCGATATGTTCAACCTTTGAAAACTCTACTTGTTATCTTGATTACACCTCTGTGCATGCAACATTTTCTTTTCTAACATATATATGGATGTGGTCCCATTCCTTGCTGGACTTAGATTTGAACTCTCAGGTGGGTAGTCTACTAGTTTCCATACTTGAGGAGACATTGGTCATCCCTCCAGCTAGTTCCACTCTTGCTATGACTGTTGAAGAGTCTTTGGAAAGTGTCCGAGTGGGGCGCTTGTAGGTAAATACTTAATCTAATGGCTCCTTTGAGCTTATATATTTAATGTAAATACTCGATGGCATTTACCTATTTATCTATTTACAGGTTAGCACGTCGACTGTCCCTTTGATTGGGGGACAACCAGGGGGAACTACTCTGAGTAAGGTATTATACTGGCATACCTTACTCTGTCTTTGTTCCCTTTTCTTCTTGCTTCAACTATGCAAGTAGGCTCACCTTCACATTCCTATTTCCTTATTTTTAGGTAAGTGAGGCGGCCGTCCCTAGTGTTGTAGGATCTACTGTGAGTGCTATACTACGCACTCCCCAAGTATTAAACTGTCATACCTGAGTTTTTTCTGTCTATTTATGTTGGCACATTTCTCTTCTGCTCCTCTTTTTTTAGGAAAAGAGGATGCTAACATTTGCCTAATCTTTGTTAGGCTGGTGCCCAAGGCCATGTTGTGCCCCCTTGCCTTGGTGACAGTATACTAACTCCCCTTGGCTTTGAGGTAAACTTTTAAGGATCTTTGTTTCAGTTCGAATGTGAATAACCACCTCCTGCTACTTTTCTTCTCTACTACTTATCCCTTGTTACTTTTCATTCTGGAGGATCTAGTTGATGAACATGTTGAAGCCACTGGAGAGGCTGACCATAGTTCCGAGGTGACTGGCAATGTTGGCTCTGATGAGGACTCCTCTATGCCTCTCTCAGAGCCCGAGTCTCAAAACACAGGTTACGGTGGTATAGAGGTGGAGTCCTCTAGTGCTTTCATGAGTGCGCTGTGATGTTTAGAGTTGATCTCTCGATTTTGTGCTCATGAACGAGAAGTGTTGGAGCCGCTTCTGGAGCACCATCCTGAAACTTTCACCTCTCAGAGCATCCTCAATATTGACAACCTTACAGTCTTTAATTTTAAAGCCTTAACTATCCATCTTCATAAGTTCCTGTCTACCCCTCCCACTGATGTGACTGCTTGAAGGGTCTCGTTGTTTCTCCAGGATCTTCATAATCTTCAGTGTTTCTATCATTTCCTGTTGGATTGGCTTAAAGTTTCAGATCATCATTTTCTCGGCACCACCTTTAGGAAGATGATGAAGCTTTATACTTCCCGGTAGACTAGGGAGCAGCAGCGTCAGGCTGAGGCCACCCAGATTCAGACTCATATTCAGTTTTTATAGGCTAAGCTGGCCAAGCTGGAGGCGGTGCTATTAAGGATAAGGCTTGAATAGCTAGGTTAGAGGAGCAGCTCGTTGAGGAGGCTGGTCCCTCTTACACAGACTTTTTCTCCCACCAGAATTTATTTTTCATGTTATCTAATGGATAGATAGTTTGGTTGTTTAGGCTTCTTTTTGTATACTTTTTCATATATAAAGGACTTCGCCATTATTAATGAAAATAGTGTTTTGTTGATTTCTATCATATTGCTCATTTGTTTCTATCTCAAACTTGGTGTCTTGTTACCATGGCATGTGCTAATATCTCCTCTAGATGTGTGGTATTTACCCTTTTTTTACATAAGCAAGTAACATATTTAGAACTATCCCCTTTAACTGCGGGGTACTTACATTTTATCTGTGCAAGTAAAAAAATTTAGAATTGTCCCATCTAACTGTTGGGTACTTGCATTTTATCTGGGTAAGTAAACATTGTTAGAATTGTCCCCTTTAACTGTGGGGTACTTGCATTTTATCTCAAAAAGTAACATTTTTAGAGCTGTCCCCTCTAACTGTGGGGTACTTGCATTTTATCTGGGCAAGTAACTTTTTTTAGCATTGTCCCCTCTAATTGCGGGGTACTTGCATTTTATCTGGGTAAATAATATTTTTTAGAAATGTACCATCTAAACGTGGGTTACTTGCACTTTATCTGGGCAAGTAACATTTTTTTGAACTATCCCCTCTAACTGTGAGGTACTTGCATTTTATCTGGGCAAGTAACATTTTTTAGAACTGCCCCTTCTAACTGTGGGGTACTTGCATTTTATCTTAGCAAGTAACATTTTTTAGGGAAAAATATAGGAGTTAGAGTGTTTGATCTTCTCCTTCTCTTAAATTACCCCTTTTTTTAAATTAGAGCAGGGGAATTTGTTATGCAAAAAACTAGACTAGGACTAATTAATTCATCACAGATGAAAAATAAATAAAACAAACAAGTCACAAGAAATTTTAAAGTGGTTCGGCTCAAAAGAATAACCTAAGTCCACTATTCTGTATTGATGGTCTTGTGTTGTTATCCCGATCCCCTTGTAATGAAGGTGATACAATCTATGCCTTTATTTTTTAGACATTTACATCAATGCATAATGACAATTAAATATATGAATGTTGTCGCTTTATTGGCAATACAGGTTGTAAGACTGCTAGCGCTTGGTTGGCTATACAAATGGGATTTTCGGCTATTGGCTGGGCTTCCCAGTTGGTCGGGTAACAATGTTAGTTAGGCTTCCTTGTTGGTCATTCTTTTCCATCGTGCTGACTTGGACTTGTTCCACATTGGATGACCCGTGCGGACTTGTAATTTTTCTACGTAGGATGGTAAATTTTGGTATCAACAGAAGCCCCCAATGTTTCATACTTGGACTTAATGTGAAAGTGTGGAACATTATGTTTCACAAGTAGTTGGGGATATTTGGTTTAGCTGTAGACCTTCCAGACTTGTGAAATTTATCTATTTGATTGTTGATTTTTGAGCGCGAATGGCAATTCCGTAAATATTTCAAATTTTAGCAAACTTCTATGGGGTATCTTCGTCTTTTCCTTTGTCATATGTCGTAAACCCAAACATTATTCGCTTTAATCATTACTTTTTCCAGTTAACGATGGGTCTTATAAAAAGGGAGTAAAAACTTCGATCATCTTTTACCTCTTACTTATGATTCTGCTGCTATGTTCTTTGCTTTCGTGCGATCGTTTTCTTTTCTGTCTTTAGTTCTTACTGAATCCTTAAATCTTTGTAAGAATATTTCTTCTCCTCTTCTTTGTTTTCTTCATCATGGTTTAATGTATCGAGTCACTTGATAAGTTTAGAACCAATTTTAATATTCCATCTTAGGTTGTATTAGAACATCCCGCTTTTCCTTCAGATTTTTTCTCTCTTGCTCATTGGTTTCCCTCCATCTTTATTACTGAATGTGGTTTCACGTTTCCTCCCAATCCCTTATGTTTGGAGTTTTGTGAATATTTTGACATTGTACCTGCAAGAGTGGCTCCTAATACATGGAGAGTTGTAAATGGAGTTTATAGGTTAAATCAAATTTATGGAACCCATTTAGGGATTTCAAAAATTATGTTTTGTTATAAATGGGTAACTAGTGATACCACCTTTTATTCAAAAATTAGGATTGTTAGTAAATCTTTGGTAGTTAATATCCCTAATTCAAATAGGTATTATTTTGATCATGGGGTCGTTGTAAACAATTGGCAACATGCCATTTAGTTGGGTGTGCTAAATACCAAGGACCTAGGTGTCCGCTCTTTGGCAATAGAATAGGTAGTTTTATGTTTTAGTAAATTTTCCATGTTTATGTTTGATGAAATGTCATACTGACTATTGTTTTATAAATTGGTTTGCAGTTGAGAAAAAAGAAAGTTCCCTAAAGAGAGTGAAGTAAATTTAAAAGAGTTAAAGTTTATCTCGTGTCTTCATAAGGTAGTTGCTAAAGAGCACGTTAGGTCTGCTTCCTATCTGCTCCAGTACAAAAATGATGTTTATTATTCTATTAACAGACCTGTTGTAGACACCCTATTCTAACACCCCCTAACCTCTCCATAGGTATAAACCTAAGTCATACCTCGGGTACTGACCTAGAGGTCATCAGGAACTCTCAGGCTCCGTTTGACCAAAAGTCAAACTCTTCAGCTCGACCGAGACTGAATGAATCTTCAAAGGGCACTGAAACCCCTTTCCAATGGTCCATTCCGTGCGCGATTCTAACTTATAGTGCGGACGAATGATCCGTTTCCCCCCGAAACTTGATGAGGAAGTCATCGGACGCTCCCATGATCTGTTTGACCAAAGTCAGCCCTTCATCTCAATCGAGACTGAATCAATCTTCGAAGGGAACCGAAACCCATTTCCAACGGTCCACCTCGTGCGCAATTCTGACTTACGGTACGGACGACCGATCCATTTTACTCCGAAAGGTCACGAAACGCTTTCAGACCCCGGTTAACCAATGTCAACTCCCCAAACCGAGTTAAACTCTTTGGAATGACAAATTATATCTCCTAACCTTTCCAATGGTCTGTCCCGTGCACAATTTTGACTTATCATGCGGACGAACGATCCTTTTGCGTTAGACGTTTTCCCGTACAAAGGAACGATGAATGCTTCTGAGCCATATTTGACCCAAAGTCAAATCTCGAACCCGGGAGCAGTCCAAAAGATTTTCTAAGGTATCTGAAGTACCTTTTCAACAGTTTTCCGTGTGCCCAATTCAGATCAAGGGCCTGCTCTCTACGACCAATTTTCTGAAGGAACCTGAAAGAGACTGCCAAACGACAAGTTCCAAACCCTGCCTTTCGGCAGTGTGCCTAAACATACCTTCCGATTGGCAGGACCAGGGCTATGTCGATCGTCAATACTCTGGTCCTATAAAAAGGAGGGCCTAACCTCATTGCAAAGGAAGAGAATATCTGAAATCCATCACTCTCAACAAGCTCAAAAAACCACTCTCAAAGTCAGCATGATTTCCACATCCACACCCCTTTCCAACCTTCACTTTTCATCATCCTTTCCATCAAACTTGGTGAATTAACTACCCTCCATCATCACCCAAGTGCAAGGGATTCTCTCTAATATCCAAGATCACGGTCAAGATCTTCAAGAAGGTCCAACTTTCTCAACTCTCTCGTTAAATTCTCCTAAATTCGCATTAATTTGTTTTATTACTTAGCACTTTTATTCTCTCATATCACATATCCTAATATACTTTTTATCTAGTATTATTTCACATCTCTTATTTTCATATAAATAAAACCCAAAAAAATAAGAAAAATAGGGTCTGCTCATAAATTCCAAACGGGAATTCTCACAACTAAAACACTTTTTCACACACACACACACACACACACACACATATATAAGAGAAGTTCCCGGTTGGATTTATGGGATAAATCCCACCCCTCATTTTGCATATGAACTATATGGACTTTGATTCCACTATAGGCTACGTAAGCGTCTCGGGGTAAAACCCGAGACTCGAGTCCTCCCTTCCTTTTTTCTACTTTTTTTCTATTTTTTTTATATTCTTTAAAACTTAACTCTCTTAGACTCTCTATATACATATTTGTTCTTAGTGGCGTATTATCCCGCATGCGTTATCGTTCCATTATAACGATCAATGATAGGATAATTGCGTAAATCCTATTTTCTAATATTACTTTTAGGAACATTCCTACGGATGACTCGCTTTATCTCTTCCATGATACAAGTCGATGATTCCTATTTCCACTATATATACACATGCACACATATCATGGGGAAATAAAGGAAAATAGCAATAACCCATGAGAGACCGTAAGGATGGAATGGGTGCCTAACTCCTTCCCATTTTGTAACTTAGCCTCTGGACCCTTTTCGAATCATTTTGGTTTCGTATGCATCAGTATGTCTTTGGATGCTGTCCTTCGGGATGGCTCACTTTTTCTTTTGTCTGTTTTGAGTAAAATAGACTGGCGACTCTATCTCTCTACATTTTAACCTCATCACCGACGTCGATCGAAACACTCCCGAGAGGGATGCGCGAGACCAAGATCCTATCGAGACGAAGGGGAGACACCCCCCTCTTCGTCGCCTCTCCTGCCGTGAGGATCGGAGGGGATGGCCACAGTGGCGACTCTGCTAGGGAATTTTTATTTTCTGGGATAGATTCTATTTACATGGGTGTTATATTTGTTTATATTTTCCCCTATTTTGCATGTTCCCCTTTACTATTCATGTGTACCTCATGCTTATGCTTCTATTCAAACACTTATAGAAAATTCTCCATGTACACTTCACACCACATGCACCTAGGATCACATATATCCCCATGATGCACGCACCACCCACCCATACTTGGTATACCATCGGTACTCGTACTTTGCTCCCTATTAGGCATGATCAAGAAAGATACTCTCATAAGATACTAATCAGAGAATCATGCATGATTAACACGATATCACCAAAGAGAATTGTGATTGACCAAATTTTGTCCAGTAACTGGAGGGTCACTTCGTGATGGGAGCTAATTCGGTAGGGTGCAGTTATCCTAAGCGATATGAGTCTCACCTTCCATTGGCCAAGTTCCTTCGACGTATATCAAATGGTTCCTCCACATCGTCCTGCTTGACCGAAGTCATGACGAGAGGTATATCGCAGGGAACTCGTTCACGTACGCCGAGTATATCGAATTCGCTCTCACACATACCGTCCCCACGAGGTATATAATGAGGCAATTTACGTACACTCAGGTATATCAAATGGTTTGTCCACACGTACCGATTGCCCTCAAAAGAAAGACGTATATCGTGGAAGCCACGCTAAAGGGGGAACCCTTTTCGATTCACCCAACCAACTGCATACCCGTATATAGGTGTCAAGCCTAGGACACACATGTTAGATTGTCGATTTTAACCCGAAACTCTACCGAAATTCTGGATTGGTCTGTCGCCTAAATTTTTGCGCATTTTTGAAATGGGACCTTGCCCGTAAGCCTGGTTACAAGTCCAGACATAGCTTTGCATACGTTACAAACCTAACTTTTTCAGGCTCGGTTCCCGTTCGACATTTCATTTTGCATTTAGGAGAATTTAATACAAGTGAGAACATAATAATAATAATAATAATCATGCTGAGACCTGTCTCCCAAAACATTTATCCTTTCTTTATAAAAAAAATCCAAAAACATTTCTCCATTCTTTATTAAAAATCCAAAAATATTTCTCTTTTCTTTATCAAAAATCCAAAAATATTTTTTCTTTCAATCTCAAAAAGAAAAAAAATTAAAAATATTTTCCTTCTTTCTTTTCAAAAATAAATCCCATTTTACGCCTTTTTAGGTCGATCGCACACCATTGGCCTGGCTACTTATTGGCTTCGATCTTCAGTCAAATCACCCTGGAGATCCATCCGTTCCCTTGAAACCTCTTTCGAGTCCGGTATCCATCTGCTTTCCATGGAGAACACATATCAAGTACCAATTGCGTAGATATCAAGATTGACAACCTTCAGACTGAGATTCGAGAGATGCAACAAAACAAGGTTCCTATTCCTCGAGAGCCCGAGGCCCTATTCCCTCATGTTATGGGTCCACCTGAGCCTATTTGGGTTATCGAAGAGTATCAGCACGCTCCACGTGCCCCTCCTGCTAATGGGCCATCGCTGCCCAGCTTTCTATGCCGAACTTTACCCAGCCTGGGGCTAACCTACCTATGATCATTGATCCGAAAAAGGAAGAATTGAACAAGGTTAAAGAAGATCTCAAGATTCTAACTAAGAAGTTCGACCTAGTCAGAATCTATGGAAATTACTTGAACTACACCCACATGTCCCCTTATCCTAAGGTAAGATTACCCGAGAAGTTCAAGATGCCAAATATCAAGAAATTTAGAAGAAGTGGACCCATGATTGTTCATCTTCGCATTTATCATCATTCTGTGACTCTCCTAGAGGCTTCTAAAGAAGTGATGGCCCAATTATTTCAGTAAACTTTGAAGGATAGCACTCTTCGATGATTTTTATCTCTTGAGGAGTCCAAAATCTGTAGCTGGGAGGATGTAGCCCGAGAATTCATGTCACAGATACAACAAAGAACTTGAAGTCACCCGCCGTGATTTAGAACTGCTCAAACATAACTCTGGGGAATCAATCAGTAACTTCGTAGCCCGATGGAGGGAAAAAACATCCACTATGACCAATCGTCCATCCAAGGAAGAACAAGTCAATATAGTGAAGAAGAACTTCTTACCCCATGTACGAGCAACAATGGTTTAGGGTATCAACCGTCAGAACAACAGCTCAGAATGATCTGCCAATCTCGACCAAAGATAAGACTAGACTGCATCCAGACTATCCCAGGTGACTCCTTTAATGGATGATTCATCAAAAAGAGAGAAGACTTCCCCTTTTGCGGCTTTCCGGAACCCTGGTATGGCCATACAGATAAGAAGATGAAGCCTGGAATGGAGACCTTTTTCCAGGACAGATACCCATGGGCCGAAAGTTCCCAACACTATGTACAACCGCTCATCAGAGATACCAAAGATTTCGAGGGAAGTGACTCCAAAGATTACTTTAACTTATAAACACTGGTGCTGACACTCTACATGGTTCATTCAAGCACTACATCACTGGATCGATCCCACCTGATTAAAGCTTCTTATACACCTCCACTCAACTGGCATGCTACGCCCGTTCTACCTATTGAAATCCCATCTAACCCCAATGTTTACCCCATTCTTCTTCTATTATATTTCCTTGCTCAAATGTAATGGAGACCTCATTTGATGAGGTTCTCAATGCTATTTTTCCTATCAATAAAATAAACAAATATTTTTAGTATCTTGATGTTCCTTACATTAATTGTTTAGATTCTAATCAAAGTTTTGATGATGATGATGATTTTGCAAATGAACAATTCTTAACTGATCTATATAAGGTTAATAACAAACAACATAACCGAGCTCAAGTTAATAAAGAAGAGACTGTTATTGTTAACCTTGGTTCTAGTAGACAACTACGGGAGATTAGGACAGATACCTCGGTTTTGCTACACTATTATGCCATTTGGTCTTAAGAATGCTGGGGCTACCTACCAGAGGGCTGCCACGACCATACTAAACGATCTGATTCACAAAGAAGTCGAGGTATATGTAGATGATATGATTATCAAGTCCAAAACTAGAGAAGGTCATATTCTCGCATCCCGAAAGTTCTTCGAACGACTGCGACGATATTAGATGAGACTCAATCCACAGAAATGTGTCTTCGGTGTTACAGAGGGAACACTCTTGGGATTAATGGTCAGTGAGAAAGGGATAGAAGCAGATCTTGCTAAGATAAAATCCTTGCTTAAGATGCCACCTCCCCGAACATAAAAATAAGTCTGTGGTTTCTTGAGGAAATTGCAATACATCATCCGGTTCATCAGCCAACTAACCTCTATCTGTGAACCGATTTTTAAACTCCTCCGAAAGGATTTAACAAAGATTTGGAATGAGGCCTGCCAATAAGCTTTTGACCGAATCAAATAATATCTTACCCAACCTCCGGTACTCATGCCACCATAGCCTGGTCACCTCTTACTTATATACCTAACCATAACCGACACTGCAGCTGTGGCTTTGCTAGCCCAATACCTTAAAGACTCCCGTAAAGAAAGATCCATCTATTACGCCAGTCGCAAATTGGATAGGTACGAAGTCAACTACACTGCTTTGGAAAAAGAATGTGTCGCGCTTATTTAGGTCACCCAAAAGTTGCGATACTACATGATCACCTTCCTCATTAAGCTTATATCCCGAATGGACCCCATCAAGTACCTGCTTGAGAAACCCACCTTATCCAGCCGAATGGCTCATTAGTTTATGCTCTTAGACGAGTTTGATATCGTGTACGTCACACAGAAATCCATGAAAGGAAGATCCATCTCTGACTACCTCGCTGACTACCCCATGGAAGAAGCTGATGTTTGGATCTCTGAATTCCCAGATGAAATATCCTCTGTGATGCTCAAGATAACCTTCGATGGAAAATGTTCTTTGACGGCGTTACCAATAAAAAGGGATATGGCATTGGGATACTTCTGATCTCCCCAAATGACTCCCACACTCCCATCGCCATCAAATTATATTTCCCCTGCACCAATAACATGACTGAATATGAGGCGTGTACGGTAGGCCTCAAAGTTACTCTCAAGAAAGGTATTCAATGCATAGATGTCTACGAGGATCCTGCCCTCATCATTGGTCAAGTGCTCAAAAAAAAGGAAAGTCAATGACGAGAAACTCCAACCATTCAATGCCCACCTATAAGAACTAGCCTCCCAATTCCAAGACATCACCTTCCATTACCTACATCGAGCAAAAAAAATAACCTAGTCGATCCCTTTGATGCCCTAGCCTTCATGGTCGACATGCTAGAAGGAATAACAATGGCCCCCTTCTTGGTCCAAAAGCAAGACAAACCAACCCACTGGCACCACATTGAGCACATCACCAAAGAAGATCCTGAGCTAGGTAATTATTGGTATTATGACATTTGGCACCTTCTCAGGCATGGTAGGCATCCTGAGAGTTCCAACAAGAACGACCGAGCAACCCTCCGAAGACTGGCCGCCAAATACATCATTTTTCATAAAGCATTGTTCAAGAGAAACTTCGATGGAACTCATCTACACTGCATCGCAGGGGCTAACATTGAAAAGGTGATGCAAAGAATCCACAATGGGGAATACGGACCCCACATCAACAGTCACATGCTTGCCAAGAAGATCATACGATAAGGCTACTACTGGACCAACATGATCCAGGATTTCATTGCCTATGTCCGAAGATGCCTCAAATGCCAATAATTTTCCAACCTTCAACACCGGCCTCCGCATGAATTATACAACATGACTTCTCCCTGGCTGTTCTCCACCAGGGGCATCGACATTATAGCGAAGGCTACACCCAAGGCTTCCAACGGGCATGAGTTCATTATAATTTCCATTTATTACTTCACCAAATGGGTCAAAGTAGAGTCATACGCAATCCTGAATGCCAAGAAAGTGGCCAAATTTATCAAGAAACCCATCATCTGCTGATAAAGGGTCCTGCATGAGATAGTGTCAAATAACGGGTTACATTTCGAGGAAGAAGTCACAGAAGTGGTCAATGAGTATGGGATCCAAATACATAAATCTTCTCCTTACCGACTTCAAAACAATGGTGCAGTCAAAGCCGCCAACAAGAACCTCAAAGCCATCATCAGCAAGATGACCGAAGGCTGTCGAGATTGGGTCGATAGAATCCCATACGCCCTCTGGGGCTATCAAACCTTAATCCAAACCTCTATTGTTTCTACCCCTTACTCTCTACTCTACGTTATGGAAGAATTCCTACCCGTGGAGCTGGAAATACCCTTATTACGCGTCATGCTTGAAAGTAAAGTCAGTGAGGAGGATTGGCATCAAAGTTGTCTCGACGAGCTGTCACTCTTGGATGAAAAGAGACTGAAGGCATTGTATCACATACAAGGGTACCATCTTTGAATAGCGCGTTCATTTAATAAGAGAGTCAAGGACTGCAGTGTTCGAGAAGGGGATTTAGCCCTCAAAGAAATAGTAGAGCCCATCTGGGACCCCAAAGGGAAACTCAAGCCCAATTGGAGTGGCCCGTACATGGTGAAGAAGATCTTATCCGGCGGGGCCTCCATGCTCACCGACTTAGATGGAGAATAGATGGCTCGTACAGTTAACCTGGACCGTCTCAAGAAATTTTACCCCTAGTCCAAAATCTCGGCGCGCTACAACTCTTCTCATCTCTTTTCTATTCTAAAAAAAATCTTTTCATTTCCCTCTACCCAGAACTACGTGGGCCTGATCCTCTACCAAAATCATTCTCAGAAAAAATTAAAACCTATCAAAAAACCCCAGAGGTACGTAGGCACCTCATACATCTTACATGAGCACGGCCCTTTCTTCTTCATAAAAAAACTATTCTTTTCTATTTCCGAGAATGACAGTTCATTCTAACATATATTTGAACAAAAGGATTATGCATGCCTTAGCGATCAGTATAGATAATTCAAAATACAAAACTCATCAAAGGGAACTGCTGGATGATCAAAAACTTATTTATTTCATTAATAAGAAATTACAATGCATTTACATAAAGGAGTGGACAACTCCCTAACTTCCTAAAAAGCCAAATAAATGCCCAAACTTATTCCCCAGTATGAAATAAACTCCCCCCAAGAGCCCTACTCACAGCTACCAGAGGAGCCCGCCCCATCATCGTCATCTACATCCTGGGGTCCCCAAGATTCCCCTACCTGAATAGAGTGCCGCAGACGCTCCACGGACCGATAAGCTCAAACCAACCTCAAAAAAATACCACAACCCCTTCATGGTATCAGATAAGGAAAGAAACCTTTGTCCAGTCTCCACCACCAACATCTTGATGACTATTTTTCTCCAAAACCATTGCATATAATCCCCAAGGATGTGCCAAACTCTCCAATCAGACTGAGAGGGACGGGTCAATGGACGCTGACTCTCCCATAAAGAGCCAAGACGCATGCACAGACGCTCTATCAAATCCTCTCCCAGAAAGAAGTCTAGTATCCGAGGTGGCACGATCTGCTCCCAGCCAAATTGGCGCAGAAGCCGCCAAGGGAAATAAAAAGAGGTATGTCTTTGACCAATATGAGTATTCTCCTAATTTTAAAATAGGCAACAGCTGCCCCCACTAAGTAAGTGACCAGTACAGATTTAGAGCCCCGTGCTCCACAAACCTGTTCTCCCAGCTCTCAATATCCAGACCCACACTGATGAAATGGCACAAAAAGAAGTTGGGTACAGCCGACAAAGGGTATTCCGGAGGAGTCACCAGGCAGAATCTTTCAGATAACCACATGAACAGCATCACAGGGCTACTCCTCAAAAAGTTAGAACAACCTTCTCGCTAGGATCTAAGCCATTCAAAATCTCCACCAGTATCATCGTCGCAGGATTGCAATGGTAGGACATCCATGAGGTAATAGCTGTAAGTTATGGGTCCACCAACAGCTCCCCGATCACCAGTAGTAACTTCGAAACCAAGCCCAGAACAACAGCTCCGGCATATCCAGCATCACCAACCTCTTGCAAATGCATGGATCGTAACACCGCCGAAAGAGAAATCATACCTCCAGGCACCAGTGATCTGGCCGCCGACGATGAAACACAAAGAAGCCCGACCAACAACTCCCTGGGAGAATGGGAAAACTCAGGCAGAGTCGTATTAATGCTAGGATTTATCCCCAGTATGGCAGAAAATTCCTCGTAGGTAGGAAAAATCATCCAACCCGAAGCAGAAGACATGATCCTCAGGATACCAAAACTCGACAGCCACTAGCAACATGTTCCACTTTATGGGATGATTATGCCATAAAGAAACTCGACGCATGTTGAAAGCATCGTAGTCGATATTATAGGATCACATCGTCTCCAAAGTCTCGAGGTAGTTGGAAAACTCAACACTACCAGGGAGAGCCATCTCACAGAACAAGAAAGTAGGAATGTGAAGGTGTGAGGAAAACACTCCACCCTTACCCCTCTTTTATCCTTAAAAACCCCCACAAAAGACATAACCCCTGCAGAAATCGGAGGAAATTATGCCCCACAAGGTACCAAAGGCTGAAGGGGGTACCAATCAAAGCATTGAATTGATGGGACTGGACTGACCTGCCGTTAGGCAGGACAAGGTGCTTGCCGATCGGCAACCCCGTACTTTTGGAAATTTTCCTTTTTCCTCTTTTGGAAAAATTCAGAAAACTCAAAATAAATTGATATTCTCAACAGAATTTCAAAAATCCCCTTTTCATCTTCATATAAATCCTCATTGTGGATAAAACTTTCCTTCAAAATCCCAATAATATTTCTTTTTATGGTCTCAGCAGCAAAGTAAAAAGCGCGTGTGCATGCATTCATTCATTCATCACTAACAGAAGATAATAAAAAATTCCATTGCATTGCATAGATAGGTTTCTATGTTACATCATTTTTGCAGGGAAATAAAGAAAAGAAAAAACAATGGGACTCAGACCGAACCCACATTCTCTCGCTCTCACTTACCCTTTCCCCTCTCTCTCCTAAGAGCTTCCACCCCTGCGACACGCTCTCTTTCCCCTGCGGCGAGATGACGCACCATCGCTACCTGAACCAGACTTCTCCCCGGATGAGGCAGATGACACCAAGTAAGAAGGAACAGGAACCACGTCCCGAATATGGGCAGTCACTAAAGATATCCAGTCCCTAATGTCCCTCAGCCAAGTGGTGCACACCCGGACTTGTTGCAAGAAAATGTAGAATTAGTATCAACCAGAGAAGATCAAAAGAAATAAAAAAGAAACCAAGAGAAGAATAGAAAGATATACCAAAGAATGAAGAACCTCCTCTATCAAGACTAACTCCTCCGGGTCCATCGCATGAGGACAATGAAGTATAGGCACCATCCCTCCATCAGCCCGTCGGATGTTGTATGAAGGAGTATGCAATCGTACAAAGGGGACCTCCAAAGTTATCACCGCCACAAATTTTGATGGATCGCCACCGTTGTGGGAGGACCCCACTGGACGACTCGAACCCGCAGGAAGGAAGGGCAATGCATCATATATGTTGGGCGCCACTAGTCATCTCATCATAAAGTCCATATAATCATACGGCATAACCGTATCGGTGTACAACAGATAAGACTCGTCAATCATCCTCGGGATCCTAGCATCCTCTGGAAACAGTCTCTCCCATCTCATAGACATAGGGGGCCTCGCAGGTGGCACCACCACCTCCTCCTCAGCAATTTGTCGGACCACCCTCTTCCCGAGATACCAAGAGTGGCCAAACTCATGCATCAGCAAATGCCTCATCTGCGCATTCACTCCACTCAACCCCGTGTCTTGAACAGTCATCCCTCAAGCGTAAAAAGTCACCTGAACAATCCCCAACAGATATGAGTCAAATATAGAGTCAAAACACACAAAGATCGGGACTGAAGAAGAAAAAGGCCATTCAAGACCTGACGCACCGCCTCCAAAGAGAGAGACCTCCTCGACTGCCGATTGCCCTTTCGCCATCGATACAATAGATAAAAGTCCCCAACTGTCTCATCCTTTAAGGAGATCAGTTGGGTATTACACCCAATCACCTCATAGAACCGCGTCTGCCAAAGACCGACTGAATGCATCCAGAGAAAAATAAAGGGTCGCCAAAGTCAGGCTCCCCCAATCATAGAGAGGGATGATCGAAAACATCCTCATATATGGTAAAAAACATAAGTGGACAATGTCGTCGCTCGACGTCACCAGAAATTCCCCCAGTACCAATGAAATAAATAACTGCGCCATCTGTCTCACCTGCAGCCTGTCCTCCACATCAATAACCCTGTCCAATAAAACATCCTCCAGCAGCGACAAACGGATGGAATCCCTAGACACTATCCTCCCCACATCACCAAGCGTCGCTCGCACAGCCTCCGGCCTCACCCACAAAGAGAGATCCACCTCTATCTGCTCTCCATCATAATCCAGCCCTAGCAGTTACTGCATATCTATGGGAGTCACAGACATCTCCCTGAAATCAAAATGGAAAGTATGGGTAGTGTCCCACCACCTCCACCCCAGAGCGCATAAGACTGTCGTCGAGCGAGGCGTCTCATCCAGCACAGATGCCTACCTCCCAAAGCCTGTTAATGATACCACCCAACGCACCACAGGTGGAAGACGCTCCCAGACATCCTTAAGCCCCGTCGTCCCGCGGGCATGCATAGTCGACAGAGAAACATCAGACTTCCAAAAGAGAAAAACCTTGTCAAAACCAAAGAAAAAAAGGAAAATCACAAAAAATGGAATGCCAAAAGTCATTTTACTTACATAACCGCCAGGGTTCACCACCCTTGAAGAGCGATGACGCGACGGCTCCCGCAGCAAAGTTCGCTCATCCGCAACCGACTCGAATGCGTCAAAAGAGTTCTCACTCCCCAAAGCAAGAAGCGCCTTGGCCCTCCACTCTATGTTTGCCTAGTCATCAACATCCAACCACTCCCTATGTACTGCAGTGCTCACAAAAGCGTCCATTTTTTAGATTACGGAATACTAGAACAATTCGCAGAAGAAAAATACAAAAAGAGAGAAGGCAAGAATCTGTGAAAAATGGGGGAACCCGCCCATTTTTATAGGATGACAAGGGTCATGCCGATCGGCACTGCACCCCCACCTACTGATCGGCACTGAACCTTTGCCTTCTCGCGGTAGCTTAAAAGTCCATGCCACTACCGAATGGCACCATCCACACTATGTCGACCAGCACCCCCTTAAATTTTCGTACAAAAACTCCCAAAAAATACGAAAAACCCCTGAAAAATCCTCAGAAAATTCTTAAAAATCCCGAAAAGGATTTAGAACATGTTCACCAAGAAAATTTCGCACTTTCTCAAGCAGAATCCTTATTTCCCCAGCGAAAATCTCAAAATCCAAGTGAATCTCTCCCCGGCAACGTCCCCAGAGGACCTCTAAAGTATCCAAAACTTCAGGATCGTCTCCTATTATCCAAAGGTATCAAATTTCCCCAAGAAATACTTTTAAACCCTAGACCACCTAATCACTTCCCCAGCATCAAATTGGTTGTTCCCCTGATAAAGTCTCCAAAAGACACGAGGATTTCCCCAATAATTGGCTCCCCAGCTTAAATTAAAATTGCAAGGTAATTTCCCCAGTAGAGTTCCCCGTGGTCACCCTCATCTTCAAGCCCTCAGAATTGGATTCGACCCGCAGAATTGGTCATCTCAACTCAAGCCCTCAGAATTGGCTTCGACCCGCAGAATTGGTTATTTCAAACATAAGCCCGCAGAATTGGATTCGACCCACAGAATTGGTCATTTCAATCTTAAGCCCGTAGAATTGGCTTCGACCCGCAAAATTGGTTATTTCAAACATAAGCCCGTGGAATTGGATTCGACCCACAGAATTGGTCATTTCAATCTTAAGCCCGTAGAATTGTCTTCGACCCGCAGAATTGGTCATCTCAATTTAAGCCCGTAGAATTGGCTTCGACCCGTAGAATTGGTCATTTCAAACTTAAGCTCGTAAAATTGGCTTCGACTCGCAGAATTGGTCATTTCAAATATAAGCCCGCAGAATTAGCTTCGACCCGCAGAATTGGTCATTTCAAACTTAAGCCCGTAGAATTGGCTTCGACTCGTAGAATTGGTCATCTCAACTTAAGCCCGCGGAATTGGCTTAGACCCGCAAAATTATTCATCCCAAACTTAAGCCCGCAGAATTAGCTTCGACCCACAGAATGGGTCATCTCAACTTAAGCCCATAGAATTGGCTTCGACCCGCAGAATCGGTCATTTCAAACTTAAGCCCGCAAAATTGGTCATTTCAAACTTAAGCCCATGGCATTGGCTTCGACCCGCAGAATTGTTCATCTCAACTTAAGCCTGCAGAATTGGCTTCGACCCATAGAATTGGTCATTTCAAACTTAAGCCCGCAGAATTGGCTTCGACCCATAGAATTACATCTCAATTTAAGTCCTCAGAATTGGCTTTGACGCGCAGAATTGGTCACCCTCATCTTCAATCCCTTAGAATTGGCTTGGACCCGTAGAATCGGTCACCCTCATCCCTAAGCCCTCAGAATTGGCTTCGACCCGCAGAATTGGTCACCCTCACCTTCAAGCCCGCATAATTAGCTTCGACCTATAGAATCGACCACCCTCATCCCTGAGCCCTCCAAATTGGCTTTGACCCACGGAATCGATCACTCAGAATGGGCTTCGACCCACAGAATCGATCATCCTCATCCTCATCCTTAGGTCCTCAGAATCAACCTCGATCCTCTAGTCCTCCTCTTTCAAAGACATCATGTGGTGTCTATTCGACGACTATCATTTTTTCCAAACTCACCCGTCGAGGGGCTCTATAGACACCCCATTCTAAAACCCCCCTAACCTCTCCATAGGTCCCTAGAACCTCCCCTTATTACTACAAAGCTAAGTCATACCTCGGGTACTTACCTAGAGGCCATCGGGCACACCCAGGCTCCATTTGACGAAAAGTCAAACTCTTCAGCTCGACCGAGACTCAATGAATCTTCAAAGGGCGCTAAAACCCCTTTTTAATGGTCCGTCCCATTCATGATTCTGACTTACGATGCGGATGAACGATCCATTTACCCCCGAAACTTAATCAGGAGGTTACCGGACGCTCCCAGTCTTCGTTTGACCAAAGTCAACTCATCATCTCAACTGAGACTGAATGAATCTTTGAAGGTCACTAAAAACCCTTTCCAACGGTTTTCCCCATGCACGATTCTAACTTACGGTACGGACGAATGATCTGTTTTACTCCGAAAGGTCATCGAACACTTCCAGGCCCCGGTTAACCAAAGTCAACTCCCCAAGCCTAGTCAAACTCTTTGGACTGTTAAAGTACATCTCCTAACCTTTCCAACGATTTACCCCATATGCAATTCTGACTTACCATGTGGATGAATGATCCGTTTGCGTCCGACGATTCCCCGTCCAAAGGACCGAAAAATGATTTTGAGCCACATTTGACCCAAAGTCAACTCTTGGAACCGGCATTAGACCAAAATATATTTGGAAGTCTCTAAAATACCTTTCTAATGATTCACTCGTGCACGATTTGGATCAATGGTTTATTCTCTATGGCCAATTTTTCGAAGGAACCTGAAAGAGACTGCCAAATGGTAGGTTCCAAACCCTGACTATCGGTCGTGTGCCTAAACATACCTGCCGATTGGTAGGACCAGAGCTATACCGATCGACAATGCCCTGGGCATATAAAAAAGATGGCCTGACCTCATTTCAAAGGAAGAGAAGATCTGAAATCCATCACTCTCAGTAAGCTCAAAAAAACCCTCTCGAAGTCAGCGTGATTTCCACATCCAAACCCCTTTCCAAAGTTCACTTTTCATCAACCTTTCCATCAAACTTGGTGAATTAACTACCCCCATAATCACCCAAGTGAAAGGGCTTCTCTCCAACATCCAAGATCAATCTCAAGATCTTCAAGAAGGTCGAACTTTCTTAACTCTCTCGTTAAATTCTCCTAAATTCGCATTACTTTGTTTTATTACTTAGCACTTTTATTCTCTCATATCACATATCCTAATATAATTTTTATCTAGTATTATTGCACGTCTCTTATTTTCATATAAATAAAACCCAAAAAAATAAGAAAAATAGGGTTTGCTCATAAATTCCAAATGAGAATTCTCACACTTTTCTCACAACTAAAACACTTTTTCACACACACATACATACATATAAGAGAAGTTCTCGATTGAATTTATGGGATAAATCCCACCCCTCATTTTACATATGAACTACGTGGACATTTATGCATCTATAGGCTACATAGGCGTCTCGGGGTAAAACCCAAGACTCGAGTCCTTCCTTCCTTTTTTTTGTACTTTTTTCTATTTTTTCTATATTCTTTAAACTTAACTCTCTTAGACTCTCTATATACATATTTTTTCTTAGTGGCATATTATCCCGCATGCGTTATCGTTCCATTATAACGATCAATGCTAGGATAATCGCGTAAATCCTATTTTCTAATATTACTTCGAGGAACATTCCTACGGATGACTCGCTTTATCTCTTCCATGATACAAGTCGATGATTCCTATCTCCACTATATATACACATGCACACATATCATGGGAAAATAAAGGAAAATAGCAATAACCCATGAGAGACCGTAAGGGCAAAATGGGTGCCTAAAACCTTCCTATTTTGTAACTTAGCCTCCGAACCCTTTTCGAATCATTTGAGTAAACCAAAATGGGTGTCTTTCAGAATCATTTTGGATGTTGTTTTTCGAATCAATTCTGGTACTCCTCCGAACCACGGGGGTGGATGCCAAGCTCCCTAGAAAGAGGGTATCTGAATTGGCTACTCAGAACCTTGCATCAGTAAGTAATTTCCATTGTCTTGGTTTGGTTATCATTTATATTCTTCATATTCTCGCTTTAATCTTTATCTTTTGTAGTTATTGGTACACTTCAATAATATGCTGGAGAAGCATGATGAAATTAAGCCCTCTTCTTCTTCAAATGAGGTAGAATAAGACTTATATGGTCTGAAAAAGTCTCTGCTTGAGTCTCAACATGCCTTGGAGACTGAGAAGAGCACTTGGGCAGAGAAACTGAATACAGTTGAAACTGCTCGTCAAATGTTTGATACAAATGCCCTTGAAGCAGAGCGCAAGGCTAATAAAGGGGCTTAAGAAAGAGGAAACTGTGCAAAAGAATGAGGAAGTTGAGAACTATAAAGAGGGAGCTGAGAGCAGGGCAGAGGAAGCTGAGTGCAAGGCAAAGGCTACTGAAGATCTTTTATCCTCTGCCAAAGATAAGGGAAAGTCTATTGTGATGGCTTCCTTCAGTGTTGGTTGGGACAAGGGCTGGATCAAAGACATTTTTGGTACTTCTGCTCAGATTGAGATGTGAAGCAAAAATATTTCAAAGATGGTTAGGTTGCTGCCCTTTAAAAGTTAAACACAAATGGGAACTCTAAACTTTTTCAGAGGTATATTCATGGTCCTCTTTCAGTCATAGAGGATGAGGTTGAAGATGAAGCTAGTTCTGAAAAGTCTTTATTTATGGTTGAGTCTATTTCCAAACAACCTGAAATCCATGAATCTTCTATTCCTCCAACCGAGAAAACTGAGAAACTCTAGCCTGTAACCCCTTCTTCTCAGCAGAGCAAGAAGGTTGAAATTGATAGGGAGAAGGTGTAACGTTGTTCAAAATTTTTCCCTTTTACTTTTGTCATTTATTTTTCCTTTGTTTTGATTGTACTTGAACTCTTTATTATCAATAAAAGAACCTTTTGTTGTTCTTTTTTTTGTCTCCTGTTGATTATATATGTTCTCCATCCTCGTTATTGATTGGTGGTTATTTCTTCTTGCTAGTTTATTGTAAAGATGGAACAACTGTCTTCTCATGATACTGAGCTACTGAGGAAATGTAATGCTTTTTTCAAAATGGTCATATGGACTTGTCCAAAGAAAAAATCACTTAATTACTCGGTGCTAATGCCTCAGAGCAAGTTAAAGAATCCTATAAATAATTTAAGTACTTAACTTATCGAGCGGTAGCAAATAATATTGCCTATTATGAAATGATAAAATAACTTTAATAACAGTATAAAGAATCCATTGCACTATTGCACCAGAGCTATGAGCAGAAATATGAAATATTAAGTGTAGGTCGGGGCTTTGATAAATTTGCCTCTGTTTATAATAAAAAGGAAGCTTTACTTAAGGTTGAAGTCGAAGAAACTAATACTATTACCAAACTCCTGGAAGAGGAGAATAATAATTTGAGGGATGAAGTGAATCTTCTGAAGTCTTCCTCTAGAACTGTTGTTACTACTACAGATGAAGGTTATTCCTTTTTAAAAGCTGAGAATGCCATATTGAGAGATGAATTGGAGGCCTTGAAAAACATGAAGTTCGCTTCTTCTTTTAGATCTAGAAATATTCCTGATCGAGAAACCACAATGGAAATTAGGACCCAATAGGCCCTTGCCAATCAATCTTCACAGCTAAAAGAAAAACACCGAGCTATTGCTGAGATGTCCCAAAAGCTACAGACCTTATCTAAATAACTATCCACTCAATCTTCCCAATTAGAGGTTAAGGATGGGGTACTGAAGAAGCTAGAATCACATGTTGATAAATTAACTTTTCAATTCCATAAATAGCCCAGAGAATTTTGGATGGATTGGTATAATGAAGCTTTGGGACATTATGACGATTGACTTGAACATGCCTAGAATGAATCCTACAAATGGAGTTGGATAAATGCTTTAACTGTGATGAAGGTGGATGGGAATGACTCTTTATGGGATTGGTATGATACGGGATTACTATAGCTTGACAATCCTCCTTTTAAGTTAGATGTTAATAGGGTACCTATTCACTGTATTCCCCAATGCTTGATTTCCTAGTACTTGGGGGATTATGAACTGCATGATGAATAAGAGATCGTTCGTCCTCCTCATTTGCGTGACCGTCCTAGTAGCAGCAATACTATGATCCTTTAGGACCTTAACTTCATTAACTCTCCTTTTACTTTGGATGATCCTCCAGTTGGCATAGATCTTATCTCTAAGGCTAAAGGAAAGCGTCATGTAGAATAAACTTTTGTATTTTGGTTTTCCATGTTTAAGCAACAATATGTAATCATTTAATTTTAATGAAAAGTTTATTTTATGAATGGATCAACTTTTAATTAATCTCTGAGTGTTTTCTTAGTCAATAACTATGAATAGATCAACTTTTTTAGTTAATCTCTAGTTTTTCATCGGTTCTATTAATATCATTAGGATTATCCTAAGTTTTCTTCCAATCACCAATGTTTCACCATGGTTCTACTAATGTACCTGAATTTTATGGTAATTGCCTTAGTTACCTTGGTTCCCAGGCGTGAGTGGAACATTTTTCCATCTTTTAGCCTAGTTTAGATGAAAATTATTCATTCGAGTCTTCGTTAACCAAGCATTTGGGACTTACTATTTTGCCTTGCTTCGTTTTATATATTTGACAACTGACTTTGTTGGTGTCGTTATTGATGCCGACAAACTTTGTTAGTGGTTTTATTGATGCCGACCAACTTTGTTGGTGGTCTTTGTTAGTACCTACCAATTTTGTTGGTGGCCTTCATTGATACCGACCAACTTTTTTGGTGGCCTTCATTGTGTTTGTAAGTGCCACTATTACACTGAAAAAGAAAATAAACAAATAACAAATTTGGGAAAGTCATGGTCTCATTAAATTTGAAGTGAAATGAGTACAACATAACTATAATAATTCTTCACGTGTTCTGCATTCCATGGTTTCTTGAATTTTTCCCCTTTTAAAGTCTCAATTCGATATGTGTATGGTCGAATAACTACAGTAATACGATAAGGACCATGCCATTTGGTTTCTAGCTTATTTCTCTTATGAATCACTTTCTTCAAAACATAATCACCCTCTTTTAATTTGCTCAGCATGACCCTCTTGTTGTAGAAACTTGCAGTCCTTTGTTGATAGTCTGCATTCCATAAAGTTGCATCTTCACGGACTTCTTTCGGCATGTCTAAATCCAGCCTTCTCATCAAATCACTGATTGGGGTATTGATGTTAAGAACTCTATGCATAGGTAAACCTAGCTCAACTGGAATTAGGGCTTCAATGCTAAACACCGATAGGTGAGAGTTTCTCCACTAACTGTTCTGGAAGTTGTTCGATAAGCCCACGAGACAAAATGGAGTTCATTGATCCAATTTCCATTTGCATTTTTGTAAGGACATATTGTTATAAATGTCCATCACAATTAATTATGTCGTATACCGTTACAACCATCGAAGAAGTTTAAGAGCAATCTACATGAATATGGATTCGAATATATCAAGGTTCTTCATCAAAAAGCCTTCTCAAAGTTTACTTAGGTAAGGCTATGTTTTAAATACCTTAACTTTGCACTTAGAGCTTTGGGATATTTATACAAAATATTTTCTAAGTGTTAGAGCGAACTTTTGCGTCAAATTTTGAGAATGAATAGTTTTTCTAAGTTCTGTAGCGTTCCTCGATTTTGACGCCCAGGTCGTTCAAGAGAGATCTCATCTCGTTCGAGCGACATGGAGATGTCGCGCGATGTTGTTCAAATGACACGTGTCCTTCGTTCGAGCGAGATCCATTTTTTGTTCAAACGACCGAGGCGGCACAATTTTCTATAAATACTCATTAAATGGTTTCATTTTCATTAAAAAGTCCCAACTTTTTGAAAGACAGAAAATTGCGAATCTGTAGAATTCTTTTTTACTTCTTCTTTTAGGGTTTTTATTCCTTTTGTTTTCAATTCACAAAAATACCATATGTTTTGGTGAATTGTTTTGGTGTTCAAGAACACACTTTGCTTTTGTTCATTCTTTATAGGGAGAACTCTACAACCGGAGAGCTGCGTGCTATTGTAGAGGGATTCCTTATGAAGATGTAAGACTACGTGTCTGGACTGCGCATCCTTGTGGTATAGCTGCGTGTCAACCACTTCTGATTTCTAATCGTTACTTTGAAGGTTTGACGAAGGCACCGTGCGTTACTCTTATGGGAGAAAGAAAGATGGTATTTAAGTCAATAGACTTGTAAACTTTTCAAAGTTCTAAAAATAAAAGGTTTTGTTCTTCCTGAAATTTGTGTTGCATGCTATATTTATTTATGAGATGACACACGCACACACATAGTTGCTTGTTTAAGGGCTAAATTTATTTGGTTTAAAATAGACTCTAATTAAATAAGTGTGCCAAAGTAGAAATTTGCGAATTTAATCAATTATCACACAGTCATACGTTCTACAAATTGGTATCCGAGATTATTTAAACGATCACCACTTTTACAAATTGGTATCAGAGCGGGTTACGTTAATTTATCGCGTGATCCTGATTTTTTTAAGGATTTATTTTTTGATACAATTTGACTTTTCATGTCGTCAAATTCGTATCAAAGCGGGTTGCGCTAATTTATCGCGTATTCCTATTTTTCGCAAAATCGTGTGATATTGATTTTTTTTGAAAAATCAGTTTTGTGAAAAATCGCAATTTTTCGATGAAGCACTTATGTAATCGAATGCCCCCCTTTGATGACACGAGTCAGAGTTTTGATGATACAAATCATTTGAATTTTACGTTTGCTAAAAGAATTGATTTTTTGAAAAAAGAAAATTCTCATTTTAAATCGGCGATGGATCTTTTGCAAACGGTTCAAAATCAAAGAGATTTTTATCATGAAAATTTTGTTTCTTTGGATCATGAATTTAATGCTTTAAAATTGTCCAAGAAGAAGAGTGACGATAGAGTCCTATTTTTAGAAAAATAATTGGAGGACTTTATAAATTCTAGTGGTTGTAATTTTACCAAAGAGGATAAATATTTTAATCAACGAGTTTGTGGCACGTGAAGAGACTCCTAGGGAAAAGTTTTCTTTAATTGAAGGGGAGATTTAGGAATTGTTGAAAATTTGAAAAGAAACCCTGTCTTTGAATAGTCTAATTTGTTGCTTGAATCAAATATTTTGAGGTTGAAAAATGACTTAAACGATTCAAGTAGGTATGATAGTGATGGTAATGGCTCATCTTGTTCTCATGCTTCTAGTGCTAAAACCAAAATCATTATTTGTTTTAGAGGGTCAACCAATTTCAAGGATGTTAGAAAAGGTCAACCCATAGGTGTCGTTCCGCCCGTTTACACATGTTCATATTCTGGTAGGAAAGGTCACCTTAGGCATTTTTGTTTTGATCTTGGAAAAGGACCAAGGAAGTTTATGTCTAGTGTTCCCTTGGTTCCTAAATCCCCCACACGGTGTTTCACATCTATTTGGGTTAGGAAATCACTTTTAGAGGCACTAGATTTTAGACAAGTTGATTCCTGTTTGCTTGCACATGATTCTTCTCTTGCCATATTATATAAATGATTGTGTTTTCTTTTTTTGTCATACACTAGTTGTGGTTTCATGATATATATATATATTTGCTAGTGTAATGACATGTACTTTTTGTAGTTATTTTTCTTTTTGAAAACTTTTAAAAAATGCAAAAAGATTTTTTTTAAGTGTCCATTCATATTTTTTTGGTAAAATTTGAAAATCCAAAAAGATTTTTGTACTTCGCTTGCACCTTTTATGGATAAAGACTTAGGATGATCGAGTCATAATTTCATTTCATTTATCCATGTGACTATTTGATAGTGTTTTGAGACAATATGACAATTCATCCATGTGCTTTATAATGTTTGGAGTCATTGAGATGTAATTAAGTGTTACTGCCTACATGTTTGACTCGTGATTTCCTTTATTGAACACATGCACGGATTTGTTTGATTATTGTGCTTGTCTTATCACATGTTGGTTGGGTGTTTTCACTTCAATCCTGTCCTTAAAATGAACCAAGCGTGATAAAACTTGATAAATAAGTTGTGCATATAAGAGTCGTTTGTGAGTTTGTGTGTTTTATTTGAAAATGGGGAAGTGTCGCAAAAGGTTCACATTTTACCTTTGCGAATACTAAACCACCGTTATATCGGACCTAAAAAAATTGAGGAATTTTATTATCCGGGGTCCAAAGAGGTTTAAAAGAGCCTGAAAAATTTAAAGGCAATAAAAAGAAATTCATGCCAAAAAGGGGACATTAGGTTTTTGCACCAATTCTCCAATGTTTGAGAATTTAGATTACCTCTAAAAGAAAATATGCATGATGGAGTTTAGATGGATAATTAAAACGGGTTTGCACATCCTTGAAAGTCTTGAAAAAGCGCAACATAGTTTTGGGCGTTATTGGTGTGGAAATAACTTTGATTTGATTTGTTGATTTTTATAAGACGATGTCATCTAAATTCAAAAAAATTTACACCTAAGGATACTTTTGATGTTCATTCGTTAGGAGTACACGTATGCATCGTGCACATATGCTTGATTGAGTTGATTTACCTATCGAATGTGTTCACACCAATTTCGTTTCCATGACTTGGTTGTTTTAGTATAAATCCATGGTGTGATTTTTGGTATCTTATTTTGTACGAAAAAATTGAAAAATGAAAAATAGTTTGTGAATGTTTTTGAGATACACCTTTGCATGTGCGTAGTTTGATCCTTTTTTGCTATACATTTTTATCGTGACACTCCATGTTTTGATTGTTTCTTCTTATCTATCTATTTTGGGACATTATAAAAAGGGGGAGAAAGAATTATCATGTTATGGGGGAGTTTTTGCATTATGGGGGAGATTTGATTTATTAATGATTTATTCTTATACCATTTCAAACTCGATACATCACGAAAGTTTTTTCTCTTTCTCATGTGTGTAGGTACAAAGATTGAAGATCATTATGTTGCACACCCTGATGAGAAAAGCTTTTAGATTTGATGAAGATTTTTGAAGAACAGTTTTGAGATCTTTCAAATTTATTCATGGGTGGGTAGATTTGTATAGACATTTTGGTATTTGATAATTTGATGTTTTTATGTATGTTCCAACATAGACATAGGGGGAGATTTGTAAGGACAAATTTTTATAAATGTTCATCCCAATTAATTATGTCGTATACCATTACAACCGTCAAACAAGTTAAAGAGCAATATACATAAAGACGGATCCGAATATATCAAGGTTCTTCATAAAAAAGCCTCTGCAAAGTTTACTTTGGTAAGGTTATGTTTTAAATACCTTAACTTTGCACTTAGAGCTTTGTGATAATTTTACAAAATATTTTCTAAATGTTGGAGAGGACCTTTTTCGTCAAATTTTGAGAATGAGTAATTTTTCTAAGTCCTGTAGCGTTCCTCGATTTTGACACCCAGGCCGTTCAAGCGAGATCTCATCACGTTTGAGCGACATGGAGATGTCGCGCGATATCGTTCAAACTACACGTGTCCTTCATTCTAGAGATATCCTTTTTCGTTCAAACGACCGAGGTGGTGCGATTTTCTATAAATAATCATTAAATGGTTTCGTTTTCATTAAGAAGTCCCAGTATTTTGAAAGACAGAAAACTGTGAATCTGCAGAATTCTTTTTGACTTCTTCTTTTAGGGTTTTTTCCCTTTTGTTTTCAATTCACAAAAATCCCATATGCTTTGGTGAATTGTTTTGGTGTTCAAGAACACACTTTGATTTTGTTCATTCTTTGTGGGGAGAAATCTACAACCGGAGAGCTGCGTGCTATTGTGGAGGGAGTCCTTGTGAAGATTTAAGACTGCGTGTCTGGACTGCGCATCCTTGTGGTATAGCTGCATGTGAACCAGTGTTGATTTATCATTGTTACTTTGAAGGTTTGACGAAGGCACCGTGCGTTACTCTTGTGGGCGAAATCAAGATGGTATGTAAGTCAATGTTCTTGTAAACTTTTCAAAGTTCTAGAAATAAAAGGTTTTGCCCTTCGAGGATTTTTCTTGAAATTTGTGTTGCATGCTATATTTATTTATGGGATGACACACGCACACACGTAGTTGCATGTTTACGGGTTGAATTAATTTGGTTTAAAAATAGACACTAACTAAATAAGTGTGCCAAAGTAGAAATTTATGAATTTAATCAATTACCACACAATCATATGTTTTACAAATTGGTATCAAAGCTTATTTAAGCGATCACCACTTTTACAATTTTCCAACCTTTTCTTCAACCCATTCAGCAAATTTCTATTCGTTAACTCTGTTTGTCGGTTTCTTTGAGGGTGGCCAGGAGTAGAGTGGATTTTTTGGACATTGGACTAGGCACAATAAGCAACAAATTCTTCTTTGTCAAACTGTGTGCCATAATCAGTGATAAAGGCATAGGGTAAGCCATACCTGCATATAATATTCTTCCAGATAAACTGATAATCCTTTTCATAGGACATATGCATCAACGGTTCAGCTTCCACACATTTAGTAAAGTAATCATCAGCCACAACCAGGTACTTAAACCTTCCTCGGGTGGTCGGGAGAGGCCCGATCAAGTTAGTCCCCCACATAGCAGAGGGACAAGGCTATGTGAGTGGTTAGGAGAGCTTGTGGAGCCTTGTGTATGCTGGAAAACCTCTAGAACTTATCACACTTCTTGGAAAAATATGCACAATCTGTTCTAATAGTTGGCTAGTAGTATCCTTGTGTATGAGCTCTTTGCAACAACATTCTTCCTACTACATGGTCTCCACAGGACCCTTCACAGACTTCTTCAATTAAATCTTTCACTTCAACTGGATGCACACATCATTGTAGACCAGTAGTTTAACCTCTTCTATATAGCACACCACCATCTACACATATCTTGCAGCTTTGTATTTTAGCCTTTTAGCTTCAAGTAGATCGGCTGGCAGAATCTCATCTTTAATACATTCTCTTATGGGGTCCATCCAAAATGGCCCCATATCAACTATAATAAAGTTAACCATCAAATATTTATCAATGCTCCTGTTAGCCAGTAGACTAATAGGAATAGTTCTTCGTATCTCCATTCTCGTTGCTGAAGCTAACCGAGCAAGTGTATCTGCTCAGGCATTTTCCAATCTTAGAATTTTGACCATCTGGACAGCTAGCAAAGTGGCAATTATTTCCAAAGTTTTGACCAAATATTTGGTCATCAATTCTCCTTTCGCTGCACCTAATTTATAACTAACTGCGAATCACTGTACACCCCAACTTGCTCGGCGTTTAGTGATTTAGCTAGATTTAAACCAATAATCACAGCTTCATACTCTGCCTCATTATTGGAATCGTAGAGCGTACTCTATGTCTAGCTCGTCTGGAGTATTGAGAATGATTCCATCACCACATTCGGTTGCACAAGATGACCAGTCAACATACAGATTCTATATGGGGATATCGTTGTCAAATGTTTAGTTTGTCCGAATCCCTTGATGGAAGATTTTATTCTTCACCTTCTCATATTTCCTCTTCATCTCCTGTACTCCACTGGACGATTTTGGTTGGTCTTTTTCTATAGTTCCCCCTGTTTGGAGTTGGTCGGGGGTATCTCCAGTAGGTCGACTGACTCCTGCATGTTGCTCGGATAGAGTCCCTTATTGCTCAAGGACCTCTAGGTAAGTAAATTCTGTAATAAAATCAGCCACAACTTGACCTTTTAAAGAAGTCCTTGGTTTGTATACTAGGTCATATTCCCCCAACTCCACAGCCCAACACATCAATCTTTTAGATTTCTCCGGCTTATGCAAATCCCGCCTTAGTGGCATGTCAGTGCATACCACTATGGCGTGGGCTTGAAAATATGGTTTCATTCGTCTACTAGCCTCAATTAAGGCCAATGCTAATTTCTCCAGTCTGGGATATCTCACTTCTGAGCCTTGAAAAGCTTTGCTAGTGAATGGAATGAAAAATGTGAAAATGCGTTCATTGAGCTGAAGCGTTACATGTGTTCCCTACCTCTCCTATCACACCAGTTGTTGGAGACAAACTCTACCTATACCTCATAGTGTCTGAATCGGTTGTTAGTTCGATACTAGTGAGGTAAGAGGAAGGAGTCCAGAAACTAGTTTACTATACCTGCAGAGCGTATCAAAGAGTTGAAGTTCGATACCCCCAAATGGAGAAATTGGCATTATCTTTAAGAGAAGCTTCGCGAAGGATGAAGTCGTACTTCCAGGCTCACACCATTATCATCTACACAGCCTACCCTTACGAAAAGTCCTAGATAAATCTGGTTGGCGCATGGCTTGGGCGATTGAATTGGATGCATATGATATACAGTATGAACTAAGGACTATGATAAAAGGGTAGGTGTTATCGAATTTTATTGTTGAGTTCACTTATGAGGAGAAATCAGTCGAACAGACCTACAAGGAGAAATCAGTCGAACAGGCTCCCCCAGGAGAGAGTTCGATTCCTAACAATGAATGCTCCCCAGAGGAAACCACGAATCCTAGAAGCACCGATCAGACTCCCAATGGAGAGAGCTCCCTCAAAGAGGTTAAGGAATAGCGTGACGAGTCCCATCATAAGCTTTTCAAGTTCGACAAAATGGAAGAAGAAAACTTTGACCAAAATAATGTTATTTGGAAGTTATATATTAATGGATCATCTTGTTCAGCAAGAAGTGGTGAGGGTAGTATCATTGCCATGCTAGATGAGATAGATGTGGAATATGCTTCGTGTTTTTAATTTAAAGCCTCTAATAATGAATTACAGTTCGAGGCTCTCACTGCCGGGAAAAGTTTAGCTTCATCTATGGGAGCCAACCACATTTTGGCACATAGTGACTCCCAGCTAGTTGTCAATCAGATATTAGGGGTTTATGAAGCTAGGGAGGAGTCTTTGGTAAAATATTTATCCATTGTACAAAAAAGATTAGAAAGATTTGCAAAGGCGAAAATAGTAAGGATTCCCAGATTGGAAAATGTCCGAGCAAATGCCCTAGCTAGGTTAGCCTCAGTAACCAGAATGTCTTTTTGCGAAGGACGATACCGATCGAAGTATTTGCGCATAGGAGCACTGAGGAGGAATGTATAAGGATAAAATAAGTGAAACTAAGACCATCATGGATGGACGCCATACGAGCATACATTGAAGATAGCGAACTCCCTGCAGACCTGAATGAAGCTAGAAAGTTACGTTATAAGGCAGAAGAGTATGTGATGGAAGCAGGAATACTATACATAAGGGGGTACACATTCTCACTATTGAGGTGAGGTCACCCGATGGAAGTCAATAAGCTTATTAAGGAGGTGCATGAAGGATGTTGTGGAGCCCATTATGTCGAAAGGTCATTGGTCAAAAGGATAGTGACCCAAGGGTATTACTAGCTGACCATAAAGGTTAGCTGCACAAATTACGCAAAGAAATATGAAAAATGCTAAAAGTTCATGAAGATGCATCACTCTTTCGGATCCCCACTGACTCTAATTTTATCACCATGGTCATTCGCGATATGGGGGATCGATCTGGTCGACCCATTATCAAGGATAAAAGGGCGGTACAAATACTTTATGGTTATAGTGGACTACTTCATGAAATGGGTAGAGGCCGAGCCCCTGGTAGAAATGCCTTATGAAAGGGTAATCCAATTTATTTGGAAGATGATCATATGCCATAACGGCAATCCCAACGCATTCATCATGGTCGAATATCCAAAAATAGTACTCCGCACCAGGGCACCCGCAAGGAAATCGCCAAACTGAGGTCACCAATCGGACACTCCTAGATGAAATCAAAAAGATAATCGATGATGAAAAAGGGAATTGGATCGATGAACTCCATAGTGTGCTATGGGTGTATAGAACTACTCCACGAATAGCTACCGAAAAGACACCGTATATGTGACAACCCGAATATAATTATGATAAATTATATTTAAATCATGATTAGATTGTGTGATATGGATAATATATTAATAGTATATATAATTTTAATTCATTATGTCTAGTCTAATCCTACCTTCATAAAACATGAAATATCGAATTAGTTACAAATGTGAAATTTTAAAGTTTCGGTAGGAATGTTCCTGTTGGAGGCTAGTTTTGACCTTTATGACATAACAATGAAGTTGAGGTGTAAACTAGATATTTGTATATATATATGAGTTAGGTTTATAACAAAATAAATGGTTCATCGAACGGACATCCGAGTGGGAAGATATTGTCTTTTAACGAACAGGGGGTAAAGTAGTCATTTAGCCTTAAATGATATTTTGTTTTATGTAATGCCGCATGTTATATTTTGATTGGACCAAGAGGGGGTGGCCTTATGCCAACTTAAAACCCTTTAATTAAGCTCCTCCTTCAGCATATTTCAGCCATGGAAGAGTTTTAACCTAAGGAGAGAGAGTTTTGAAGTTTAGGAAGAAAGTGTGAGGAGAAATTGAAGAAAAATTCATAGAAAATTATGTAAAAGCACCTAAGGTATTTCCATCCATAAATCTTGTTTATTTTTTTTTATTACTTATTTAAATGATTTAAATAATCATTTTTTTACTGAATTTCCATGTCTTGATGTGTACTTATTTATATATGCAAGTTTAAGCAAACTTGAATGTGTAAACCCTTGAAATTGTTTTGTTTAGGAACCTTGTTTATTCAAACTTCCATATATTTTTGTATACTTACTGGAATTGATTGATTCCAATTGTATATTAACGTGGACTCATATATGTATGATATATCCTAAAATCATTGGAAAATACCAAGAAATGAGTCTTTGGTGAGAGTTTGAATTTCGGGTATGAAATCTGCCCTAAGGGTGAAAGTATGCCCGCCATGTGTTCGATGTTTTGCTTGACATAGCAAATGAACTTTGAAAATTATGAAATTTTAATATTGTATTGTTCAATATGTTTACTGATGTTGGTTTAAATATCATATAAAATTATGATGTAGAAAAATTATGGAAATTCCTGGAAGTTGAATGAACGATAAAAGAGCCTATAGGGCAGATTTGCTATATGGTAAAGAAATGGTCATATCTTGATCTAGGAGACTTGAAATTATGTACCGTCTTTTGTATTGGAATACTAATAAGACAAGGATTGAATTACCAAGAATAAATGAATTTATATTTGGCCTATAATTTGGATATGTTAAATATATTAACATGGATTTGGATGGAACTTCACTTGTGATAAATGATTTGAATGGAATCATGTGATGCTTATGGATTGAATTATGTTTAAATCATTCTTTGGATTATTGATATTCTTATGATAATACTAATATTGTAAGAATGATAGAAAGGGAAGAAGAGTTGATTGAACAAATACCGGATAAAGGCAAGGGAAAAGCCAGTTAAACTGTCAAGGTGAGTGTACTTATGATTTGTTTCATATATAAATATGAATATAGCTTTAAGAGCAAGATTTGTTTGAATACTTCGGTATTCAGGATTTGTTTGGATATTAAAATATCCAGGATTTGTTTGGGTCTCATGATCCAGGATTGATTTGAATACTTCGGTATTCAGGATTTTTTTGGGTCTCATGATCCAGGATTGGTTTGAATACTTCGGTATTCGGGATTTGTTTGGATATTTAAATATCCAGGATTTGTTTGGGTCTTATGATCCCGGATTTGTTATTGCCAATGGGCATAATTATTTGGATCTTATGATCCAGGATTTGTTATTGCCAATGGGCAGAATGATTTGGATCTTATGATCCATGATTTGTTATTGCTAATGGGCAGGATTGTTCGAATTTTATATCCACATATTCGATATAGAATTGTTATTCTGTTGCAGGGAAGAAGTACCTCACTAAGCTTAATGCTTACGGTTTATATTTTAATAATTTCAGGTTCGTACGCTGCCAGCTAGGATACCATATGACCGGTAACTTTGAGAGTTGCACCGTTGGAGAGAGCTAGGGTTTAAAAATGGGGATTTTATAGTTGTCACAGTGATGATTTTAATATACTCACACATTGTATATATTGATTTAGTATGGATTGATTTGATCATAGTTAATCACAGTATTGTATGTCCGCTTAATTATGACTCTGATATTGAATTTTATGGTATAAGAATAATATTATGTTCATTATTAACATTGTGCAGAAAAATATTGATAAATGAAGTATATTTTCCAATGGGCTCAAGATTATGATCCAATTATTTTAATAACAAATGATTAGTATGGATATTGGGTTTGGGGTGTGACAATTAGTGGTATCCGAGCGTGGTTGTTAATTCTAGACGTGTGTGACGGTTAAATGGCAGTATTGAATTGATTTGATATTTATGAATTATTTATGTACTAGCTAATAGTTTAGTATTATAAACTGTTATTATTGGTTGTTAAAACTTTGTTGTATTACAGATAATTCCAGATGGAACCTGGGAATGGGCAACCTGGAGAAGAGGGAGTAGCTTCTTGTACAGACAATACTGAAGTAGAGCAAAGTGTTGCTGGAAGGGCTAGAGTGCAGGAGCAGCCTACAGAGATGCAAATAATGGCACAGGAAATATTGAGGATGGCAGAACAACAGGAATGAAATATGGCATTAATGGCAGAGCAACAGGCTAGATATCTAGAATCCAAGACTGTGGCCAGGATTGAGAGAGAGGCAAGGAAGGAAATGAAGGATTCCATGCATGAGAAGTTTTTGAAGTTGAACCCTCCAGAATATTCAGGTTCAGTTGAACCTACAGAAGCTGAGATGTGGGTCAGGGATATAGAAACTATATTTGCAGTTATGAAGGTTCCGGATAACCAGAAAGTGAATCTAGCTATGTTTAAGCTGAAAGGAGAGGCCAAATATTGGTGGGAAGCTAGCAACCATTTGGTTCCCAGGATGGAAGGTACTGATGTTATTACTTGGGCTAAATTTATTAAAGCTTTGTATGTTGAGTATTTCCCTAAAGTTTATAGGAGGGATAAGCTGAGGGAATTTCTAAATTTGACCCAAGGGAAAATGTCTGTGAGGGAGTATGATGCTAAATTTACTTCTTTGTCCAGATTTGCTACTAAGTATGTGCAGGATGAAGAAGATAAATGTAGTAAGTTTCAAGATGGACTGATTTAGCCTATTCAAAATAGAGTGGCCACTTATGAGTTAGAAGATTATGTTTCTCTGGTAAACAAAGCCACGATAGCAGAAAGGCAAATGAACCAAGGGGTGGCGAGTAGAGAGAGTTTTAGGAAGAGTAGATTTGATGCATCTCACACCAAGGGAGGTGAGGGTGGAAGTGTTAAGATGGAACCTCATAGATTTCAGAGAGGTGGTGGAGATAGTACTAGAGGTCAGGGAAGATTAGGCAGAGATACCAGGGGTGGAGGATCTTTTTGTTCAGCCAGAAAGTCAGGGAGAGGTGAGGCCCCAATAGGAGGTGTTACATGTTTCTTTTGTAAAGAGGAAGGGCATTATAAATCTGAGTGTCCTAAGCTTAAAGGAGTGGAATGCTACCATTGTCATCAAGTGGGGCATGTTAAGAAGAATTGTCCGCAGTTGGCAGAGACTCCAACAACACCTAGTGAAGCAGCAAGTAGAGTGTTACCTCCAGGAAGTGGAGCGAAAAGTGTGGGTAGAGGACAAGCTAGTGGTTCCAGGCCAGGTGGACGAGTCTTTACGATGAAAGAAGCTCAAATTACTCCAGATGTGGTGACAGGTACACTTTGTGCTACTGATAGAAGTGCTTATGTTTTGATTGATCCTGGTTCCACGCATTCTTTTGTGTCCTATGCTTTTGCTGTATACCTGAATAGACCATGTATTCGTTCAGATGTGGGGTTGGGTATTTATATGCCTATGGGGGATATGGTTGTAGCTGAATATATTTTTCGTGATTGTATTTTGACTGTGGGGTCTAGAGATACAGTTATAGATTTACTTGCATTGGATATTTCTGATTTTGATATAATTCTGGGAATGGATTGGTTATCTAAATATCATGTATCTATGGATTGTTTCTGTAAGGAAGCTATTTTTAATATGCCTGGTGAGCCTGAATTTAAATTTATGGGGGAAAGGAAAATTGTTCCCAGTTGCATCATTTCTGCTATTCAGACGAGGAAATTATTGAGTAAGGGTTGTGAGGGTTTTATTGCATATGTTCTTGACACTAGGAAGGGGGCTTTACAATTAGTCGATGTTCCTATTGTACGGTATTTTCCTGAAGTGTTTCCTAGTGAGTTGGCAGGTTTACTTCCAGAAAGAGAAGTTGAATTTAGTATTGAATTAGCACCTAGGACAACACCTATTTCTATGGCACCGTATAGAATGGCACCTGCTGAGTTGAAAGAACTCAAGATTCAGTTATAGGATTTACTTGATAGGGGGTTCATACAGCCTAGTGTATCTCCATGGGGTGCACCAGTTTTATTTGTGAATAAGAAAGATGGTACCATGCATTTGTGTATTGATAATAGGCAACAGAGCTACAATTAAGAATAAATACCCTTTACCTCATATTGATTATTTGTTTGATCAGTTACAGGGTACTAAAGTGTTTTCAAAAATAGACTTACGATCGGGTTATCATCAGTTGAGGGTCAAGGAGAGTGATATTTCTAAAACTGCTTTTCGTACTCGGTATGGTCATTTTGAATTTCTGGTGATGCCTTTTGGGGTGACTAATGCTCCAGCTGTATTTATGGATCTTATGAACCGGGTACTACATCCTTTTGTTGATTCATTTGTGATAGTTTTTATTGATGACATTCTGATTTATTCACGTGATATGGTTGAACATGAAAAGCATCTCCGAACTATTTTGAATGTGTTGAAAGATAAGCAATTGTATGCTAAGTTTAAAAAATGTGAATTTTGGCTATCAAAAGTTGTATTTTTAGGCCATGTTATTTCTGGAGATGGTATATGTGTTGATCCCAAGAAGGTAGAAGTTATTGTAAATTGGGAGAGGCCCAATAATGTGACTGAGGTGAGGAGTTTTCTGGATTTAGCTGGGTATTATAGAAGGTTTATTAAGGGATTTTCTTTAATAGCCTTGTCGATGACTAAATTAACCCGGAAAGATGTTAAGTTTGAATGGAATTCTGATTGCGAAAATAGTTTTGATGAATTGAAAAAGAGGTTGGTAACTGCACCTGTTCTTACTATTCCACATGGTGGAGATGGTTTTGTTATTTATACTGATGCTTCACACTAGGGGTTGGGTTGTATTTTTATGCAGCATGGTAAAGTTATTGCTTATGCTTCTAGGCAGTTGCGTACACATGAACGTAATTATCCTACACATGATTTGGAACTTGCTGCTATTGTGTTTGCTTTGAAATTATGGCGTCATTATCTATATGGTGAGGTATGTGAAATTTTTACTGACCATCAAAGCCTTAAGTATTTATTTACTCAAAAGGAGTTGAATTTAAGGCAGAGGCGATGGATGGAGTTAATTAAAGACTATGATTGCACTACCACCCAGGGAAGGCAAATGTAGTTGCAGATGCTCTGAGTAGAAGGCTTCGGGAAGGTTATCTTGTATTCAGTGTGCTAGAGTTTCCCACATCATGGAGTTGATATTGATGGAAGTAGAATTGAAGCTACCCGATGGGGACAGGTTCGTTGCTCATGTAAGCGTGAGGCCTTTGTTAGCTACCCGTATTCGTGAATTGCAAAGTCAAGATCCTTTTCTTGAGAAGAAACGACAAGATGTCCGAGATGGTAAGTCTAAAGATTTTTTTATTGTTAATGATGGCACTTTATTATATAAGCAGCGATTATGCGTGCCTAATGTGTGTATATTGAAAGAGGAAATTTTAGATGAGGCTCATAATTCCATTTATACTATGCATCCTGGTAGTACTAAAATGTATAGGTATTTAAAGGAACATTATTGGTGGAATAATATGAAAAAGGAAATAGCTGATTTTGTTGCTAGGTGCCTTATATGTCAGCAAGTGAAAGTGGAGCATCAGAAGCCTACTGGTCTGCTTCAGCCATTGCCAATACCAGAATGGAAATGGGATCATGTAACGATGGATTTTGTGGTTGGGCTTCCTCGATCTCCGAAGGGGTAGATTCGATTTGGGTAGTGGTGGATAGATTGATGAAGTCCACTCATTTTGTATCAGTCAAGACTACGTATACAGTTAATAGGTATGCTAGATTGTATGTTAATGAAATTATTCGATTGCATGGAGCACCGGTATCTATTGTTTCAGATAGAGACCCTACTTTTACATCCAAATTTTGGGATAGCTTGCAGTATGCTATGGGTACTAACTTGAAGTTTAGTACGGCTTTTAATCCTCAGACAGATGGGCAGTCTGAAAGGACAATACAAATTTTGGAAGATATGCTTAGAGCTTGTGTGCTTGATTTCAAAGGTAATTGGGATGAATATTTGCCTTTGATAGAATTTGCATATAACAATAGTTTTCAGTCTACAATTGGTATGGCTCCATATGAAGCATTGTACGATAGACGATGTCGTACACCAATATGTTGGGGTGAAGTTGGTGAAAGGAAGATAGAGGGTCCAGAATTGATTGAAGTCACCACTGAAAAAGTGAAGATTATTCAAGATAGAATGAGAACAGCTCAAAGCAGACAGAAAAGTTATGCGGATAAACGATGAAAAGATTTGGAATTCCAGAAAGGGGATTATGTGTTTCTTCGGATATCGCAATCGAAAGGAGTTAGGAGGTTTGGAAAGAAAGGGAAATTAAGTCCACGCTACATTGGACCTTATGAAATCCTTGAGAAAGTTGGGATGGTTGCCTACAAGTTAGCGTTACCACCAGAGTTAGCTCAGTTACATGATGTTTTCCATGTTTCCATGTTAAGAAAGTATGTAGAGGATCCTTCACATGTGTTGGTGGAACATCCTATTGAGTTAAAGGAAGACTTGAGTTATGTGGAAGAACCACTTGCTATCGTGGATAGGAAGCAACAAATATTGAGATCAAAGGTGATCCCACTTGAGAAAGTTGTGTGGAGAAGGAATTCCATGGAAGAGGATACATGGGAAAGCGAGAATACCATGAAGATTATTTAACCATATTTGTTTGACTCAGAGAACCAAGGTATGTCAATTTCGGGGACGAAATTTCTTAACTGGGGGAGAATTGTGACAACCCGAATATAATTATGATAAATTATATTTAAATCATGATTAGCTTGTGTGATATGGATAATATGTTATTAGTATATATAATGTTAATTCATTATGTCTAGTCTAATCCTACCTTCATAAAACATGAAATATCGAATTAGTTACAAATGTGAAATTTTAAAGTTTCGGTGGAATGTTCCTGTTGGAGGCTAGTTTTGACCTTTATGAAATAACAATGAAGTTTAGGTGTAAACTAGATATTTGTATATATATGAGTTAGGTTTATAACAAAACAAAGGGTTCATCAAACGGATATCCGAGTGGGAAGATATTGTCTTTTAACGAACAGGGGGTAAAGTAGCCATTTAGCCTAAAATGATATTTTATTTTATGTAATGCCACATGTTATATTTTGATTGGACCAAGAGGGGGTGGCCTTATGCCGAATTAAAACCCTTTAATTAAGATCTTCCTTAAGCATATTTCAGCCATGGAAGAGTTTTAACCTAAGGAAAGAGAGTTTTGAAGTTTAGGAAGAAAGTGTGAGGAGAAATTGAAGAAAAATTCATAGAAAAATTACGTAAAAGCCCCTAAGGTATTTCCATCCATAAATCTTGTTTAATTTTTTTATTACTTATTTAAATGATTGAAATAATCATTTTTTTACTGAATTTCCATGTCTTGATGTGTACTTATGGATATATGCAAGTTTAAGCAAACTTGAAGGTGTAAACCCTTGAAATTGTTTTGTTTAGGAACCTTGTTTATTCAAACTTCCATATATTTTTGTATACTTACTGGAATTGATTGATTCTAATTGGAGATTAACCTTGAATCATATATGTATGAGATATCTAAAAATTATGGGAAAATAACGAAAAATGAGTCTTTGGTGAGAGTTTGAATTTTGGGTATGAAATCTGCCCTAAGGGTAAAAGTATGCCCGCCATGTGTTCGATGTTTTGCTTGACATAGCAAATGAACTCTGAAAATTATGAAATTTTAATCTTGTATTGTTCAATATGTTTAATGATGTTGGTTTAAATATCATATGAAATTATGATGTCGAAAAATTATGGAAATTCCTGGAAGTTGAATGAACGATAAAAGAGCCTATAGGGCATATTTGCTATGTGGTAAAGAAATGGTCATATCTTGATCTAGGAGACTTGAAATGATGTACCGTCTTTTGTAATGGAATAATAATAAGACAAGGATTGAATTACCAAGATTAAATGAATTTATATTTGGCCTATAATTTGGATATGTTAAATATATTAACATGGATTTGGATGGAACTTCACTTGTGATAAATGATTTGAATGGAATCATGTGATGCTTATGGATTGAATTATGTTTAAATCATTCTTTGGATTATTGATATTCTTATGATGATACTAATATTGTAAGAATGATAGGAAGGGAAGAAGAGATGATTGAACAAATACCGGATAAAGGCAAGGGAAAAGCCAGTTAAACTGTCGAGGTGAGTGTACTTATGATTTGTTTCATATATAAATATGAATATAGCTCTAAGAGCAGGATTTATTTGAATACTTCGATATTCAGGATTTGTTTGAATATTAAAATATCCAGGATTTGTTTGGGTCTCATGATCCAGGATTGGTTTGAATACTTCGGTATTCGGGATTTGTTTGGATATTAAAATATCCAGGATTTGTTTGGGTCTTATGATCCAGGATTTGTTATTGCCAATGGGCAGAATTATTTGGATCTTATGATCCATGATTTGTTATTGCCAATGGGCAGGATTGTTCGGATTTTATATCCACATATTCGATATAGAATTGTTATTCTGTTGCACGGAAGAAGTACCTCACTAAGCTTAATGCTTACGGTTTATATTTTAACAATTTCAGGTTCGTACGCTGCCAGCTAGGATACCATATGACCGGTAACTTTAAGAGTTGCACCGTTGGAGAGAGCTAGGGTTTAAAAATGGGGATTTTATCGTTGTCACCGTGAAGACTTTAATATACTCACACATTGTATATATTGATTTAGTATGGATTGATTTGATCATAGTTAATCACAGTATTGTATGTCCGCTTAATTATGACTCTGATATTGAATTTTATGGTATAAGAATAATATTATGTTCATTATTAACATTGTGCAGAAAAATATTGATAAATGAAGTATATTTTCCAATGGGCTCGAGATTATGATCCAATTATTTTAATAACAAATGATTAGTATGGATATTGGGTTTGGGGTGTGACATTATATGCTTGCCCTTGGCACCAAAACAACCATCCCTACTAAAATAGGACTCCCCGGCCACAGGGTCCTTAATTTTGATTCCCCAATAAATGATCTGGCAAGAAGACCCAATTTTGATCTATTGGAAGAAGTTAGATAAAATGCAGTCCTACGGGTGGCCGCCTACCAGAAAAAGGCTGCACGTTACAACAACCATCTTGTAAAGCCAAGCAGATTGAAGGAGAGGGACTACGTCCTCAAGAAGGTGACCAAGAAGAATAACAAGCTCGAGACCAACTGGCATAGGCCTTACCGGGTAACATGCATCGTGAGGATCGGGACTTTTCGCATTTAAACTATGGAGGGCGAATAGCTGAAGAACCCCTGGAATTTGAAAAACCTTAAGAAATATTATCAGTAATGTTTTAGTCATTTCATTTATGTAATTTGCATTGTCGTGATTCATAAATTATTCCTCATTTTATTGTTTTCTTTTCGGTATAAGATACAGTGAAAATATCTAAATTGCATTGCTCTGCCAAAATGACAGGCTCCGAAAAAATACTTTCTCCTTATGCAGAATTATTCTCATAAGTTTAAAAACAAGGAGCTCGGCTAAACCCTTGTACGACCTTGCAGGTGGTCACGAATGTGGTGGTTGAACAAAAAAATTATGCGGCCTTACAAGTCTCGCACAGTTGAACATGTACAAACTTGTTCTCATAAGTTTACCAAACCCTTGTACGACCTCATAGGTCGTGAACGAAGTGGTCAGACAAAAAATGTAAGACCTTACAGGTCGCGAACAATTGAACTTATTTAAACTTGTTCTCATAATTTTACCAAAACCTTTTACAACCTCACAGGTCACAAACGCGATGGCCAATTAAAAAACTGTACAACCTCATAGGTCGTGAACAAGTTAACTTGTACAAACTTATTATCATAGGATCCACGAACGAGGTGATCAGCCTAAGCACTCGCTACTACCTTCCGTCTTATGAACATAACGGCATAGAATATTATTTGAAGGAATAAAATTTCTATCATTTTCAACAAGCATCTAGCAATAACATGTATGCAAGAAGGTTGACAAGTCGCATTTAAATAAAGATATAATGATGCACCCAACAAAAATAGTTCCACGCATGTTGTGCCAAAAGTATAAAACCATGACCTAAAAAATACAAGATAACATAAGGAAAAGATCTACAGAAGTTCCATCAAACATGATCGGGGACAAGATCATCATCTAAAGGATCTCCACCTTACTCACCGGACAAGGTCGTAGCCTCTTCATCTTCACCTTGCCATTCATTCAAAGTCACAACAATATCAGGATGATGGGTTGCAACCCTCTTTTTCAACTCTACGTACCCATCCAGGAAATAACCAAGGTATTTTTTGTGAACTCTGTCAAAGACTTATAGGCTTAAACAATTGTTTCTCCAACCGAAGCAAGGGCATCCCAAGTAACCTGTAACTCTGCAGTAAGGGATGACTTTTCCTTTTTAAATTTCTCTCGCTCGGCAGTAAGACCTTCATTCAAACTCTAAATTTTTGCATCATTGGTGTCGAATTTTTCCTTAAGAGTGGTATTATCATTTTACACCATGCTCAAGTCCTCAGTCCTCACCATTAACTGCTCGTCTCTCTCCTTTAGCTCAACAGATATCGTATCGTGACTGGCCTTCAATATCTTATTCTCCTCGGCCAGCTCATTATAGGCCACATGATTTATCAAGGACTTCTCTCACAGAACCTTGCACACTATGGATGACTCGAGGACAAATAAGGGAACATAATTAAGACATAACGATCAACACTAAGTTGTAATAAATAGTTTAAGAAAGGTTCATACCACTGACAGTCTATGCTGCGCTAAAGTCCACGGGGTATCTAGGTTAGAACATCTCAGGAACTTAAAATCCTTCACAAATGACCACGATAGCCAAGAAAATCAATGGAATTCTTGGCATGGTAGAAGACGGAGTCCTGGTTGGCCTTCAGGTCTTCATAGGTGACCTTATGTTCAGAATCAAACTCAAACTCAAGAACCTTTCTATATCGATAAGTTTGACTCGGACCAGAAGAATAACCAGGCTTAAAAGTATGGCCAAGTGTCTTCAACAACATATGCAGAGGCTTTTTATCTTACTCTTTATCCTAGGATCTCTTGTCTTCAGCTAAAGGATGCATAGGATCTTTTCCCTTAGCTTTGGAAGCAACTTCAGCCTCTTGCTGGTGAGTAGCTTGTTCGACGATCTTAAAAATAGTAGACTGCTTGGCCCCAGTTTGCTTTTGGTCAGCACCGACTATCTTTTCCTAGCCACAACTCGAACTTTGCGATTAATGGGATGAGGAGCCATTCCCAATGTCTCTTCAGATGGATGATCCTCTACCCCTGAAAAAATAACAAACAAAGTCATCAGCATATAGACTTAAAGCATTTAAGGATAAAAACTGGGGTGCTAGTATAACTTACATGCTTCAAAGTTTTCCTCCCCACGTGAAGGCTGCTCACCCTCATCAACATGGGTCTCTGGCGCCACAAAACCTTCCAATGGCATCTCAAACTTTAACGGGCATGATCACCGGGGGGAGTATGGTACCTGAAAGCTATGAATTTTTTAATAAAAAATAGATCCTCAAACTTTGGAGGCTTCTTCTCGTAGTACGTCGCAACGAAGTCAACCAAAGATTTGGCAAGCGTGGGGGCTCATTTCACTGAAATAAGCAAACAGAATAGCAATGTCAGAACAATAAGACAACCAAAAAAGGATATATCATATGGAAGGAAAAGTTTTTACCTTTTTTTTTTGGGTCCATTCAATTACTTGAGGACCCTACATAATCTATCTCGCTCATGGGACCTAAATTCCCAATCTTATTTAATGAACACATACTAGTACATCCAGCTATGATTGCTAGTCTAGACTACGATAACCATCCAATATTCGGGCTTCAAGGCAAAAAAATAATAATACTCGGGAGATTTAGCATTGTTTTTTAAACTATGAACATATCTGAAGATGTCTCCCATTAAATCAAGGCTTGTCCTAAGTTTCTAGAACATCATGGCCCCTAGTATGGTCCAATAGGCATCGGGGGGAAGTTGGGTCAAAGTTGCACCATAACCCCTCATAATGGAATGAATGGTAGGATGAAAGGGTAGCCTCAACCCCATTTGGATAGCCCATACAGGAAGGAAAATCTCCTCAGCATCCTTCACAGAATAACACCTCTCTGAGAAGCTCGACAGTCTAGTTTGGATGGCTATAGGAAGGGTAAATTTTATCTCTCATCACATCAGGATCCTCCTCAGTGATAGTGAACTGATACCATCTAGTATTTGTCTCAACGAGATTATAAGTGTTAGAGGACACATCATGACCCTCTTCCTCCTCATTTGTAGCCTCATCGTGAGACCCAACAACAGGGGAAGCAAACGGATGGGGACCAAAACTTTTCAGCCTAATATGTTCAGTCCTATCAGTAGAGACCTCCTCAAAAAGGTAATCAAGGTTAATTGGGTCCATGGAAATGGTATTCACGCGATCACCCTCAATGGAAGGAGGTATAACACGGATAGTAGAAGAAGTGTCTAAAATAAGGAAAGGAATGTAAGGAACCACAGGATAAACAGAAAAGACACAACTAGAGGGAGTCCTAGGGGTGTAACAAGGGTGACCTGGCTCTGCCTCTGATCTAACCACCCATAAAGAGCGGGGAAGCGTCCTCTCAGTAATACCAGGGCATTTCGACTCAAGTTTGCAAATAAAGTTATAAATTATTTGGACGTATGGGGGAACACTCATAAGAACTCTTATCGATATACACTAAACCTTGACCAACCAACTCAATGATCGTTTAATGCCACAATCTCCAAACAACGATAAAATACCAGCCCATAAATTGAAGAACGAATAAACTTTATCTAAAATAAGGCATAGCTGTTAAAATGAATTAATGGCGATGTAAGCTACAAAAGATAGGGAAGAAACCACATAAATACTTTTGGTGGAAAAAGGACTAATCTCTCAAAGACGCCCAGAATAACGCTTCAATTTATCTCTCTCTCCTTAGCTATGTGCAAGTATCAAAGTGATGATAGATGGGATGTGTGGCGTGAATTCATACCTTTGAAAAATAGAGTGAAAAGATGCAATAGACTAGACGTTAGCAAATATGCAAAAATGGAGCAATGGTATAGAGTATCAGTATGCATATCTTATCGTTATCATTACAAAGAAGACGCTTCAGCTGTTAGACACGTGCCCTTGTAATTTTTGAAAACCCTAAAGTCAATATTCTCGGCCTAGGCCAATGCGAGGTTGACCCAAACCTTAACGACCACAAATGCCTTGATATAAGAATCATATAACACCTCGTCCAATCACCCTGCATCAATTGGCAGAGTTCGTATAATAGGCCTTGGGGGCTTTCTATTATACCCACATAGTTCCAAAGATGAATAAAATCCAATTCCAAGAGAATTAGTAATATGTTCAGCTCCACTCCAAAATAAGGTCGGATCAGTGATAATCTTCTTGGCCAAACATACTTGATAACTGTCTCATCCATATAAATACTATTGGGCACACCATATACTCCTGTGGTCACCATCATATTGAAACGTCTCTCATTAATCACGTGGTAATATAAGAACATGGTTGTTGAAAATTAATCACCCACATCCTTATCAATAAAGTCAGTCCATGATCCAAGTCACTTCAGTTTGTTATTATAATAAGCTTGTATCTTCATGTATAACTTACCAACTTATAAGGGCAATCCACTTTTCCTTTTCTTATTCTCCATAAATCACTTAAAATAGGGAACTAATCCACTTAATAAGGGGACTATGGCTGGAATCCTCTCAATCAACAAGTTGAAGCAGCAACCATAATTGTAACTTTGGCAATAGTGTAATAAGTCCTAATAACACCGTGGACTTATGTTTTCTTAGAGGGCCGAACCATGTAAAACTCATCGTGTTCTCTTTATCTCTCATTCGCATTCTCTATTATCATTATTTCTCTCTTTACTGATTTATCTAGCATTTTTTGTCTCTATTTCTGGATGTTAACGGGAATATTCTCAAATTAGGATTCCCATGACTATGCATTCAGTTCCTACGAGTTACATTGGTCATATGCAAGGTGTTCGAGTCTTTTATGGGAACGTTTGGGGCCTTTTGGGGTTTTCATGCTTTTGGCGGCATGTTTTTAAGCCTCAGTATAGATATTTAAAAATTATCATCATATTTTAAAATCGAAAGTCCCATGACTTTGCATCCATTTCCTACGAGTTATGTTAGTACTTGTGAGGTGTTTGTGCATCTTACGGTCCTGTTTGGGGGGCATTTTGGGTTTTAAACCTCTAACGGCATGTTTTTAAGAACAAGTATAAAAATTTGCTAATTACTGACATATTTTCAAACTAGGAGTCCCCTGACTACGCAGTGAGTTCCTATGAGTTACATTTGTCCCATGTGAGGTGTCTGTGCCTCTTACGGGGCCATTTGGAGGTTATTTTGTATTTTCGCTCTTTTTAATGGCATGTTGTTAAACCTAAGTGTAGATCATTACAAATTATCATCGTATTCTCAAATTGAGAGTCTCATTACAAACTACTATTTCCTACAAGTTACATTGGTCTCGTCTACGGTATTCATGTCTCTTACGGGGCCGTTTGGGAGATGTTTTGGGTTTTCTCTATTTAACGACATGTTTTTAAGCCTAAGTCATATTTGTAAATTATCATCATATTCTCAAACCGATAGTCCAATGACTATGAGGTCAGTTCCCATGAGTTAATTGGTCACGTGCGAGGTTTTTGTGCCTCTTACGGGGTCTTTTTGTGGCTATTTTGCATTTTCTCCCTTTAACGACATATTTTTAATCCAAAGTGTATGTAGTTGTAAATTATTTTCATATTTTCAAACTAAGAGTTATACGATTAGTTCCTATGAGTTACATAGGTCCCGTGCGAGGTGTTTATGTCTCTTACGGAATTCGTTTGGGGGTTGTTTGGGGTTTTTATCCTATAACGGCATGTTTTTAAGCCTAAGTCTAAATATTTGTAAATTATCGTCATATTCTAGAATCGGGAGTCCCGTGATTATGCGGTATATTTCCTACGAGATATATTGATTCCGTGCGAGAAGTTCTTATCTCTTACATGGCCATTTAGAAGAGGTGTTCATGCCTCTCACAGGGCCATTTTGTGCTTGTTTTACATTTTCGCCATTTAACGGCTTGTTTTTAAGCCTAAGTGTAGATATTTGCAAGTTATTGTCGTAATATCAAATTGGGAGTCCAGTAACTATGTGGTTAGTTCTTACGAGTTATATTGGTCTCCGCTTAAGTTGTTTGTGGTTGTTCATCATTTTTTCCCCTTAACGGCATATTTTTAAGCCTAAGTCTAAATATTTGCAAATTATCGTCATATTCTCAAAACGGGATTTCTGTGACTACGCGGTTAGTTCCTACTAGTTACATTTATCCTGTGTGATGTGTTTGTGTCTCTTGCGATGCCGTTTGGTGGTTATTTTGCATTTTCTCCCTTTAACGGTATGTTTCATTTGATCCCAACAACAAGATATCATAAAAAATGAACAAAATAAATTGACTTGGCAATGTGCACCAAAAGATATCACTCCTAAAGTCAATAACCAACACAAAATGCTATATATTTCTAAGAGAAGAGAATGCACGAAGTCTCACAACATAACCAAACACACATAATTGAAGGCCTAATCACCAACACATTAACGCTAATACAAAATCATAACATTCTAAACTTAGTAACTAAGGTTATGCTTATCACTTGCACTTCGCAACACTAAAGAAATACAGGTAGGCGAGTTTTCATTATTCCTAAATTATAGGTAAAGTTATTAACAAAAAGGCTTTGTAGTATAAATGTCCTAAAAGGATAGTTTTGGAGAATTTATTCATTATATCTAAGTTTTGAAGGGTAAGTCTTTTCTAATTTTACCATTTCTTTCTACATTTATGAAGAAATCGTATTTCCATATCCCAATTATATTTTCTTCTTACAGGAAAGAATTGATTACATTCAAATTTCTATAAACAAATATAATCGCATTTGTTAATTCTTGTCTTGATTAATATCATGCAAATCTTTTAGGCGTGGTGATAGAAGATGAGAATTAGTTTATAGACATATTCAGTGATTAAAATAATAGACTACCTAACTCTTTATCTTAACACTAATCCTATAAATATAACATCCTATATATGTCACAAGTTAATGGATATAAGTCTCTCTCTCTCTCTCTCTCTCTCTCTCTCTCTCTCTCTCTATATATATATATATATATATATATATATATATATATATATATCACAAGTTAATCCTATAAATTAATTGGTTGTTATGTGTGTGTGTGTGTGTGTGTGTGTGTGTGTGTGTGTGTGTGTGTGTGTGTATATTAACCCGATATAACTAAAAGGCATAAACATGGGTCATCAAGAAAATTAATTTAGGCAAAAATAATGGTTAAAACATAAATCCAATAGCTGAGGCAAAACACATCAATTTTATCTCTCATTTTAAAAATAGAAAATAATCAATCATCTATATGGATAACCATGGAAAGTCTTTGGGTTATGATCCCAAAGAACATAATTTCTAAGATAGACCTCACAACAAGAAAAAGATGGCCTGAGAGAAGACGTGTATGCCAATAAAAAATTACTTTTGGGGGAAAGGCTATAGAATGTGAACATAACCGATTTAATGTAGCAAAAAAAGTCTCGTTTAGAAATCCTTCTACAAACTGCAAAACAAAAAGAAAATAAACATTGAACCAAATCAAGATTAATAGGTGAAACTAAAAATTACAATTATGGTTCATATCGTTAAAATAGGAGGGGAGATAAATAGGCGGCGGTTTATAAAGGAGGGATCCATGGTTAGTAAGCGATGGAGTTAAATAAAGTTACTCATGTTAGGAGTGAAAACGTAGGAGAGAGAGAACGGGGGGGAGGGTTTGAACAAAAAGAAAGAGAGGGTGGGAATTTTTGCATAAACAAGGCTAAGAGGGAAATAAGAGCGGGGAATAAAATTTTGAGTGGAGGTAAAATCTCTCCAATGATGTATAGTAGTGTTATTTTCTTTAAAAATCTGTCACTACTTGTGGCAGTCACAAAGTAATCCTCTCTAATAGCAAAAGAAAATTTTGTCACCGCCGATAGAAGTGATAAATCTTAAAGATAAAATTTGTTACCACCACTAAGAGTGAAAAATAATTTTATTTTTCACAAAAAATGCTTTGTTACTGTCACAAGTTGTGATAAACTTTGTCACTGACATTGGAGTGACAAAGTGTTAGAGATAAAATCACTGTTATGGTGTAGTGATTCAAAGTCCACGTAGTTCGTTGGGAAGACAAGAGGGATTCCACCTTGTGACACCCCGCCTAATAAAATACCGGGTGATCAGTCCTATATCAAATTAGAGAGGAATCTCAAATGGTTTCATTCTCAGCATCACTATCGAAAACCATTTAATTACTAATAACCTATTAGCCCGACGTCAAATTTTAAACTTCCTAATCTTTTTAACTTAAAAGCACAAGTAAAACCATCCACACAATGACATAAACAACAATTGAAATGAATAAATAATAACCGATAAGTCTCGATAAAATGTTTATACAACCATATCGAAAAGGCATAAACGAAAATGCGCGAAATAAAATAAAAGACAACAGTTGGGCAACATGACCGAATATTACAACAGTACCTCCAATCTAGATCACAAGGAGAAAATCATATATACAATTTATTGCCAACATCCACAGCTACGACAGCTTCGTGTGACTCAAAAGAATAGTCATCCAGTCGCCCCTATGTCTGGACACCTAAAAGATTTTTGAAGAAAAGAAAAAATATACAAGTGGGTCAGTGCACGAGGCTTAAAAATATTTTTAGCAAGTGCTTAATATACTTTAATATTTAAAATATGATACTCTCCATATTTAAACTGGTGTCGCATTCACATGAGATACCCATCACCTCTCATCTAATAGTGCACACCTAAGGAATATATTTTTAAAGCACCCAAGTAAAGCTATCCCGCCTAACTAATTTCTCACAGTAACTAAATCATCATATGCTATCTCAACAACCCGTGTTTAGAATATCCTAAGCTTGCGCGTGCTTATGCATTTTAATTTCTCGCTTATCATTTACATGTTCATTATTAATAACTCTCACTACTTATACACTATTCATATTTTAGTGTTATTATATCATATATAATATTCTCATCCTTGTATACATATATCACATATTTTATTTCGAATTTTATACTCCCGGATGATCCAGAAATTTTTACACAACTTCTTTCTTTATTATGCCCGTATATATATATATATATATATATATATATATATATATATATATATATATATTCACATCTCATATATATACAATATACTACATACTATATGAGTATAATAACCATCCCTCAGAGCTATAACTCAACGAATGCAGTCTCTATAATGCTATCATCCTCCAGGGAGAACACACATCGACCTGAGAAATCGGGACGAAATCTGACACCGACCCCAAATCCAAATCACAATGTATGGGAAGCGGTCATAGTTCCTCATCGAAAATTAGAACGAAACATACCCACCCCGTCCTGCTCCTCAAGCCAGGGTCCTCACCCACATTTCACAACTTCCCATGATAGAACTAGAGGGGTATGCTTCACATAAATATATTATTCACACACACATATATTCATAATCATATCATATATATAATGTCTCTATACCCGTATATATATATCGTCAAGTCCAACTATCATGCCTATCTCTCATGGCATTAGCCTATAATCCCGAATACACCAATTCGTATAGATTAATAAGTATACACAAAACTTATTTTAATACCATAAGTATTCACTCACTAATGATACGATTCTCACATAAATATATTTTCCCGAATAATAGCTTATCACCACTAGCTAGTATTCTAATTTCATCCTACTCGCACATTCGGATATTATTCACATATACTATCGGTATATATATTCTACATGCATCCATATATATATATATACACCCGCTGAACTAAGATCCCGACTGTTATACATCCTAGACACTCCTTAAATTCATACCCCGGATCTTATTAACACTAACCCGAGATTTATACATCACTCACTTAATCACTTAGAGGTCCTCACACTCTATATTGGATCCCCTATTATTCATCTCCAAAAGGAATTCTTCTCTAATCCCTTTTATCTAGGAAAATCTCTCAAATTTTTCTGTCGAAATCGAACCGAACCCATGGCCCTAAAATGAACCGATCCGGTGTCCCAAAAACGAATCGAATCGATGACTAATAAAATGAATCGATCCGACGATCTGATCAGTTCGTGAGTTCATCTTCTTCTCAAACTCCAAAATTTATGGTTTTTACCCTTACCAACCATCACTATAATCATATACACTCTTATATATACCCAACGCACCAATTTATCCATGGGATTCGTCAAGTTAATTAATATTTAAACCCTATCTTAATTAAACCCTAGATTTTGTTCAACCCTTTCAAATTTCTCACCAAAAGTTACACCATTAACATGGATTTTAACTTAGATTTCATGTAGGATTATTATCACACCAAAACCATATGAAATCATATCCCAAAACCCCTTTTTTTGTGTAAGAATCCAAAACCGAAAATCTTATAGTTTTCACTAACTATAATATGAAAAATAAACATATTTAAATCATTAAAGCAAGTTAAACACTTACTTGGTTGGATAGATCCGATGACCTTGTGCCGAAATCCGCCGGAGCTTGGCCGGAAATCTCCTCTTCTCCCCTTTTTCTTCCTTCTTTCTCTTCTTTCTTCTTTCTTTCTTTTCTTTCCCCTTTTCTCTTTCTCTTTATCCTGTGACTTGTAAGAGAGAAAATAAGGATTATCCACTTATTAAACCCAGAATTGACTCGTAAACATAAATGTGAGTCCCTATTAATCCAAAAAGTCTCTGGAACCCAAACACTACCCTCGGGTACTCTATTCAAACTATCACGGCCTTTTCGAGACCAACCGTGCACTCAAAATCTCCATCTGAGTCACTTAATAGAAATTCACGTCTTAAACCCAACACATCTCCACATATGCTTTTCCTAATATAGTAACATAACATGTTTCTTATATTCACCTGCGACATGAAATAAAATAGTCCATCTCATTAACTTATTCCTGTAAGTAAATATATCACATGTAAATATTAATCTATCACTTGAAAATTAATATTTACTATTTACTTAAACTTCTCTAATTATTAAATTACACCAACTCATGTAATTTAATTATCTATAATTGTACGGGGTATTACATACTTCCCCCTTAAAAAGAAATTTCATCCTCATAATTCGGATAAGACCGATACCAAAACTTAGGATATTGAGCCACATAACACCCTTTAGTACCTGAAATCAAATCACGATAATGGTATGGTCACTCCACTATTCACCCGTTAGTATGACCCGACTGTATAAAGGCTTACTCACTATAGCCCCAACTTCACGACAAGCTTGTTCAATTCCCTTTATGCTGATACACTCCATCAGTCATAAGCTCTCACTTCAATAACAGCACATCATACATTGTGCGTCTACCAACGATATCCAAATAAGACGAGCTTATACATAACTGGCTATATCGCCTTAACACTATTGGAAGGCAGCACATAACTAAGTGTCAGCTTCCCATGTGCATCCCAACACAAATCTACCATCCTGAGAGAAACCACAAGAACAGCGGACCACTCCTGTCAGTCCTTAAAATCTCAGTTCATGGCGACGTAACTCTTACGACTTTCAAAAATCACCCCAAAACAGTTTGCGCTTAATACCCCTCTCAACAACTGACTTTAAATCTCGTTCGGTCCAAAAGCCTATTTATTCGCTCACCTCTAAATAACCAACGGGAGAATGACCAGGCTTTCCCACATAGAACCTTAATAGGAATCTTGTCCACAACAAACAGGTACGAGTGACCCCACACAACTCTACCATTCGGTGATTTCCCTCCCAATTATCGTACCATGCTTTACTTCAATTACACATTAGGTCAGTTGAGAAATTAAACTAATCGCAATGACTTCAGAGTCGCTTTCATACCACTTTACTAGTCGTCAATCACGTCCCTTCAACTCATCAGGCTAGAGGTGACACGACTTACCCACAACAAAATGTCATCCCCACTACTTCCCAAAAATCCCTATCAGAGGTGGGATTCAAGGATATTCATTCTATTTTACAACAATATTGGGCAATACCTTGCTTTGGTGTAGTTCTTCTTTACCAGACTGTTGGCCCATTCTATCACTGGAACCATCGGCTTGATACAAAATTTTCTGGTTGATAATATCGATCCAACCTATTTTCTATCTGTGAGTGGTGCACCCTAAGACAATCTCACTAAGTCTCACCTAACACTAATTTTCCACCTATAATATCTCACATAATAAGTGGTACTTATACTCCTCTTCTTCTTCGTGGGTGTATCATAAGTCTCGGTCCTCGCACTTTTTACCCCAATTCGCATATCTGGGCCCTTTATACCTTATAAAGATTAACATTCTATATACGCGCAAGCCACTCTCAATATTCAACTGAGAAAGACTCCGATTAACTTTACCACAACAGTTGGACTTTCCTCTTCTCAAGAGACATCCGAATAAATGGCTTCTTACAGCCTTTCAACTTATCTTGGGTGTGCCAACTCTCATTGCACATATATACTTGGATTTTCGTCATTCTCACGTGACGTTCAATCATCATGACATTCTAGATTGTTTATGACTGCCCAACAGGCATATACTCCACACATTTATTCCCATGTCCCACCATCTCGTATGATTCAAAATCAGATAACTAGGGCACCCATACACCCTTTAATCGGTGCATAATTGCACAACAGTGGAACATCACACACTTTCCTCAAAATTGTTCTCGCATTCTCGACGTGGCTATAATCACGTGGGTATTCTCAATCATCCCAAAAATTGAAATTTACCTCTCCTCGACATTGTTTTACCATTCAAGCCGTAGTGAGAAAAAAAATTCCAGTGCTCTCTCACGGCACTACCGGCTCCACATGCCTTATACTATATAATAGATATCAGCTCAGAGTGTTTTCTCTACACTTCCATGAAGTAACATTCGAAACTGATGCCCCCACATCCATCAACATCTCTCTACTCATGATGTTCATCAAGGTTCATGCGCATCTCATCCCGCAACAACGTCCAAATAAGGAACTTTACCCCAAATTCATTATCACTAAGCATTGGCGGTAATCAAATTCCATCAACTTTAAGCACATAATTTGGACTCTCAAAATCATATCCCCAAACACATAAATATAAATCTCAACTCCCACGTCTCTAAATGAGTGATATAACAATGCGCTTTCCCTATCACCAAGTTCTGAGCGCTAAATATAATAATGAGTTAATTCTCTCCGCTAAACAGCAAATCCAATATACCTCAACTCACCTCAATAAAGTCCCTACACACCGGGATCAAATATCTCAAGACAACTATACTCTCCGAAATCTCTATGATAATACAATATAGATGTTTGCTCTACCCTCTTTCATGTGAGACATCATCAAAAAGCCACATCCTACCCTGGAACAGTAAACACGATAGCCTTGCAATATCAGCCCACTATTTTTTCAACCAGTCCATACTCAGGAAGATATCATAATCATATAACACATCGCTAAAACGAGTAATTTCAATAAAATATATACTACTATGCCTACACCCTCTTCCCACGGATGAAACCATAAATAACCCCGCTATACCACAGAAATATATAAACATAATAATGGTATCAATATACACACTAAACTCGTCTCACGCGCGAATCTAGTGCTAGTCAAGATGTCGTGACCCGCCCGTGACACACAAGGCATACCTCATTCACCCGAGTATAAAACTCATATTTTCTCCATGCCAAATTGCCCTGGCTGCTCCAATGGTTCCTGGATATGACACGCCTGTCGGAATTGAACCATAAACTATCTTAATTATTGCCTCAGTTAGGCACCATACTCTTGTCCCTTTACTCACATTGGACAAAATCAATTCATGCGGTCCTACTCTCCACATAAAAATGTCTCTTCATAAAATCCATTATTCTTAGCCATACTGACCATATTAAGGTTGTCCTTCTCTCTAACCTTGGTATCCTAGACCCCGACGGCCACCCTCATTGTTCCCTTAGCTCCACTAGCCCTAAGGAACACACTGATGTCTTTAACAGCCCTGACTGAATCCACCGTCACTCGGTAGGAATTCAGCTATCTGAATCATGCAAATGGGTCCCCTGATGGGTCCCTCGTTATGGTGTTTCACTAGCACTATTACATCCAGTCTTATCCCCTGACTAAATACTTTAATTCTTTAGCTTCCTATACAAAGAAGCATTCATAACCTCATTGACAAAACACGACATAGTCGTCATCTTCTTCGATCTTCCAAGCATAATTTCCCTTAGGTGATGGTGACTCCACTCATGAGTCTATTGCCCACTTTAAATGATATTTTCTCCATTGTACCAATTATGGTGATTTACTCCCACCATTACAACACTGCTCCCACGGGCCAAGAAAAATCTTACCCCAATTTTCTATTCCAGTTATACTACTCCCTGCTATATGCCAAAGCCTCTAGGTATTCTATATCCATTGGCTACACGCAAAATCTCCGTATTTACCAAGATTCCAGTGGGTGGTCCTCTTCAAAGGCCTCTATGACTCTCTCCCATTCTAACAACACAGGGTGAGTCTAGTTTAGCACCACTTTCTGCTATAGTAGTACTTGAAATTATATACTGCACCCTGGCAGTCCTTACACCTCCATCTTCCCAAGAAATAATAGGGGTGACCTCGACTATGATCATCGACCCAAAAATATTCTTCAACTTTAACTGAGCCCCGCCCCCTGTTGTTCTCATAACTTTGCTCACTGGTCATCCTCTGCGTAAACGGTATATGAAGCACACACGAACGCATATAAGATTCACTATAATTATACGTTAGGGTAGGAGAACAAAATATCACCACATGAATCAACAATCCTAGGCACGGGGCTCTATATTAAATAGAAAATAATGCTGGAAACGTAGCATGTTCGCCGAGATTCTTCAGGACACTAGAACCTGATGCTCTGATACCACATGTGACACCCTCCCTAATAAAATACCGGGTGATCAGTCATATATCAAATTAAACAGGAATCTCAAAGGGTTCCATTCTTAGCATCACTGTCGAAAACCATTTAATTACTAATAACCTATTAGGCCCGGCGTCAAATTTTAAACTTTCTATCTTTTTAACTTAAAAGCACAAATAAACCCATCCACACAATGATATAAACAACAATTAAAATGAATAAATAATAACCGATAACTCTGGGTAAAACATTTATACAACCATATCGAAAAGGCATAAATAAAAACGCACGAAATAAAATAAAAGGCAACAGTTGGGAAACATGCCTGAATATTACAACAGTACCTCATATCTAGATCACAAGGAAAAAATCCTCTATACAATTTCTTGCCAACATCCACAGCTGCGGCAGCAACATGTGACTCAAAAGAATAGTCATCCAGGCATCCATGTGTCTAGATACCTAAAAGGTTTTTGAAGAAAAGAAAAAATATATAAGAGAGTCACAGCCCGAGGTTTAAAAATATTTTTAGCAAGTTCTTAACATACTTTAATATTTAAAATATGATACTCTCCATATTTAAGCTAGCGTCGCACTTACATAAGATACCCCTTCACCTCTCATCTAACAGTGCACACCCAATGTATATATTTTTAAAGCACCCTAGTTAAGCTACCCTCGTAACTAATTTCTCACATCAACTAAATCATCATACGTTATCTCAACAACCTGCGTATATAATATCCTAAGCTTGCGCCTGCTTATGCATTTTAATTTCTCTCTTACCATTTACTTGTTCATTATGAATAACTCTCACTAGTTATACACTATTCACATTTTAGTGTTGTTATCTCGTATATAAAATTCTCATCTTTATATACATATATCACATATTTAATTCCGGATTTTATACTCCCGGATGATCCAGAAATTTTTACACAACTTCATTCTTTATTATGCCTGTATATATATATATATATATATATTCATTCACATCTCATATATATATACAATATAATACATACATCAAGTATACCCATACTTATATATCACACACTATATAAGTATAATAACCATCCCTCAGAGCTATATTTAATGGATGCAGTATCTACAATACTATCATCCTCTAGGGAGAAAACACATCAACCTGGGCAACCGGGATAGAATATGACATCGAACACAAATCTAAATCACAACATATGGGAAGCGATCAAAGTTCCTCATCGGAAATGAGAACAAAACATACCCACCCCGTCTCACCCCTGATAAATGTCACACAATATAAAAATGGACGCTATGATTTTGGGACTATACGCTCCATGATCCTCATACCAGGGGCCTCACCCACATTGCACAACTTCTCATGATAGCACTAGAGGGGTATGATTCACATAAATATATTATTCACACACACGTATATTCATAATCATATCACATATATATTGTCTTTATACCCGTATATATATATCGTCAAGTCCGGCTATGATGCCTATCTCTCATGGCATTAGCCTATATCTCGAATATACCAATTCGTATATATTAATAATTATACACACAACTTATTTTAATCCCATAAGTATTCACTCACTTATTGGATCCCCTACATTTCATCTCCAAAAGGAATTCTTCTCCAATCCAATTTTGTCTAGGAAAACCTCTCAAATTTTTCGGTCAAAACCAAACCGAACGTATGGCCCTAAAACGAACCGATCCAGTGTCCCCAAAATTAACTGAATTGTTGACCAATAAAATAAACCGATCCAATGATCTTATCAGTTTGGGAGTTCATCTTCTTCTCAAACTCCAAAATTTATGGTTTTTACCGTTACCAACCATCACTATAATCATCTACACTCTTATATGTACCTAGCACACCAATTTATACATGGGATTCCTCAAGTTAATTAAGATTTAAACCCTATTTTAATTAAACCCTAGATTTTCTCAGCCCTTTCAAATTTCTCACCAAAAGTTACACCATTAACATGGATTTTAACTTAGATTTCATGTAGGATTATTATCACATCAAAACCATATGAAATTATCTCCCAAAAACCCATTTTTTGTGCAAGAATCCTAAACCCAAAATCTTATAATTTTCACTAACTATAATATGAAAAATAAACACACTTAAATCATTAAAGCAAGTTAAACACTTGCTTCGTTGGAAAAATTCGACGACCTCGTGACGTAATTCGTCGGAGCTTGGCCGAAAATCTCCTTTTCTCCCCATTTTCTTCCTTTTTTCTCTTCTTTCTTTATTTTCTTTCGTCTTTTCTATTTCTCTTTATCTCGTGACTTATAAGAGATAAAATAAGGGTTATCCATTTATTAAACCCAAAATTGACTCGTATACACAAATGTGATTCCCTATTAATCCAAAAAGTCCCTGAAATCCAAACACTACCCCCGGGTACTCTATTATGACTATTTCGACCTTTTCCAGATCAACCGTGCACTTGAAATATCCATCTGAGTCACTTAACATAAATTCATGTCTTAAACCCGACACATCTACACACATATTTTTCGAATAGAATAACATCACACGTCGCTTATATTCACCTGCAACATGAAATAAAATAGTCCATCTCATTAACTTATTCCCGTAAGTAAATATATCACATGTAAATATTAATCTGTCACTTGCAAATTAATATTTACTGTTTACTTTAACTTCTCAAATTATTAAATTACACCCACTCATGTAATTTAATTATCCATAATTGTACGGGGTATTGCATTCCCTTTATAAAGACTTGATGTAAGATATCTAAACTTTCTTGATCTTTCAAGGCATTTTAGAGTGAAACAAGACTAGATCTGAAAATATAATTTATTTGTGTTTGTTAAAAGACTTGGATGAGATACGTTCACTCATAAAACCTCTTTTATGAAGAAATAATGTCGAGACTTTCGAGAAGGTTGAATCCCCGAATCAAGTGATACTATAACATATATGAGAGTATTTCATGGTTTTGAAGCCTTTTGTCTGATTTTTGAGTGCTTATGAAAATAAATAGTAAAAATATGTAAATATATATATACAAGATTTGACTTGAGTTTTAAAGACCATGTTTATCTAACACACCTATGTATCCACCATAGGCAAAATCAAAGTCAACATAGTTAAGACATGACCTTTAGACAAAGCCCAGGTCTAAAGAAGAAGGAGAAGAGGATGGTTTTGGGTGTTGTTACATCATACCACCACCCTTTTGTAGCTCAAGACATTAAAATAAAATAGTAAAAATGCGACGTTACACATGAACCTTTTCATTTCGGTAGCATTCCGGATTGAAATCAACTTGTTGGAGTGTAGATCTAAGGTTACTTTAAAGGAAAGTACCTTTTAGAAGAAAAAAAAATGTTTTTTTCACTTTTTGGTTTATATGAGAAGAAGAAGGTTAGAGATTTGGTTTATGGTTTTGGATCTTAGCTTTAAGGGGTTTAGAAGGAAAAAGTATAGAGTTTTGACGATTTTCTAGAAAGAAATAGCTTTAAAACAGAAAGACAACATTTAAGAGGTGGAGTTATTATGTACAAAACTGGTAGATGAAGGCTCTTTTTATAGGTAAACTGTCTGGGCTCATGACCGATAGGTAACTCAATACACCCCAGGCCCGATAGGTCATGGGCGCGTATTTTCTATTCTGGATCTATTTTGGACTAGTTTTGGGTTAATTTGGATCATTCTTTTTGGGCATCCTAAGGCTTCACGGCTTTTATTTTGGTATTATTTGGTTCACCCTTAGTCTACCTAAGGCCTTAGGATTTTATTTGTTGTTAGGGGGTTTAACAAATTGTGGGATTTAACAAATTATGTCATACTCATTTGGATTATTAGGGAACAGAATGGTGTGTCTATAATTAGTCCAAAAATACTTTAAAACACTCCAAGTTTATACTCTCTCGTGAATATATTTTTTGTGTGAAAGTAGTATAAGGAAGCTCCTAAAATGGTGGCGATAGGAAATGATTATGCTTAATCAGAGGATGATTTTTCTTTTCAAGATGTGTATTTTGTGAGATTTCCATGTGCTCCAAATGTTCCACTACCCGACTTTTGTTATATATTATAAAAAAAATCAATAGGTCATCGTAATCCCCTTTCATGGGAATGCTACAGGTATACTCGTTAGAAATTTCTCTATTGTTCGAATCCTATTACACTTAAACTAAAGTTTTACAATACAACAAGCTTATTTAAACCCACTATCTTTAATTCATAATTCCTCTTAGGGCCCGTTTGGCAATCCAATTCCAAGGTTTGGAATTGGAATTGAAAGGCCAATTTCAATTCCGTGGAATTCAAATTGGCCTTCCAATTCCAATTCCAAGCCTTGGAATTGGGTTGTCAAACGGACCCTTAATGTAATTACTCAATAATTCTTAACTCGCAATTTAGTTTTAAATAATACAAACCCATTACTTAATTATTTCCCTAGTGCATAATTAAAAACTGAATTAGTTAACTTCTTTAAAATTCAACTAAATTCTTAAATTTGTACTAAAAACCATCCTCAAGGTTTTCAACGTAATTATAATATCTACTTCAATTCGTCCATACTAGTTACATAATCATACCAATATCAAGATAATTATCCCAATAAAATGTCACCATTCACAAAATCAATAAGATTTAATAACCAATATTATTCAACCCATATTCGAAAATCCAAACTAGTAAAGCTATTGTCTTCCCTCATCAACTACCTCCTCCACACACCACCATCAGCCCCTGGCACCACCTACCACCACCACACACCATCACCCCCCACCCCCACCCCAACCCATCAATTACCACCCTTGCACAACATAGAACATAATACACACCCAACACATTTATCCACTAGAAAAATAAAGTTTTCACGACCAAAATTACTACCCTCGCACACCTCCTCTCTCTCCACCCACTGTCATCTCTACACACCTCCTTCCATTATTAGCACCACCTCCAAATAAGCAAATAAAAGGGAAACCAGAATACCAAATTCGAATCGAATTAAAAAAAATAACCATACTTTAATCGAAAAAAACAGCATCTGCAAATCCAAATATGAAATCGATCATGAAACGTGATCCAAATTTGAAACCTGGTTGAGTTTCGAAATCAAATATGAAATGAGATCCAAATTTCAATGCGAGTATGAAACTTGCGTATTTAACCGAATCTGAATCGATATTGGGTCGACTGTTTGGGGTAAATAAAGAGGGACTCCAGTGAGGAAGACGCGAGTGTGCGTGGTGATGGGTCGGGTGGGGGATATTGAAAAGGGTGGACAGTAAAGGTTAATTTTTTTTAATTTTCATTGCACAGGCTTGAGGTTTGAAGTTAATGTTTCAAAATTTAAGGTATGTATTATTTTATTATATTATTAGTGTTAGAATAGTTAAAATAATAAAGAAAAAAAGAAAAATTGTTTTTTTATGTCTAGGTTCGTAAGGCTTGATATTTATGCCTCGACCACGCATCGCGCCTTTTAGAATCTTGATTTTTTCTAGTTTTGTAATTGTTTATATTTAAATTCATTTTCTTTTTAGTTTTTAATTTTTTTTAGATTTTTTAAAGTTTTCATATTACTTATAATTAGAAATGACACGCGGCGGGCCAAGTGAACAGATTTTCTAACAATTTTGGACGAAGTCTAATTTCTTTTAATTAAAATGTATTTAAGTCTAAATTCCAGAATTAGTAATGTATTAAAGTAAAAATGACACAAAAAATAAATATCCTCCAGCACAAATGTTTAAATAACTTTCCTAATAAAATAGACAAACTTGTAATTCCATTGAATAAATATTTTTTGAGACCATTGTCTACATATCTTGCAAGAGTAATTATATTCACATCCACATTGTGACTCAATGCAAACAATAGTTTAATAAAAAAAAACATCAAACTACCCCTAAAATAAAAAGTCTTAAATACCATTAAATAAAATTTTGATCAACAACCAACGCACTAGATTTACTTAGTGAAACCAACATGTGATCACATGATTCTATAATTATGTTTTCACAATAGAAATATCTTCATTGTATTCCCTCCTTTTTTTCTCTTTTCCTTTCAAACCCTAAAACCCTAAATTTATTGTGTGTTAATGAAAGACCTAGACTCAAGTTCCAAAACATACGAAGATGTTGACGTGTAATTGAATTGGGGAGCAATAAATGTCAAACAAAATGCACAAGTCGATTATGAACTTTTAAATCATTGTTACTTTTCATTGTTTGTGTCTTGAAGACGAGGGCACTACTCAACACTCATGTGAATTCGAACTATATATTTAAGCTCCAACACAGTATTAGAACATTTAATTTCAGCAAGTATATAATATCAATATTATACACCTGAGATTATAGAATATGGGCAAGACAATAATAAACATTTAGCCATTGTTTTCTGAAAATAACACATTGTTCATTGTCACTTTCAGGAAAAAATCACATTGTCCATAACTCGTTTCATATATTTTTCAGATTTCTATTCCAAATATAACAAAAGAATTTTTTTTCACTATTTTAAAAAATTTGATCAAAATATGTCAGTTTTTAAACAGTTTAAAACTGGCATATTTTGACCAATATTTTAAGTAGCAAAACAATTGATTTTGAGATGTTTTTTTAGGGTAACCTGGAATATTTAAACACCTAAAAAAATCAACTCAAAATATATTTTTCTAATATTTTAAAAAAAGTAATCTGCATGGATCGAACCTTAGTTGGTCCGCATTTGATCCGGTCTCTCTCTTCTATTTCGGTAAAAGAGGGTGGTGAGGGTTAATTTGGTTTTATTATTAGGTTGGATTAATGGTAAGGGTTAATTTGGCAATTTAGTTGTGGGCCTTTTATGGTCTAGTGCTTTGACGGACAATTTTGGACAAAAAAATCGGGCCCAACAAATTTTAAACGATTAGGTCCAACATATAAATACCCCCGAATTAGAAAACAAATGCACTTCACAGATATTCAAGCGCCAAAATGATTTTATTATCTCTTTGATCAAAACCCCAAAATGATTCTCATTCTCAATCAAATTTTGATCCAATAAAAATATATAAATACCCTTGAATTCTAAAACAAACAAACTTCACAGAAATTCAAGTGATCAAAACCCTAATCGTGGAAGGTATAACGAACATTTCACATTCTCAATCAAATTCTTCCAAACACCACTAACAGGTACGGAGACATGCTGATATATATGTATTTGATGTAATATAGTGTGAAATAAATGTAATATTTTGTTCTTAAGATTATACCATACACTCTGCATATGTTATGTTCTTAGCATTATGTTTCTGATATCACATGTTTGTCCTTGTATTTTGAATGTTATGTTGTGTATTCTATGTATTATTTTTCTGTCCTTAGGTTTTTTATAACTTTTTCCTTATTTTATTATGTATTTTTTGTTCTCATATATATAAATTTGTAGACATTATACATGGACTGATGAAATCACATTATGCTTGTTCATGATATGAAAAAATACATTTGTTGCCTGATTTTAAATGCAAAACACACTTCCTAAATGTTGAGGACTACACATTTATGTATTTCATCACTATACATTTCCTCCTGTATACATCATTTATTGAGAAATGGGAATATATACATTATTCGAATATGTACATACTCTTTGTATTTGTATAGGCCCTATATTAATTGTGGTCCACTCCAACGGCATTTATTTAGCAATGTGAATATATAAATGCTCTTTATATTATGTGTGTGTACTTTATGAATTTGCATTTACTTTCAAACAGTACACACAAATTCATGAAGTACACACACATTGAAATTGATTTGGTTCAATCCAATGTGCGTGTACTTTATGTATTATGCATGTACTCTAAATAATATATATGTCCTCTCCATATTCAATAGATCCTATGTTATTATGGTTCGCGCCAATGATCTACTATTTGTAAGAAGTATTATGATTGTGTTATTATTTAGGAATCCTACCATTAAGCATGTTCAACTACAAAATTATTGGGTGCGCCTTTGAAGATCTTAGCAATACAAAACCATTCACATTGACAGTCAATGCAACTTATGATGACAGAATTCATTTTCTTCTTCGCATTAATGATAAAGCAAAAAATATACTTGATTTTTACTACTACTTTGAAGGCATTAATTACACTTTTGATGTACAAAAGCTATAAGTAATTGAATCAAAAGCGAAGGATTTAGCAAAACAAATTGAGCAGTATTGCTTAAGAGGTTTTGAAAGTGCGGGAGCATTTAGCATGGATCTATTGTATCACTTATATTGTGAATATGTTATAAAAAGAGAATTTTGGTTTATAACTTGTCAAACAACAGGACTTAGGTATTACCATGTAATGGAAGATAGGGAATTTATTTATTGAAATTATGTTTTACGAATTTCTTGTATTTTCTTGAGATTTATATGAAGTATTAAGAGAATATTGCATGTTACTTTTCTTAGGTACACATCTATTGTGAAACCCCGCCTTATTAAATACCGGGTGATCAGTCCTTTATTAAATTAAAATAGGTTTCTCATTTGGATCATTCTTATCATCATTGTCGAAAACTTTTTAATTACTAATCACTCATGTCAAAATAAAAAGATTTTGACAGTGATGCTAAGAATGATCCAAATGAGAAACCTATTTTAATTTAATAAAGGACTGATCACTCGATATTTAATTAGGTGGGGTGTCACAGATGGTATCAGGGCATCATATCCTAGTGTCCTTAAGATCTGTATGGCTTACTACGTTTTAGCTTAGCGTTCTTTGATTTAGAGCCTTATTATAGGATTGTTGCATTCCTTTACGTATGCGACTTATGTTCTCCTACTATTAAGTATAGTTGATGTGGTTCATATATGGTTTAGGTTGAGAGTGGAAAATCGAACATTATAAAATGACAAGCGTGGGACGTTAGAAGGATTGCAGGAGGGAGGACTTAGCAGAAGCCATAGAGTATTCTAGGAACAGTGACGCGATAGGAGTCACCATAATTATTGTTCGGACAATTAATGATGGAGTAACCGCTGGGGCACAGTAGTTGCCCCAAGAACCGTCATGAAGGACGATGGAGCAAAGTTAGACCCACCAAGTGCAGACGACAAGGGCGAGGGTAGATTTTTGTTTCAAAAGAATAATCCGCTAGAATTCGATGAAAGTGCGAAAGGGTGATTTACTAATGGAAAGAAAACATCCAGTTGGGATCACATGTGGGGGAGTCTAGTGACACTCAAGTCAAAATTCTAGGAAAAAATTTAGCTTATAGATGTAGTATATGGTAATGGGATCCAGTCACCATATCCATGGGAAAATTACCATGAATAACAAGGAACTAGGGGTGCGGATTATTACGAATCCTCTCACCAATTGTTTAAAAAGAGAGGCAAGGGAAATTTTAGTACTTTTTCCAGAAGGGTCGGACAGTGGTCGGATATGAAGAAAAGTTGATGAAATTTGCAAACTTCGTAATAGATAAGAAGGATACGAAGAATCAAAAAGGGTTTGTAAGTTGATAATAGACCCGTGGGTAAAAAATATAAGCATGTATAGGAAATTAGGATAAGATGATTGGTGTCATTGTCATCAAGATCGTACATTTACAAATTTATATCAATGCTCACGTGAGAAAGGATCTAAGGGAGTTATAGAATCTAACCAAAGGGAAAGACTAGATTTTTCGGTGCTAGTGAGGCACTAAGGGAAGGGATACCCGGTAGAGGACCCAAAATAATGATCGAGATCAATTGAATTTATACCAAGTGACGATGGGTTTAGTCAGATCCGTAAAGTCTAGCAGCAAGTCCTATAGGACCATCAGACCCAAAGGGATAATTGGGGTAGCAATCAGGGTCAACACTACTCGGTTGGCGAGAAGGACAACCTCGACATGCCTGGTTGGACCAGAGAAAAGGGAAGGGCACAGCGATGTGTCTTAAGGGTAAAGTGTAGAAACACATGTGTGGATCTTGTCCGCAGCGAGTCAAAGGACAGGAGAGGGATGCCTAACAGGGAAACAGTTATAGAAGTTTTGGTTCGGTTAGGACGAAAATTTCATATCTAGGAGTCGTTTGAGCTACTAGTGTTATGGGCAATTGAAACTATGAGTTTTAACCCAGAGTGATTGGGGTCTATCTTGTGTGACACGAGCGAGTCACAGTAGTTTGTTAGTACTAAATTCATGTGTGAAGCGGATTTGGTAGAGATATCATTAATAGTACTATAGTTGTAAATATTTATCGTGGTGTAGTGGGGCTCTCTTTAGTCCCACCTGCAAGGGAGCAGGTTTGGACACTGAGAGGGTATATTTTTAAGGTAATCCCATGATGATAGGTGATTATGTGCTTATGATTTTATCCTGACTATGAACTGGTTAGCGATGGCGAGAGGTTATAGCAAGAATATCGTGTTCATTGTTCCAAGACAGGAAGTATATTCTTTTATGATATCTCACCTGAAAGAGGGTCGATCTCGCGGTGGTATTTTGTGAAGTAGACTTCAGAGAGTACAGTTGTCTAGTTATATGGGATCCCAATGCATAGGGACTCTTACTGATGAGATTCAGGGTGTGTCGGGCTACCGTGGAGTGAAGAAATTTAGCTTGTTATTGATTCAGCATTGAGGAATTAGTGGTATTGCGAGCACAGTAGTATATGACTCCTTTAGAGATGTGGGAGTAAATGATTAGACTTGTGAATATAGCGATAGGGTCTGAATGTCCCGGATATATACTTTGGGTTCTACAAAAATCGAGGACCGATAATGATGAGGAATAGTGCATTGGGAAAATCTCTTTTGGGCTTTGCTGAGAGGTGTTACACGCATAAGCCTTAATAAACGTCGGGAGTGGAGAAACATCATTGGATGGTAGGACATAGGATTCGATGATAATTATTGAACGTCTAGAGAAAACACGTTGAGCTATGAGCTATTACGAAATAGGGCCAGTGGAGCCGGGAAATGATGATTAAGAAATACTGGGAAGAACTTTTGCACTACAAATTAATGGGTGAGGCAATATCGGAAGAATGAAATAGTAATTGGTGGGATGATCGAAAATGCCCGGATGATATAGCTACGCTGAGAATGCGAGGGGTGAACTTGAGATAAGTATGTTACGTATGTGATGTTCTGATATTTGTGCAAATATGGATGAGTTATAGGATGTATGGTCACCCTGGGTGGAGCAAAGTCTCACTTAGTCACATGCCTACCGGTTTTGGAAGCAAACGCAAGGGCAGTGATTTTAGGTATATTCTGAAAAAAGGGTAATAAGATATACCTCGTAATGTGAAACGTTGAGCATGGGGATCGGTGGTGAATAATGCATAGTGGAGTTGTATCCAAGTTACACCATTTAGGGATGGAAAAAGGTTAATCCATGGTTTTCAGCTAGGATTTTGTAAGTTTGATGTTCCCGGTGACGGGATTTATGAGCATGAGTGGTGAAATTCATATTTGGGACATCCAAAATCGTGAATAGGTCAAGGTTTCCATTGAGATTTCGAAATGGATTGACCAAAGCAGAATATTTGTTATTTTGGAGTGGGATATAATACAGAGCAGTATATGTAACTTTTCGCTTGAAGAAAGAAGTGAAACGAAACTAGGTGTTGCCCAAAATTATTGTGAATTAAAATAAGACCTTTCAGTACCACCTCTAATCGGAAGTGTCAGGAGGTGTTGGGACGGAGTCGCATACCCTTAAGTCAAATGGTAGACGAAAGCATCAAGATTGTTGGAGGAATCAAGAAATGCGTAATTCCAGATTTTTGGGTGATTCGGAGTATTAAATACCACTAGTAGAGCTACATGTGATACCTCATGGCAGTTGATTAGCTATGTAACACTTTTTGAAACTTTATAGGAAGATTTTGTTATCCACCCGTTTGTTGATAAGAAGTGGGGAGTAACGAGATTCAAGGACCCGAAGTGATTTATGGTCCATCGGTAGGAATTGAGTAAACTGCGTCTTTTCTAGATAGCTCCTAAACATAAGGAGAGTTACATCACTGTGAGTTAAGGGTTTCAAGCCTGACATGAGTAGTCAGGGATTTTTGTGGGTATTTATCCTGAGGAGAGTCACGGGTTTGGCAACAAGAAATTAGCACCCATAAAGGTAGGGCCTTTTCTAACATAGAGGCAGTAGAGTCGACGGAGCATAGGCTCGTCTTTTGAGGCACTATTTGGTCGAAGACCATTGAGTTAGATATTGATGACCAAGTGTTGTTTAGGGTGTCTCCCATGAAAGGGGTCATGAGGTTCGGCATGATAGGGAAGCTAGCATCGAGATTTGTGGGGCTTTTCTTTATTATTGAGAGGATGAAAACGGTAGCTTATAGACTGGGTTTACCAGAGCATCTTCAGCGGAGAGACGACGTGTTTCATGTGGCATTATTGAATAAATACCGAAGAAGTGGGAGGACTTTTTGGTTTATCACACTCGAAGAGATTGAATTAAAGCAGACGTCTCATATGAGGAGAGACGCGTAGCTATTCTGGATCGTAGTGAGCACAAGTTGCGGTCGAAGGTGGTACCACTAATTAGAGTTCAGTGGGGACCTCATAATGTCGACGAGTCTACTTGAGGGTGGGAGGATGACATGCGAGAATAGTATCCAGGATTATTCGTCCCAGATATGACCTAATTTCGGGGACTAAATTCCCTTATAAGGGGGGGGGAGTATGTAACACCTCATATTTTTGTGCATTTAATAGTTAATTAATTCGACTAATTTTAAATTACTTGTGTATCATAATTTAATTGAATTAATATTATTAGTATTTATTTAAATATTAATCTGGAGAGCAAGTGGTTAGTATCTATGGAATTTAAATTACTAAGTGAATAGTAATGATTTATTTTCGTCACGACGAGTGATAGTGACATGGCATTAATTTATCTTAATTGGGAGTCAGGTATAGACTATATTGGGGTCGAGATAACGAATTTGAGTAAAACTATTTGGATGACAATTCTAAGTGCACGGATGATTCTGGATAGGTTGAGATAGTCGGAAAAGAGTACTCGGGTGGTAAATGGGTCTCGGGACATTTATAGGCATAATCGGGCCCATATGGGAGTGTTTGGGCCATTTCAATTCAGCCCACAAGCCTAAAAATAAGATTGGCATCATAAAACCTAAAAGTGAGAGGGTGTGGTAGCCACAACTCATTTTAGAAAACCAAAGTATGTAGAGGAGGAAAGAGGGAGAAATTGGAGAACCCTTGGGAGCCAAAACCAAGAACAAGTGGGTGTGTTCTTCATCAAATCATAATCTACATCAAACGATTCAGACACTACGAAATTCATCAGGCAAGTGGTTAATTTTCTTCAATGAAAATTTATCATAATCATTTCAAATCATAGTGGGTGTGATAAATTTATTATTTTTGGGTTTTAGTTGATACAAACTGGGTTTTGAATTTTGAGAGACCTCGTATGAATTTTGTGTCAAGAGAGAGGGTGATAACAAATCTACCGTTGAAGGTTAGTTTTGTAAGGATAAGACAAAAATATTAGAATTGTTAAAGTGATGTTAAGTGAAATCGATTTTAGATGAATTTCGTAAATCTTGTATACTTTGTGTAATGATTTTTGGGGAAAAGTTTAGATACTGTAAAGTGATAAAAAAGGGTATCAATTTCTATCGAACTGGGATCATTATTTAAGCGTGAGTTTGGAATAATAACTTAGTGGGAATCATTATGGGTTAAAAGGTATAACAATAGAAGAAATTCTGGGGTTTTTAGCAGTGAAGTTTATCTATGGCGCCGAACAGGAACGAAAAAAAGGAGAGATAAATACCTGGAGTCGCTCGAATGACCTGGGCTATCATTCGGGAGACATCACTTGTCGTTCGAGCAATGTGGTGGTCCGTTCGAGCGATGAGGTGAGTCAGGCCCAGTTTGCTTCGTTTCCTGTTTTGGGCCGACGGAAGTGGTTGGTGATTTATTATGATTCCGTAAGGAATTTTTATCCGTCATAATTATGGGAGTATAACATAGGGGTTTAATTTAAGGAAGGAATTTTTGGGAGAGAAAAACTTAGGACATGAGAGATAAGCATTAAGGATTTTTTTTTGTGTGAAAGGTGTGTCAAACTTATTTACAGGAATTTAAGTGAAATTATAAAAGGTTATGATACGGACCAAGGGAGTGAGTCTGGGTATTTTGGAAATAGTGTCACCATAATAATAAATTAATTAATGTGAAAAATCAGAATATTGACTCGGATAGTTTAGGCTAGTGCTACGGGATTTGTGCACGAATTAGTCAGGTTTAAATTTTATATATATATATATATATATTTGTGTGCTTTATAAAAATTGGTGTGAATAATATTTATAGGAACACATACCCCTCTAGTGCTATCACAGGAGGTTGCGTGATGTGGGTAAATCCCCTAATTAATGCAGGGTGAGTATAGTCCCCAGGTCGTAGTCGTCCATGATTTTATTATGTGATTTATGTATCAGAGATGAACCTCTTTAGGTATGATTCGGTTTCACTATCGATGAAGGAACTATGGTCGCCTCCGCTATGTTTAGTTATGTTTCAATGATTCAGGGAGCTAACCGAGCTAGGGTGTCCGGATGGATGAATATACCTGGGGTGATAACATTGTAGAGAACATCCAATGAGTGTCTACTCGGGAGGATGGATTTAATTACGGCATGTGTGTGGATGTTGTAATATTATTACTTTATATATGGCGTAGACATTTATATATAGGCAGAAAACATAAAGTGCGATTGGGCTGAGTATATGCGTATATAAGGATGTAGATATTTATATGCGGGGACATTACTTGGAGAAACAAAGTATTAGGTATATATAACTAATGAGACTGTTATATAGGTGAATTTAAAAGTGGTTAATTAATTTAAGGCGATAATTAACTTAGGAAGTAATGTTACGACTTACTCGGGCTAAAGTAGGATGTCAGGAATTTCAGAACAAGGCTAGTTAGACGGGGGAGTGTAATAAGGAAACGTAGATAGGAAGCGTTAGGTGTGCACTCTAGTTAAGGGGTAAGTAGTATCTCAAAGGAGTACAACACTAACTTTAATATGGAGAGCATTCATTCATTTTAATTGTTGCATTTTAATTCACTTATAAAATATTTTCAAAAGGACTTCAGGCTCTGACCCGTACTTGAAAAATATTTTCAAAACCTTTTAGGTGTCCATCCATAGGGATGCCTAGCTTGATTTTCTATTCCAGGGATGCGTAGCTGTAGAAAGTGTGGATGCTTGCAGGAATTAAACTTAGCTTCTTTAGTTATTTCATTCCTAGAGTAGGATGTATTCAGTTTTTCATTTGGGCATGTCACCCTGGTTATTTCATTTATTTCAGTCAGTTGATGTACTCAGTTTATTATTCAATTGGTTTATTATTTCGAACTTGGGTTTTGTAGCAGATGGTTTATTCGGCAAGGATTTCATTTATCATTATCTCGTGATGATTCAGACTTTATTATAGTGAATGGTTTATTTTGGTTTTCCACATGTTATAGTCATCTGTGTAATGAAAGATAAAAACTGACAAACTTTTTAATTTGACATAGGTGATTACTAATTAAAAAAAATTGACAGTGATGTTAAGTGTAGACACCACATTCTAGGACCCCCTAGGTCTCCCCTTGGGTTCCTAACACCTTCCCATTCTGAAACGTAGCCCTCGAACTTTCGAACTATTGGTTTTGTATGCATCAGTTTGTCCTTGGTGCCGCTCTTTCGAAGTGGCAACATGTCTTTTGCCTATTTTGTGAAAAATAGGTTGGTGACTCTATCTCTTTACATTTACCCCGACGCTGAAAACAGCCGAAGAAACCTTCCCAAGAGGGGTGCGAGAATGCGGCACAGCCTTCCTAAGTGGAGATGTATCTCTCTCTCTCTCCCCCCGGTGTCGCCCGGGATGGCCACAGTGGCAACTCTCTAGGGACTATTTTTAAGAAGGCTAGACTCTATTTGTATGGGTGTTTTACTTTCTTGTACATTCCTTTATTTTTATGTTTCCCTTATTATTCCTTGTACATATATACCCCATGCTTATGCCACTATTCACTCACTTGTAGAAATTTTCCATGCACACCTCACACCACGTGCACCTAGGATCATGTATATCCACATGTTGCACACCCCACTTAGAATTCCAACACACACCTCCACTTGTATATATCCATGCTCACTTACACTTATCACACACCAACCACTCTCACTTGTTATTCCTGCTCTATTTCATATACTTGTACCTTATTCTCGGCTAGGCATGATCAATAAAGATACTCTCTCCATAAGATACTAAAGAATAACGCATGATACATACAACATCACTAAAAACCATTTTCATTGACTAAATTTTGTCCTGTATCTGGGGAGTCACTTCGTGATAGGCGTTGGTTCAACAGGTCGCAGTTAGTCTAAGCGATATGACTCTCACCTTCCATTGGCCAAGTACCTTCGACGTATATCTAACGGTTCCACTGCATCATACCGCTTGATCAAAGTCATGACGGGAGGTATATCGCAGGGAACTCATTCATGTACGTCGAGTATATCAAATTCACTCTCACATGTACCGTCCCCACGAGGTATATAGTGAGGCAATTCATGTACACTCAGGTATATCAAATGGCTTATCCACACTTACCTATTTCCCTCAAAAGCAAGACGTATATCGTGAAAGTCACTCCAAAGGGGGGAAACACCCTCTAATTAACCCAACAACTGCATACCCACATATAGGTGTCAAGCCTAGGACAAACATATTAGATTATCGATTTCAACCCGAAACTCTATCGAAATTCTGGTTCGGCCTACTGCCCAAATTTTTACATAATTTTTAAAATGGAACCCTCATGTGAGCCTGGTAACAAGTCCAGTCCTAGTTTCTACATATGGTAAAACCAATGTTTCTAGGCTCGAATCCCTTCCCTCATTTCTTTTTTTCATATAGGCAAACTTAATATAAGTGAGAACCTAATAAACATAATAATCATGATGAGACCCATCTCTCGTCTTTTCCTCTCTCTTTCCAAAAGTGTCCACAAACATTCTTCCTCTTGTATCAAAAATATAAAAAACATTTTCTTTTCCTCCAAAACAAAAAAAATAAAAAAATAAACATTTGTGTCCTCGTGTTTTCCAAAAATCTCAAAAAAAATATTTTCCTCCTTGTCTAACAAATTCCCCTTCTTTTCTTTTTCAAAAATAAATCCCATTTTTTCTCCTTATCAGATCGATCACATACCCTTTTCCTGGCTCCTTATTGGCTACTATTTTTAGCTGAATCGTCTTGAAGTTCTGTTAGTCCCCTTACTTCTTTCGAGTCTGAGATTCACCCGCCTTCCATAGAGAACACGGATCAAGTGCCAAATATACAGTCAGATTTGTTGACAGTTCAAGCTCAGTTCACTGCCAAAATTGACAACCTTCAAACTGAGGTTCATGAGATGCAAAGAAATCGGGTCCCTATTCTCGAAGAGCCCGAGGTCCTTTTCCCCCGCGCTATGTGTCCACCTTCACTCGATCCTATTTGGGTTCCCGAGGAATACCAGCACGCTCCCCATGCTCCTCCTGCTAATAGGCCATCGCCAGCCCATTGCTCGATGCCAAAATTTACTCAATCAGGGGCTAACTTACCCATGATTGTTGACCTGAAAGAGGGATATTTGAATAAGGTCAAGGCAGACCTTAATATTTTGACCAAGAAGTTCGATCAAGTCAGACTCTATGGGAACTACATGTACTACACCCACATCTCTCCTTATCCTAATGTTGGGTTACTGAAAAAAATCAAGATGCCCAATATCGAGAAGTTCGGAGGCAGTGGACCCCTGATCGTTCATCTCCATAGCTATCACCGAGCCATGACTCTCTTAGGGGATTCTGAAGAAATAATTCCCTAAATGTTCCAGCAGTTTTTGAAAGATAGCGCTCTCCGTTGGTTCTTATCCCTTGAGGAATCCAGAATTTATAGTCGGGAAGATGTTTCTCGTGAGTTCATATCACAATATAAGTACAACTAAGAGCTAGAAGTTACCCACCGTGACGTAGAACTACTTAAGAAGAACCCTAGGGAATCAATCAACAACTTCATAGCAAGGTAGAGAGAAAAAGCAGCTACCATCACTACACCAAAATGGGAGATTTGTGAGTGATGTTAGCACTCACAAATGACCTTTATAACTGCTATTTACAGTTATAATTTAGGGGGTGACAAAAGAAAATTTATAACTCCTAACAGCAGTCACAATTTTTTATAACCCCTATGGAGTTATGACTGGTGACCCCAATTTGTAACTGTTGTCAGCAGTCACAAATATAATATTCGTAACTGCTCACAGCATTTACGAATGTTATATTTGTGATTGCTGACAGCAGTTACGAATCATATATTTGTGACTGCTGTTAGCAGTTACAAAATTAATAGTAGTGACAAATTTATGACTCCTATTAGGAGTTACAAAATTAAATTTGTTAAATGTTGTAAAATCTATTACAAATATCTTTATATTTTCACAAAATGATGAAATAATGAAAGTAAAATAAATATCATGATAACAAGTCTAAAAATTTTGACAACATTTCATTTATATTTCTCATATTCCAAATATCCAGTACACATAAAACTTGTTAAACTTAATTTAACATCAAACAACCCCTAAGTGGGCGCCAAGTACAAAATGAACATAGAATAAAAAATAAACTAAAAAAAGTAACGACACAACACTTCGATGACATGGAATGCAATGAACATGTAACAAATCATTCTAAATCTAGACCAGGAGTCACCACGCAGTGGATAGGATTCGTGAAGTCTAGGTATATCAGCCGTGGGGGGTATTGACGCGGTGACATCCTCCCTCGTGTACTCGGAGTATGCCTGTTGAGCAAGTTCAATGGACTCAAATTTTTTGAATACGGCGCCTCAGTATCCATTAACTTGTGCTTGTGTTTCTTGCCACGAAGTGTAAACACCTGGATTTAGGCCTTTGAATACTATGTATGCCGGATATGCCATGTGTATGCCTGCAAATAATAAAATGTGATTAATATATATATATATATATATATATATATATATATACACTAGCGTATGCCCGTGCCTGAAGGCACGATGAAAATTGCAAAAAAAAATCGTTACCCGACAACAAAGTGAAATAAATGTACAATATTTCTGTTCTAATTTTAAAAAATTTGGGCAGAGTTCCCTTTATTTATAGGACTATCCACCCTGTTTAAAAAAATAAAAATACTCAACAACAGCAATACTACAATACTCTAGGTCCATATTAGACCTCATTTCAACCACTTCATCAATTTAACAATAATATTGACAACTATTGAATAGGATGTTGAGTCAAGAACCGCACGAATCACCGTCAAGAACCACACGCATCACCGTTCAACTACATAGTAATCCCAAAACTTTGAATCTACAAATAACTACAAAGTAATCTATATAAGGGGTGGTGGTGGATATGATAGGAATGATACAAACAAAGAACTTCCCCAAAGTTGGGTAAACATATATGAATTTCATTACCATCATCTTACCTTTTCTCGTCGTTAAATGATAGCTTCACTTATATCTTACCTACTCCTTCACCTGAAATAAGACATGTGAATTGATAATTAAAAATGATAGCACAACTTGAACCAAAAACCATCCATTATACTTGAATACAAAAATCATTGTAAAACAGAAGCATTCTATGCATATGTGATAATTTATAGGTACATAAAAACCATTCTTGAATATTTTCAATCAAGTCCCCCAGACTATTAATACAACAATCAAATAAACCTTATGAAATAGTAATTCACATACCTGTCATATAATTAATAGAGATGTTGTCTTTGAGAGTTTAGCACCATATAAATAAACAGTTATTGGTACCCAATCATAAGTCTAGCTACTCATAATTGAAACTACACTACACATGCTAGTTAACAACATAATTAAGTTAGTGATCTATTTTAAACACAAACCAATACAAGAGATGGAATTAAATGCAAATTAAAGCTAGTAGAACAAGTAGAGAAGAAGTAAATGAGTAATATCATTAATAATCACAAGTTGTGTACATGGGGCACAAAAACCAAAATTAGAAAATAGACTAAATGTACTCTCTCTTCCCCACACCACTACACAACTACAAAGTTACAAACCCAAAAATCAAAATAAAGAACCACAAAAGTTAGCAGCAGAGAAAGCGGGATGACAACGCCCTACATATGGTCCGGATGGCGGCTCGAGGACTCGGGCGCGGTGGGGTCACGAGGGGCATAGGGACCATAAAGGTAAGGACGCACAGCAGCCTCGCCCCCACGAATATGAGCAAACAAATCCATTTGTGCCCGGGAAATCATGGAAGTATCTCGCTGATAGTCAGCCCGTAAGGATGCGAAGTTTGCCATATAGGTGCCCCGAAACTCAGTAAAATTAGCCTATAACTCATCCATCCGCACCCCGAGATATGTAATGGGGTCAACAGTAGGAGGCACAGGAGGTGGGACTGGATGAGGCACTTCCGGAATATCCGGCATATGAGCATCAGGGGCATCAGGAGCATCCAACATACGCTTTTTCCTCCTCTCCCAATAATCTTGCCCCAAGCTTTTAGCAATGGTCTTATCATTAAACACCTTGGGCAGCCTAGGTATCTTGTCGCTGTCCAAGACCTCACATCCGGCATCCCTGCAAATCCGGGAAATCAGTCGCGCAAAAGGAAGAGTTGTGGTTCCCTTCTCGCTATAGGCAGCGTTCACTATTTGATGCAACATGAGGGCGGGAAGACTGATGACCGTGCCATCCCCTAAAAGACTGTATAAGAAGAGAACCTGCTTGTAACGGAGGACAGCCTTGGTCTGAGTTGGAATGATGGAATTAACGACGATGAGATGGAGGATACGATGTACATCGGGCATGCCCGAAGTGGGGAAAGTCTCCCCCGCCCAAATCTTGTCGACGCGCAATAAGTACCTCTTGTTGAAGCTGAGGCGCATCTGCGAGGACCAGGTAATGATAGAGCTCGGGGTTAGAAGCCCCACTAAGGTGCGCAACCAAGATGGGCTTAGAAATAGTAATCCGCCTCCCTCTCACATATGCTTCATACGTACCGTCGCGCGTAGATACTAGAGAAGCATAAAAACGGCGCACGTGGTCCTCGTTGACCTCCCCTCTCATGGACAAATGGGCCTCCCAATTGAATTTGGCTAAATACCGTCTTACAGAAGGCGGCATCTCATCTAAAATCACCTCCTTCTCAATAGCAATCGGGCGACTGGTTTTGAACATGGCCCGATACCACTCCATCTCATCCTTGGAACGAAAAGATTCAAAACCAACGCCTCCCCGTCCACGAACCGCATTGGATGATGGCTTGGTGATCAAAGGAACCTACAAAACATTAATTCAATACACACACCATTAGTGCGATGCATAAAATCAAAGTAATGGTGAAATTTGGGAAAACTAGGTTCGGAGGGTGCGCGTTGGGAAAAATTGGTCGAGTAGACGTAACCGACGCACACCACACTTAAACAAGGATAATTCAACAAGAATGTGCGATAAAAGGTGCGAAGATGGAGCTTTAGCGCACAAAACCTTCACAGAGGCATTTTATCGAACATGTAGCGTGCAATGTATAGAAAGTAGGGTGAAAAAGGAATTTTCAAAGTGAAACAACCCCAACAAATACAACTTAATCATCAAAGAAACATAAACAAGTTGTATGTGTTGGATTCACATCACAAACAATGAGAAAATATGAAGTTTCCTGCAGAAAATGTGGATTTTACAAGAATGCATTTAACCCTACTTTTATACAAAGAACACTAAATAAGATTTGAAAACAATTTAAGAGGGTTGAATTAGTAACCTTAGATGAGGATGCCCTGGATGAGGAAGCCATGAGGGTGAAAATGAATAAAATAAAGGAAATGATATGGGAGAGGAGAGGAGGAAGTCTTCGGCTAAGGGAGAAGAGAGAATGAGAAGTTGATTTGCTGATTTTGAGGAAATTTTAAGTGACCAGGTGAACCGAATCGATTCGGTAGTTAAACCGAATCGATTCGAAACTCTCGAATTCAACACTGTCTAAGGGAGAATCGATTCGGTGATAAACCCAATCGATTCGGATATAGAGACCTGACACTTTTGGTTTGCCGAATCGATTCGGAAGTAACCCGAATCGATTCGCAACCCCTTAATTGGCTACTGGAAGGGGTCGAATCGATTCGGTGATAAACCGAATCGATTCGGATGCTGGGATCAAACTTTCTACTTTGCTGATTTCCTAAATCTCATGAAATTTGATCATTGGGCCACCTTCAACTGGATTTCTTGGACCCATATGGTATATCTAATGTATGTAACAGGTCCGGAACCAAAAAATGCAACCCCACACGTGCCGAGGGATGCTCGGCACCAAAATTGAGAATTTATCGAACCCAATCACCCCTGCTAACGGGGCTGCTGCGTACGATGTCCGGTTGTAAATTCGCAGATATAATTAGGACGTAATTCACAATGTGAACACCTATTCTTCCCATTCTTCCGACTTCGTTCCAACTAAAGTTCACACACTTAACAATTATGTCGGGTTCTAGATCGGAAGACATTTAAAACAGATTACTAATTGATTCAAAACAGATTACTAATATTTAAAATAGAGTTCAAACACTACTAATTGTTCACTTTGACAATTTGATCAAATTTCTCAAGACAAATTACTCTGGATCACTTAAGGTAAGACAAAGCAACGGCCAAACCACCCAAGATTTCTCGACATCCTTAATAGTGTCCGCCCCATGACTTCGACGATACAACGGATGATTCTCTTCTCCTGGCTCAACACTACTAACGTAAACCTTACGTTCAAATATCAGCAATTGATGGCCATGCACCACCGTTCCAGTAGCAGCTGAAGCAACAACTTGTCCACTTGCAATCTTTCTCTGATTTGAAAAATCTAATAAATCGACATATGGATCATGTGGAGGATCAGTTAAATCTCCAAAGTTTATCTCAGTTGAATCTCCAAAGTTTGGCTCAGTTGAGGGGGGGTAGGAATGTAATCATGGGGACTTGAATGCGGAACTGGAGTGTAATCATGGGGACTTGAATGCGGAACTGGAGTGTAATTACGAGGACTTGGATGTGGGACAGGAGTATAATTGCGAGGACTTGGATTTGGTATTTTCAATCCATTCGATTCAAAATCACTTAAAAGCATGGTAACGGATGATTTGAGAAATGCAATATCCTCATCATGTTTTTCTTCTCGTGTCTTTGCTCTAGTCAACTGTGATACTATAGGAGCAATTGCCTTAAGTTTACTTTTGGACACGGGTCCAACACCACGAGTCACCCCCCTAGTATCTTTTCCTCTAAAGGCAGTCATTGCATCTGTATCAATATTGTTTTGGCTTGAAGAACCTTGACTACTTCTCAGCTCACTCAATTTTTGCTGCAAAGTTATTTATGAATCGATTAAAACCATTGAACGACGAAACTTGAAAGAATTTATTTATTACAACTGAGATTACGAAACTCACCATATCATCAGCTACCTTTGGGTGAAACTCCCCAGTTTTCCGCCTACAACTTTCGAGATACACTTCCGAACGATCAACAGGTCGTTTATTGTTAAGCACCTATAAATTAATTTTCCATTAACTATTTGAGCAAGACATATAATATATATACACATTAAAATAAGAAAGGTTTTATACCATCTCCTCGGTTTTCTCAGCATACGACATCCGACCAAGACAATGGACGTCAGTCTTTTTAGCCCTGTTCACACGGCCTTGGTGTCGTTGTTTTAATTTTGCCTCAGATGCTTCGCGCGATACGAATTCATTCCACTCACGAACAGGGATATGCTCTTTCTCTGGTACTTGATCCTTCAGGGCCTTTATCCCATCACTGTCCAATCCCTTAAAATAAGTCGAGCGGAGGTTACTTCTAAAAGTCTTCAATTGAATACCAATGGCTTTCATGGACCCCTCCTTCTGGTCGGCCGAAAGATTGAACTCTTTCATGAGCATATCCCACAATTCGTCATTTTTTACTTGCTCAACCGTATCCTAACTCTCATATTTTAAGCCAATACAAGATTTTAACAAAGACAAGGCTCGAGCTTTAAAAGGATTCTTGCCATCTATTGGCAAACCAAATAGGTTAAGGGAAACGTTAGCACGAGAATCAATGGCAGAATGTTCATCATGACTTGAACTTTCTGGCCTAGATGATGGAATTGTATTCTCGGACGCCATTTTTTGCATTTTTATATTTATGCATTAGTTCATATGTTAATACAAGAGTAAGGAAATAATATAAAAAAAATAATATAAGTTATACCTTTTCAACATATTCTAAAAGTTTTGATAACTGAAACCAACATAACATGCCACAATTAAACATCTACTCCTCTGATGCGTTTAATAATTTCTTTAATTCTGGGTTGTCATCCAGAATAGACTGAATCTCGATAGGTGCCTCTATATCGTCTACCGATGTAGTCAAGTGCTGAGGAGAATGTAAAACAACAGACCATGGATCATTGTTGGGGCTCTTTGCATAAAACACTTGCTTTAAGTTTTGGAATGCACAAACGAATGGCTCATCATTAACATTGTCTTTACTCTTCAACTTGGCCAAATCAACCTTCACCATGTGGGTGTCAGGGTCGACCATACTTGCATTCTTGTCCTCCACTCTCACCCAATCACAGTGAAATACAGGTATGCTGAAAGATATATAATCTAATAGGATAATTTGTTTTATAATCCCATAATACGTCATCTCAGCTTCTATCAAGTTTTTATCTTTCGCGCTTGCCCTGAAATGAGTTAATGCTTTATATGAAATTCCGCTATTTTGTTTTCCAATGAGTTTTAACTCGTGTGTGCTTGAAGAGAACACAAAACCATTGACACGATATTGTCCAAACTCCTTGGCTACAAAACTAGGCCCATTTGCTAGCCGTGCAAGCCTCGTCGATACTTCACCAGCTTTCGATAACTGAAACCAAGAAAGTATTTGCATTGTGAATATATTGCAAAGACAGTAAATAAAAGTGAGGTATTACTGTAGTCACCTTAGAAGCTACCCAATGCCTAAAGTCATTGTTTGCGCTCGCGCCTCCCTTCCTCCTCTTGGCATGCCCGCACTCATTATATTTCCTAGGTTAAAACACTAAAAATATTAATTTCTAATGAATATAACATCGAACATATTACATTATTTTACAAAACACTTTAAATAAACTCAAATTTTCCATTTATCTATGTCTTCATGCGTCTCGAATATATATCGAGCCACCTGGTTATATTGTGTACTTATTAGCTTCACTACCTTACCTTTCCCCAGGGCCTCCTCATCAGCAAACTCTTCTAATTCATCAACAAAGCGTTCACGACCTCCAACGTTTGGGTTAGGCATATATTCCTTTGCATACAAGGAAGCCTCTTCCATAATGTACTCCTCAGCAATGGACCCCTCAACGTACCATGTATTCTTAACGTAATCTTTAAAAGTTTTCATTAATCGTTCGAACGGATACATCCATCGGTACCTTACTGGTCCACATAAAAGTGCTTCATCGCACAAATGCACTAAAAGATGGATGCTTATGTCAAAGAATGAGGGAGTAAAGTGCTTCTCCAAAACACATATAGCCTCGACCAAAGTTTCTTTCGCTGCCATTATGTGCATCCTGTTGACAACTTTCTCACACAATAGGGAGAAACATAAGCTAATTTGTAGAATGGCCCTTTGAAGATCCTTGTGTTTCAAAAAACAGTGTCCGAACAACAGAGGGATAAGTTGCATTATCACATGCCAATCGTGGGACTTGCACTTTTTCAAATCTTTTGTTTTGTCGCAGACAATCCTGCGTAAGTTGGATGAGAAATTAGAAGGGACCTTCAAGCTCTTTAATGTTTCTAAGAACATATTTCTTCCTTAAATGCTCAAAGTATAAGATGCAACTGGCATATGCTTTTTTCCAGTGTTTGTATCTTCTTTCAACCATAATGATCTTTTAATCTTCAAATCACGAAGATCTTCACAGGCTTTTTCTCCATCCTTGGAATGAGAACCACCAATGCATGTGCTTACGAGATGCTCAATGATATTTTTCTCAGCGTGCATTATGTCTATCATATGTCGGACAGGATGTTCCTTCCAGTATGGCAAATCAAACATTATTGATCTCCTGGACCACGCCGTTTTCACATCAACATCCTTTCTTTTACGCTTTTGGGCCAAAATTATGGGGTGTTTCCCCCTCAACTTTTAATCAGCCTTTAATGACCTTTCTTCAATTTCCAAACCAGAAAGTCTTGGTGGAGGTGATCGCGTCTCGATGCCTTCTGGGAGAAAATTGCTTCGTATTGACCTGAATTTGTGACTTTGGGGGAGAAATCTTCGATGACTATGATAAAAACGTTTACCACTTTTCTTAAGCCAGCTGTCTTTAGTCTCCTCTCCACATATAGGACAACCTAGGTAACCATGTACATTGCACCCAGATAAGGTCCCATAAGCAGGAAAATCATGAATTACCCATATCAACATAGCTCTCAAAATGAATTCCTCCTTTTTTTATGAGTCGAATGCTCTCACACCTTCAACCCATAACTCATTCAATTCATCTATTAGTGGCGCTAAGAAAACATCAATGTCACTACACGGTGCTTTTGGACCTGGTATCAACAACGATAAAATTGAAAACTCCTTTCTCATGCACAACGACGGGGGCAAATTTAAAGGCGCCGTAAACACAAGCCATATACTCTTATCTGTTCTCAATTTGCCAAACGGGTTAAACCCATCGGTTGATATTCCGAGGAGAATGTTGCGTATTTCTGTAGAAAAGTCCGGGTATCGCTGATTTACAGATTTCCACACAGATGAATCAATCGGATGTCGCAAGAGATTCTCACCCACCTCCCCTCGACCATGCCAAGTCATTGCCTCTGCTATCCAAGGTATAGTGTAAAGTATCTTCAATCAAGGACCTAAAGGGAAATAATTTAACACCTTCTTAGGTATTTGCGTATCTACTTTCAATAAACGTTTATTATGTGCTATCATCTTTTGTTCATATCTAGGTTCCTTACATACAGGACAAGCCCGTTTGTCCTTATGCTCCTTATAGTATAAAATGCAGTCATACTTGCAACAATGAATTGACTTGTATTTCATACCCAAACCTTTCAAATTATCCTTCATGATCGGATAATTGACTGGCAGTGTAGTTTCTTTGGGGAGCAAATCTTTCGCCCAGAGGAGTATTGCCGTCACACTTTTTCCCGACAAGCCAAATTTGCTCTTTAAGTTGTGCAACCCAACCATGGCATATAACTTTGTGTGGTCGGAGTTGGAGTTATGGTATAATGGTGTTGCGGCTGCTGCTTTTAACCGTATATAATCCTTAACTTGGTCCGTATCATTGCCAACATGATCCTCACATCCTAAAGCATTCCCTCTACTATCTTGCTTTTCTTTTGCTGCGTGCACTTCATACGTATCATTTATGAGATCATTTAACCTAGAATGTACTAACGGGTCACCATTTGTGTGAACGGTTTCATTGACAAGTATTTCTTCTGGAATATACTTAAACTCCCTCTCCCCATGGAAATGCCAAAACGTGTAGTCAGCTTGCATACCCCAATGAAACAAATGTACTTTTACATCTACCCCTTTCAAGCATTTCCCATTTTTACAACGATTGCACGGGCATGGGATAATATCAGTTTCGAGTTTTTCGTTGCATAATTCACAAAGTCTTTAACCCCACTAACGTATACTTACCCCACTCTACAACTTTCACCCATCCACTCTTTATATTGTGCAAACCCCATTAATTCTACAATACAAACAAATAGAATCTCAGTAAATTATATAACTAAATGAAGTTTGAGCTAATATTTAGAACATAATCTCTGACTTATCATTACATTAATACTATCATTGCATTAAAACTCACAGGAAAACCCAACCAAGCACAAAACGTCAAAACTTCAACGAGCACAAAATAATGGTTATTTAATTAATTTTTAGATAAAATAAATATGAATAGTATAAAATGATTATTGAAAAAAATCTAACATATTCCTAAACAAGATAATATTCAAAAAATGAAAGAGATTAAACGATGTGTAGATATACTCACAACAAAACAATCAGATTTGATTATATTTTGTCTTGAGAACGTTGACCACAAAGCTCCGGCAAAACTCGTAATATTAAAAATCCATTTGATTATATTTTGTCAAAAAAATATAATGTCTATTTTGTCAAAAAAATAACCTCAATACAATTTAAACACACATATAAACAGAAATATATACATACACACACATGTAAACATAAATTTATACATACACACACACATATAAACAGAAATCTCTACATACACACAAATATACACACATACCCACACATAATAAGAATCGAAATTAGGCTTTAGACAGAAATTATACAACAAAAATACCCAAAAATATACCTGTTTGATTCACAGAAATTAGGGTTTTAGAATCGCAAATGCTTCTTCACATCAACGTCTTCTTCACAGCTAAAAGAAAATTTTCGTTTTTGGCAACTGAAATAACAAACGAAATTAGGCCAAAATTTTATTTTTGACAAATGAAAGAGAGAGGGAAATTAAAGCGGGAGCCCTTCAGGTAAAATAGAGGGAAATTAAAGTAGGTGAAAAATTTTGTGACTGCTAATTGCAGTCACAAATTTGTGACCGCTAATAGCAGTCACAAATTGAGTCTAAGATCAAAATTTGTGACTGTTGGGAGCAGTTACAAATTTATGACTGCCAATAGCAGTTACATATTAAGTCTTAGGCCAAAATTTGTGACCGCTAATAGCAGTTACAAATTTGTGAATGCTAATAGCGGTCATAAATTAAATCTAAGACTAAAATTTGTGACTCCTCATAGCAATTATAATTTCGTGACTGCTCATAAGAGTCATAACTTATCTCTACTAATAAGCTTGTGACAGTTATAAATTTGTGACTGCTTATAGGAGTCACAAATTAATTATATGGTAACATTTGTGACTCCCATTAGCGGTAACAAACTAATTGACTCAAATTTTTTTAACCAATTAATTTTATCACCCCTAATGGCAGTCACAAATAATTTTGTGACTGCTCCCGGGAGTGACTAGTTTGTCACCCCTATTGGCAGTCATAAAAAGGCAGTCACAAAATTAACATTTTGGTGTAGTGCATAATCAATCAGCCTTTCTAGGAAGAACAGGTCAGTATCGTAAAGAAGAACTTCCTACCCCATGTCCGAGAAATAATGGGAGGACAGTATTATCCTCACTTTTGAGCCCTCCGAGAAGCAGGAGTGGAAATCGAAGAAAGTCTTTCCAAGACAGAAATTAAATCGAGGAAAACCTCTGGACAGTTTGCTCCTAAAAAGTTTAAAAAAACTGTTAGTACTACGATTTCTACCATCAACAACATCTCTCAACCTGCCACTTCATGGGCACCAGAAAGTCGCCAAAACCCAGTCCGTAAGGAATGCACCGAGCTTCATGCTCCTCTCTCCAAAGTCTACCAGACCCTCTTGAGACAAAATATAATCAAACCATTAGATTACCATCCATTACCAAACCCACTTTCGAAAAACATTAAACCTAATGCCCATTGTGACTTTCACAAAACTACTGGCCATACCACCGACCAATGTTTCCATTTTCGAAAGGTGATCCAAGGCCTAATTGACCAGGGTGTCATCGCCCCACCAGCTAATCCCAAACCAAACACTACCCATAATCCACTCCTGAATCATGCAAATGACATCTTCCTAGAAGAAAACCCAAAATTTGACCCATCTATGTGAATCATGTCAATTAAATCACCAGCCATACACATATACTCTCCTAAACCTTTCCAAACATGCCCATATTTCCTCTTACACCCTACCAGCTTTTTCCGATCAAGCCTTATCCCTTCTCACCTAAGCATGCATCGCTGTTCGCACCCGTTCTGGAGGTAAATATATGGAACTGTCAGAAGTGTTGAACCAACTTTTAGATTTGGGCTGAAATTGCCCTCCTAGATGACCATTTACTGTCATAGATTCAGTGAGCTGTTCTTAGAAGCTCAAAAATGGGACCGAGAGTCAGATAATTGGGTGGTGCCAATCGACGAAGTCAGTCTAGATGCTATGGTCCAGATCATGACAAAATTGTTTCAACAGACTAGTGATATGTATAGTATATCCGAGTTACTCGATGCTTTAAAATTACAAGGGAGACTAGTCCCTTCAGTTCTGCATTTCCCTCCCGAACGGGAGGAATTATACGAAGAGGCCGTGGAATTTATGGAGTGCATTGACTTTGCATGGAAAGACAATGTCGTTGCCACTGGATGGGGGGACGATTTCAAAGATTCAGATGAAGAGCAAAATTCAGAAAAAACTAGTTTGATAGCCGACATATGTGGGATGATATCATTCGAGGAGATGCTAGGAGAAATCAACAAGGTGGTTGAACAACCCGATATCGATGAAGAAATAAGATTTCTTTTTTTCCCTTCTTCTGTAAACCTCATAACCAGGTCAGGAAGACACTATCAAATCCCAAGCCTATAACCATCACTGAGCGATAAAGGAAAGGGTGTCGACAGTATCCCTATGCCAAAAATGACCCTCGAAGAAAGTAGGGTCCTCGATCAACTGAAGAAAACCCAAGACAATATCACTTTATGGGGGCTTTTTATGTCTTCCCAACTATACCGAAATGCCCTAATCAAGCTACTCACAGTACCCATATCCTCCATCAACCACGCCAGAAGAAGTGATGAACCTAGTCGGATCCTTGACCTCCACCCACATGCTCTCCTTTTCTGAAGAAGAAATCCCCAAGACTGGTCCCAACCACAATCATACTATTAGTATCTATGTTGAAGTTATGGGGAAAACTATCCCCCTCTCTCTCATCGACAACGAATCAGTCCTGAATGTTTACCCATTTCAATTGTCTGGGATTAAAAGTGAGCGACCTCGCACCAACCTCTGTTTTCATACGTGCCTATGAAAACACCCACCGAGAAGTAATGGGATCTATCAAGCTTGTAATAGGGGTTGGCCCTATAAACCTCATTATGGAATTCCAAATCATTGACATCCTATCCTGTTTTAATTCGCTGCTCGGACAATCGTGGCTCTATAGCATCAAAGGGGTTTTTTCTTCCCTTTATCATAAATTGAATTTCTTCACCAACGGGTAGGTTATTACCATCTTGGGAGATAGTGACAACATCGAGAATGCCAGGAACAACAATCCAGTACCTGAAATATAACATGGGATGAATGATACGCTTCTATCAGGATTCCAAGTTAAACCAATCCTACTCCTAACAGGGGATAACTTCAAAGATAGGGTTTTTCCAAAATATTACCCCTATGGAAACGTCAATGTAATCCAGATGTTCAAGAAAATGAACTTCATGCCCAGACTAGGGTTAGGGCGAAGACAGCAAGGGATAATTAAACTTATTGTATTGAAGTGGGCCTTTGCTCCTTGTGTCTTGGGATATCAGCCATCAGAAGAAGAATTCAGATTGATCCATCAGCCTCGACTAACTGTCCCGAGAGATTCCCTAAATGGAATATTCATCAGAGAGGGTGAGTATTTCCCCTTTTGCGGCTTTCCCGAACCTTGGTATGACCATATAGACAAGAGGATGAAATCAGGAATGGAGATATTCTTTCAAGACAGCTACCCATGGGCCGAGAGTTCCCATCACCGTGTATAGCCACTCACTAAAGAAACCATAGCTGATACCAGGGACTCTGAGGGCAGTGATTCTAAGGATTCTTTTAATTTACAGATACTGGGGCTGACACTCTATATGATCCACTCATGGACTATATCGTCTAATCCATCCTACCTCATCAAAGATGTTGGTGCACCTCTTCTCAATTGGCATTTTTCACCTGTGCCACCTGCTAATGTTCAACCAAAACTCGATGTTTATCCCCTTTCCCCTTTAGTTGTTCCCCCTCACTCTGATGTAATCGATACCTCCTTTGATGAGGTTCTCAATGTTGTTTTTCCTATCAATGAAATAAAAGAATATTTTGAGTACCTTAATGTGCCTTACATTAATTATTTTGATTCTAATCAAACTCTTAATGATGATGATTTTACAAATGAACAATTCTTAACTGATCTAGATAAGGTTAATAATAAACAACATAACCGTGTTAAAGTGAATGAAGATGTAATTATTATTACTAATCTCGATTCTAGTAGCCAAATGCATGAGATTAAGATAGGAGCAACCCTTAATGATCATGAGCGCGCGCAACTTGAAGAACTACTAAAAGAATTCATGGATGTCTTTGCATGGTCCTACGATGATATACCCGGTATTGACCCTAAGATATCATAACATGAGATTCCAACTCTCTCGGAATACAAACCGGTCAAACAAAAACTGTGAAAGCTCTGCATTGAATGGTCACTCAAGGTTAAAGAAGAAGTAGTCAAGCAACTGAATGTGGGCTTAATTCGTGTGATCGAATATCCCACCTAGAAAACCAATATTGTACTGATGCCGAAATCATGAGGGGAGGTTTGCATGTGTGTCGACTACTGAGACTTGAACAAGGCCTCTTCGAAGGATGATTAGCCACTACCTAACATCGATATGATTGTGTAGAATACGGCCAGTCATGCTCTCAAGTCATTCATCAATGGGTTTGTCAGATATAATCAAATCAATATGCACCCAGATCACCAAGAGAAAATCGCATTCATCACCCCTTGGGGAACCTTTTGCTACACTATCACACCATTTGGTCTAAAAAAATGCTAGGGCTACCTACCAGAGAACTGCCATAACCATTTTGCATGATATGATACACAAGGAAGTTAATATCTATATAGACGACATGATTATCAATTCCAAGACTAGGGAGGGTCATGTTCTCACTCTCTATAAGTTCTTCGAGCGACTGCGACAATACCTGATGTGGCTCAACCCATAGAAATGTTTCTTCGATGTTACTAAAGGAAAACTTTAAGGATTTATGGTTAGCAAGAAAGGAATAGAAGAAGATCCTACCAAGATAAAATCCATACTTGAGATTCCACCACCTCGGACGGAGAAGGATGTCCGGGGATTCCAAGGGAAATTACAGTACATCAGTCGATTCATCAGCCAATTGACTTCCACCTGTGAACCCATCTTCAAACTCCTCCAAAAGGATTCTACCAAAGTCTGAAATGAATCTTGCCAAGAAGCCTTCAACCGAACCAAGAAATACCTAACCTAACCTCCGGTGCTCATGCCGCCACAACTTGATCTTCCCTTACTCCTATACCAAACCGTAATCGATACTGCAGCTGAGGCTTTGCTATCCCAATATCTCAAAGAAACCCTCAAAGAGAGAGTTATCTACTATGCCAGTCCAAAGTTGGACAGCTACGAAGTTAACTACACTTCCTTAAAGAAATCATGTGTCGCTCTTGTCTGGGTTACCCAAAAGTTGCAACACTACATGCTCGCCTTCCCCATCATGATGATATCCCGAATGGATCCCATCAAGTACTTGCTCGAGAAGCCTATCATGTCCAGCCGAATGCCTCGTTGGTTGAATCTCCTAGCCGAATTTGATATTACCTATGTCACGAAAAAGTCCATGAAAGGAAGATCCATCTCCGACTACCTTGGTAACTACCCTATGGAAGAGGACGATGTATGGATTTCTGAGTTCCCTGATGAGAATATCCTTTATGCCTCCCAAGAAGACCTTCGATGGCAAATGTTCTTTAACAGCGCTGCCAAAAAAAAAGGGTATGGCATTGTGATCCTCCTAATTGCCTCTGATGACTCTCACACTCCTATTGCCATCAAGATGTACTTTCTTTGCACCAACAATATGACTGAATATGAGGCGTGCATGGTAGGCCTCAAAGTTTCCCTCAAGAAAAGAATTCGATACGTCGATGTCTATGGGGATTCAGCCCTCATCATTGGTTAAGTACTTAGAAAATGGAAAGTCAAGTACGAGAAAATATTACCCTTCCATGCTCACCTAGAAGAGCTGGCTTCCCGATTTTAAGAAATCACCTTCCACTACCTGCCCCGAGAAAAGAATAACCTAGTCGCCGCCCTTGCTATCTTATCCTCCATGATTTACATGCCTGAGGGAATATCCATGTCCCCTTTCCTTATCCAAAAGCAAGATAAACTAACCCATTGCTACCACATTGAGCTTAGCACGGAGGAAGATCTCGAGATAGCCGACTACTGGTACTATGATATTTGGCGCCTCCTCAAACATGGTAAGTATCCCCAAGGATCTGACTAGAAAGACTGATCAACTCTTTGCAGACTGGCTGCCCATTATATTATCTATGATAAAGCATTGTTCAAGAGAAACTTCAATGGAACCCATTTGCACTGCATTGCAGGGGATGATATTGAAGAAATGATGCATAAAATCCACAGCAGGGAATGCGGACCCCACATGAACGTACATATGCTCGCCAAAAAGATCATCTGATGGGTTACTACTGGACTACCATGGTTCAAGATTGCACAACCTACGTTCAAAGATACCTCAAATGCCAGTAGTTTCCCAACCTACAGCACTTACACCTGCGAAAATTGTACAACATAACTTCTCGTTCCCTACATGGGGCATTGATAACATAGGGAAAGTTACACCGAAAGCATCCAACGGGCATGAGTTCATACTAGTCAGCGTTGACTACTTCACCAAATTGGTCAAAGTCGAGTCATACGCAATCCTGAATGCCAAGAAGGTGGCCAAGTTCATCAGGAAAAACATCATATGTCGATATGGGGCCTATATGAGCTGGTATCAGATAACGAGTTACACTTTGAGGTAAAAGTTACATAAGTGGTCGACGAGTATGGAATTCAAAGACACAAATATTATCCATACCGACCTTAGAGAATGGAGTAGTCCTTAGACAATGGAGTAGTCGAAGCAGACAATAAGAACCTCAAAGCCATTATCAACAAGATGATCGAGAGTTGTCGAGATTGGGATGATAGGATCCCTTACGCCCTCTGGGGCTACCGCACTTTAATTCGAACCTCTACTGGGGCTAACCCTTACTCTCTAGTCTACGACATGGAAGCAGTCCTACCCGTGGAGTGGGAAATCCCTTCGTTGCGCGTCATGCTAAAATCAAAGTCAGTGAAGAAGACTGGCACCAAAGCCATCTTGATGAGTTGTCCCTCTTGGACGAAAGAAGGCTGAAAGATCTATATCACATACAAGGGCACCATCGCCTTAAAAAGTGATCATTCAATAAGAGTTTTAAGGACCGTGGTGTTTGAGAAGTGGATTTATCCCTCAAAGAAATAGTAGAGACCATCTAGGACCCCAGAGTGAAATTCAATCCCAATTGGAGCGGCCCGTACATCGTGAAGAAGATCCTATCAGGAGATGGAGCTATGCTCATCGACCTTGATGGAGAAGAAATGGCGCGTCTAGTCAACCTGGACCATCTCAAGAAATTCTACCCTTAGTCCAAAATCCCGGCGCGCTACGACTCTTCTCATCTCCCTTTTATTCAAAAAAAAGTCTTCATTTCCCCTAATCAGAACTACATGGGGGCTCTATCCTCTAAAAATCTTTTTGCTTTCACAAAAATGAATTTTAGAAAATTTTCAAAGACCCTCAGAGGTACTAGGAAGATCATCCGCCTTACATGAGCATCACCCCCTTCTTTTTCAAAAAATGCTATTCTTTTCTTATCCCCGAGAACGACAGAACATTTTAACATATACATGAACAAAAGAATTATGTAAGCCTTAGGGATTGGTATAGATAATTCAAAATGTGAAAGTCATCAAGAGGCACAACTATATGATCAAAAACTCCTTTATTTCATTATTTAAAATTTTAGTACAATTACATCGGCATAGGGAGTCAAGCGACTTACCTTGCCAGCCTACACCTACCTTCCTAAAAAACCCAAATAATCCCCACTACTCCTGAAAATCACCCTACAATTATTCCCACAAAAATGGAAAACCACTCCCATTACAAAAGCTTCACAAAATCCTACCCGCGGCTGTCAGAGGAACCAGACCCATCATCACCCATATCCCGGGGTCCCCAAACCTCCCCTGCGTGTATGGAGTATTGCAGACGCTCCATAGAGTGATAAGCCCAAACTAGCTTAGGGAAAACCACAAAGCCTCCCTCCATGGTATCAGATATAGCAAACCACCTTTACCGAGTCTCCACAACCAACATCTTGGCCATTACCTTATTCCACAACCACTCTATGTAGTCCCTGGAGACATGACAGACTCTTCCCATAGACTGAGACACGGGTTAAGGGACGACGATTCTCCCACAAAGATCCAAGCCGCGTGTGCATACGCTCTGACAGGTCCTCCACAGGAAAGAAGTCCAATGTTCGCGGTGGCACAATTTTTTCCCAACCAACTTGGCGCTGCAGGAGCCAAGGAAAGTAGAAAGAGGTCTACCTGAGGCCAACCAAATGAACATATTGGTACTCTCTGAGTTTCAGAATGGGCAGCTGCTCCCCCAACCAAGGCACTAACCAGCGCAAGCCATGAGCCTCGCGCTCTACAAACCAGTTACTTCAACTCTCAATGTTAAAGCCTACACTAATAAAATAGCGCGAGAAGAAGTTTGGAACCACTAGCAAAGGATACTCAGGTGGTACCGCCATACAGAACCTCTTTGATAGCTACATAAGCGGCATTACAGGGCTACCCCTCAGAAAGTCAGAACGACCTTCCCGCCAGGCATCTAAACCATTCAAAGTCTCTGTCAGTATCACCACCGTAGGATTGTGATGGTAAGACATCCAAGAAACAATAGCTTTAAGTTGGGGGTCCACTAGCATTTCCCCAGGCACCAATAACACTTTCGAAACCAGGCCTAGAATAACGGCCCCAGCATAGCCGGCATCGCCCACATCCTGCAAATGCACGAATCGCAGCACTGCCTGAAGACAAATTAGGCCTCTCCCAACCAACGGCCTGACTTCCAAGGCGAGATATGGAGAAGTCCAGCCAACAACTCCCTGGGAGAACGGGAAAATTTAGGCAAAGCCGCAGCAACACTGGGATTTATCCCCAGCATGGCAGAAAATTCTTCGTAGTTAGGACAAATTTCATCCAATCCAAAGAGAAAGACATGATCCTCAATGTACCAGAACTCAACTACCACTATCATCATATTCCACTCAATGGGTCGTTTACGCCACAAAGAGACTCGCCGTAAGTGGAAAGCTTCATAATCAACATTGCAAGAACACATCGCCTCCTAGGTTTCGAGGTAGTTAGCGAACTCAATGCTACCAGGGAGAGCCATGAACGAATAAGAATGAAAATGAGAAAGGAAATTATTGGAAAACGTAGACCCCCAATTTTAATTTTGAAATATGAATCTCCTAAAAGAGCGGAATAGGATGGTTCAACACACCACATACAAATGACAAATTTTAATTTCTTTCACATTAAAATTAAACTAAACTCAAAGTGAAATTAAATTAAACTACTAATAACTTTTTCACTTAAACCAAATTAATGCAAGCCAAGTCCTAAATATTTGCCTAACAAGATAAATTCATTTTTCGCAAATTAGACCAAACCAAATTTTACCAAATTATATTAATGACTTGAATTAAATTAATCCAAATTTTATTCAGACTAATTTTTGCACTAAATTTAAACAATAATGTGAATTAAATCATATTTTATCTTTTAGTCCTGAGCATGCGTTATAGATGATTTTCAAGATAGAATAAATTCACAACCACTATGCCGCGATGTACGAAGAAAACCCAAATGGGAAAAACCTTGGACGGCCCTAGCCTTAAGTCCACTAAGTATGGAATTCTATAAATACAAGACAAATGACTTACACAACTCAACTCGACTCCTTCAAGCCCCTGACGCGTCTTCTTGTACCAACCTCTGCTTAGACGACAATCCCAAAATTCCACCGGAACCTTGAAATCCACCAATGAGGCCTTTGGACAACCATCAACCCGCACTCGAAGCCTTTCTCTGAGTGGGAACGCCGCAGCAACAAACAAGTCTTCTTCTCTGTGGGATGTAGAAGAAAACTCAAACAACTCTTTGATAGGTAGAGTAGAAACTGGTGCCAAACAAAACTCCAAGAAATATATATATATATATATATATATATATATATGTAGAGATACTTGGAATTCAAAACTAAACAAATTGGGTGTATACTTTTGTGTTCTGGACGAATTTAGGCCATCTAATTAAACACACAAAAGGGACTTTTCTAAACATTAATTTTTTTCTCAAAACTCTCAAAGGATTGTGAAAAGTATTAGAAAAAATCTGGTCCCGAAGTGGTTAAATTTTGTCAAAAGAAAGTGGGGACAAAGTAGTGGAAAAATGCCAAAAAATGCCAAAAAACTGTTCCCGACTGAAATCTCATTCGAACGATATTTCTAATGAAAAGTCAGTGTTCAAAAGGGAAACTCGTTGGCAAAACTCGTTCGAACGACATTCTCGTTCGAACAACACTCTCGTTCGAACGACAATTTCGAACGAAATGACAGAATAGTCAAATTTCATTTTAAGCCCAAAAACGTTTTATTCAAAGTTCTAAAATAACTTTCTGAAAATAAAATTTATTTTAAATAAAATTACACCCAAGAAAAATATTCCAAGTCTCTACAAATATATATATATATATATATATATATATATATATATATATATATATATACACACATTCATACCTTTGGATACCTTGGAAATAATTTGTTGTTGACGTAGAAACATGGCACTTTGTAAACTCGGTACTTTGATATCTTCACTTTGAAATACTAGCCGCTACGTCTTCCACTCAAATAATTCATAGGATTGAAGGATACACATGAACATTATCCTATGACTCAAATATTTTTTTTCCGGAATTGAGCCAACACTACATAAGACTCAATTGGAAATTTGTGTCCTTACAAATCTCGCCCTTTGGCTACTCCAGGACAAAAACCAAACAAAAATCCTAAAGGGCCGTCAAGCTAAACTAGATTCAAAACCATCCCACCCAAAATAACAAATACAATCTTGACTCAAAACCCAAGGATGACTATCTTTTTCGATATAAAGTTTCCCCTAAAAATCCTGCACACTTAAGCAAAACATTAAATGCATAGGGAATATCAAAATATCAAAATATTAAATGCAATTAAAATAATTACTCCCCCTAAATTAATTCTCCCCCTTTGTCACATATAATCAACCTAAGAAGGTCGCGACTCCCCCTAAGTTAAATTTCCTAAACTAAGATACGATCACAATAGGATTAGATACCATTTCTCCCCCTATCATTCTTCCCCTTTTTGTTCAGGAATAGACAAAGGATAAAAGAACTAATTAAAATTCCCATTGCTTCCCCAACTTAACTAAGTATGATTTATCTCCCTAAAAATTACATAAGGGATATAAATATGAGAAAGCAAGTGAACAAGATGGTGCATACGGTGATAAGAACATGAAAGCATATGGGCAACAATAATAAGAACTAATCCACAACAAGGATAAATAGATACCAACTTATGATACGAAACAAATGATACCAATTTGTCAAATAAGATACTAAGCATGTGATATCAAACAAAATACACAAAAAAATAGATACCAAATATGAATTAGAAGCATATATGGACTAGCAAGCAAGGCAAAGACTCAAAAATAAACAAAAAATACCATATATATGTATACAAAATGAATATCACTAACGTACACGCACAAATACATTGGTATAAACATCACACATGACATAAAATACATTAATCATTTCACATTCGTATGGCAAAAATGTGTCCAAATACATGTGCTAAACGGAAGTGTAGGGGTGTCAACTAGTAGCAATTAAATTTCGACCCAATCACTTAAAACATGTTCACGGAGTTCTCATTTGATTGCAAAACATTATCGCATTTAGAAATAGCCTCATGTGACAATATAAATTGAACTAAATGAACAAACATACACAATGCACATAAGCCTATAATTTTGATGATTATACAAAATAATAGAGTCATGACAATAAAAGCTTAAGTGGGATACAAAGTCATTGTGCAAACCCGTTAATATATCCAACCAAACTCCGCATAATTTTTCTTTTCTATTCTTTTGAACATATCAACTAAAATATTTTTGGCCTTGGCAAATATTCTTTTTAATGCCACATTTTTAAGGCCTAAAATTCAATGGTGGCTTTTCACGTAAAGTAATTTTGTCGTTCGTATCCCGATTCCATTGATAAACAACTACATCAGATAAACATATTTTTCTAATTTTTAAATCTGTAAAACGGTTATTACATGCACAAATCCTCCATAGTCATAGCAAAATATAAATGACTAAATTGATGGGAGAACATCTCACTTAGCTCAAATATACATGTGACGGTTAAATTTCAAATGAGCTCGTGCATGTGTGAATAGAGGCATATAAAAATAAAATTCATTAAGCAACACAAAATCCTACTACTTCATGCAAGCATGACAAAGAACATTTTAAGGATTGACAATCTTAACCAAGAGTTCTCGCCACATGGAAGAGGACAAAAAGGATTTTAAACACAAGTATATGCCACATAAAGTGTGACAAACTAAAATACACACAAAAAAAAAATCTTTTTGAGTTTTTGAAATTTTTAACCAACAAAAAATAATTACTCAAAAGATAAACAAAAATCATTTGAATTTTTCATTAATCCTAAAATACTCATAAGATAAAACACAAATGATAAATAAAATATTTTTGTATTTTTCATTTAAAGCAAACTAAAATGAAAGAACTATAATACAAAAGATAAATAAAAATCATAATTCTAGCATGAGATATGAGATCAAGCAATGACTAAAAAATGATAAACATGCATACAACTAGCAAGGATATATGATATAAAGCACAAAAAGCTAGAGTATGCAAAATAAAACTAACATATTCAACCTTTATATTTTGCAAGGGAGGAAGCAAGTGAAAGCAAATGAGAATCAAAAATCCTATTTTGTAAAGCTACCAAGTCGGATCTCCTAACTCAAACTAGTGAAGAGTGATAATCTTGGGATTTGGGGATCTTAGCTATCTCGGTTACCTTACCTTTAGATTTCCGATAAATTCTTTTAAGGTCAAAACAAAATTTCCTAAGATGATATTTTCGACTACAATGTGAGCAAGTATAAACTCATCGAAAAATTAGTACCTAAGGGTTGACCTCTAGAAGATTTCCTAGGTGATTATATCAAAACATTGGTTTTGGTTTTATTAGTTAAGTCATGACTAGTATCGAAGCCTAAACCACAAGTGTCATTTTTAATTTGGATCGTTCCTAAGATTTTATCTATATTCTTCGAACGACTCTCCAAATCAAATTTGAGTTTTCTAGAGTCTATTAATTTTTTTTCTAATTCTAAAATCTTAGACTCTAATAAACCATTTCTCTCTTCAAACTCGAGAAGCTCCTTTTTCATAGATTCCATTAAACCTCTAAGGCTATCTCTCTCGCCTTCTACATATTCAAGCTTCTCACGAAGAGCTCTCTCACGTGTCCTAAGATCTTCAACTAAAGCACTCTCATCAACGACCTTGGCACGCTCCCTTAAACTAGCTTCTAACTTCAAATTTGCCCTTTTTAATTTAATAGATTCTTCATATAATTATCTAAATGCAAATTTAAGTTCACTCTCATCAACCTCTTCATCACTTTCACTCTCCCTCTCTCTTCTCTACTCTCACTACCATCATCTTTTTGGGATTCACAAACAAAGGCCTCGAAAGAGTCATGTAAATGCATATTTTCATGGGAAGATTCATTATCGGTGCTCATAGGACTTGCCATGAACGCGGTAAAGTTGTGCTCAATGGGAGAATCGAGACCCTATTCCTTTTCACTTTCATCACTAAGGGTGGAATTATAGGAAATTGGTTATTTTCCTTCTCTACTTAGTTTAGTGGGGCACTCTCTCGCCCTATGACCAAAACCCTCATAACCATAGCACATATTTGACTCGTCCCTATTAAGATTTTCTTTATAAGATTTAGGGATCTTTTCGGCTTTGTCATGCTTAAAATTTTCAAATTTATTTAAATCATTTTTAAACTTATATTTATTAAATTTAAGAAATTTCCTAGCAAACATAGCCATGTCCTCCGAGTCACTATCACTCTCATCAACCACAACTTGTTTTTCCTCCTTTTAGGCTTTCAAAGAAATGCCCTTATCTATTTTCTTTTTATTTTTGGAGGGAAATATATCTAGCTCATAGGTTTGCAAATCACCTACTAACTCCTCAAGTTTGGTAGAGTGCAAGGTGGGTAAAGAATTTAAAACAGTCGGTTTAGGAATAAATCTCTCGGGTAGGGACCATAAAACTTTATTTACTACTCAGTCGTTGGTATTTTTTCTCCCAAATTAAATGATGAATTAACTATATCGGAAAGTCTTGCATAAAATTCATCAAAGGTTTCATTTTCAAGCATTTTGATGGTTTTAAATTGAGTAGTGAGGTTTTGGAGTTTAGAAGCCTTAACGACACTAGTTCCCTCGTGAGTGAGTTGTAATATATCCCAAGCTTCCTTAATGGTTTCACACGTCATGATACGTCAGAATTCATCTGGTGTGACCGCGCTAAACAAGGCATTTCAACCTCAGGAATTAAAATTAGCAAGTTTAAATTCATTCTCACTCAATCTATCTACGGATTTGGGGACACGCTCATTTTCTATCAAACATGTGGGTGGGGACCACCCATTAACAACAGACAACCAAACCCTCTCATCGATAGAATTTAGTGCCGATTCCATACGCGCTTTTCAATACGCGTAATTGGAACCATCAAAAACAGGAAATTTTAAAAATGGGAAAACTTCCATTTTTTAACCAAAAATATTCAAAAATGACCTTAACGCAATAAATTAGCACTCCGGATCTGATACCACTTGTTGAAAAACGTAGACCCCCAATTTTAATTTTTAAATATGAATTTCCCAAAAATTCAGAATAGGATGGTTCAACACAACACACACAAATAACAAATATTAATTTCTTTCAAATTAAAATTAAACTAAACTCAAAGTGAAATTAAATTAAATAGCTAATAACTTTTTCACTTAAACCAAATTAATGCAACCCAAGTTCTAAATATTTGCCTAACAAGATAAATTCATTTTTTGCAAATTAGACCAAACCAAATTTTACCAAATTATATTAATGACTTGAATTAAATTAATTCAAACTTTATTCAAGCTAATTTTTGCACCAAATTTAAACAAGAGTGCGAATTAAACCATATTTTATCTTTTAGTATTGAGCATGCATTCTAGAAGATTTTCAAGATAAAATAAATTCACAACCACTACGTCACGATGTACGAGGAAAACTCAAATGGGAAAAATCTCGGACGGCCCTAGCATTAAGTCTACTAAGTACGAAATTTTACAAATACAAGATAGATGACTTACACAACTCGACTCGACTCGACTCCTTCAAGACCCTGACGCATCTTCTTGTACTAACCTCTGCTTAGCCAACAATCCTGAAACTCCACCGAAACCTTGGAATCCACCAATGAGTCCTTTGGATAACCGTCAACCCGCACCCGAAGCCTTTCTCCGAGTGGGAACACCACAGCAACAAACAAGTCTTCTTCTTTGTGGGATGTAGAAGAAAACCCAAATAACTCTTTGATAGGTAGAGTAGAACTCGGTGACAAATAAAACTCCAAGCAATAGATATATATGTAGAGATACTTGTAATTTAAAACTAAACAAATTGGGTGTATACTATTGTATTTTGGAAGAATTTAGGCCATCTAAATTAAACACACAAAAGGGACTTTTCTAAACATTAATTTTTTTCTCAAAATCTCTCAAAGGATTGTGAAAAGTCTTAGAAAAAATATGGTCCCGAAGTGGTTAAATTCTGTCAAAAGAAAGTGGGGACAAAGTAGTGGGAAACTGCCAAAAACTGTTCCTGCCTGAAATCTCGTTCAAACGACTTTTTCGTTCTAACGACATTTCTAACGAAAATCCAGTGTTCAAAAGGGAAACTCATTGGCAAAACTCGTTCGAACGACATTCTCGTTCAAACGACAATTTCGAACGAAATGACAGAATAGTCAAATTTTATTTTAAGCCCAAAAACTTTTTATTCAAAGTTCTAAAATAACTTTCTAAAAATAAAATTCGTTTTAAATAAAATTACACCCAAGAAAAATATTCCAAGTCTCTACAAACATATATATATATATAGGTCATTCATACCTTTGGATACCTTGGAAACAATTTGTTGTTGCCATAGAAACATGGCACTTTGTAAACTCGATACTTTGATATCTTCACTTTGAAATATTAGCCGCTGCGTCTTCAACTCAAATAAGTCATAGGCTTGAAGGATACACATGAACACAATCCTATGACTCAAATGTTTTTATCCGGAATTGTGCCAACACTACATAAGACTCAATTGAAAATTTTTGTCCTTAGATAAATGAAAGTGTGAGGAGAAAACCCCCATTCACACACCTATTTATACTTGAAAACCCTCAAGCAAAGATAAGAAACCCTGCAGAAATCGGAGTAATCTTTCCCCACCAAATACTTGAAAACTCTCTCTCTTCACCTACAAATTCTTTTCCTCTCTCTTATTTATCTCTCTTCTATATCTATCTCTTTAAGAGCCTCCATCCCTACGGCGCACCCTCTTCCCACCGCGGCGAGACGCTGTGCCACCACTTCCAGAACTCAACCCTTCCCTGAACGAGGCAGACGGCACCAAGTAAGAATGAACCGAAACCACCTCACGAATATGGGCAGTCGCCAAAGATATCCAATCCCTCAGCCAAGTGGTGGAGACCCGAATATGTTATAAAAGAAAATAAAAAAATCAAATCAGCCAAGTATGAAAGAAGAAGAAGAAAGGAATAAAGAAAGCAAAAGATAAAGAAACACAAAGTGTACCTCATGTCAAAGGACCTCCTCTGTCAGGCCCAACTCCTCCGATTCCGTCGCATTGGGACGATGTTGTAAATGCACTGACCCTCCATCAGCTCATCGGATGTTGTAACTAGGAGAGAAGAGCCGTACAAATGGAGACTCCAAAATCATTGTCGCACCGCCCGCGCTGTGGGAGGACCCCACCTACCGACTTGAACTCGTGCGAGGAAGAGGCCTCACATCGTATATACTCGGAGGCATTAACCAGCTCAACACAAAGTCTATATAGTCATACATCACAGCCGTGTTGGTATACAATGAGTATGGATCTCCCATCATCGCCTCCACCCGGGCATCTTTTGATATCTCCCGCACTCGCCTCATGAACATAGGGGGCTTCGCTGGCAGCATCCTAACCTTATCCTCCACTATCTGTTGAACTACCCTCTCCCTGAGATACCAAGAATAGTCAAACTCATGCGCCAAAAATGTTGGATCTGCGCATGTCCCCTAGTCACCCCAGTATGTTGAATGGTCGTCTCTTAAGGATAAAAGGTCACCTGCAAATCCCCAGAAAGAGAACAAGATCAATATCAATAAAAAAACATCAAAGGAAAGGACAGTCCTGAGATAAAAGAGGTCTTACCCACTTACTCGTCAGGCCATTCAAGACCTGACGCACCGCTTCCAAAGAGAGAGACTTCTTCGACTGTCGGTTGAACCTCCACCACCGGTACATCCGGGAGAAGTCCCCAACAGACTCGTCCTTCAAAGATATCAACTGCGTGTGTCACGAAATCACCTCATAAAACCACATCTGCAAAGGGCAAAGGCCATCATTTAAGAAATCTAGAAAAAGCACATGAAGGAAAATGTGAATGCATAAAGGAAAAATGCAAAAAAATAAAGAATACCTCTAGAAGATATGTGGCTACAGTAAACGACTATCTGAAGCACCGGTTGAATGCATCAAGAGAATAATAAAGGGCTTCCAAAGTCAGGCTCCCCCAATCATAAAGGTGGATGTCCGAGAACACCCTCAAAAATGGCAAAAACCACAAGGGCACGATGTCGCCATTCGTCGCCACCAGAAAGCCTCCTAAAACCAACAGAATGAACAAGAGGGACATCTGATGCACCGATTGCTCGTTTCTCTCATCGATCCTCCTCCTCAATAATATCTCCCTCAATAGAGACAAACGGAGAGAATCCCCAAAAACCACCCTCTCCACATCACTCAGTGTCGCCGTCACCGCCTCCGGCGTCACCCTCAGCATCCTATCCACCTCAATCTGAGCATCATCACAGTCCAACCCTAGCAGCGGTTGCACATCAATGGGAATCACTATCATCTCCCCAAAGCTAAAATACAAGGTGTGGGTAGTGTCCCCCCACCTCTCCCCCATATCACACAGAATGGTCGTAGAACGAGGCGTCTCATCCAAAGCAAATGCCAATCTCCCAAAGTTGGTTGATGACACCATCCAGCGCACCATAGATGGAAGTTTCTCCCAAACATACTTAAGATCCATTGTCCCTTGGGCACGTATAGTCGACATGGAGACGTCAGACTGTCGAAGAAATAAAGAAAACCATTGTCAAATTCAAGAAATAAATCAATCTCGTTAAGAAAAAAGGACAAGTATACCAAAGGTTATTCAATACTTACATAGCCACGAATGTTCACCACCCTAGAAGAACGACGATGTGAGGGATCACATAAAATAATCGGATCATCCACCACCGACTCAAATGCGTCAAAATAAGTTCTCGCTTCCCAGTGCAAGGGGGACCCTAGCCCTTCACTCCAACCCTGCCCAATCGTCCGCATTAAGCCATTCCATATGATAGCGTTGCTTGAAAACTAATCCATCTCTTGACATTAGAATGTCAAAATGATTTGTAGAAGGTAATTGCGCAGAAGGCAAGTCAAAAAACTATGAAAAATGAGGAGAACCCTCCCCTTTTTATAGGAGGCTAAGGGGCATGTCGATCGGTATCTCCCTACCACCACCGATCAGCACTGGCCCTCCACATTCTTGAGGCAACCCCAAAAGACTATGTCACTACCGTTTGTCACCCCTCCATCTATGCCAGTCGGCACCCTATTAAAATTTCGTACAAAAAGTCCAAAAAAATACCAAAAAATCCCCGAAAAATTCCTAAAATCACCAGATTAATTTTAGAACCTCTTCACCAAGAAAAACATTTTTTTCACATCCCCAGTAGAATTCTAGAAAACAATTTTCCCCGATAATGTCTCCAAAGGACCCTCCAAAATTCCAAAAATTCTCCAGCTCAAAATCCTCGGACCATTCCCTCTTCCCCAACCAAACTTAAAACAAACCAAATTCTTCCCCAAATTCCCAGAGAAATATCACACATCCCCGGTGGAGTCCCCAAATTTCCTAAAGGAAAAATAATCCCTTAGAATTGTCTTTGAGCCTCAGAATTGGTCACTTCTACATAAGCCGAAAGAACTGGCTTTGACCCTTAGAATTGGTCGCTTCTACTTAAGCCCGTGAAATTGGCTTTGACCCTCAAAATTGGTCACCTCTATCTTAAGCCCGCAGAATTAGCATTGACCTACAGAATTGGTCGCTTATAAAAAAGCCCTCATAATTGGCTTCGACCCGCAGAATTGATCGCTTCTACATAAGCCCTCAGAACTGGCTTTGACCCGCAGAATTGGTCAGCCCTAAATAAGCCCTCATAATTGGTCATCCCTACTTAAGCCCACGGAATTGGTTGCTTTTACTTAAGCCCGCAGAATTGGCTTTGACCCTCAGAATTGGTCATCCCTACTTAAGCCCACAGAATTAGCTTCGACCCACAGAATTGGTCGCTTCTACTTAAGCCCGTAGAGTTGGTCACCCCTAAATAAGCCCTTAGAATTGGCTTTGACCCTCACAATTGGTCATCCCTACTTAAGCCAGTAGAATTGTCTTCGACCCACAAAATTGGTCACTTCTACTTAAGCCCGTAGAATTGGCTTTGACTCAAAAAATTGGTCACCCCAAATAAGACCTTAAAATTGGCTTCGACCCTCAAAATTGGTCGCTTTTACTTAAGCCTGCAGAAATAGCTTTGTCCCTCCGAATTGGTCACCCCTAAATAAGCCCTTAGAATTGGCTTTGACCCTCAGAATTGGTCACCCCCAAATAAGCCCTCAGAATTGGCTTCGATCCTCAGAATTGGTCGCTTATACTTAAGCCCGTAGAATTGGCTTTGACCTCAAAAATTGGTCACCCCTAAATAAGCCCGCAGAATTGAATTTGACCCCCAGAATTGGTCACCCCTAAATAAGCCCTCAAAATTGGCTTCGGCCCTCAGAATTAGTCGATTCTACTTAAGCCCGCAGAATTGGCCTTGACCCACAGAATTGGTCACCTCTATCTTAAGCCCTTGGAATTGGCTTTTACCCTCAGAATCGGTCGCTTCTACTTAAGCCAGCAGAATCATCTTCGACCCTCAAAATTGGTCATCTCTACTTAAGCCCTCGAATTAGCTTTGACCATCAAAATTAGTCGCCCCCTTACTCCTCCCCTCCTCTAGGTCCTCAATATCATCTGCCCTAACATCACCCTTAAGTCCTCGGCATCGACCTCGACCCTCTGAATCGGTCATCCTCATCCCTTAGGTCCATAGAACCGACCTCTAGCATGTGGTGTCTATTCGATGGCTATCACGTGTTCCAAGCTCACCCGTCGAGGGGCTCCGTAGAAACCACATTATAGGACTCCCTAGGTCTCCCTTTGGGTTCCTAACACCTACCCACTCCGTAACTTAGCCCCCGAACTTTCGAACTATTGGTTTTGTATGCATCAATTTGTCCTTGGTGTCTCTCTCTCGAAGTGGCAACATGTCTTTTGCCTGTTTTGTGCAAAATATGCTGGCGACTCTATCTCTTTACATTTACCCCCACACTGACGACGGTCGAAGAAACCTTCCCAAGAGAGGTGTGAGACTGCGGCGCAGCCTTCCCAAGGGGAGATGTATCTCTCTCTCTCCCCCCTGCGACGCCCGGGATGGCCACACTAAGAATGATCCAAATGAGAAACCTATTTTAATTTAATAAATGACTGATCACCCGGTATTTAATTAGGCGGGGTGTCACATGTACTTTATTGATTGAGCTTGTATTTTATTCCAAATCGTGTGTATTTTATTTTTTGTACATGTAATTTATCATTATAGGTTTGTAATTTAAATTTTGTGTGTTTAGATTATTAGATTAGGGATGAAGATGAGGGCCATAAAATGAAAGAACAACAAGAAGAGCAGTGCTGAAAAAAATTCTTCAAACATTGATGTGAAATCTACACGTGGTGTGAATAAATTCGATCAGTATAGGTTGAATGTTGTTAGCTTTTATCATGACTTTTCTTCTATTCGGAAAAAAAATGATAGGTATATTGAACTGCTTAAGAAGACTCCATTCTGGGAGTTTTTCAATGTCTACTACAGAAGGAAGTAGTAGAAATGTAGCGCAAAAAATCCATAAAAATATTATATCCATTATCAAGCTATACAAAATGAAAAGGAGGAGCTTTGACATGAAGAACAGTGCCCAAATATGCCCAAAAAATATAAGTGAAATATTTGGGATCCCAATGGTAGAGGGGAAATAATCAATAAATCTAAAAAAGAGATTGGATGTATCTGCTCCAAAACCTGAATTCCTTACCCAATACTTCAAAGCTAATAAAAAAATTAAAAAGTCAGACATAAATAAGGGTTTGAAGAAATCAGTAGAGCTGGACATAGATGAGGGAATAACTGATTTTATAAAAAATTATTTGTCTCCACTTCATGACGATGTTACTTTTCCCCAAACACTAGGAGAATTTTTCACACCGTACATCAACAATATTGATGACATAATTAAATATGAATGGGCATCTGTTGTGCATGGGTTTCTCATCAATTCACTCGACAAAATAACAAGTTCAAAGCCTAGCACAACAAGTGGAAGTGTTATCTCACTATTGGTGAGCAAAATTACTAATGCAATTAGTCCGACAAACAAATTGAAAATTTTGTTTGAAAATCTGAGTTCATGTGTAATCTATAAATATATCGTGTATTTGGAAAATACACGCGATAGTTATAGATTACATGTATAATTTCTGTGACTATGGTCATTAGAATATCACGTGTAATTTCAAAATACACGTTACATTTATAAAATACACGCGTTATTTCAGTGATCATTGGAGTAAATAGCTATCATGTGTATTTTGAAAGTACACATGATAATTGTAGATTACACATGTGTACTTTATATGTATCATGTGTATTTTGAAAATACACGTGATATTTATAGATTACACGCGTTATTCCAATCATGAAAACTAGATAATAAGATTATTAATATCACATGTGTTTTTACATTATCACGGTATTAGGTATGTGAGAAGTTTGATATCATTCCACCCGTTGAAGGGAAGAAAGAGAAGACATCAGAATTTCTTATATGGAACTTGTCATCTTTGAAAGATTGGTTATCTGAGAATGATATCGCTTCATCAAATCTGAATAAGAATACTATAAATAACACAACCACTAAGGACAGTACAATAGAAAGTGAAGCTGATCCCAACAAGGGCATCAAAAAGATTAAAACTCAATTTGAAGGGCCCAGTTTTTTTTAACATTTCTGAAGTAAGTCATATACATACTGATTCATCGTCTTAAGAAGCTGCTGAAGAATTTGATGATAATACACTTTCATCAGGTTGGAATATTCCCCTTAAAAACTTTGTGATTCCTTCAAAAAAGAAGGGAAATGATCAAACAAAAGATACTGAAAATTTTGAATCAAGAGATTATGAAGAGTTTGAGAATGTTGGAAATTATGAACCAACAGATACTCAAATTTTTGAATCAAGAGATTCTAATCATGTTGAGAATGCGAATTTGGATGAAGAAAATGCTGCATTGAAAATGGAGTCGTTGGAAAAAAATTCCAACTATCTAAAGAAGCTGAAGAACTTGATTGTGCACTAGAGCAGGTGAAGATTTTGGGGGTGGAAAATGCCAAACTTATTGTATCGTAAGCACAGTTGGAGATGGGTAATCGTCAACTTATGAAAGCACAACAGGAAATGAATAAGTTGGAGGTGGAAAATTTTCAACTTTTGAAAGAAAAACAGTTACTGAATAAGTTGGAGGTGAAAAATACCCAACTTGTTGTCATAAAAAATTCTTTGAATAAAAAACTTGTTCAAGCAACAATGAGTGACTCAGAAAGAATAAAACAATTTGATGAATCACTGAAATAGAAGGCTGAATCATCAAGAATCTTGGATCAAATGAATGACTATCTATCGGAGAGTAATAAAAATCTCAAAAATATGTATGAAGATATACTACAAAAATTGAGAGATGGTGAGCTAGAAATGGTGACGTTGAAGCTAAATCTTAAAGAATCAGAAGTGAAAATAAATTGAACAGCTACTTTTGATAAATTTTCAAATAGAAAACATCATTATTTTATAAAGTACAAGCAGTTACTTTATAAAGTACACACATTTTATCTATATACACGCAGTATTTTGATAAAAGTACATCCGTTTTATATTGTAGAATAATGATATTTTAAGAAAATACAAGTATCATTTATTTGTATTTGTGTTCATTATTCTTTCACATTATTTTATCAAATAATGCTTACAATCTAACATTCTTTTTATATATCATGAAAATAATAAAAAAGCTCTCAAGGACGAAATTTCAGCGTTGAGGAAAATTCTTGAAGAATCACAAGTGAAACAAACTGAACGGGTGGAAAATATTATTATTCTATATATTACAAGTAGTTATTTATAAGTACACGCATTTTTTCAAAATACACGCAGTATTTAAATAAAAGTACACGCATTTATCAAAATACATGCAGTAATTTAAATGAAAGTACACGCGTTTTATATTGTTGAATAATGATGTTTTAAAAAAATATACGTAGTTTTTATGAAGTACACACGTTTTCAAAGGACGTGATATTTTTATTAACTATGAGCAGTTATTTTATAAAGTACACGCGTTTTTATCAAAATACACGTAGAATCTTGATAAAAGTACACGCATTATTTAAATGAAAGTACTCACGTATTATATTATAGAATAATGATGTTCTTTGACATTATGTTTATCAAGAGATGCTTACAATCTAAAATTTCTTTTTTTATATATCAAGAAAACACTAATAAAAAAACTCATGGACAAAATTTCGGAGTTGAAGATTGTACAGGCCTCAATGTATAAAAGAATCCATGAGAGACAAGATAAGAAAGCAAAAGGAGAAGAGGATTACATTTATAAATATGAAATAAAAACACTACAGGCCACCCACAAAGGGTTTGTATTTAGAAAAATACCTAAAATAACAGGACCTGTTACTATAGGACAGAAGAATAAAAAAGATTCTGATGAAACCAAGAAGAATCGCCCAATTAAAAAATATAAGTTGAGAAAGCCAAGAACCAGCAAGCTAACAATAGCCCAACAATATAAAGAAACTCACTTCAAGCTTGAAGCAATCAATGCATACAAATACCTCAACGAAGCTGCGAAGAATAAAATTTAAGAGTTTATTTAGAAGGCTGAACCAGGGTAAAGTGTATTGTTTGATGATATTGCACTTCACTTATTTTTATTTTTTGGTGCAGGAGAATAATGTTATTCTTATTATACAATTATTATTGCCTATATTAAAATCCAATGAATTTATTTACCAATGGCCACATGGGAAGATTTTGTTGAAGTCCTCAAGAATCAAGAAATATCAAGCCAATTATGTAAACCAAATATTAGACATTCATTAAATTTCAACATTATTATATCCTCACCATTTTAAATGTATGAAATAGATAATAATCACCTTCAGTGAAGTATTGAGCACAAAATTATCAAAGGAAGGGCTCTCCGCCAGACACACTTTTTCTGATTATTATTGGGTAAGAAAAATTAAACCCAAAGCTTTGTGCATCACAATCACATAAATACTATAATTTTTTTACTAACATGATGTCTCTAATTTTTTTTTTCAGATGAAGCTTGTAACAAAAATGAAGTCAATAAGAAGGGCGAGTTACACAAAGATTTATTTTAATACTTGGGAAGTTGTAATAATTTGTTCATTGTACTAAGAAATGACATAGGACATTTCACATTACTTACGATATACAGAAACCAAAATAAAGTCGTCCATATGGATTCTTGTCAACCGGATGACAAGGAACAAAATACATCATACTTCCACGATGCTAAAAAAATGGTTAGAGCCTAAAATTAAACTTAGTTATGTTACCTGTACTTTTATGATTCACGTGTACTTTGCAATATTCATGTTGTGTACTTTGCATTAGTTGCAAATAATCTCCCGGAGTATCAAAGTACAGCCATAATATTGTAAAATACACATGAAATGCATAAATGCATGCACGTGTACTTTAATATTATGCGTGTATTTTGTATCATTTAATATACATATACTTTTTTATTTGTATACACTCAATATTTATCCTCTTAACAGTTTTATGTCTTCTAAAAAATACTGTACGTATTGAAGAATGAAGTAGAAACAATGAAAAGAAAGGATTTCGTAACTCAAAGAACGGTAGATGTAGGTACACCAAATGAATTTACGATTGATGATGATCCATTGACAGAACAAGAAAAAATAACATTAGATTTCTTGCTGAAAAGTGATGTCAAATTTAACCTAATAAGAGATCATGAATTCCCTAAGCAATATAATGGGTAAGCAAAAACTTCATTCCATAAAGTACTAATTTGTATATTTGCAACAAATTTCATTCACATCATATTAATTTGAATATTTGTTTTATTTTAATTCCAGGGTTGACTGTGGGATCTTTTGCATCTACTTCATTGACCAAATTAGGTAAAATAAGGAACTGAAAATATCATTTCAAGACCCTGAAATGCTAAAACACAGAGCATATGTACTAAGAAAAATTATGTTTTCAAAATATTTATTTCCAAAAAAGGACATTTTGTAAATTGATTCAAATATATGCCATATATGTAATTTTTTTTGTTTTGTATTGGTTACTATTCCTTATATGTATTACTACCGTGAAAACTATACACAAAACGATAACTAACACAGAATATCGTATGTAAGTTTGTATTGCCGCTGGCGCGGACCACAATGAACGGAAGGTGTACACAATGATAACTACACGAACAATTTCTTCAAAGTAAATGTTATGAAACAAAGAACACGCATTTTAATCAAAAGTATGCGCTTTATGAGCAAACTACACGCGATATAAATTAAGTACACGCATGGATGAACAATTTCTTTAAAGTAAATGTTATGAAAATAAGTACACGTATTTTAATCAAAAGTACACGCTTTATGAGCAAAGTACATTTAATATTAACAAAATACATGCATTGATTAATTAAATAAATTTTGATTTTGCAACTGAAAATTACTATTAAGTTATAAGACATGCATGAAAAAAAATAATTTTTTTATAAGAAAAATAAAAAAATGGTAAAAGAGATTTTGAAAGAAAAACATAGAAAAAAAAACTTAAAAAGCTTATCAGGAAAACATTCAAAACTATATATGGTGTCAAGATGATATGAAAGCTATACACAAAACGATATCTAACACATAATATACTATGTAAGTTTATATTGCCGCTGGTGTGGACCATAATATACGTAAGGTATACATAATGATAACTACACAAATAATTTCTTTAAAGTAAATGTAATGAAACAAATTACACACATTTTAATCAAAAGTACACGCTTTATGAGCAAAGTACACGCAATATAAACAAAGTACACGTGTGGATGAACAATTTCTTCAAAATAAATGTTATGAGACAAAGTACACACATTTTAATCAAAAGTGCACGCTTTATGAGCAAAGTACACGCAATATAAACAAAGTACGAGCATTGATTAATTAAATAAATTTTAATTTTGCAATTGAAAATTACTATTTATATTTAAAAAGTAATTTTTTTACATGTGTACAAATATGAAAATGCAAGAAATAGAAAGTGTACACGTGTTCTTTACTTCGTTTATATCCACTTATATACAATAACCAAAAATTATTTTCCTCGTTTATATCCAGTAAAACACAATAGCCAAAAAATATATATTAAGCTCAACTGCTCATAAATCCCACTACTTTTGGTCAATTAAATAAATAGATTTTATTTGGCCTATAAAACAGTAATAGTTGTTCCTTTCTGTACCATTATAAGCTCAAGTAAAAATTAGATAATGAGTATCCCAGCAGAACAGTTGCGAGCTAATTTGGAAAAGGAAGAAAGACACAAAAAAATTAAGGGAAATTGAGGAAACTCTTTCCTTATACAAAATTGCATATGATCAGTTTCAGGCATATGTCAGGGAAGGCTGCTCCAGACTTCCTACCAGTCCCATTTATTATTTAATGTGGATGATGATCCTCCTCAAACACATGAAGGTCTCATGTACTTTTATACACATGAGATTACGAAGAAACTTGTGGAGCTGAGAGAGAAGAAGGCTTACCAGGAAGGCCTTGTAGCTGCGATGGAAGGACAAATTCGAGTCTACTCGAATTTAATTAACTCTCTTCCTGACATCACAGATGCCTTTAACAGCTTTCTCATCTACCAGTCTTCAGAATTTTTTTCAAGCTTTGGCTATTCATAAATAATTTTACTTTCATTTAATTTTCATAAAATTTTCTTTCACGCATTTCTTGTGACTCATATCATACACTAGTAACCGTATAATATATTGCTGGCTCGATCCATGATTCATACATAGAGTGCAAAAATATAAAATACAGGCAAATTTAATAAAGTAGACGTGAACTTTCAAAAAAATGATCACGTGTACTTTATAAAAAAATATGTGTACTTTGTTGAACTGCATACAAAAAACAAATAAAAAATAGAACTAAAGACTAAACAATAAAATTACATTCATTTGTTCAATCAAATGGGTTATTAAATATTTTTATTCATTCAAATGGTTACAATGAACGAATTCAACAAATACATAGAGTGCAAAAATATAAAATACACGCAAATTTAATAAAGTATACATGAACTTTAGGAATAATGATCGATTATACTTTCTAAAAAATACGTGTACTTTGTTGAATTTTCATACTAAAAACAAATAAAAAAATGGAGCTTATACCAAAAAGACCCTCAAATATTTTTTTTAATACACATTTAGTCCGACCCTTTTACTTTATTCCAAAATGTCTAACAAAGTAAAAGACTTTGAATAAATGTGTATTAAAAAATATTTGAATTCCTTTTTGGTATTTGATCCTAACAAAATAGAACTAAACACTAAACAATAAAATTACATTCATTTATTCAATCAAATAGGTTCTTAAATAATTTAATTCAATCAAATGATTACAATGAATGATCACGTGTACTTTATAAAAAATACGTCTACTTTATTTAATTGTCATTCAAAACACAAATAAAAAAATAATATTAAACACTAAATAATAAAATTAAATTCATTTATTCAAACAAATGGGTTATTAAATAATTTTATTCAATCAAATGGTTACAATGAATGAATTCAACAATCATACATAGAGTGCAAAAATGTAAAATACACCCAAATTTAACAACGTACACGTGAACTTTAGAAAAAATGATCACGTGTACTTTTTAAAAAATACGTGTATTTTGCTGAATTGTCATACAGAAAAAATTTAAAAAATGGGACTTTTACCAAAAAGTCCTTCAAATATTTTTTAATACACATTTAGTCCAACCATTTTACTTTATTCCAAAAATTCCCTTACCACATTAAAACATTCAAAAAAAGGAACTCCGGTTAGGGGGAGGGAGGGAGGTGGGGGTGAATGCCGCTAACACGGACTTTTAAAAATAAGAAAATATTAGTTAAATGGATGTTTGAGGGATTTTTTTTAACAAACTAAAAGGCTTGGACTAAATGTGCATTAAAAAATATTTGAAGGACTTTTTAATATTTGATCCAAAAAAAATAGAACTAAACAATAAAATTACATTCATTTATTCAATTAAATGAGTTTTAAATAATTTTATTCAATCAAATAGTTACATTGAATGACTTAAACAATTTTATAGAGTGAAAAAATATTAAATATATGCAAATTTAATAAAGTACATGTGAACTATAAGAAAAATGATCATGTGTACTTTATAAAAAAAAAGTATGTGTACTTTGTTGAACTGTCATACAAAAAATAAATAAAAATAGAACTAAACACTAAACAATAAAATTATATTCATTTATTCAACCAAATGGGTTATTAAATAATTTTATTCAATCAAATGGTTACAATGAACGAATTCAACAATCGTAAATGTAATCAAACGGGTTCTTTACATGCAGACCTGTAATGATCAATTTTACTACACCTAGAGCAAGTAACTTCTCTAACTGTGATCTCATCACCAGACGTTATTTTCTTATTTCTTAGCCTGCTTGTCGGTCTCTTTGTCATTGGAGAAAGGACGGATGAATTTTTAGGCATAGAAATATTTAAGGAAATCCAATCAAGAAGAGGAACTATAGGTATAGAGTATGATTTTTTATAAAAAGACACCATAAAGTAATCCTCACTATACTCATAAATATTGGTATATTTCCTCCGTACAATAGCAACAACATGAGAATATGGAAAACAGCGTATCTGTTAACTTTTACAAGAACAAGTTCTTTCCTCTAAGTCAATCGTCGCTCTCACTTCTGAATGAACTTCAAATACATGTTGACTTGAGCGACTAATAGTCCAATGTCAACTTTTATTCCAATTTTCATTCAGTAACTTTTGGAAAAAATGACATAGCTCATTTTTTCAAATGTTAGACTCAACAAGTTTGTTTGCATTGAAATTCATAATCTTCGTCCTTAATTTATCGAGCATATTCATTATTGTAAATGCCTTTCCTCCAAAATCCATGAATTGAATGACTCTGTAACACTAGATGCCATGTCACCATACCTTTTACCGAGAAAATATGAACATGACCAATTCTCGAGAGGCAAATTATCAATGAAATCAGCAACACCAGCTCCTCCTTCCTTCTTCAATGCTTCAATATTCTTATGAAATTCATCTATTGATACATCATATGCACAAGACAAAATCTATCATAATTTTCTTTCGAAAACCACCACAATTCCCACAAATTCTCTTCTTTATATTCCTTTTTAAATGATGTATGCAGTAGGAATATGCAAACATCGGGAAGACCCTTGAAACTTCTTTAATTAATCCATTGTTTCGATCGTATCTAAACGTTATGTTTTGATATTGATTAGCTAGTGCATTATGCAAATTAATAAGAAACCAAATCCAGTTCTCTTCCGTTTCGGAATCAACAACAGCATATGCAAGAGGAAAAAAGCATGAAATATTAAAATATATCAAAATTAAAATAAATTGCATATCCATTTACAACACATCCTAAATTGATGCTGCTGGCGCATAACTTACAACATGTAGAAAATATATTAATATATTATGTGTGTACTTTGCATTAGTTACAAATAACAAGACAAAATATAAAAATACACTCATAAAAATGTAAAGTACACGTGAACTAAACAAAAACATTCATGTTTACTTTCCATTTTTATGAGTATACATAGTATTCTTTGTAAATAACAACACAGATCATCAAAATACACGCATAAAAACGTAAAGTACACGTGAACTAAACAAAAATACTCAAAGGTACTTTACATTTTTATGCGTGTATTTTGATGATCTGCAATGGAACAAACAAAATGTGAATGCAATACAGAAAATAAAATATTTACAATTAATTTACCATTGTTCCCATTCCTTGCGGTTGCTGACAATATTATTTTGCGATAACAGCTCTTCAAAAAGGCACCATCAAGAAATAAAACAGCTCTACAGTATTGAAATCCATATATACATCCTCCAAACTGATAACTTGACTTTTGCGTATGTCGTTGTTGAAAGCCAAGTTAGTCAAAAATTCTCAAATACCTACAAAATATAATATCAACTCAAGTGTAGAGTGGTAAGTAAGGATGTCAATCCAATTTCTAGGGAGTAAACTAGAGACAAATTCAATTGTAATTCACTTTTTATTTTATTTTTGTGCTTTTTCACTTTTCTAATTTTTTTTTTAGCTTTTTCAATATTAAAACAATAGGGTGAGGTGAGGTGAGGTCTAAACTAAACTAAACTAAAGTGTGAGATGAAAACTAACTAGAAATTGACTAAAATGAAAATTAAGGTCTAAACTAAAAATAAGAGATAAGTGAGGTACATAATTGTGAGAACAATCAAGGAGTGGGATTACACCAAAAATTTTAGTTATTCTAATTAATTAATTTAATTCTTTGAATTCTCCCAAATTAATATCAAAACTACAAATCTACTCTCGTTGCAAGTGTAATTTTAATAATAACATTTTAGAAAATTAAGTTTAACACCCCACAACTCTAGAAAAATAGATTTGCACTCCTTTTAATTAATCACCCGCTAGGATCGATCGATTAAAATTTATGTAAATCTTAGAAAATATATTTAGAGTTGAAATTCAAATTATAATACCCCACTTAAGAAGCCCCTATCTCTAGTTCGAATCTAAAATGGGTATTATAATTAAAATTTTGACTTTCTCTCGAAAATCATTTACCCTCTCTCGAGGCGTAAATCTAAGGGTGAGGGATCAAAATTAACATTCAAAGGGACTTTTCAAGTAATTAAACTAATCAAAATAAAATAACATCAAATAAGGGTTTTACCCCACCCCTTGAAAGAGGTTTAGCCTAACATGATATGAAATATGACAAATTAATAATCAAAGGCATATATAATAAAAGAGTGGAGAAAGAGAACAAATCTTCAACAAGTCTCCTTGAATTTGGCAATTTGAACTCTATCATCTTCCATTCAATTCAATTACTCACAATTAATTCTCAACAAATATCTAAAAAAATAAAAGGAAAAACTATTTACGAATTGGTGTTTATCTCTCTACAATTCTCTCTCTAAAATTCCTATCTAAAATCTCTTCTCCCCTTTTCAAATGGAGTCTTCCTCTTCAATTTATAGTAGGCATGGAGCATGGGGGTATTTTTGAGAATTAGCTTGGGTGTGCATGAGAATGGTGAGGGGAGCATGGGGTGTGAGGATAAAAATCTGATTTGTGTGCACATGGGGGTGGTTTGGTATTTGGTTAAAAGGGTAGTTGGGGGTATAATGGGTAAATGGGAATAAGTTAGTTTATTATGCACATGTGGGTATTTGGCTTTGGTTTGTTTTGTGCAGGTGAAAGAAATCGGGTAAGAGGAAATGGGTGAAAAAAATGGAGAAATGGGTCATGTGGTTGAGGATGGCTATGGAGCTTGGTTTTCGGGTTGGGTTGAAGGGTGGAGGTAGGGGAGATCGGGTAGGGCGATGGGTTTGTGGGGCAGGTGATGGGTGCCGACGGGTATGGGTCGGAGTCGGAGGGGTCGGCTTTTGCGATCTAGGGCAGGGGCGGAGCTCGAGCGCAAGGGCTGGTCGAAACCAGGTCTCGGAGGCGGGCTTCACCGGCGCCGAGGGTGTCGGGATGAACAGGTGACCGGGTATAACCCGGGTCGCGAATAGGTCGCCGGAGCTAGGGATGGTTTGAGGCAGCTGGGTTTTTGGGTTTGGATAAAGTGGATGAGAGAGAGAGAGAGATTGGTGTTTGGGGTGTTTGTTGTTGAGATGAGACGGGGAGTGGTGTTAATGGAAGTTTGGTGATGTTGAGAGAGAGAAAGTGGTGGTGAGAGGTTGAAGAAAGGTTGGGGTAGGTTAAGGTGTTGTGAGGGTGTAAGGAAATAGGATGAGGGTGAGAGGGTTTTAGTATGTGGTTGGGTATAGGTTAGTTTGTGTGTGAATGAGTGTGTAGGATGAGTGGTGTGTGTGTGTGTGTGTGTGTGTGTGTTTATGTGTGAGGGTGTGTATTTAATTTGGATCCCTAATAAAAATAACAATAAAACTAATTAATAAAAGTAAAATCCTATTAAAATTCTGTTCTAAAATAAAACAAAGACTCAAATAAAATTGAAACTAAAAAAAGAAATAAAACAAAAACAAAAACAAAAATCCTAAATAAGTGTAAAATCAAATAAAACTAAAAATAAAATCTAACTGAAAATAAAACAAACTAAACATAATAAAAATATAAATGTTAAAACTAAAAAAATAAAATCCTAAGCTTATAAAAACTAAAATAAAACAAAGAGATAAAAACATAAAATCAAATGAAAACTAAAGTCCTAAAAAAAATATAAAATATAATAAACTAAAAATGAACTCCTAAAACTAATCCTAATGAGACTAAACTAAAAGCTAATAAAATTCAAAATAAAATAAAATTATAAAAATAAAAATAGAAAATAAACCTAGAAAATATTAAATAAATTTAAAATAAATCCAAAAAATAAAAATGACTCAAACTAAAAATCTAAAAAAAAATAAAAAGACAAATAAAACACACACGGGGTTTGTGGTAGGTTTAGGCTAGGTTTAGGCTCGGGTAATGTTACGGGATTGGTATTTAGCTCCATAAAATGCACAATTGCCTTGAAATACGCGTTTGAACACCGCAACGTGCATTCGGCCTACAAAATAAATATTTAAGCACATAAGACCCATATTATCGAGAATTAGCAACTAAAATACATCTATTCGGGGTATAAATTGTACAGTTTTGAGTGCTTATCACACCACCACCAAACAGAGCGTTGCTAGTCCTCGAGCAATAAGATAGAGAGAAAGAGAAAGATAAGTAACCAAAAGTGTACCACTTTCGCGGGCACTTGCGATTGTACTTAGCATGTGCAACAAGCCTTTAAACCTATAGGTTGCCCTACAGGATGAGTTGTGTCTCGTGAGGATTTGCAAGGAATATACCCACAAAATTCTTATTTGCAAAAAGGCAGTCAATCCCTTATTAGATATAGAATAATCGCACAATCCATCACATGAGGAAATGATTTCAGAAATACAAGCTAGAAGTGCATAAAAAGTTTAAGCTAAGTAAATACTCAAGGCACATCCTTACTAGAACTCAATGTGTGTAGTGTGAATCAGTCAAAACGGGTCGAGTATCACAAGAGTAATTCCAAGATTGCCTTGTCGGAATCAACGCTTCAACTTTTAATCTCACGGATATATCTCTCTCAAATGAACTCTCGAGATTAGGGGTCAGTGTATCGCTCTTGTGTTTGAGGAGGTGCGTAAATGTAAGCAAATTAAAACGTCCCACACACACATAAGAAAGAAAGAACAATTGAAAGAGAAAATGATCTCATGAAAGAATGCTAACCACTATAGTGAGAACGTCGAGTTATTCACCACGTCGAGTTTCATTTGCCCGAACACCTAGGGGAATATATGGATGTGTATGGGTGAGGGGAAAATGAAATGGGAAATGTGGGACGAGGTGAGGTAGGATAGGATGTTGGATATGCGATGTGAAATGGATGAAAAATGGATGCGAAAGAAGAGTGTATACACTTTAGGCACAAATGTCTTTATTACTAACTACAAATTCTCCTTCTTTTCTTTTCTCTCTCTCTCTCTTTTTTGATTTTTCTTTTGTTTCTTTTTTTTCTCTATTTTCTATTTTTGCTTTTTTTCTTTTTTTTCTTTTTTTTTTCTCTCACTTTTCAAACCAACACTGAAGACATTTAATATTTGGAATCAACACTCTTTTTCTCAAAATGAAGGATGATATATGAATGTGGTGGGGTATGTCTATGGATGTGGGGAATATGGAAAAGCATGGAAATGTAATGGGTGAAGTGAATGGGTAGTGTATGGGGGAATGTAATGGGTGAAGTGTATGGGTGAAAAATGGATACGAAATGGAAAAAGTGGTAGGAGTATGGATGAAAATCTAGTATTCGGGACAAATTTCAAGACATGTGTTTCTTACAACTCGAAAAAGATATCATTCTCAGTGATCAAGCCAAATTTTAATGAAGGATAATGAGATCATACAACAATTTAAGTGTGGACCCAAAGGAAGTTGAATCAACTTGTGACTCGGAGATTGCGTAAAACTCTCTAAAATGGTGAAAGGCACAAATCTCACAAGCTAAAGTCTCTACTAGTGATCCTTAAGGTTCTCTTTATAATCGTAGTACTCCTCAACTCTAAATCGTATTGACGTGATAAGTGCGCACATTTTGTTGAGTCTAGAAATTCATGGTGCAAAATGCCTTGCTATGTATTACATAAGCTATTTAGAAAAAATATTCTCTATCTTGATTCCTAGACTTTGAAAGATGGATGATTGAAAATTCACATCAATGAGTGAGATGAAAGAAACTGCACAAAATTTTTAAAAATCAGATTCAAAACTCAATTTTTTTCAAAAGAGGTACGATTTTGATAAAATTCCCCACCCCTAAACAAAAAGGAACATCGACCTCGATGTTAAGTAAAATGATTTTTAAAATTGAGAGCATAAGGTAGGAAAGAGATTACCAGAATGAACCGCTAATGAAGTGGACAGATGAAGCTAAGAAGAAACCTGAATAAGTGATAAAAGAAAAAGATAAAAAAAAAAAAGTCTATAAGTCTATAAGCATGATAAAGCGGAGGGTCATGTGAAACACCACCCCCAAACAGGATGAGACTAGTACAAGAAACGCGGGCTGCCTCCCGGTAGTGCTAAGTTTAATGTCTTCAGCCAGACCGGTGAAATCTCACCCTAAGGATAGTATCTATGATGGCGCGGGGTGGCAGAAAAATTGGGGTGATGAGAATCACCCCCAAATAAGACTGAAGCGTCCGTCTTGTTGGATAGAGGCTAAAACGGGTCAATGCACTTGTATGGCAAAGTGCATCACACGATGCAAAGCATCGGTGGACCAAGGGTGGGTGGGTATTAGGGTAAGGGTGAGTAGGCACCGATCACGGGCCTTATTGAGCGGAAATGTGAGGGCAACTAGGGCCCTATAAGCATAGTGCTCGAGTTGGTGAAGGAGGCAAAATGGTTTGGCAATAGTGATGGGGTGGGGCTCATAAAAATCACACGACCGTTCTATGAATGGGTGATGGTAATGGTCGCGCCGTGACACGCCAGGGAGCTGTTGAGAAGAAAAATCAACACCACGAGGAAGTGGTGTGCATGGAGGAACAAGCTCGATGTCACGGAAGTAGAGAGTATCACCATAACTCTCGTGGATTGAGGATGGTTTTAGGTGAGGATCTAAAAATGTAGATGAAAACATGAACTATGTAAAATCAAGATCCAAACCAGGTGGTGGGGTGGAAAGGATAATGGGTGGGTTGGGTGGGACGAATGGTCTGTCGGGTGGGATAAATGGTGGAGGAAGATGAACCAACTCAAGCGTGGGAGACACACACTCATTGGGAGGAGTAAAGGGATACTAACAAGGGAGTGTGGTTTCTAAAGATGGAGTTGTCAACTTCTTCAAAAAGGTAGCATCGGTAAATGGGGTGGGTGGTTCAAACGAGGCACCAAGATCGGCGATAGAGGAATCGCTAAAAATATAGGGCTCAACGGGAGACATGCATGGTGGGATATCATACATATCCGGATAGATAGGAACTATCACGGGTTCTATCTCGGGAAATTGGTGAGCACTCGTAGCCGGAGCTAACCTAAGATGAAGTGGTTCCTCGGGAACACACACAATGTGCTCAATGGGTATAGACTCGGACATTGTTTTGGATATTACGGGAGTGGGAAGGTGAATGGGAACCTCAAAGTGGGGTTAATGTGGACATGGTGGGATTTGATCAGGGTCACTATCGAAAGGTAAGTCAACACAATTATCGACTTGGGGCCCGGACCATGGAATGGTCTCGACTTCGAGATTCTCAGGAGGATAGGATTGGTCACACTCAAAATCCGTGTCAGAAGGGGACACATCATCATCACACTCGGTTGCAACGATGGGTTGACTTGGGATGAAATCCGACTCTCGCTCACACTCCAATTCATTTAACCTTTGTTCAAGCCTTTGGAGAGCTTGAGTTTGAATTGCTTTCTCTTGCTCAAGTATGAACTTTTGCAAGAGGGTTTCGAGAGTGGATGTGGATGAAGGTGTTGGTGGAATGATGGGTGGTGGTGGTGGGTGAGGTGGACACAACGCGCTATTAGCGGGACTATATGGAGAATACTCATATGAAGTGTGTGGGGTGGGACCAAGTTCATCATACATGAAAAGATAGATTTCATGATGGACAAATGGTTGATACTCATGGGGTGCGTAGTGAGGGGACTGATCGTGAACGGGTGCACAAGGTTGTCATGACGACTGTTGGAACGTGTGAGGATCCACAACATCGGGTTGGGATTCGTATCGCATGGAAGGGTGATCAGGCCTCCACGAATAGCTCGGGGACTCACACAACTCGGGATTGGGTATATAGGGAGAATACGCTGAGGTGGGTTCCGGAACAGTGTCATATGGATACACATGGTTCGTGGTGGGTTTGTATGGATATGACAAGTACGGACACTCATGGGACATGTGATCGGCATAATAACAGTGGGTGCACAACAAAGGATGAGACACGGTGACACTTGACACCGAGGGTGATGGAATAGGAGGTGCATGCATGGATGGGTCAAGAGTACCAACGGTACTCGTGAGAGAGGTGAAACGACTAAGAATATCATAAAGAAACGGCTCGGGATCACTCTCACACGTGTCACGTGTCAATGAAAAATGACCGAAGTAGTCCCGTAAAGGACGTTCTTCGGCCATGAGGGGAAAAATATTTTTTTGGAGTTTTTAAATTTTTTTCAAAAGAAAGGAAAATATTTTTGGATGTTTCTAAAAATAAGGGAAGAAAATATTTTTGGAGTTTTTTTGAAAAATAAAGGAAGAAAATATTTTTGAATTTTTCTAAAAAGGAAAGAAAGAAAATATTTTTGGGTTTTTTGTTATAAAAATGAAAGAAAATATTTTGGGATTTTTTTGGAAGAAAAGGTGGGAAAATATGGACTCTAGATTTTGAACGAACCAATTAAAACCGACTACCGAAAATGGAGTTGGACACACATACAAGTCAAGAAAATTTTCTAACTAGCACATAGCCAATTTTTATCTTTAGATTTAGTGAAAGGGTAGTCAAATTTTAATTAAGTCCGCGGGCGATAAAAAATCACGGAAATATCTTTGTGATCGCCGTTGCAAAAATTTCTCCTAGTGGGCTACCTAGTTGATTGATTTAATTTAGTGATGGCTAGGGTAACACACAAAGGTAAACGAGTGAGTTGGGTGATGAAATCCCTTCTCGTGAGTGACCGGGTGTAGGTCTTAGTCAATTAATTCATCACACCATTCGAAAATAAATGCGAGAATAAAATCAAATAAGAGAACACAAGCACACACAATAAATGACTCGCTAACAGGAGAGGCGCGAGGGTTTGAGAAATGTACCTCCCACGTTTTTTAGGCCGTGGGGTGCCGAAAAATTTGAGTCGCTCGGGGGGAGATTACGCCAATCTCGGTCGTCATCGAGAGTCCTACCGACCCAAGGTAGAGAGGCTTTTAAATCCTCCCCTTTGGACGCCCTCTCTCTACCTTGTCCAGTTTCCCTATCACGCTTTTCAATTATTACAATTTTAAATGAAAAATAAATGGTGTCTCTATGCACCGCAATACAAGCCAAATAATAAAAAATTCCTAATAAAATGCAAAAATGGTACTAAAATGAAAAAAAAAGTACAATACAAGTGAATCACAAAATTGAATCCGCTCCGAGCTTCACAATCCCAAGAATGGCAACGGTGCCATTTGATAACTTGACTTTTGCGTATGTCGTTGTTGAAAGCCAAGTTAGTCAAAAATCCTCAAATACCTACAAAATATAATATCAACTCAAGTGTAGAGTGGGAAGTAAGGATGTCAATCCACTTTCTAGGGAGTAAGCTAGAGACAAATTCAATTGTAATTCACTTTTTATTTTCTTTTTGTGCTTTTTCACTTTTCTAATTTTTTTTTAGCTTTTTAAATATTAAAACAATAGGGTGAGGTGAGGTCTAAACTAAACTAAACTAAAGTGTGAGATGAAAACTAACTAGAAATTGACTAAAATGAAAATTAAGGTCTAAACTAAAAATAAGAGATAAGTGAGGTAAATAATTGTGAGAACAATCAGGGAGTGGGATTACACCACAAATTTTAGTTATTCTAATTAATTAATTTAATTCTTTGAATTCTCCCAAATTAATATCAAAACTACAAATCAACTCTCGTTGTAAGTGTAATTTTAATAATAACATTTTAGAAAATTAAGTTTAACACCCCACAACTCTAGGAAAATAGATCTGCACTCCTTTTAATTAATCACCCGCTAGGATCGTTCGATTAAAACTTATGTAAATCTTAAAAAATATATTTAGAGTTGAAATTCAAATTATAATACCCCACTTAAGAAGCCCCTATCTCTAGTTCGAATCTAAAATGGGTATTATAATTAGAATTTCGTTTTTCTCTCGAAAATCATTTACCCTCTCTCGAGGCGTAAATCTAAGGGTGGGGGATCAAAATTAACATTCAAAGGGACTTTTCAAGTAATTAAACTAATCAAAATAAAATAACATCAAATCAGGGTTTTACCCCACCCCTTGAAAGAGATTTAGCCTAACATGATATGAAATATGACAAATTAATAATCAAAGGCATATATAATAAAAGAGTAGAGAAAGAGAACAAATCTTCAACAAGTCTCCTTGAATTTGGCAATTTGAACTCTATCATCTTCCATTCAATTCAATTACTCACAATTAATTCTCAACAAATATCTAAAAAATAAAAGGAAAAACTATTTACAAATTGGTGTTTATCTCTCTAAAATTCCTATCTAAAAGCTCTTCTCCCCTTTTCAAATGGAGTCTTCCTCTTCAATTTATAGTAGGCATGGAGCATGGGGGTATTTTTGAGAATTGACTTGGGTGTGCATGAGAATGGTGAGGGGAGCATGGGGTGTGGGGATAAAAATCTGATTTGTGTGCACATGGGGGTGGTATGGGATTTGGTTAAAAGGGTAGTTGGGGGTATTATGGGTAAATGGGAATAAGTTAGTTTATTATGCACATGTGGGTATTTGGCTTTGGTTTGTTTTGTGCAGGTGAAAGAAATCGGATAAGAGGAAATGGGTGAAAAAAATGGAGAAATGGGTCATGTGGTTGAGGATGGCTATGGAGCTTGGTTTTCGGGTTGGGTTGAAGGGTGGAGGTAGGGGAGATCGGGTTGCGATCGGGTAGGGCGATGGGTTTGCGGGGCAGGTGATGGGTGCCGACGGGTATGGGTCGGAGTCGGAGGGGTCGGCTTTTGCGATCCGGGGCAGGGACGGAGCTCGAGCGCAAGGGCTGGTCGCGGGCTTCACCGGCGCCGAGGGTGTCGGTATGGACAGGTGACCGGGTATAACCCGGGTCGCGGATAGGTCGCCGGAGCTAGGGATGGTTTGAGGCAGCTGGGTTTTTGGGTTTGGATAAAGTGGATGAGAGAGAGAGAGATTAGTGTTTGGGGTGTTTGTTGTTGAGATGAGATGGGGAGTGGCGTTAATGGAAGTTTGGTGATGTTGAGAGAGAGAAAGTGGTGGTGATAGGTTGAAGAAAGGTTGGGGTAGGTTAAGGTGTTGTGAGGGTGTAAGGAAATAGGATGAGGGTGAAAGGGTTTTAGTATGTGGTTGGGTATAGGTTAGTTTGTGTGTGAATGAGTGTGTAGGATGAGTGGGGTGTGTGTGTGTGTGTGTGTGTTTATGTGTGAGGGTGTGTGTTTAATTTGGATCCCTAATAAAAATAACACTAAAACTGATTAATAAAAATAAAATTATAAAATAAAATCCTGTTAAAATTCTGTTCTAAAATAAAACAAAGACTCAAATAAAATTGAAACTAAAAAAAGAAATAAAAATAAAATAAAACAAAAACAAAAACAAAAATCCTAAATAAGTGTAAAATCAAATAAAATTAAAAATAAAATCTAACTGAAAATAAAACAAACTAAAAATAATAAAAATATAAATGTTAAAACTAAAAAAATAAAATCCTAAGCTTATAAAAACTAAAATAAAACAAAAGAGATAAAAACATAAAATCAAATGAAAACTAAAGTCCTAAAAAAATATAAAATATAATAAACTAAAAATGAACTCCTAAAACTAATCCTAATAAGACCAAACTAAAAGCTAATAAAAATCAAAATAAAATAAAATTATAAAAATAAAAATAGAAAATAAACCTAGAAAATATTAAATAAATCCTAAAAATAAAAATGACTCAAACTAAAAATCTAAAAAAAATAAAAAGACAAATAAAACACACACGGGGTTTGTGGTAGGTTTAGGCTCGGGTAATGTTACGGGATTGGTATTTAGCTCCATAAAATGCACAATTGCCTTAAATACGCGTTTGAACACTGCAACGTGCATTCGGCCTACAAAATAAACATTTAAGCACATAAGACCCATATTGTCGAGAATTAGAAACTAAAATACATTTATTCGGGGTATAAATTGTACAGTTTTGAGTGCTTATCACAAACATTACAAATATTCTCTTGAACTTTTTGCTCTCAGATTCCACATCAAGGATACAATGCGACCCTGGATTATACTGCAATAGAAGTTCCCGATAATTATTCATTAATGCATAAGAAACCTTTCCATTACCATGTATATCAACAACAACCATCTCTTTCGCATGCCATGCATGTTGATAGGCTATGTCGATCCCGTAGTTCTTCTTCATATCTCTAACTACATCAATTGGCCTCAACAGTGGATTATCTCTAAGATCATCGACTACCAATGTTGAAACCAACTTGGGGGCTATCATTTTGGCCGACGGACTACGAACGACACCTCTACATGTATGCTCATTATTCAAACTTCATATGTATAAGTATCCAGTTATTGTAGATAATGAAGCATGAATTCTTCACATGCAATTCTCAGTAGTCCTTTTAGAGCATTCAACCGTCACCCGAGTTTATCATTCTTCAAATACACATACTTGAATCCAACCTCAACGGCATACTTTCGCAATTTATCTCGAACTTTCACTACACCTCCTTCAAAACACTGTTACTCATGACTTATATATGTCTCCCAATCATTGGAAAAATATACTTTCAACTTACTTCGCTCCACACCTCCAAGATAAAAGTCATTTCCAATGCCACTATTAAAATCATTTGCAATGCCTGATGATAAAGACTCTAACCTCTCTCTATTCGTTTCACCACTGTCAGCCCTCTCGGAACTTGTATTACTGCATTCATCCCCTTCACAAATTTGATTAGCACATTCAACCCGTTCACGACATGTATTACCTGGCAATGCTAATGAATCAATGACATATATCCAAATGAAATCGGGACAGCAACATACAGCGAACATCGTTGTCATAAACCAACATGAACTTATATTCATCACCAAATTAAAAACTCTGAATTCTCAAATTAGTAAACCTAGTACACAACTCATTGCATATAAAATCTAATGAGTTGTCTTCGAATATTTCAATACAAGTCATATTATCCAAATAACAGCACCATGTTACTCTACGACTTACCATAATGGCCTGCATTAAAATAAAGACGAAAATCATTTAGTCAAAGGTCAAGAATTGTAAAAATGTGTGTAATAGTTGAACAATAATAGTAATTTAATACATGAAATATCAAAATGCTTACATATACCGAAGAGTAAATTTAAAGTACACGTGAAGCTATAAAGTACACGTACATTTTATTAAAAAAACGTTCATGTGTACTTTATAAATAATACGTGTCCTTTACAAACTGTCAATCACAAAAAGAAAATGGAAATGAACACTAAAAAAATTGTAAATGCCGCTAGCGCGAACGGACGAACACATTCACATTTAAAACATTAGTAATTCTACACACCGCATTTTGAGACCCGATTGAAAATGCATGCTTACATGGCATGTCAAGATTGGTTAATTCCACTGGCGCGGACCCATATCCATAAATGATTCAACTAATCTTCATACACAACATAGGAATGTTGTTTCAATGCCAACTTAAAATGAAGTACCCCTAGAATTAGTCTTAAACATCAATAATTCTATATGTAATGCATTTTGAGACAGCATGAAAACAACATGCTTACGTGGTGTGTCGATATTGTGTCATTTCGCTGGCGTGGATCAACGTCCATAAGGGAACTAAACAATTTCAATAACCACGTAGGCATGCGGTTTCAATGCCATCACAAAATGTGTCGCACATAAAATTAGTCTTAAAGCATGTCCATTATATTAGCACAATGTTTTGATTTTATCTGTTTATACATCAAAACACATAACATTTTACATAAATACATAAAAAAAAACACGAACTCAAATCATTCAGAGAGTATTGAAGTTCATCGAGCGCATACAACTAACAATTACAATGATGTCATTCACTCGAAATGAAATACATATATTAATTGATCGAGATATAAATCAATTGTTGATAAATATAAACTTATATATGATAGAATCAAAACATAAATACATTAAAAAAATCAAAACATATTCATATAAAATGTATAAAAAGTTATTCAATCACATGAATTACGCAATTACAATGATTTCATTGAATCCAAACCAAGTGCATTGACCTACTCAAAATAAAGTACACCTAAAATTAGTCTTAAGTATCAATACTTCTACACGTAATGCATTTTGAGACAGCATTGAAACGGCATGCTTACATGGTGTGTCGAGATTGTGTAATTCCGTTGGCGCGGACCAACGTCCATAAGAGAACTAAACAATTTCAACAACCACGTAGGCATGCGGTTTCAATGCGATCTCAAAATGTGTCACACATAAAATTAGTCTTAAAACACGTCCAGTATATTAGCACAATGTTTTGATTTTATCTGTTTATACATCAAAACACACAATATTTTACTTAAATACATAAAAAAACCACAAAATCAATTCATTCAGAGAATATTGAAGTCCATCCAGCGCATACAACTAGCAATTACAATGATGTCATTCACTCGAAATGAAATGCATACATTAAAATATTGTAATTGATCGAGATACAAAACAATTGATGATAAATATAAACTTATATATGATAGAATCAAAACATATATACATAAAAAATACAAGATCAAAACATATTCATATAAAATGTATAAGAAGCTATTCAATCACATGAATTACGCAATTACAATGATTTCATTGAATTCGAACCAAGTACATTGGCATATTGTAATCGATCGAAAATAGAAAAAAAAATTATTTATAAAGATAAATTTACAAATAATAGAGCCAAGTGTTCGAGGTCGAATCGATTAAGAATAACGTAATCGATTCTTGGACAGACGCAAAAAGCAGCAAGATTGATGTTAATTTCGATTCTTGAAGAATAATAGTTAGTTGCAGAGAAACCCTCGAATAGCCGATTACGTCAATGAATTTTTAAATTGGGAGTATTTATATGTGGACCTAATCGTTTAAAATTTATTTGATCGATTTTTTTGTCCAAAATTGTTAGTCAAATGACTAAACCGTAAAAATCTTTTTGTTTGTTGGTTGTATCCAAATGTTTAGTAAGATACACAGAAGGATTGAATTAAAGTGTGATTGGGGATAGAAAAGAAAGGAAAGGAAAATTTTATTAGGAGAGAAAAGAAAAGAAGAGAAGAGAAAGGAGTTTGGGAGAGAAAAGAAAATAATTTTCTTTCTTGCGTTTGGGAGTTAGGAAGGAAAATAATTTTTTTAAGAGGAAGAATGAACAATTCATTAAAAAACTTTCCTTTCTCTCCATTTCTTTCCGATTTGGAAAGAAAGTTTTGGAGAGAAAGGAAGAGAGTTTTTTAAAAATTTTCCTTTCTTTTCTCTCCTTTTAAACTCCCAAACGAGAGAAAGTCACTTTCTTTCCTACTTAAACTCACAAACGAAGGAAAGGAAACACACTTTCTCTTTCTTTCCTTTCTTTTCTCTCCAAAAATAGAACTCGCAAACGAGGCCTTAGAGACCGCCTAAGATACACTCCAAATCTAGGGTGGATGCCTTTTTTCCTAGCATGAGATTCAAGTTCACTTGCCAGATTAAGCGTTCCATGGGCATGTGTTAACTAGATGTCGGTATGGTGAAATAACAGTACCAATGTGGAAATAATGACAGTGCAAATGGTTATTTTTCCTTCCATTAAAAGTCACATCCACCATTTCACCTATCCACTCTTTTCAAATGTAAAGATGCCCACGTGGTAAAAGCTAAAAAATAACTCTCAAACAAGGCATGATCATGTTTTAGTAGCAACAATTCATTCCCACCAAAAGCATCACTTTCAATAAATCGAAATTCAATTACGCAGTCACTCATTTTTTGTCTGAAGGTTTCAAGTGTTTTAAGAAATTCTTTCTCTTTTTGTTGTCGTTCTTCATACTTCTTGTGACTATCCATCCTCCTTATCTAAAATATCTAATTCATTTTTACAAATTGTTTACCAAGTTTCATCATCATATGGCGGAGCCACACTGCAACTGGGTGGGGCAAGTGCCCCACCCAGATTTTAGGGGGGAAATTCAATTTTTAGTAACCTGCAATACTGCTTCCAATACAGGCAATGAGATTTCATTTGTTGCGTTGACTGTACATGTACTACATACTATGATTAATACTTAGATCACCATTCCATCTCTTCAGTTTGATTGAGCTCAATTTTTAACGTTGTATTCAATACATCTTGAACTTTGATTTGGTGGAATCCAAACCCAGCTTGTTATTAATTCATCTCAAAGCATTTTCATCTTAAAATATTTCTTAAACATATATGTTATTTTAAATAGATACAAAAATAACAATTTTGTTTAATTAATTTAATTACATCTAAATCATTTAACATATTTTAGTGGCCTAATTAAATTAATTTCGTCGCACATAATTTATACTATATCCAGTCAAATGTTGCTATCATCAAAAGAAGGGTATTCAAAATAGGACTAAAATTGGATAATACCTTAGATATAATTAAATAATTCAAAAAAAGTTATAAACAACCTCCCAAAAAATCGTCCTGATGCTCCCGCCCCCAAACCCCCAACATTCATAGAAAATTTTGCACCTCTCGTTTTTTGAGTGCTCCACCCAAATATATTTACTGGCTCCGCCACGAAAAAGAATGTTCGGCCTAAAAATAATTCTAAAAGTTTGAGTGCATCAGTCATAATACATAATTTATGATTATCAAATATTTAATAATCATTCTAAGCATGTATAAAACATAAAGAGTGTAAATTAACTTATTGATCTCAAAACATAGAAAAATACCAATAAATAAATAAACATAATATCCATAGGTATGAAACCGGCCGATATAAACTGATACAAACTGGAATAATGTAAATTGGTCGACCAAACATAGCCTCCATGCATAACCATAACCTCCATAAACCTCCAAATGAACTAAAAACCAAATGTAATGCCTGCTTAACTCTGAAATCCAATAAAGCAAAAGCAAATATATATAACATATGAGGTACAAAACTCTACAACTAAATGAAACATACACCATTAATTCTCAGTTGCAATCCACTCCAAACGAACAAACGTTGTTATGCTAATCCTCTAGTACCAAAGCCATAGGATCCGAAAAATGTCAACAAGAAGTCCATTGCAATAAATCATCAGTGTGACCTCAAACAAGTCCCATAAATCCTGCCTACCTCGTCGGATCTCTCGCACTTCTACAAGTCCTTACCAAAGGATGTTCCACTTCCAACTTTGCTTTCAATTTTTTAGTATAAACATTTAGGTCAACCCTTCAACTAAAAATTCATTATGACCATACCAAAAGGTAATATATATATATATATATATATATATATATATATAGAGAGAGAGAGAGAGAGAGAGAGATAGAGAGAGAGAGAGAGAGAGAGAGAGAGAGAACATGACCTTATTATAATTACATAATATTTTCCAACAAAACAAAAAATTGGTTGGACTTGCAAAACAAGCAGCAAAACAGAGATGGAAACCAAAAACGACTGGTAATTAGCAGCCAAATTACATCAAACAAGACCAATTATATTCCATCGATCCAGCATGATTACTTAGAATTCTATACATTATTTCTAAATTAAGCTTATATATACACCTTCCGATTCACAAAGCGCAAACTCGTCTATACTCAAAAGCAGAAAATATACATAGGGATAGACTTGCTCTGCCTTGTACTTCTTCCTCTCTATATAATAATCAGTTCTCTTCAAGCTTATACACAGTCTTCACATATTCTTCCGAGTCCCAAAGAAAAGAACCGAAAGCAACAGCCTCCAAAACAAATCTCTTCTGGCTTGCCAGTGATGTAGATATCACCTCATCACCCTCTACCAAGCACATCTTTGAATCTCCAAACAGCGCGTCACTATGCTTCTCAATTAGATTCATAGCCTCCTTAGATTTCGGTTTCGCACACATCCGCAACGTCTCCGGGTCAAACCCCATCACATAAGAACTCAGCTTTTCATGGCTGTTTTCCTGTCTAAATGAAACTTGACCGACTGACGTAGATCTCACTCTGCCCATGTGACCATAGACAGCACTCTTTAGTCCATATGACCATAACTCTGAAAGGGGATTGGCATAGCCAAGACTCAGTTCCAGGTGGTGCCTTACAGAGGCGGATTTTAGAAAGTAACCGTACAAGATGGAAGCAGCGTATATTTGGCAAAGGCGGAGCCGTTTGATATTAGTGGTGGCCCAATTGTCTGTGACATTAGAATCTGCTCTCCAACCAACAACAGCGGTCAGGTGTTTTTTGATCATCTCTAAGACTTCAAAGCTGTGAATGGACTCGAGTTCATAATCCTTTGAAGGACTAATCTCGAGTCTGCCATTGTAAATGCATTTGGAAAGCCTGGGAACCAAATGGACTCTGATTTCTGAGAACTTGTAAAAAATCAACATATACATGACATCTTCAACTGCAGTCTGACACTCACGCTGCTTCACTTCGGCTATCTTCCTGAAGTTCAGAAATATATTTGAATTAGTAAAATGTATGAAACATAAAACGTATTCCTATGATCAACCATTAACCGAGAGAACAGTTCCAAGCCAGAAACAACAATAACAATAAACAAACCAATCGAGGAAATTCCCAGCATGCCTCTAAGACCCAGAACTCACTTCACACATTTTTTCTAATTAATAAAATCTGTTCTGAATAGTTCGGATATTGGAGTAAGAAGAGACGCTCTTAGATCAATAATAAGATCTGTTGCTATTTGTTGCTCAATTGAAGGGCTCTAAAGTCGAGTACTTTGCTACTTGGTTTTACCAACAAATATGTAGCAACAAAGCAGGGAAAACGCTTCTTGCTTAGAAGTAAACCATATTTTAACAACAGGAATCTAATCATTAACCAAGTACAAAGACTAATCTTAGCCAGGAGGAATATGACCTAGGGCCTCCCAAATCTTTCTTGCAATTTTTACTGGCCCTCCTTGTCAAAGTCGGCTGCGCCTTTTCCTAAATCCAAAACTCGGCATTTTTTGCCTTCCAGTAGCAATTTCATTGGAACGTATAGAAATGAATAAAGAAAGGCTAATGTGTGGCAGAAGTGGAAGGAAGATAGCAAGAGTGCCAATTTCATTACATTAAATCTCATATGATTCATATAAACTGTGCATCAGATGTGAGGATGGTCCTGACCATAATTGACTGCTTAAAAACGCAATATTTTCGAGATGGTCACATGATGTCAAATGTGATACCAGGAAGCTGAAGAACTGATCTAGGTGAGTAAATAATAATATAGAAAAGTAACTGCTTAATTAGGTAATTGACACCATTTCCACGTGTAAAGGATTTATCTACACAGCATCTACTATGAATGAACAGAAACATCAATGGAGGCATGTAGTAATCAAAAGATTTAAGGCTGCTTTTATGTGATTGTCTCAAATATTTCAACCTTGAGCAGACTGTTTCTCTTACAAAAGTAAATTAGTTCGAAGGAAAAAGCTCAATTATAAATAGAAGCAGGCTCATGACAGCACAAGAGCCGGATCAGTTGTGAGTATCTGAGGTAGACCTGGCAATGGGTCGTGTCGAGTCGTATTCGTGTCGGTTTTTATCGTTTTCGCGTCTTATCGGATTCATGTATAAACGGGTGACGTTTTTATCGTGTGAAAAAAACATATTCAAACTTGCCCCGTTATCATAACGTGTCGTGCTCACCCGTTATTACCCATTAAGATATTGTATACAAGTTCGACACATTAGTCCTTTTTAAACACAACTAGATTCATTAATTCATTGACATTATTAGCTCTCCCATTTAGTAAAATTCGTTATGATTAAATTAGCATTAAGCTACATAGACTCTTTATAAGTCCCGACAATATATCTTATTTTACTTAAATTAAGGGGTCTTAAAGGGTATTAACGGGTGACGTTGGTCAACACTAACCCGACCTGTTAATTATTGTGTCTTATCAAATTGACACTGATATGACCCCAACCATTAAGAGTCTATCGATTAACTTATAACTTCAGAGATAGATGGATTAAGGCAACTCCAGTGCAACTCTAAATTGGGTGAAATTGAATTGCCACACAAGAAACACAAACAAGAGGTAAAAAAAAGGGTACAAAGAATAACGACTATGCAGATGATATGGCAAATATTGAGGAAGACATGTGAAGGAGGCCGACACATATAGAGGGTCTCCTAGACAGTCTTATCTACTCAATCAGCAAAAGTATTAAATGAATCCATAAGGGAAGATTGCGAGAGAATACTTGCGAAAAGTAATGTCGCGTAGTATCCAAATTCTATTTTAGATAGTTGCGTCGGATATTACAATTTTAAGTTAGGGGTGACCTTGAATCCATCCACCAATTTTGTAAGTACATTGACAAATTAATTTCAATTATTCTCAACAAATTAGTTTGTAAAGACTAAATACCATTATAAAATTTATAAGTTCATCGACCATAAAAAATTGTCAAATTATGCTCAATTGATTGGAAAAAAAATATTAAGTATTCAGGTAGTGTACAATTACTCCATAAAACTGATGTAAAAGGCTTCTATTGTGTTAACTTCATAAAAATTTATATATGCGATATCTTCATCGTTTCTTTCAATCAATTTGTTATCACCGTACTGAAATTGGTGGATAGTTCTAAACTTTTGAGTAATGTAATTGGATTTGATTTTTGAGCAGTTCTTAACATGCTATTGTTGTTTGCCATTGATTTTTGAGTAGTTATGTCACTTTTTACATATCCATGTTCATTATTAAAATTTTGAAGAAAAGTATGTAATTTCAGCTTAGGTTCAGGAATAATTTCCAACTGAGAGACATTTCTAAGGAAAAAAAATTTAAACCAAAACTCGATGAATAAAATATTTTGAGTTTATGTGCAAAAGTTTTAATTTTAGATGCGTTGTTTTAATAACTTATGGTCGAACATAGTGAATAACTACTATTTCTGGGCATGATGTGCTTATTTCCTTCATATGTTCATAACAGTTTTCTTGGAACACCATTGTTACGGAAAACAGAAAACTTTCTAGACTTTAGGCAAGTATATTTTTCTGAAATAAAAAGGATTATGGACAAATACCAAATTGTGCAATCAGTTCATAAATTAGTAAGTACATCCCACAAAGTGGATATGCTACAAATATGTTTTCAATTTTGGTGGATCAACTTATCAATTTTCTTTGAGTGAATGTACTTGCGAAATTGGTGAATAAATCCAAGATCACCCTAAATTAAGCGTCAATGAAGAATTTTTATAGGTCACAAATGGAAAACAAGTCTTTAGACACAGTTAAACACCAATAGTCATTAGAGATCCGATAGCCAGAAGCTGGTCTCATCGCCAACAAGGATAAGAAGTAATTCAGGTGCATATAAAAAGGACATATCCAATGCTCAGGTTGTGGGAATTTATAGAAGATTGGTGACTCAAAATTGGTTCAAAACGATTGACAAGTGGTGTACTGAGAAATTAAATGCAGTCACTATAAAACAAATGAAAAATAGTGGATAATAACTGAGGGGTCATGTGAGAGAGAACACAGAGGAACTGTCATTAAGTCCATAACCCCTGGCAAAAAGGGCAACAATTTTCAGGCAGGGACCGCACATGCAGACCAGAAATGATGCAAAAGTCATTCTTCTAGGCTTACAACTGCTCCAATACTATTTTAGCTTTCCCAAATAGTCTAAAATTTAGTTTTGTGTTTACTCTGACCTTACACTAGCACCAAAACTCAGATTTAACACTAGCAGCTAGTCTCTCACTGCCCCCGTCACTCCACTAGGGGTGTAAGCGGATATTCGAAAACCCCAATCTGTCCGGTATCCGAGTCCAAATTTTGCGGATATTTATCAGGAAAAATATCCAAAAGAGAGGCTATTGATAGTGAGTTAAAATATCCGGGAAAACGGATACGGATAGTATGTGTATCCGACACGGATCATCCGTATCCGAGGAGGAATATCCATATTTGCAGATATTCGTTTTTCCGGATATCTGTTTTTCTGATATCTGTATCCGTATAATATTATAATTATTATTTATAATATTTATTATATGTAATGTAAAATATAAATATATAATATAAAAATCTTAATCATTCTTAAAAAGGTGAAGAAATAATATTTTTTTTAAACCAAATGAGAATGAAGGGCTTGAAAAGAAAAAAACAAAAGAAACCTTTTTAAAATGGTTTAAAACAAAGAAGAGAAAAAAAACAAAGTACTAAAATAAATATAAACCCAACCAAAACAAATCCCACTTCTTTCTCCACACAAGGCCTAAAAACCCTTCTCTTTCTCCACCCAAAACCTAAAGAACCCTAGCGACGTAGCCTCCCCTTCATCCGAATATGCTCCCCCCTCCACCCCCCCCCCCCCCCCCCCCCCCCCTCTCTTCTTCTCACACTCACACACCCGGCACAGCAACACACACACAGACGCGTAGCAACATACACACAGGCGCACACTATACACAGTAACACACAAAAAAAACGCACACAACCACACACTGAATATTGTTGATTTCAGTAAGTTTTAGTTCACACACACTGTACATAGCAACACACACAGACGCACTGTACACAGCAACACACACAGACGCACTGATTGATTTCCGTAAGTTTTAGTTTTAATTTCAGCGAGTTTCAATGTAAATTTCAGGAAGTTTAAGTTTTAGTGTTAATTTCAACAACACACTGACATATTACCGGTTAATTTCAGTAAGTTTTAGTGTTGTTGATTTATATGGACTGAATATTGTTGATTTTTTAGTATGTTTTACGTTTAATGATTTAACAATTTAAATGTTAGTACTTGATTTCAAACATTCTCTTAAGTGTTTATATTATCATGTTTTTTAGTTAGTTATAACAAAATTCTCTTGGACTTTGATCGTCTAACAATATGAATTCTAGTTAATTCCAAAATTAGTGTTAATTGCAATGGATAAACAATGTAAACGGATACGGATATTATCCAAATTCGGGGAATCCAAGAGGATACGGATATGGATAGTTGTTTTTACTATCGGAATGGATATGGATATGGATATGAATAAGGATACGGATAGCATGGTATCCATCCATTTACCAACCTACACCCAACTTCCTCTCTCACGCATCATATCCTTTTCTTGGTTGTTGAGAAATGTCTCTTCATTGTATCTTTTGTTTCTCTCCTCACTCAACCGCCTTCACCGCAAATTATAACAAGTTACAAACACAACCGCCTCCACACATAATCTCACCTCTAGAAAGAAGTCTCCTCTCCACTCTCTTTTATTACTCACACAACCATTTTATTAAAAATGACAAAGATAAGAAGACAGTCAATTCTCTTTGTCCTTCCCTTCACACCCCTCCCTCCCTCCCTCCATCTACCCTCATCTTAATCATTACACTATATAATCAATATATATATATTAAAAGTTCTAGTCACACAAACACACAGAGAGCAGAGTGGCATCAACATTCCCTTCACAAACTTAAATTCCACATCCAAATACACTTGCACATTAAAATTCCATATCAAGCTATGCTAGAAATAATACAGCAATTTCTACTTTTAAACATATAAATTTAACATGAAAATTGATTAGAGTAAACAAGCTAGTAATTTAATAATAAACATGTCACAAATACAGTAAAAGGAACGCTGGCCTGTGAGAGTCACGACAAGTCGCTGTCTTAAAGACGATATCGCCTCCCCACGTGCAGGTTATGGCAGTCGATAGCGTCTCCAAGATAAAACCCAAAGGCGCGGAGCGTTGTTTCCACCATGTACACATTCACAGGAAGACATAATCAGTCCACATTCACATTGCACGAAACAAGATATTGTAACAAAATAATATGAAAGAATGAACAGAGAGAGGTAGATAGACCAACATAGAGATAGATATCTAAGTGGTTTTGTATTCATAGCTGAGATCACATGTATGATGGTTATATATCACTTGGCATATGGAATCTTACCCTTCCCATAAGGGGGCAAATGTGCAGTGAAGCTCATAATCAAGGCAAAACATCGATTACGATTTAAAGGTGTGTTTCTTTTTCATTTGAATCAGAAGTCTGAATTCGAATCTGAATTCAAAATCTGAAGTCTGAATTTGAAAAATATGTTTGTTTTTATGTTTAAATGGACGTCATTCATTCATTGATTCAGGGTTATTTTCAGAGGTAATTCTAACTTTTTTAACAGGTGCTGATGTTTGTTTATGAAGAAGCCTCGATGACATGACACTAAGAAACCTCATTTCAAGGTAATCTTTTGTTTGTTTTCTGTAGAAATCATGAAGATGAAGGCGAGGGGGGGGGGGGGGGGGCTTGTTTGTCTCCGGGTGAAGCTAATGCTTTAGTTTTCAATGGAAAACCTATGGCCAAAAAGGACATTATTCTGAAAAAAAATGTAAACACCATAATTAGTCACAACTCACAAAAATGAGCAGCGTGTTGTGTAAAGATTTATAGAAAAATCCACATCACATAGATCCTCTCAGCTTTTAGATTTGTGCCATTTTCTAGTTTATATATCTAATTAATAGTAACCACCATGTAATTGGAAGGCTTACAATTTTTGGTGCAATTTCTTTGTTTTCGTTCAATACTATTTACTATTCAAAATAAAATCATCTAGTTCTGTACAACACTTTTTCCATATAAACCGACCTCAAAAGGCCTAAACAATAGGGTATGTGAAAAAAGTTGAGGGGTCCAATTAGCTAAAACAGAGAAAGGTAGAAGAGATAGCACTCTAGGTACAATTACAATTAGTTATGAATAGGCGTACGCTGAGAGTGAGAGTGAGACAGAGGAGAATTATGTGAGGCCACACACCTATGAAGTGACTCTTCAGCAGTGCCCAAGCTCAAATCCATCCGAGCTAAGGCTTGGTCCCGGTCAGCAACCAACTGCTCCAACTGCTTCTCAACCGCCACGTGGAAGTAGTGCCGGTCATTCTGCAACACACTGGACAGAAACTTCCCTGCGGGCGATTTTGGCTCGTGGGGCGTGTTTAAGCTACCAAACTCACACTGACTACTCGCTACCACCACCAAAGGTCTCCAATTGGGCCGACCACCCAAGGTCAAAATCGAACAAATAAAGGGAGGTTTGCGAAGCCCTTGAGACGATGAAAAGCTCAGAGCAGAGGGCTTGTTGTAGGGGAGACACAAGTCCATCAACAGTACGCGAAATAGTTCAAAACAAGTTTTTGGTTTGGTTTGGATAGTTTTGATAAGACGGTGAAAGGATATATGTAGATACTGAAACGCACAGAGGAGAGAGAGAGAGAGAAAAGAGGATAAGGATTCAGGTCTAACGTAGTTTTTTAGAATTATACAATCCACCCTTTCGAGATCGCTTGGCTTGGCCAATAAGGAAAGGGGCGACTTGACTTTATGTGATAAGTATATGTGAAGTCACATTTTCACAAGGCTTGCTCGAATTTTAAGCTTAATATAAACAAAATTTTAAATACAATTCCAAATTTAATGACATACTCGAATTGATCCAAATCTGCGGGTTTCTATCGAACTCCGAATTCTTTATTAAAAAGTTAGTAATTTTGTTTTGTTCAATGTCAATGAGGTAATTTCGTTTTTATCGAACTTAATTTTTTTTTTCAGAACACTCTCGATTTCATATTCGAATAAAGAAGGAGAGTTGTATTAGATAACTGAGAGTTAGCATAAAATTTTGTCATTACCCGTTAATATTAGGGCATTCCCCTTAAGCAATGTGTTGCTTCTGCCATCGAGTGTCTCGAAAAATAGGTAAAGAGTGTCGCATCGACGTTCGGATGCAATGAGAAATGGACGGAGGTTCCTGCAACAATTTGGACATGTCCGAATAATAAAGCTAGTCTAGGATAGTAAATTTTGGTTAGCGAATTGAAACGTACGGAGTACGACAGGGAAATGGATGGAGTTAGTGGATCCATGTTAAGAAGAAAAGCTAGCGTAACTTGTTTACAAGAAACTAAATGGGTCGGTGAGAAAGCTAAAGATATTGAAAATACATGATTTAAATTGTATTATATTATATAGAAAAACATGAAAATAAGAACGGAGTCGGAATAATAGTGGATAAGAACATTAAGGATAATATCGTTAACGTCATTAGAAAAAGTGATAGACTTGTGCTTGTAAAATTAGTATTAGGTGAAAATATAATTAAGTTTGCTAGTGCTTATGCACCCCAAGTAGGATTAGATGAGCACGCTAAAATACAATTTTGGGAACAAATGAATTAACTAATTCAAGAAATACTTGTAGGTGAAAAAATCTATATAGGAAGAGATTTGAATGGTTATGTAGAAGAAGATCGTGTAAGATGTGAGATAGTACATAGAGGATATGGTTTTGGAGATTAAAACGACAGTGGAGAGTCTATCGTAGATTTTGTACTAGTAAATACATGCTTTAAAAATAAGTTTGAACGCTTAATAACTTATAAAAGTGAAACGCATAAAAGTTAAATAGACATTTTTCATTGCTAGAAAAGGAGACGGATTAACATGTAAAGACTGTAAAGTTATCTCGAGAGAGAGTTTAACCTCACAACATAGAATAATGTTGTTAGATATGTATATTACAAATTAATTACGAGTGCGAAAAAGAGAAGATTACCTACGAACTAAACGGTGGAACTTAAAAGGAGAGAAATTAGAATTATTTTAAGATAAAATACTAAATGAAGCATCATGGAATACCGAAGATGAGACTGAAATAATGTGGAATAAGATGATCACATGCATTAGGAGAATATCGAAATAAATTCTTGGAGAATCAAAATGCAGGGGCCACGCTCTAAAAAAATTTAATGGTGGAATGAAGAAGTACAAAATATAGTAAAAATCAATATTAAGTGCTTTAAAACATGGCAAACAACTAAAAACGAAGAGAATTTTGATAAATATAAATTGGCTATAAAGAAAGTTAAGAAAATAGTAAAAGATGCAAAGTTAAAGACGTATAACAATCTTTATACAAAATTATAAACACAAGAAGGAAAAAAGTATTTATAAGCTTGATGAACTTAGGGACAGAAAAATAAAAAGAATTAATGACATTAAATGTATTAAAAGTGATGATTTGAGAGTCCTACTCAAGGTTGAAGAGATTATAGAAAGATGGAAAAACTACTTTGAGAGGTTATTGAATGGAGATAATGAGAGTAAATTAGATATAGAGGAACTTAGGGAGACTCGAGAAAATATATTTTTTGCAAAATTAGAACAACAGAGGTTATGATTGCTCTAAAATAGATGAAAACATGGAGGGATTTAAGACCAGATGGTGTCCCTATTGATGTTTGAAAGTGCTTAAGGGAGGAAGGAGTGTTTTGGCTTACAAAATTATTTAATAGAATTATAATGACGAATAGGATGCCCGATGAATGAAGAAAGAGTGTTTTAGTACCTATTTATAAAAATAAAATAAACATAGAAAGTTGCTCAAATTATTGTGGTATTAAGTTAATGAGTCATACAATGAAACGGTGGGAGAGAGTGAATATAGATTTAGATTGAAAACAACAATATCTAAGAATCAAATGCGGGATTATGCCTGGGAGGTCAACAATGGAAGCAATTTATTTATTGAGGAGATTAATGGAAAGGTATAAGGAGAAAAAGAACTTCATATGATTTTTATAGATTTGGAGAAGGCGTATAACACGATACCAAGAGAAAGAATATGGTGATTTCTACATAAAAAAATAACCAACTCGTAGATATATTAATGTGATCAAGGATATGTATGATGGGTCCATGACTATACCAAGAACATTAGCTAGATAGAGTAGTGAATTCTCAATTATAATAGGTCTGCACTAAGTCCTTATCTCTTTGCTCTTGTTATGAATGAGTTAACTGGACAAATACAAGATGAGTTATCGTGGTGTATGCTATTTATAGATGATATAATATATTGGTGGATGAAACTAAGACGAGAATTAATGCTAGCTTAGAATTATGGAGAGAAATTCTAGAAATAAGAGGATTTAAAATAAGCAGGACTAAAACAAAATATGTGGAGTGCAATTTTAGAAGTAATAGGAGGACAAATGGGAATATGGTGAAATTAGAGGGTCAAAAGATACCTAGACATGATCATTTTTTTTATTTAGGCTCGATTATACAAAAAGGTGGAGATATTAGTGATGATGTTACTCATAGGATTAAAGGAGACTAGGTTAAGTGAAGAAGTACTACCGGTGTATTGTGTGATAGGTGTATACCTTTGAAGTTAAAAGACAAATTTTATAGGACGGTCATGTAATACCCCGTATTTTCATGCTATATTAATTTGGGGATTTATTAAATTTAACGTGAATGATTTATTTAATAAAAATCCGGAAATTAATTATGTTATAATTATTAACATGACGAGAGTTAGTAATTATGCGAAATTTGTTAAATATTACTAATTAGCAAAGTAATATATATTATATTGGTTATATTGAATGTCATGAGCGAATTAAATGACTATTTCGGAAATTTAAGTCGGGACGTGCCCGTGTCACGTCAGGACTAATTTTGTTAAATAAAAAGTGAATATTTTATAAGTTGTTCGTATGGTCGTTTTGAGTGCGCCAACGCGTCCGGAAGGGTTGAGATAGTCAGAAAAGTGTACCCGGAGATTTAGTTTGGGTCTCGGGGCATTTTAGGCCTAATTAGTACCCCGGGAGGGCATTTTAGTCATTTTACATAATTGGGTAATTAAACCCACGAAATTCAGCAACCTATATCAGCCATTTAGGTTAGCCTTTTAGGGTTAGAATATCCAGAAATCAAGTGACGGTCATTGGAGAAGAGAGGAGAGAGCTCCAAGGCAATTCAAGGCCAAAAAGTCACCGGTTTGCACCGCCGCCACCACCACCGCGTAGATCGCGAGACAAGGAACGCAGCCATACCAAAATCAGCCGTGAATCAGAATACCAAAAATCCCAGGCAAGTATTTAACTTGCATATTTTCGTTAATGCAATCTTCATATTAGTTTAGGATTGATTAGAGATGAAAACTATGGAAGAAAACCCAATTTATGATAGGAGAATCCATGTAATATTGATTTATATGTTGATTCTGGAAACCCTTGCCATGTAGAGGAAATAAACCACGAAATTTTGATGATCATAAGAAAGAAATTCTGGAGTAAGATTTGTTAGAAAACTGTTTAAGAAAATTCTAGGGTTCTTGATAATTGGATATAATTTTAGGTTGAAAATCCATGTTTAAATGATAAATATGTACATGCCTTACATTAGAATCATCTGGTATATTGTTATAATGTTAGTAGTAGAATTCTGGGACGATTGGAACTTGAAAATATGGATTTGGTGTAATTTTGGTGATGAAACCCGTAACTGCATTCTGCAGAATTTTTCGCAGACCTGCTTGATCGATCGATCGAGCCTAGAGCTTCGATCGATCGAAGGTTCGATCGATCGAGCCCCAAGCTTCGATCGATCGACCCCTCCTGGCAGACTCCTAATTCCCTCTTTAAATGAGTTAAATTCAAATTGTCGTGAAATAATTCTTGGGCATATTTGATAAAATGATTTGGGAGACATTGAGGACCAGTAGGGCATATGAATGAATGTTGGGACCTTTAATCTTCAACGAGAATGGTATTTATGGGACATTTACTTTAGGGTTGGTAAATTTATAAATTTAAAGGGTGAGGTGTGTAAGAGAGTTACGTTGGAACCTAATAAAGACACTTACTGAATTTCAGATTTGTGAGGATATAGCCCACGAGTGTCAGGTAATAAGTGAGAAAACCCTTCGAGTTAAGGTTAGGAATGAAACCTTATACGTAATTATATAAATGTGAAATTAAGGATAAATGGTATAATTATGGGTGACGAGAAGAACCTATATTAATATGATAAAGTGGTATATTTATATGATTGTGTGTACATATATTATATACATGTGAAAAACATACCGCGCTACTTGCTATCCTTGAGGTTATCGCGCTGGGACAGTCTTATCTCGATGGGACCTTTATGGGGGATATTGACTTGTACCCTAGAAGATAGATATCCTTGGTACAGGCTATCGAATTGGTAGTTCAGACGGTCCTAAGAGACATGAGTATGTGCCATCCTCTTAAAGACTTGGAATCTATGCTTCGCCTCGATATTGTTTGTGTATGTGTTAATACAATTCGAGAGTGATTCCGAATTTGTATTCCCCTTGATTTGAGTGGTATGGGGTTTGGATAGCGGAAGTATGCACGCACCATAGTTTTTATTCGGGGTGCTGGTATATATATATATACTATACGAGTAGTTAATATATACATATGAGATTATGAAATTTGAAACTGCCTACTGGGATTTGATAAGTAGGACATGGTTGTTGACTCAAATTATAAATACTTGTTTTGAGAAAGTATAATATGTCACTGAAAACTTTATTAATTTTATAAAGTTAAAAATAGAGAACTTTGGTTACAAATTGGAACATCCTTTTTAAAATGGAATCATTGAATTGAAAATCTTGCGAGTAATCTAAGATAAGTTAAATCATTTGGGAAGACTAGTGCGGTATATGATAAGATAAACCGTTGGGAAGGTTAGTGCGATAGGTGTGCACATTAGAAGAGAGATGAGTATTTCTCAAGAAAGTGACGCACTAATATGTTGTTGCATTGGCCTGTATCAATTTAAATACTTGCTAAACGTATTTTAAAATCAAACACACTTTCGGGTCCTGACCCGTTTCTTTTTTTCTCTCTCTCTTGTATATATATGTATATATTTCAGGTGCCCAGCCACAGGGGCGTCTTGCTTAGGATCCCTTGAGAGGAACGTGCTGCAGCTTAGGTGGGAGTTGCAGGTCACTTGCGTAGACGGCTTCTTTTATTGACTCCACTTCTAGCATTCTCATTTATTGGGCACGTGTCGCCCTTTCCATTATTTTATTGTTATTGGGACATTTGTATTTCAGTTATTTCCATTATTGTTCTATGGAATTTATTCAGTTTGGATTTGTGACTTTAGTTTTCATATGCTGACATTCGATTGACGAATGCATTATATTATTTGGTTTACTGTGATGTGATTCTTAATTGTAAAAATGTTGTTTTTAAATAAATAAATCTTTTTCTTTAATTAAAATTTGGAAAGTATGTATGAAAATGGTTTTGACACTTAGCTTAATTATTTAGGGTGTTAAATTGGAAATGTAATTTTTTATCGACAGTGATGCTGAGAATGAACCAACTGTTTACCTTGATTTAATTTAATAAAGGAGTGATCGCCCGGTATTTAATTAGGCGGGGTGTCACAGGTCATTAGACCCACCATGTTATATGGGACAGAGTGGTGGGTAATCAAAAAATAAAATGTGCAAAAAATGAGTGTGGCAGAGATGCGAATGCTAAAATGAATTTGTTGTAAAACTTGAAAGGATAAAATTAGAAATGAATAAATTCGTGAAACGGTAAAAGCAGCTCCTTATAGAAGATAAATTCAGAGAAAATTGACTTAGATGGTTTGGACATGTCAAACATAGACAAATGGATTCTCCCGTAAGGAAGAGTGATTTAGTTAGTATTTATGGTAATGCAAGATGTAGAGGCAGTCCTAAATTTACTTGGTGGGATATTGTCAAAAGGACATGATATCATATGATTTAATCAAAGATATTGCACTAAACAAAATGAAATGAAAAAATAGGATTCATGTAGCCGATCCCTAAATAATAAAAAAATGGCTTTGTTGAGTTGAGTTGGGTTTAATATCGATCAGGTAATACACTAAAACAAATTAATATTTTCTCCGAGTACTAGACCCAATCTAAACATATTCATTCCCCATATTTTATTGCGTATAATAGATAATTAACTTTATGTAATATGATCGTTGGTGAACACTATATTATTCTTTCCCTATTAAATTTCTATTTGAATTTCATAATATAATGACCAAATTTTCTCCTAAAAGTGTGAAAAAAATAAACCTTAATTTTTGGGGGAAATTTATGAATATCTATTTACACTCTAGATTTTGTGTTTACATAAATATTTACCCTTTGTTTGTACTTGATATAATGAGACAGCATAAGATAATAAGACATAAACAATATAAAATATTAGGTTAACTAGTTAACTCTTATCTCTTTCAAGTTGATATTGTATCCAATCGATAAAACCAGCAAGTTAATGAATCATCTCAAGATTTCACTCATTGTCACATGATAAGAGTCGTTTGACATGATAACGAGTACAAATTTATTAACCCAATTTAAAAGTGGGTATTGATGACTCTATCACAATACTACTTAAAACATTAAAAATTATAGCACCTAGTCTAGTTACTTATTTATTATTAGGAAAAATGATATTTTATAATTAAGTTTGGTGTGATTTTCAATTTTAAACCCGATATTTTTAAAGTTGCAATGTTAAGCCTAAATTTAATAAAAAAATACAATATTAACTCAACGTTACAGTATCGATAGAAGTTGTAATTAAATGTTGACTAGGCATATAATTGAGTCTTTTGAATTAATAAGTTGACCAATTAACAATTATCATGTGGCTTAAAAATTAATTATCAAAAAATCCACCTAAAAACTTCCTCCCTATGAAAACAAAAAAATAATAAAATATAAAAAAACACCCATAACCCATACCACTCAACGACCACCACCCACATCTCCTCCTTCCACCCACCACCATTATAACCCTCTCATGTCGTCTTCTTTTCTCCCTATTAACGCATATACGTACACACATGTATACATTCTTACATACATGCATGTATATACATAAATACATACTCATACAAATACATACACATATTGATGCGGTGCGAACCGTGTGCTCATGTAAGGGCACTGTCGTTATTTTCGGTTCGCCGCCTGCGATGCAAAAAATCTAAACTATGACTACACTCAACAAATGGAGTATACGGCCAGTTCGGGTATCGAAAATCCTCATGGAATATTGAACAGATTGTAATAGATTTATTACTTCTAAAATAAAAGTATAAAAGGTGATGATTGTAAAAAGGGAAAAAGAAAAAATAAGAAGTTAACTATGCTAAATAAAAATAATAAAATGAGGGTAAGGTCACATCCTCGCCATGGGATAAACATGCATAATTAGAATTTTGGTCCGAAAATATTTAACCCAGCATATTCAATTAATTATAAACATCACCCATGAAGGAATTTAATTAAAAAATGTGAGATAAAATATTTAATAAAAAATGGTCACATGTGGATTAAATTCGAAATATCGCAATAAAATTGAGGATCCGTTGCATTTCAAAGAAGTTTCGTCGTCAGATGCTGGCACTTTATTTATTTCATATTTCATCTCCAGCTCATGAGAATTCCACGAATGCGTAGTTCGTTGAGTTAGCGTCGCGTGGCCGCAAACGGCGCATCGTTTGGAGTCTGAATGGTGGAGTTATGGCCATTTCCATTTGCACACCCTTCCCCCCTTTTATGGACCAAGAAGGCCAAGAAATAGCGTACCGGTCGACCGGCCTTGGGAACCCGATCGACCACGGTTTGAGATTTTACCTTGCGAAGCAGACATATGGTTTGGCCCTGCTCGATCGATCGATCGACGGTTTTGGTCGATCGATCGACCCTGCCAGATATTTGGCAATTCGTTCCTTTTCTTTTCTTTTTCTTTTATTTATTTTCCAACTTACTATATAACCCATTTTTGTTGTAATAAGAAAGATATCTAGTGTTAGATAGTTTAGGTTAGGGTTTGTGGGGGGAGAGCTCATTTCCTCTTCTTCTTTGGGTGTTCCCCATTTTTGGGTTATAAGTGCACTGTTCATCTTCCCTACCAATTAATATAGTTCGTATTTCTTTATCTCTTTCTTTGTTAATTATATTTACATGCTTTCTTTAGTTGCTTTCTAGTGCAGTTTTATCGCGTTTATTTACTATTTTCCTTCACTGCGTTTTTATCATGCCGTCTAGCTAATTTAAATTAGGTTGTGTCGGATTGAACTCACTTAAGGTTGACGTGTTGCTTTTCTTTGGTGATGGAGTTTTACAGTTTTATTTCGAGTGTGTTGTCCTAGTTATTACGCCTAAGAAATTTGACGAGATATATCATGTATGCTCCATACTTATGACCTTGCGTGCGTAATTTTCGGGATATTTGTTGACGCCAAAATCTTATTAGACTTTTATGCGAATTTAGGGGTGTGACAACTCTTGATTTAATTAACTGTCGAAACGAGACTCAATTTTAATAACTCGTCGATCCATGTAATAATTTTATACTAATTAACTCAGATGAGGGATATTAGATGCAACGTATAGTTTTTATTCGCTTTGTTAACATAGTTTAAATACACTCGCCTAGTTTAATCTTTTCCTTTTTGTTTATAATTATCTTTTACTCTTTTATTTTTAGAATTATTAAACCAAGTAAATTCTAGCAACTTGTCTTTGTGGATTCGATACCCGGACTGGCTGTTATACTCCCTTAAAAGAGTGTAGTCATAGTTTAGGTTTTTGTATAGAGTTGGTGATCCGAATATAACAAACGACCGGCGCGCAGGTGACTCTCGCGCCGTGGCAAAACCCCAATCTATGAAATGGCGCCGTTGCTGGGGACTTGAAGTTTTAAATTTATTTGATTTAGTATTTCGTAGTATTTTTTTCTAATTATAGTTTTTGCTAACCTTTTTGCAGGACTTTTACATTTGAGCGCTAAAAAACGCTTGATTTTTCGCACGCACATCATTTTGTGGAATTCACCACTTGGAGTCATTTTTGGGGTAAGCATGTCTTATTCCAATCCTTTCGGTAATCATTATGATAATTCTCAAAATCCTCGCAAACCTTTTACTTTTGGTCAATACTTAGAGTCCTAAAAAATTAAAAATTCAAAAATGTCTTTGGGCGAGTATTACAAAAGTCAATCTTTAGAGTGCGTGAATTTTGAGGAGGATGATAACGATTTTGGGCCTCTAATTCCTTATAATAGGAATTTTTAAATGAATTGCAATGGCTTTCAAAATTCTTATAATAATGAGTTTAAGTATAGTCCCGATAATAATTTTCAAACTTCTCATTTGCAAGTATCCGCGCCTCGACCTATGACATTCGGTGAGAGCTTGCGAATGCTTGAAAATGAGAAACTTGAAAATCGTTATCGGGAAGAAAATCATCTGTGGGAGCATGAATTAAATTTATTATTTGAATCCGACGAAGATTTTGCTTTCGAGACTTTTGAAGTCGAGGAATGTTTTGAACCAAATTGTGCCTACTTTAGAACAAACCATTACTGACTTTGCCCATTTCATAATAGATATTGAAAATGAGGATGAAATGGATGTAGTATCCATTTGCAATTAAATGATTTCGTCTTTGGACCCCAAAGAAGAAAATTTCATTGAAAATAATCTTATTTCCTTTGAAACTCAATCTTCAAGCGATGATGACTCATATTTTGAGCCGATGAATTGGTTCCGAACTTTAATGTGTTAAACCTTTTCACCGATGAAGAGTACTTGCTCGAGTCTCCTTCCATGATCGCATCTTTTCCTTCATGTGCGCCCCCTCCCATTCCAATTTCAAAATATTTAAGATATGATTCATTTTTTCTTGGCCCCCATGTGTATTTTTCACCCGTCTTATCCAAATCCACCATCCTCCCTCCAAATTTTTTAATTGTGGATTATTTATTTCTTTCGCCCTACACATGCCTTCCGTTGTTCAAAAGAAATTCTTATTTTTCGGGAGGCATGCATGAAAGGGAGGATCCCCCATGGATCTTTCAAAGTCAAATAGTATTTTGGGTGGACCCTCAAAAATTTTAACTTCTAGTGTATAGTTAGTTAGAAGTTAAAATTCTAGGTTGTACATAGTTAGTTTTATTTTCCTTATTTTTATTTTTTTTCTTACTTTTTCTTTAGTGTAATTAGTTAAACTTTTATTTTTTCTTTTTGTTATTCTTTGGTACTAACATGTTTTGTAGAATCTTTGGACTCGTACTTTCCGGAGATCGCTCCATTGTGGGTAATATCGTTATTTTCCTCTCTTTAACTTGGTTCTTAATTTACATTGAGGACAATGTCAGGTTTTAAGTTAGGGGGTGTGGGATATTCTATCCATTCATTGGTAGTTTCTTTGATTTTGATTACATGTTATTTCCAAGCATTCTTTTCTTATAAAATTAAAAATATTTAAAAATATTTTCTTTCTTTTTTCTCCTTTTTTGGGCATTTTGCCTTTGTTTTCGATGATAAATTTCAATAATTTTCCAATCCAATAGACAACTCAGCGATGCATGTTTTCGATTTTAGAAGTTATTAGATTTTAGTGCTAATCATTAATATTATGAATAACTTCATGAATTAAACTTTAATCCCATGAGCACATACATTTTTCTTGTTTTATTAATATGGTTTAAGATTTTTATAACTCGGTAATGTTTTGTTGCGTTGTATATACTTACACCGAGTAAGCTTTGTACCTTTCGTCGTTTGTGAGTATATACACTACTCTTTCCTCTTTGAAAACGTTGAATTCGTTGGTAATCTCACTATTCTTTCATTGGTCGTTCATTAATTGAGTTTATATCTTGAAATGTGTTACTTGAGCATGATTTTCAAAGTTGTTTTGGCTCGAAAATTGCGTAAACTTTAGGAAACGATCATAGGCAATCCTTGTTATATCACCCATATTAGCCTTGACCTCACCTTATTTGTTTTCCCTAGTTAACCCCTTTGAGCCTAAATATAGCCTTTCGTTTCATAACCCCAATCCCATAACCAACTCCAAATTGGAGTTATATTCCATACATACACCTTCCATGACTTTGTTTGGAATGTTGCTTGGGATTGAATATTGTTGTGTGTGGTTGGAATTAATCATTGAGAGTGAGAAAAGAAAAAGAAAAAGAGTGAAAGAGAAAAAGAAGAAAACATGAGAAAAGAAGAAAAGAAAAAGAAAGAGAAAGTTTGTATATGTTGTTTATATTGGTTCAAATAAGCTTTGATTACTCTCCAATTGTTACATTTAATGCTTGATCATGGAACTTGTTTTCCATTTTCTTTATTGCCCGCATTTTCCCATTATCCCGAGTTTCATCTCCGAAAACTTTGAACCCGTACATACATATCCTTCGTTTTGTACCCTAGCCTAGCATATATTACAACCCTACAAGTCCAATGTGATCCTAGGGTGCATTTAATGTAAAGTTAAAATAGTTTTGATAATCTGTGAAAATGCATTTCGCCTCTTTTATATAAGCGGTATCTTTCATTAGGATTATAATTTTTCATTTTATATATAACGTTCTTCATTTGTGACATGTGCGCGGCATAGTTTCCATTTACATTTACTCTTTATGCCCCGCCTGTTCCGTGTGTTAACTCCCTGTTTTGAGTGAATCCACTTGATGAGTGTAATACCTGTGATGATTGAATATATGCTTACTTTATTTAGTATCCTATTTATTTAAGTTTTTGCCAAATCACACTTTGCATATGCTCGCTCCCCTCCCACATTTTAAGGTTTCAATTCAACGAAGTTCATTCTATAATGTTAATAATACGGACGGTTGTGTGAATTAGTTCACTTTGCTAATAATGTGTATGAAATCTTTTTCGCTATTGTTGGGCTTGTCGTATGTGATTGGGCATATTTTGAGGAAACCATATGATGTTTGTGGGTTTCATCCCTGAAAACCCTCACGAGACGACACTCGTCCTCTAGGGTAACCTAGGGGTTTAACGGCTTATTGCATATTCTAAATGCAATCATGTTCACTACGAAAATGGCATCTATAAGCATATATATGTTTTATACCGCCTTCTGTGGACTGGTTTTATTTGTTTCATCACTAGGAACTAGTAATGTTTAAGTTAGGGGGTGTGATACGGCACCAATATTGCATATTTCCGCCCTATATCTTTACGCAGTCTAGCACTTTTATGGTCCTAAATGCCTATATTTATGCTCATTAACCAGACAACCTCTTATTTGGATATATACATGCTTTGTAGGGGTTAATTGTGCTTTTGTAGGCACTGGAACGCTACAAGTGAGGATATATTACATTTCGAAGAAGTTTCGTCATCGGACGCTACTTCAAGTGCATTTTAGTTATTTCATATTTCATCTCCAGCTCATGGGAATTCCACGGATGCATATTTAGTTGAGTTAGCGACGCGTGGCCATAAACAGTGCGTCATTTGGAGTCCGGATGGTGGAGTTATGGCCATTTCCGTTTGCACACCTTTCCCCTCCTTTTTATGGACCAAGAAGGCCAAGAAACAGAGTACCGGTCGACCGACCTTGGGACCCTGGTCTACCACGGTTTGAGATTTTGCCTTGCAAAGCAGACAAAATGTTTAGCCCTGCTCGATCGATCGATCGACGATTTTGGTCGATCAATCGACCGTGCCAGGTATTTGGCAATTCATTCCTTTTCTTTTCTTTTTCTTTTATTTCTTTTCCAACTTACTATATAACCCATTTTTGTTGTAATAAGAAAGATATCTAGTGTTAGATAGTGTAGGAGGGTAGTGAGACTGGGGTCTATGAATAACTGGAAAAGGGTGAGGCGTGACCCACTCTAATGGACGTTGTATGTAAGGTTCTCAAGAACTTCTGGAGCAGCTTCTGATGAGACCTTGTCCTTTTGGTAAAAATAGAGCTCAAGCTTCAACTCACTCCCTACAAGAAGGTGAACTTTCACAGCAAAAATAGTAATTTTCTCAAGGGAAACACTTGAGAATGATGGCTGTCAGTGGGGAGTGAAATAACAAGGCACTCAGCACTAAGAGAATGAGCAGGGAGAGAATACTAGGTAGGTCTGGTGTGGTTTTGGCAGAGTAACAGTTCAATTTTAATTCTGTCTATTGACCTTGCCCAGAGGTCTATTTATACTTGGGCCTTAGGGCTGAGTTGGCATTTTTGGGTGCCAAAATTGAGAGGGTTAGTGGGGAACAATGTCTGAAGTGTACCATTTGTCCCTACCTGTAGGCAGCACTGCATGTCCCCTCCTGCAGGTGCCACCTGGCGCCAACCAAAGTCAAAAAGCACATATGTCTCCTAATGAAGATAAGACATTTGATTTGGTAATTATCTTTTGAAACGGTAACTTGTGGTGCAATTTTGCAAATCTTGAGAGAGGAGGCCTTAAGGACCCCTCTCTTCTAAAATTATTATTTTTCTTGAGAGGGACCTCGAGGATCCCCTCTTCTGGAAAAGTCATTTTTTTATAAAGAGTTTATTCCTTGTGAGTAGCCAGCTCTTTGGCTGCTCACTTCACTTGTGACCAAGTGTTAAGTGTGTGTAGTCTTGAGTGACTTTTGAGTCTTCCTACTAGTATTCTCTCAATCCTATAGTGCTAAGTGGTTGAGCTTGCTCAATATACCTTTTCCCTCAGCAGCCAAGACAAAACTCCCAGGAGGTCCCAACTGGCCTATTTGAGCCCTGCCTACTCAACTAGGCTACCTGTACAAGAAAGTAACACTACACCAAAATGGGCAAATTGTCACCTTTCAGCCGGCCAGCCTTGTCAAGGTCATTGATCGTGACAAAAAAAACACGCGTTTTATGTCACGGTCATTGACCTTGACACGACCGTGACAACGAATTGTCACGGTCAAAGACCTTGACACGACCGTGACAACTTTTCCAGCAAAAACCCTACCCCCCTTCTTTTTTCCCTCCCGCGCCCTTCCCTCCCTCCCTCTCTCTCTCTCTCTCTCTCTCTCTCTCTCTCTCTCTCTCTCTCTCTCTCAGGTCCAATTTCTCTCTCTCTCTCTCTTCCATTTATATATATATATTTGTCTGTATATTTATGAGTGTATGTGTATATATATATGTGTGTATGTGTGTGCGTGTGTGGGGGGTGGGGTGGGATGGGGGTAGGGGGTGGTGGAGGGGGGCAGGGGGTGGGGCGGGGTGGGGCAGGGTGGGGGAGGGGGTGGGGGGTATGTGTATATATATATGTGTGTATGTGTGTGCGTGTGTGGGGGGTGGGGCAGGGTGGGGGTAGGGGGTGGGGCAGGGTGGGGCAGGGTGGGGGAGGGGGTGGGGGTGGGGCAGGGTGGGGGTGGGGGTGGGGCGGGGTGGTGGAGGGGGGCAGGGGGTGGGGCAGGGTGGGGTGGTGTGTGTGGGGGGGGGGGGGGCAGGGGGTATTTTTTTATATTAACTTTGAAATCCTTAGAGAATAAGAAGGCCTAAGAAATGATTACAAAAATCAAATTGTATACTCATTATAATGATAACAAGGTTAATATGATAATTGTTCAAGATTTGAAATCCGTGCCTTATGATTTTTCATTGAGAATTGAAAGATGAAATATGATTATGATTAATCAATCCCGTGGAATTGTATTACAAAATTACTAATAGTTCTCTTGGGAAATTTTTAATTGTTGGGTAACTCATATGAATCCCACTTTATATACGTATAAATTAATGTGTTATGATACAATTGAAATCTTGGAAATTTGGCTAATACACGAGAAACTGATAATCGTAAATATTATGAATAAAAATGGTACTTTCTTGGAGACTATAAATTATTATGTACAAACTTTGGTTCTAGACCTATGTTGTTGGATTTGGATGTTGGGTGTTGATTAGTTGGTATTATTGGGAAGATTGGGTTAAGTTTAAGCATATGTTGTTGGAGTTGAAAATTATATGTTAATTCATTATTACTATTGGGGGATACAGTGTTGAAAAATATTGGTATTTATCATAGATAGTAGAATTGTTTAGTAATTGGTATCGTTGAATGTTAAAAGATTACGGGTTGTGATATGTGCAAAAATTATGGTTGGGTGAATAGTTACATATTTGTTTGATGGATTTGTTTTTGGTGTTTATTATCGATGGGACTTAATTTGTTGAATGATAATATTTGTATTAGATACTTGCGTGGTTTTACCTAACTTGAATGAATTAATAAATGTTTCAGTAAAGGTTGAAGTGGACAAAAACCGTGTGAATTGATTAATATCCATAATGTAAATAAAAGGTAAAGTAAGTGTGTAAATGGGTGGTTGAGCAAGCTAAGAGGTCTAACCCATATTTAATACATAGGTGTGTTATGAAAGGTTTTCAAAGGGTAATTAAGTATTTTCAAATAATGACCCCGAAACATAGAAATTCAATCTCAAGCAATTTAATTTCAATCTCTACAGATTTATGCATGTATTCAAGGGATTTATGAAGGATTAATATTAAAATTCAATTCCTATATATACATAATCTAAAAATTATAACTCAGATTCAACTAGAAATAAACCAAACCAAAGTTAGTTAAATAAACCAAAGGATTAATATTAAAATTCAACTCTATTAGTTAAATTATAAATGTAATAGAATTAATCCATATAAATCAGATTTTAATCACAATTAGGTTTTAGAGTTACATAGATAGGCATAATCTAAATCAATTTCAGTCCTACAAATATTCTAATTAACTTGCCTCAAATTTGATGAATAACAAGGGCTAAAAGTATTGTTCATTTAATTCAATTAGGTAAAACCCATGATAATGAAATTTATGCTACAATTATAATTATCTCATGTCATAATTTTATTGATAAACAATATATGTAGTTGTCACGGTCGTGGTGGGGGGAGGGGGTGGGGGTGGGGTGGGTAGGGGTGGGGTGTGTGTGTGTGTGTGTGCGTAGGTGTGCGTGTGTGTGTGGCGGGGGGAGGGGGCAGGGGTGGGGCACCCATTTAATAACTCTTTAAATATTTGGAAAAAATATAATATTACAAAATTGAAACGAAATGGTATTGACGGAACTTACACATACGTTATTATATAGACGGAACATTTTTTTATCTGTACTAACAACATTTTTTTTATTTGTACTAATAACATTTTTTTTACAGCAAAAATGTCTCCTTCAAATGTTAGGGCGAAGATGATGATGCTGTTTATGATGATGTCGTCGTATGGGTTCGGTGGTAGCGGAGGCGACGAGGGCTCCTCCGCCCCTAGGCTCCCCAAATATGGAAAATTTGGGATTACCGTCGAAAACAAGTCGGAGCTTTTAGCGAGATCCCTCGAGCTGCTAAAGACGGTCATCGGCCCGGGGTTTATGAGTTGGAAGGAGGTGCCGTATGAGCTCAAGTTAGCTGTTTGGGCGGCACTACAGGTAATATTTATATGAATATTTCAATTTCATTTCAATTTATATTTATATTTATATTTATATTTATATTTATATTTATATTTATATTTATATTTATATTTATATTTATTCACAACTAACATTGTATTTGTTGGACAGGAACAATTCAACTTGGATCCAAAGCTACGCGATTCCGTCTTGGAGCAGTTGAGGGAGCAACACAAGACGTGGAAAAAAAATATGCGGACACGGTACTTTGGAAAAACACGAGAGTCCATTTTACAATGGCGCGGATCCATCCCACCAAGGAGCCGATCTCATTGGCACAATGGCAAAAGTTCATTGACAATGAGATCGAGGATCGACAATTGGCATCTCGCCAATCGGGGAGGGAAAATCGGGCTAAAAAGACGGACGTGCACTACTCCGGCCGGACCTCTTACGCTGAGGTGGAGCATAGGATGAAGGTAATATTTAATTTATCTATAACTACAGAAATATATTATTGGATATTATTTTACTTTGCGGGGCCGATACTAATTTTACTTTACTTTATTTTATTTCAGGGGGTAGGGAGTGGGCCAGGGGGTAAGCCACATAGGCTCGATACTTATGTGGCTCTTCGGACGAAGAAGGGGAAGGACAAGGAGGTGTCCCCGAGCGTCGCGGCCACGATTGTAAGTAATCCGACAGTTTAATTATTGTTAATTACGTTATAATTTTTTAGTTTACTTATTTTACTAATCATGTGCTTTTTGTCGTTTCAGGCAAAGCTTAAGGAAGTGCATGAGTCGCAGTCTGATGCCGACAAGGCATCTTTGTCCACAGACGCACTCAGCCAAGTGCTTGGCTCTGATCGTAAGGGGAGGATAAGGGGAGTGAGCTCGCGGGTGGCCAAATCTAGGATCATCGGATTGGAGACGAGCGACACCGGGTTGGCTCGAACGGTGGATTCACACGACGCGAAGCTGTCCCGTTTGGAGGCGACGGTCCAAGATATGTACGCATTCATGAAGCGTACGTTGGGTGGAGACCGTAAAGAGAAAGGGAAAGGGAAAGGGAAGGAGAAGGAGGTGGAGGAGGAGGTGCGGGAGGACGAGGAGGTGCGGGAGGACGAGGCGCAGGATGACGAGGATGTGGACCTCGCTGCTTCATCACCGACACGTTCGTACTTCGACGATCCACTTCCCTATTTGACGCCCTCCAACAGACCATTATCGACAATTGGTTGGCCGAGCATGTTCATATTGGAAATATTTGATGGCCAGCGGATAGGGCGGGGGTTGAGGGACCCGAATATCGTCGAGGGTGGAATAGTCCATGGACGTGTGCTTCAACAGATGGAGTCCAGGGTGCTCGTCACACATGTCATACCCGGGAAGGAGAACTCCCTATTGTGGTTGCGCGAACAATGCGGCACGACGTATATTAGTGGGTGCGTCAATTCGTATGTCGTGTGGCCTACTCACCTCCTCAGTTTTATCCAAGACATGTAGTAACATTATTTTCTAGTTTGTCCATTTTAATTATATTTGGATTATATCGTCATGTATATTATTTTTACTTTGAAGATTTGGATTATACTGTCATGAATATATATTTGCATTATCTTTAGTTTGTGTTGGATATATGATGTTTGGAACAGGTACAACGTTGCTATAACAGGTACAAATATACTGCTGGGCAGTGGCAGTGGCCATACTGCCCAGCAGATTTTTTTTAAATTCTACCCAGAATTGTCACGGTCATTGACCGTGACAATTTTTTTTAAAAAGGGTCACGGTTTTGTCACGGTTTATAACCGTGACAAACGTGTCACGGTCATTGACCTTGACACGACCGTGACACAAAACGCGAGTTTTTTGTCAAGGTCAATGACCGTGACACGATCGTGACAAAAAAAGTTGTCTCGCCTCGAAATGTCACGGTCATTGACCTTGACAAGGTGGATTTGTCAAGGTCAATGACCTTGAAAAATGGGCAGATTTGGTGTAGTGCAAAGTACTGTTGTTCTTTTAAAGAATGACATTTCATGATGAGGAGTTGCTCATGGTAGCCACTCCCTCATCCTGGCCTATTTTTCTGGAAGCTGAGGGGGAGGACCTTGACTGCTCCTCACCCTGATATTTTCTGTTGTTAAGAGACCTTGAGGGTTCCTTCTCAATATGAGTATCTGTAGGGAACCTGGGTGAGGTTCCTTCTCAATATGAATTTCTGTCGTGACCCTGGGTGGGGTTCCTTCTCAATATGAGTTTTTGCCAGGATCCTGGGTGGGGTTCTTTCTCAATATGAGTTTCGACCGGGACATTGGGGGTTCCTTCTCAATATGAGTTTCTGTCGGGACCCTGGGGTGGTTCCTTCTCAATATGAGTTTCTGCCGGAACCCTGGGGGGTTCCTACTCAATATGAGTTTCTTTCGGGACCCTGGGGGGTTCCTGATCAATATGAGTTTATGTCGGGACCTGGGGGGTTCCTTCTCCATATGGGTTTCTACCGAGACCATGGGTGGGGTTCCTTCTCAATATGAGTTTCTGTCAGGACCCTGGGGGGTTCCTGCTCAATATAAGTTTCTGCTGGGACCCTGGGTGGGGTTCCTTCTCAGTATGAGTTTCTGCCGGGACCCTGGGGTGGTTCCTTCTCAATATGAGTCTCTGCAGGGACCCTAGGGGGTTCCTGCTCAATTTGAGTTTCTGTCGGGACCCTGGGGTGGTTCCTTCTGAATATGAGTTTTTGCCGGGACCCTAGGGGGTTCTTGCTCAATATGAGTTTCTACCGGGACCCTGGGGTGGTTCCTTCTCAATATGAGTTTCTGTCGGGACCCTGGGGGGTTCCTGCTCAATATGAGTTTCTATCGGGACCCTGGGGTGGTTCCTTCTCAATATGAGTTTCTGTCGAGACCCTGGGATGGGGTTCCTTCTCAATATGAGTTTCTGTCGGGACCCTGGGGTGGTTCCTTCTCAATATGAGTTTCTACCGGGACCCTGGGGGGGTTCTTGCTCAATATGAGTTTCTGCTGGGACCCTTGGGGGTTCCTGCTCAATATGAGTTTCTGTCGGGACCCTGGGATGGTTCCTTCTCAATATGAGTTTCTTCCGGGACCCTGGGTAGTTCCTTCTCAATATGAGTTTCTGCCGGGACCCTAGGGGGGGGGGTGTTCCTGCTCAATATTAGTTTCTGTCGGGACCCTGGGGTGGTTCCTTCTCAATATGAGTTTCTTTCGGGACCCTGGGGTAGGGTTCCTTCTCAATATGAGTTTCTACCGGGACTCTGGGGTGGTTCCTTCTCAATATGAGTTTCTTTCGGGACCCTGGGGGGTTCCTGCTCAATATGAGTTTCTGCCGGGACCCTGGGGGATTCCTTCTCAATATGAGTTTCTGCCGGGACCCTGGGAGGTTCCTGCTCAATATGAGTTTCTACCGGGACCTGGGTGGGTTTCTTCTCAATATTTCTAATAGAAAAAAATATTTTTATTTTTTTTGTTGGTAGACACCCTTCTATATTAGCCCCTCTTGCAAAGTCTTTTGTGTTGGGTAGACCAAAAGGCTTTGTACGCCATAAATTCAGTTTTTTTTCCCGAGACCCTAGGGTTTATTCATCATTCCCCTTAGGGTCATTAAATGTTATGTCACTTCATCCCAAGTTTTGTAAATGAGGCCACTTATAGTGGGCCTCCTTATCTGGGTATAAACTTGGGTGGAGGGGTTACTCGCGGTGAGCCCCTCATTTTTAGCCTTCTTGTATAGCCTTCTACTTTGTTTAAAGGGGTTTCTCATGGTAGCCCCTCGCCCTTGGCCTTTTTTCTGTGGCCTTCTATCTTGGGTAGAGGGGTTGCTCAAAGTGAGACCCTCGCCATTGGCCTTCTTTCTTGGGCAGAGGGATTTCTCGCGGTGAGCTCCTCGCCCTTGGCCTTCTTTTGTGGCCTTCTGTCTTGGGCGAAGGGGTTACTCGCGGTGGGCCTCTCGCTTTTGTCCTTCTTCTGTGGCCTTCTTTCTTGGGCAGAGGGATTGCTCGCGGTGAGCCCCTCACCCTTGGACTTCTTCTGTGGCCTTATATCCTTGGCGGAGGGGTTACTCGCGATGAGCCCCTCGCCCTTGGCCTACTTCTGTGGCCTTTCATCTTGGGCGGAGGGGTTACTAGCGGTGAGCCCCTAACCCTTGGCCTTCTTCTGTAGCCTTTCATCTTGGACGGAGGGGTTACTCGCGGTGAGCCCCTCGCCCTTGGCCTTCTTCTGTGGCCTTCTTTCTTGGGCAGAGGGATTGCTCGCGGTGAGCCCCTCGCCTTTGGCCTTCTATATTGGGCGAAGGGGTTACTCGCGGTGGGCCCCTCGCCCTTGGACTTCTTCTGTGGCCTTCTATCTTAGGCGGAGGGGTTACTCACGGTGATCCCCTTGCCCTTAGCCTTCTTTTGTGGCCTTTCATCTTGGGCGGAGGGGTTACTCACGGTGAGCCCCTCGCCCTTAGTCCTCTTCTGTGGCCTTCTTTCTTGGGCAGAAGGATTGCTCGCGGTGGGACCCTCGCCCTTGGACTTCTTCTGTGACCTTTTATCTTAGGCGGAGGGGTTACTCACGGTGGGCCCCTCGCCCTTGGCCTTCTTCTATAGCTTTCTATCTTAGGCGGAGGGGTTACTCTTGGTGAGCCCCTCGCCCTTAGCCTTCTTCTGTGGCTTTCATCTTGGGTGGAGGGGTTACTTGCGATGGGCCCCTCACCCCTGGCCTTCTTCTGTGGCCTTTTATCTTGGGCGGAGGGGTTTCTCGCGGTGAGTCCCTCGCTCTTGGATATTTTCTGCCAAACTTGCAATCTTGGGCAGGTGGACCCACTCTAAGTGGATCCCCGCACTCCAAGTTATTTTATTATTTGTTCACTTTGCTTGAGGACTTCTCAATATTAGCCCCCTCGTGCAGAAGTGTCTTGTAATGTCGAGAGACTTGTGCACGAAATTTTCGTACCTTTTATTTATACTTGGTAGTTGCTCAAGATTATGAGCGCTCCGGTGCCCTTGGAGCCTTAGGTGCTAAATTATTGCTCCTTATATTTATACTTGACACTTGCTCAAGACTGTGAGCGCTTCGGTGCCCTTAGAGCCTTAGGTGCTCAACTGGCGCACCTTATATTTATACTTGTCACTTGCTCAAGACTGTGAGCGCTCCGGTGCCCTTGGAGCCTTAGGTGCTCCTCTGGAGCAACTTATGTTTATACTTGACACTTGCTCAAGACTGTGAGCGCTCCGGTGCCCTTGGAGCCTTAGGTGATCAACTGGAGCACCTTATATTTATAATTGGCACTTGCTCAGGTGTGGGGGCTCCGGTGCCCTTGGAGCCTTAGCTGCTCCTCTGGAGAACCTTATGTTTATACTTGACACTTGCTCAAGACTGTGAGTGCTCCGGTGCCCTTGGAGCCTTAGGTGCTCAACTGGCGCACCTTATATTTATACTTGGCACTTGCTCAAGACTGTGAGCGCTCTAGTGCCCTTGGAGCCTTAGGTGCTCCTCTAGAGCACCTTATATTTATACTTGGCAGTTGCTCAAGACTGTGAGCGCTCTGGTGCCCTTGGAACCTTAGGTACAAAACTATCATACTTATATGTATACTTGGCACTTGCTCAATACTGTGAGCGCTCCGGTGCCCTTGGAGCCTTAGGTACAAAACTGTCGTACCTTATATTTATACTTGGCAATTGCTCAATATGATGAGAGCTCCATTTCTCTTGGATCCCGAGGTACTAAACTGTCGTTCCTTATATTTATACTTGGCAGTTGCTCAATACTGTGAGCGCTCCGGTGCCCTTGGAGCCTTAGATACTAAACAGTTGTACCTTATGTTTATATTTGGCAGTTGCTCAATATGATGAGCGCTCCGATACCCTTGGAGCCTTAGGTACTAAACTGTTGTACCTTATATTTATATTTTACACTTGCTCAAGACTGTGAGTTGCTCTATTTTATGTGAGAACTTCAAGAAGGAATTGCCCCGTAGTCTGTGGGGTACTTTGCCTATGATCTGAGCAAGTTGTCATTTCTGAAGCTTCCCCTCTATTTGTGGGGTACTTGCATATAGGATGAGCCAAATTCAAAATTTTAAGCTGCCCCTTTAACTGTGGTGTATTGGCATATAGGTGAGCAAGCTATCATTCTTGAAGTTGTCCCTCTAACTGCGAGGTACTTGCATAAAACTGAGAAAATTTAAATTTTGAAGCTACCCCTTTAACTACGGGGTAATTGCATATAGGATGAGCGAGTTCAAAGTTTGAAGCTGCCCCTTTAACTGTAGGGTATTGGCATATAGGTGAGCAAGCTATCATTCTTTAAGTTGTCCCTCTAACTGCGAGGTACTTGCATATAACTAAGAAAACTAACATTTTGAAACTACCCCTTTAATAGTGGGGTACTTGCATATAACTGAGCAAGTTAAAATTTTGGAGTTACCCCTCTAACTGCGGGGTACTTGCACATGAGCTGAGCAAGTTATATTTTTTAAGTTTCCCCTCTAACTGTGGGGTACTTGCATATAATTAAGCAAGTAAAGATTTTTTGAAGCTACCCCTCTAACTGCGGGGTACTTGCATATGAGCTGAGTAAGTTAAAAAATTTAGCGCAACCCCATGTGACTGTGGGGTATTTTTTTATGCACATTCATTTCTTAGGGAGTAACTAGGAGATGGGGTTAGCCCTTCTCCTTCCCACAAACTTTGCATAAAATTTCGCATATATCATAAGTAAAGAAAAAATTATTTCTTTAAACTAAAAATTTCCCTTGATCTCCAGGGTCCTTGTTCCAAACTTTTCTTAGGAACATTTTTGTCTTATAAAAATAACAAGCTTAGAGAGGGGGGTAAACCCGCTTCTCCCTATTTTCTGTAAATTTTCTTGAGAACAGAGGTTAGGACTTATTCTCTAGGCTATAAATCTGTATGGAATAATAATAAAAAAATTTACATAATTTTTTTTTTATTATTATTACTTGGAGGATAACCTCTTGTTGGTCTGTCGTGTCTGTAGGGAGTTTACCCACTATACTTTTACTTTTGGGTTGGATATATCCCCAAGTATAATGAGGAAAGTTCCTTATATCATGGTCCCTCTTCTAATCTAATAGAGGCTCTACCCTTCTTATAAGAAAAGAACACATAAATCTGGTGTACCCACCGCACAATGTAGGTAAATGAGTCATGCATCAAGTGCCAACAAAAATAATGAGTATTACTTTTCTTTATTGCAGTCAGATTTTATATTTCTTACAAGAAGTTTACTCATAAAACTAGAGTAAGAAGTGTACTCATAAAACTAGAACAGGCTACTCAAACTTTTTAAGAAAATGAAACTTGGCAAGAGATAGGCACAGTATCTCTTCAACCGTAGCGGTATGGATATCTGTTGACGACAGGTTGAATTTTGGGTCTACAGACATGAATATGTTCGTTGGCGGTGAGTTGGATCTTGGGACGACCACTTATATGGGTCTTATGCCATCATCTAACATGAAGGGGGTTCCTCACGTTCACGAGTTATTAAGGATGACTACTTGATTCTAAGTTCCTCATCTACAGTTGGTTCGTCTGTGGGTCCCTCGCGAGGGTTATTACCCATTAGGGCTCCTCGCAGCCTTATGGTATTAGCAAGGGTTCCTCATGTGTGAATTCAATATCAGGAGTCCACGTCGCTGGGGGTTCCTCGCGAGCGCTTCTGTCAACATGTGGTTCTTTGCGAGTGTTGCTGCTAACAGAGGGTCCTCATTTTTTGCTCAATCGTCAAGGGTTACTCTCAACTTGGTTCCTAGCAACCACAAAGGGCCGGCCTGGGTTCCTCGACAGTGCTTTCAACTATGGTGGTTCCTCGTCAGGGGGTTTCACCATTGAGGGTTCCTCGCTCACCCCTGTAAATGAGTGGTTCTTCCTTGGGGATTTCTACCAATTTGGGTTCCTCGCCAAGGATTTTACCCATGAGGGATTCCTAGACAAAAAAATTTACAAAAAAAAGGGTTCCTCGTGTGATGTTTTGACCTCAAGGGGTTCCTCGCCTTTTTGACCTCAAGGGGTTCCTCGTCTGGACCCTTCTTGGTTGTGGGCTCCTCAACTGGATTTGTTGTCGCGACTGTGAGCCATACATCTGGGGGTTCCTCGCCAATCGTTGCTGCCATGGGTTCAACACCAACACGCAGTGCTAGAAGGTGTTCCTCATCTGTAATGGGTTTTAACCCTTATTGTCAGCTAGGTTCCTCGCTGGCAGCATTAAAAAATTTGAGATGCGTTGAGATGGAGGGTTCCTCGCACATTGATACCGTGGTTGTGGGTTCTACGTGTGCCTCTTCAACCTTTAGGGGTTCCTCGCACACTGATTACATACCCAAAGGTTCCTCGCGAGCTGATTTCGCATCTAGGAAGGGGTTGCAAATTATCTTCACATGTGAGGGTTCCTCACGAATTGAGTCCATACTTGATGGTTACGGGTCATTATTTACAGAGGGTTCCTCGGTAATGGGAAATATTTTTTTAGGGTGTCTCGCCGGCCATTGGCACTATGGGGGGTGCGCTGTCAGCCATGGGTTCCTCGTAATACCCCTTTTTGGTGAGTTCCTCGCGACATAATTCTGCATTTGAGGGTTCCTCACGAACCAAATCTACACTTGACAGTTCTTCGTGTGTTGGCGGCTTGGTGCTTGGGGCGAGGACCCTTGAGGGTTCCTCGCCATTGGCTGAGATGGGGGGTCCCTCGCCAATGTACAATACTAAGCCCAAGTGCACTGTCATCCATGGGTGTCTCGCGGCCCTATTTTTTGTTGGGCATACCTCGTTTGAGGGTTCCTCGCCTGGCGGTCTCTCGCCTGGAGTTGCTGTTGGGCATACCTCGCTAGAGGGTTCCTCTCTAGGGTCTTTTTTAACTATGGGTTTCCTCGTCAATCCCAACTTCTGCCAATGTTGGGGGTATTGAATCATGGGAGGTTCCTCATCTGGGCCTTCTGCCACTGTGGGTTCCTTACTTGAATCGGTGTTGCTGGGGTCCCTCGTTAGAGGCTGCTGCTGGCACCAACTTGGGTTCCTCAAAATTTAAGACTTCTTTATTTATGGGTTCCTCGTGCGAGGCGCTGACCCAAGGGTTCCTCGCCTGGTGGAGCTTTGTTTGGAGAGGGGGGTCTTGTTTGATTTACACGCGTCTTTGGGCTTTGCATTTGAGGCAGCTGCTGCCAAAGGTTCATCGCGGGTGGACCCAATATCCGAGGGCATATCGACCTTTTATTTCGTTAAAGGGTTCCTCAACCTTATGTCGCGTCGAGGGTTCCTCGTGCGTCACTTCACCTCTAAGGGTGTCTCGACATCTGCTGATGTTGATTGAGGTTCCTCGCGTGTCGACCTCATGCCTGAGAGTGTCTCGCCGACTGCCAATGCTATCAAGGGTTCCTCATGTACTGACCATGTTCCCGAGGACGTCTCGCCGAATTTCAAAACTACTAGGAGTTCCTCACATATTGACCTTGGGTCTGAGGGTATCTCACCATTTCCAATAGTGGGATCCTCGCCCACCATGTCTTAATTTGTTGATCTTAGTTTTTCTTCTAGTGAGGATTCCTCGTCTGGTGGAGCTAGATTTGTGGAAAGGGGTGTCTCGACCGGTGGAGATCTATTTGGAGAGAGGGGGGTCTCGACCCCAAGTTCTTTATTTTAAGAGGAGGGGGTCTCGACGTCTTCAGATTATATGGAAATAGGTGTCTCAACCCGTGGAGGAATGGTGGTCTCGTCTTCACAGACTACCCATTTAACTAAGGGTCCCTCGCGGGATATCCCTGTATCTTCGGGTCCCTCGTCAGCAGCGACGTCGGCGGCTAGTGGTTCTTTGTGTGTCATCCTCATAGTTGGGGGTTTCTCAACTGTGAGTATCTCGTCGATAGTTGTACTGGATCTCCTTCTCGCTTTCAGTTTCTCGTCGATAGCTTGAGTGCAAGGGGTCCCTCGACACTGCATAAGATGGACGGGAGTCCTCGCACAGGGACCCCTCATCACAATATAAATTCATAGGACACTCATTCACTACTTCCATAACCGAGGGCTTATCGACTATTTTAATTGTGACTTTGGGTTCCTCGCTCGTTCCTTCAATAGTCAGGGGTTCCTCGTTGGTTAATTTAGGATCGAGGGGTTCCTCGTCGAAAGTTTTCACCGTGAGGTACCCTCGTCTGGACCCTTCATAGCTGTGGGTTCCTTATCTGAAGTTTTGAATATAGGGGGTCCCTCGTGCACGACTGGTTTAGGACTTACTGGTTACTCGCCAAACAGAGCTTCAACTATGGGACCCACTGCTAAGGGTCCCTCGCCCATAGTTAACACTGCCAAGGGTCCCTCGTACAAATGGAGTTTCAACTTGAATGACTAATACTTCTGGGGTTCTGCACTAACTGTGGTTATCATGAGGAGTGTGATGACAACCAAGGGTCTCTCGCGACCCACCTTATTGGTGGGTTCCTCGATCGTTATGTCCCAACTACCTCTCGGTTCCTTGACGGCTATGTCCCAACTACCTCCTGGGTTCAAGTGCGACTTTGAGACCTTACGATGTAAAAGGTTCCTCGCGCATTGGTTCTCTTTCCATTGAATTTTAAAATTTTGGGTGGAACATACCCCTTTGGGCATGGTTTGTCATTCACGTCTTATGGGCAGGGTCCTGCAACTCTTCACACAAATGAGGACCCTCTCCCTCTGAGAAGAGGAGAGAAACTTCCTGACCTCCTTCTTAGTAACAACTTTGGAGGGTGATTCCTCCAAACTCCTTCCCTTGCCTGATGATGAGCTTGACGATGTCACAACTTGTTCTGACGCCTCCCTCTGCGGCCGAGCTGAATCTATAGGAATCGCTGCCGGAGCGATTGCCCCTGCAGAGGGGGCTGTCACTGGAGCCGTTGCCGGTGAACTGGTATATCCTCGCTGAGGAGCAGGTACTCTAGCTCCGATCACCACCACATCCTCCTGAGTGGTCTGGTCTCTTTGAGCTCCATTCCTAGATGGAATGTCTTCAAACTCTAGCTTCTTAGAAACATTATTAACTGAATAACGGAGGGTAGTGAGACTGGGGTCTATGAATAACTGAAAAGGGTAAGGCGTGACCCGCTCCAATGGACGCTATCTGTAAGGTTCTCAAGAACTTCTGGAGCAGCTTCTGATGAGATCTTTTCCTTTTGGTAAAAATGGACCTCAAGCTTCAACTCACTATGAAGCCCTTATACTCTTGACTCACTTGAGTCTATATTTTATTAGTGTTCATCTAGTTTGGAAATTGAGACAAAATTGTGTCTATCCTAGAAACCAAAGAACCTCAGAGATTGGTTTGCTATTTCATTCATATAACTTGTAGTGATCTAGACCATATTACCAACACTCACACATAGTAGAATTTGTTTCATACATATCATACTGCACAATAGTGTGTGTACATATGTTGAGTACGTTTAAATCCCCAAATTTAATTTTTAATATTTTTTTTTGGATTTTATAAATATTTTTTAATAAAGGTTTTATTAATTAAAACTTGGTTTTAGAAGTTTGTGGGGTCAATCTGCAATTAAGTTTTAAAGGGCTTTATGGCTTAAAGTTGCTTTGGGTAGAAACCGAAAGCAGAGTAAACTTCAGGGTGTGCATTTAATTACTTTTAGACGCGCGTTTTATATCGCCTAATTGATCAACACCTGTTGCTTGCTGATTGGTGGAATTTGTGTTTCTTTACTGAGTATATAATTGCGTATGCTTTTAACCATTGGATCATTTTTATCAACGATCTGCATGCCTTTCTTGGTAATCCCAGTGAAACCCCTTGAACCAATCAGGTGAGTTTTAATCACCGCATTCCGTGAGCCCTTAGATCTAAGTCAATAGATCCTGACTCAATCTGGACCCTTGATTTTGAACCAGCTTCTCGATCATTCTCTTCGTCCTATAAAAGGAACCCTCCTCTCAATCGTCTAAGACTTTGGGCCTGTTCATTTTTGAGAGTAAAAAAGAGAGAGAAGAGAGAAAAGAGAGAGAAGAGAGAAACCAGAGAAGAGAGAAGAAGAGTTAGAAACCCTAACCCCAACCCTTGTTCGTCAAGACTCTTTCAAAACCAAAAACTCCTACATATCCCAAACACAACCCTGTGTGTTCTTGAGTTTTTGAGAGTTTGATTATAGTTGGTTTTGTTGTTGTAACCTCTTTGTTCGTTAGATCTTGTTTCCAACTTAAACTGTTTACTTAAATCTATTTTCTTCTTCATAGAAATTTTAGATCTATGTTCTGCATGTTACATCACACTTAGATTTACATGGTTTATTTCTCATCTTGAGAAATTTATTGCTGATTCTTTTTTGAAAATCGTTTATTTTAAACTTTGAAATCAACAATAAATATTTTCTGTTTCTAGTTCTTTTAAAACTAAACCTTTGACCTAGTTTGGAATCGCACTTGGTGATTTGCAATCTCAAAATTATTTTCAAAATAGAGATTGATTAAGATCTTGATACGTCTTCTGAGCAAGATATCCGTGGATTATGGGATTGATTTAAAGGTAAAAAAAGGTTAAAGTTTTGTGAGAAGAGAGAAAAAGAAATATCACTGCATATAGTCTTATATGTAATTTGTTAGGACTGTTTGTACATAATAAGTGTGTGTGTGTGTGTGCATGCATGTGTTAGAGAGCACCTCCACAAACACTTTCACCCTACCACATGAAAAGTGTTGGTAATAAGATCTTGTGAACAAGAGTCGACGTAAAGTGCTGGAATAAATCAGAAGTTAACAAACTGAGAGAACAACATCAACAATCAGAACTGCAGAGAAGTTATAAGGACACCAGAGGGTACATTACTAAACTTATATAGGTCTGAGTTGTATGCATGTTAGTTATATAGTTTATAACTGGTAAATTTGTTTTAGTGGATTTTTTTATTTTACTCCGTAGAGGGAGTCATGGATGTTTCCTCAGTTGGTTGAGGTTTTACCACGTAAAAAATCTTGTTCTTAATCTTTCTACATTTTCTCATCTCATTCTTAGTTGTGCTGAGTTTAAAGTTTTTAAACTGTTGTATAAACCTGTTAATCAAATCTTGAATAGATTTCGTACATACTTTTATTAAACACATCTTGTGTTCAAATAGTTTTGATTTAAGAAAAGAGTTTCTTCAAAAAACTGTTCGGAGTTACTTAAATAGTTTAATTTTATTAAACGGCTTTAGTAACAGATTTTCACACTCCCTGCAAGAAGATGAACTTTCACAGAAAAAATAGTAATTTTCTCAAAGGGAAACACCTGAGAATGATGGCTGTCAGTGGGGAGAGAAAGAACAAGGCACTCAGCACTAAGAGAATGAGCAGGGAGAGAATACTAGGTAGGTCTGGTGTGGTTTTGGCAGAGTAACAGTGCAATTTTAATTCTGTCTATTGACCTTGCCCAGAGGTCTATTTATACTTGGGCCTTAGGGATGAGTTGGCATTTTTGGGCGCCAAAATTGAGAGGGTTGGTGGGGACCAATGTCTGAAGTGTACCATTTGTCCCTATCTGTAGGCAGCCCTGCATGTCCCCTCCTGCAGGCGCCACCTGACGCCAACCAAAAAATCCCTAAAATATGATATAAGAAGTGTAAAAATTATGTCTCGACTTAGGAAAATATTTTTACCTAAATTACCCACCAACCCCACCCCCCAGAAACAAATGAAATTTGTGGACGAAAAATGGCCGAATCGATTCGCCCATGTCAGGTCTCAATCTTCATCTTTGATCAACATACGGAAAATACCGTAACTTCTTCGTTATAACTCAAAATTAGGCACGGTCGGAAGCTACGCGAAGCTAATTCAGAGGGATGCAATTCAAGAAATATTGGGCCAAAAACCAAATGATTAAATTACTAAAATGCCCTTGAATGTGCCATTGCATGTGCATTTTATAACAGAACATTCCCGAATGCGACCACACTTCACGCTAAGCAATTTAATACCTACAGAAGCTTAACTATACCTCACAAAGCATACAAACATACATAAAAGTGGTCGTATGGTTAATGAGCACAATTATAGGAATTAAGGTACCCGAGGGGGATAAAATGCATAAATAAAAAAGGGTAAAAACATGCAATATTCGATACGAATCACACCTCCTAACTTACACATTGCTAGTCCCTAATAATGAAATACAAAGCAAGAAAAACTACAAGTAAACCATAAGACATGAGTTATGTACAAAAAATATATAAATGCCACTTTTGTAGGGAACACGATTGCATTTAGCATATGTAATAAGACATTAAACCCCTAGTTATCCTAGTGGACGAGTGATGTCTCGGGAGGGTCTTTAGGGATGAAACCCACAAACATCAAAGTTTACTCAAAATGTATGCCCAATAAACATGCGACAAACTAAAAAATAACGAAAAAAATTCAAACATGTTATTAGTATAATGAATAAATTGACACAAAAGTTCGTATTATTAACATTATAGAACAAACTTCGTAGAATTAAAACCTTAAAAGTGGGAGAGGAGAGAGCATATTTGGTAAAAAAAATTATAAACTGAATAATAAACATTAAGTCATGAATATAATCAATCCTCACTGGATATTACGCTCAACAAATGAAATCACTCAGAATGGGAGGTAATACACAAGGCATGCAGACATAAAGAGTAAATTTAAATGGAGACAAGGCCGCGCACATGTCACGAGTGAAGAACACTATATATAAAATAAAAAATATGTAATCTCAAAGATATTGCCATTAAAGGAGGCTAAATGTATTTTCACAGATTATCAAAACTATTTAAACTTTTGAATTGAATTCACCCTTGGATCATATAAGACTTTAATAGGGTTGTAATGTATATTTGGGGTTAAGGTTAGAAAATGAAAGGAATATGTATGGATTCAAAGGTGTTTGGGGACGAAAACTCGGGAAAATGGTAAATTGTGGGCAATTTCAAAATTAAAAAAATGATTTCCATAACAAACATTAGATATAAAATTGGAGAGAAACAAGGATTATTGAACTCTATATACATCATATACAAAATTTCTCTTTCTTCATTTTTCTTCTTTTCCCCGTATTTTTCTTTTCTTTTGTTTTCTTTTTCTTTTTCACTTCTTTCTTTTCCTCACTTTTCTCACTCTCACGTGCTTAATTTCAACCACATAACAATGACATCATTCAATCCTGAGTATCATTCCAAAAAAAGGTATGAAAGGTAATATGTATGGTTTATAACTCCAATGTGGAGTTGGTTAAGGGATTTTGGGTTATGAAATGAAAGGCTATACTAAGGCCCTTGACTAGGGAAATATATAAGGTGAGGTCAAGGTCAATATGGGTGACATAACATAGATGGCCTATGATCATTTCCTAAAATTTACTCAATTCTCGAGTCAAAACAACTTTAAAAATCATGCTCAAGTAACACATTTCATAAACGAACTCAATTAATGAACGATCAATGAAAGAATATAGAGATTACCGACGACTTTAACATTTTCAAGGAGGAAGAAGAAGTGATAAACACTCACAAATGAAGAAAATTCCAAATCTCACTCGGTGTAAATATAACAATGCGATAAAGATTACCGAGTTATAAAAATCTTAAACAAATCAATAAAACAAAAAAAGTGCATGCGCTCATGGGATTAAATTTTAATTCATGAAGTTATTCATAATATCAATTACATGAGGACTAAAGTCTAATAACTTCTAAAATAGAGAACATGCATCATTGAATTGTCTATTGGATCGGGTTATTGAAATTTATCATCGAAAATAAGGACAAATAGCCGAACAAAAGAGAAAAAGAAAGAAAATATTTTTGAAAATTTTCAAATTTTTACAAAAAAAATATGCATGGAAATAACATGTGATAAAATTAATGAAACAAAATAATAAATGGATAGAATATCCCACAACCCTAACTTAAATGTTGCATTGTCCTCAATTCAAATCAATAACATAACATAAAGAGATGAAAAGAAAGATATTATCCAAAGTGGAGCGATCCCCGATAAGTACGAGTCCATTGAATATATAAAACATGTTAAAACGAAGTAAAATAAAAAAGAATAGCGCAAACTTTAACTAATTACACTAGACTAAAATTAAAACGAGAAAAAAAAAAGAAGGAAAGAAAAACTAACTATTTACAACCTATAATTTTAACTTCTAACTAACTATACACTACAAGTTAAAAAATTTTAGGTTCCACCCAAAATACGATTTAACTTTGAGAAATTTATGGTGTACCCTCACTTTCATGCATGCCTCCCGAAAAATAAGAATTCCTTTTGAACTATGGAAGGCATGTGTAAGGCGTAAGAAATGAACCATCACCAATTAAAATTTTTAGGTGGGTGATGGGGGATTTGGATACTAAGGGGGACAAGACCAAATTGATCTCGAAAAAATTGAAATCACATCCCCAAGTTTTTTAAATTGGAAAGGGAGTTAGGGCAAGTGCAAGTGAATATCCCATGACATGAGGCATCTCAAAATAGTATTTATGTTCAAGAATCGGGTCAAAGTCCTCAAGACTTTCAACCAATTTTTGTGATAAATTTAATGGCTCAAAAATAGTAAGGAATAAAGGAAATGAAGGACCATCAACCTCATTACAATCGAAAGAATTAATAAGAGGTTGAAATTCGAAAGTTCTTGGATCACTCTCAATGATTTATTCCTTAAAAAGGGGTGGAGGTAAAACGCAAGCTTCAACCTCAATCGGGCTCTATAAAGAAGAAATAATCTCATTGAGTTGGGCATTCATTTCTAAAGACTAAGATTTAAGACTCTCTGATTGGTCATTCAAATCCTTGAAAGCTAACTCATGATTAAACTAACAAGAAGACATGACATATTCTTGGGAGGTTTGCTCATAGCTAGACGATTCCTTGCTTCCCAAATTACATTCCCATGGCGATGAGTGACTATTTACAAATTCTTGAATTTCATGCTCAAGTCGTTCATTTTCAAGAATTTGTAGGCATTCTCGCATAGTCTTGGGAGTGTAACTTGGAAAACTATTCTCATAACAATTAAGGTTATCTAACGAGTTATAACGAGACATTTTCAATTATGCAATTCAAAAACGCAGAGAGCACCAAAATTTCAAAATTCTTGAAACAATTTGGCACAAGTCAAAAATAAAGGGAAAACAAAGAATACAAATATATATAAAAAAGAATATTAGGAAAAAATAAAAGAATTACAATCTATAACAAACATTCTCCGACGACAATGCCATTTTGATTCAACGGAAACCGAGCGTCTGTGTAGATACGTCAATTGTTGTTATTGGCTTTCGATCGCGATGCAAAAAAGCCTAAACTATGACTACACTCAATAAATGGAGTATAGCAGCCAGTCCGGGTATCGAGGATCCACAGGGAGTGTTGGACAGATTGTAATATATTTATTACTTCAAGAATAAAAATGTAAAAGGTGATGGGTGTAAAAAGGGAAAAAAGAAAAATAAGAAGGTAACTACGCTAAATAAGAATAATAAAATGAGGGTAGAGTCACATCCCCGCCATGGGCTAAACACACGTAATTAGAAGTTTGGTTTGAAAACATTTAACCGAGCATATTCAATTAATTATAAACATCAACCATGAAGGAATTTAATTCAAAAATGCGAGATAAAACATTTAATCAAAAATGGTCACACGTGGATTAAATTCGGGATATCTTAATAAACACTAACGTTGCATGACAAAGAAAGTTAAATGCATAACATTCCAACTTTAATACACGTGATTTTAATTAAACGCAATTCTACCGAAAACCTAACTTTCGGAGCTCAACGCCCATTAATGGCGAAAACATGACCCAACCCCTTAAACTAGCTACAATACACGACTAGAACAATAAAACAACTAATTAACTTATGAAAAAAATAACAACTAATTGACAAAGCATGTAAATAGATAACAAGGCAAGAACAAGGAGATGAAACTAGATAAAAATGGAAGAAGATGAATAATAGCTACTTACAAAGTGGGTATAAAACCGTAAGAGAAAGGAGAGGGAAAGCTCTCTAAAAAAGTCCTAAAATTTGATGTCAGAAGTGTAAAAATGATGTCCCAACGTAAGGTAAAGTTTTTTCCTAAATAACCCCCCTAAAAAAAATGAAATTTGCAGACTTTTTGGCATTCCGAATCAATTCACCCCTGTCAAGTCTCACTCTTCATCTTTGATCAACATACGAAAATTTTCGTAACTTCTTCGTTATAACTCGGAATAAGGTTCGATCAGAATCTACACGAAACTAACTCTGAGGGATACAAATTCCAAGAAGACATTGGGCCAAAAAAATAAATGATGAAATTACTAAAATGCCCTTGAATGTGCGCTTTATGAAAAATTATTCTCGAATGCGACCAAACTTCATGCTAAGCACTTTAATACCTACAGAAGCTCAATTATACCTCAAAAGGCATATAAATATACATAAAAGAGGTTGCCTCATTAATAAGCGTAATTATAGGAATTAAAGTACCCGACGGGGCTAAAATGCATAAATAAAGAGGGTAAAAACATGCAATGTTCTATACGAATCACATATGCATACAGACGTGTATACATATGTACATACATAAATACATACACATATATACAAATATAAGTACACACACATACACAAATATATATATATATATATATATATATATATATATATATATACATACAAATTCATACACATATAGAAGTATATGAACAAATATACATATACACAACAAACACACATATGAACATGCATACACACATAAACACAATTACTCTCACATACATAACCATAAGAACACACACACATGCACATAATTTGTGTAAATACACACAAATTTGTGTATATATTACACAGATTATTGTATATATACACAAATTTCTGTATATATACATCAATTTGTGTAATATATACATTGAAATATATAGAGAAAGAAAAGAGGGGTATAAAGAGAAGAAATTTAAAAGATGGGGAGACGATTTGGCCGTCTATCATAGCGGTGATCCAAAGTTGGCAGTGAGATTCTTCAGTAGAGGTGGTGGTTGAGGCAACGGTGGTTGTTAACTGTGGGTATTCAAAGGGAAGGTAAAAGAGGGAACGTGGGAAATGAGGGGATGTGAGTGTTTTTTACTTTTTATTTTTTTATGCTTTAATGTTAAGCAAATGTTAATGATTTGTTATTTCAAGAAAAGAGGATATTTATTTTGGTCCAAATGACAGTCAACCAGTGGACAACGTAATAAATCTCTGTTAAATTTACTGACAGCAGTGTAACGATGGTTTAACATTATGTTATTTTTAAACTTTGTGGTTAGCATTGCAAATTTTGAAACATTGGGTTTAAAATTGAAAATCACCACAGACATCACGATTAATTATGCTCCAATCTGTTGGCTTTGTTGATGTAACATGCTAGCTTTTGATCACAATTCTTCAATCTGATTAGTACTGAGCTAGTAATGGACTCTGAAACATTTGCATATAAGTACTTCTTCTTCAGTGTTGGTCGGGACAGTAGTAGTAAAGATCCCAGTGCTGTAGATGTTGAATCTGACTCCCGAACTTCAATAGCATGTGCATAATAATTCCTAGATGATAATTGGTTAGTGATCTGGCTTATTCTGCTATGGCTTTGAGCTGAATCTGATGTTCGACTGATACTTCATGATGTTATGAGAATGTGCCACCGAATGAATAATTAATTATGTAGAAGTGTGGAGTATGAGCTGGGACTACTTTCTTGGCCTTGAAGTATGATGATCTTGCTACAAAAGATAAGGTCGAGGAAATGTTTCCTCACAATGATTTCCCAAGAGCTTTGCATGTAACTATAAAAATAATTGGATGATATTGCCGACCAAGTAATTTTGTTTAAGTAAACTTCTTTTAACATATAGAATGTGTTGGCATCCCAATTAGGGACGTGATATGTTCCAATTAGAAATCTGTGAAAAGATGGCATCTCTTAAATTTGATAAGTTTAATCTAATCCTGATATGTTCCATTGATCGGAGTATGTGGAGCCCCCAATTGGGATTAGGAGATTGAATAATAATAATAATAATAATGATGCCCGAGCATTTGTCAGGGCTTGATAGAATGATCCAATAATGATCATGATTGAGCATAATATATAATTTGCATCGAATATCCTTGCTAGTGGGAAATCCATATCCATAATAGAAGTGCTGAGAAATCCAATTAATTAATAAAAGTGCCGACCATCTACCGGGCTTAATGAGAAATCCAGATAAATAATAAGAATGTCGACCACCTGCCGGGCTTAATAAGAAATCCAGATAAATAATAAAAGTGCCGACCACCTTCCGGGCTTAATAAGAAATCCAAATAAATAATAAGAGATGGGATCGATTGATCCTGCATGGTTAGTAACAAGCATGATACAATATGTAATTATTTAAATGAATAAATGAAATTTGATTAACTTATCTTGTCAATCTCTGAATCTTTGAATTATTGTATGAATTGACAATCTGTCACTTTATTTTAGGGCCTAGACAATGGAATATTTATCCTATACTCCTGTATAGTTTCAGTGATGTTTCATCACCCATAAGTGCCTAGGCAATGGAATATTTATCCCATGCTCCTGCCTAGTTTAGGTGATGTTTCATCACCCATAAATGCCTAGGCAATGGAATATTTATCCCATGCTTCTACCCAGTTGTAACAATCTTATCTAGATTGCCTTGGTTCCCAAGCAGTGGATATTTTACCTAACTTCTTGCCCAGTTTAGATGCCTTCTTGGTTCACCCATAATCAAGCATGACTTGCCTTGCTCGATTGTTTTACCAACATTGTTGGTGTCTTTATTGATGCCGACCAACATTTAGTTGGTAGTTTGATGATACCGACCAACTTTTAGTTCATGGTTACTGATGCTAACAAACATTTAGTTAGTGGTTGCTGATGCCAACCAACTTTATAGTTGGTTTGTTGAATATATATATATATATAAAGAGAAGAATTTTCCCGACCAACTGTTTGTTGGAGATATAAAAAATACTGCAGATCTCCTCGGAGATGAATATATGATAATAAGTATTTCGTCGAGTTCCATGCTGAGATGAATATAAAATACGCATAATCATTTGAGAGAATGATTCTTGCGCTATCATAGATGTCAGAGTATTAAAAATAATAATAGCGCCTGGCTGATATGTCGAGGCAAAATTGTATAGTGCTGAGAAATAATAATAGTTTCCAGAAGTTTAAGATTGTGGTCGAGCTTTCGTCGGGATTGAATCTTGTACCTGTGGAATTTAATAAGTTACTCGAACACCTATTGAGACTAAATAAAATAGTTATTATCATGAGAATAATTATTCAGCCAAACAATATATGATGTGTATCAGCTCAGACATAAGGCAATAAAAATTTCAAAATATGAAATAATATGTTTTGTGCCAAATGTGTGTCAAGTGAGTAGATTTTTATCAAACATGTGCCATAATTAGGGCTAAATAATCATTCTAGGAATTATTTGAAATTCAGTAAATGCTCAAATATAAGTTAGTCTGAAAATATTTTTCACATGAAGTTTCTGTGATTTAATAAATCAACAAATAATGCATGAAAAATTTCAATTAGAAGTTTCATGTTATGAATTTAATAAAGGATAAGGATAAGGGGATAGTCTTGTCCTTTAGCAGCAAAGTAGTGATTTTGACAAAGTCAAAGTCAATAATCCGAGATAACAAAATTGCCAGCTCTCATTTCAAGTACTTGTCGTCAATAGGTGATAACTACCGCCGACCAATATCTGTCGCCAACCAACAACAATGTTATCGTTCATTTCACCGACCAATAACACCTGGTATCATAATTGTCGCCGAATAACGACACGTGCGTCCGACCAACAATAGGTGTTACCAAGTATCTTCGACCAAGAATAAGTGTTGATAATTGATTTCGCCGACCAGCTTCATATAACGCCGACCAATAAATAGTAGGTCGGGAGATTTTCAACCTGTGAAACTTGTATCCCATCAATAATGAGTTTCACCGACCTCCAGGTCTGATTCCCAGAAATTTTATCTATGTTTTCTTTTAGTAGCTGAGCAATATTAAGTGGTGCCGATCAATATTTTGCAATTAATAGTCGTCGATCAAGACTGGATATGCCTCCGACCAAGAAGAATTATTGCCGACAGTAGCCGACCAAAAATAGATACGTTTGAGTGGAAATAGATCTTGCCGATCAGTAAAATAGGAGGTCAGAAACCTTCGAACTATATAATACCTGTTAATAAATTTCTTGCTGAAAAAATTATTTTCGGCTCATAAATTTTAGGTTGTTGATCACTGTTGTATGGTTGGAGGCCCCGTCGACCAACGACAGATGGTCAGGAAGCCTTCGACCTGTGTAAGCCTATGTCAACTTTGATTATGATACTGCTTATGTTGCCGACCAATATGAGTGCTACCGCCGACCGTGAAAGAGTGATGGCGAAGTCTGCAGACTAAGAATGAGTGATGTTGGGGGATCATACATGATCTCCGACCCATAATAGTTGGTCGAGAAAGAGGCCAACCTGTGCCGACCATGTCAAGTATTGTGAGGATTCTAATATGGCGTCGTCCAGTTATATGATACTGGACAGAATAATTTTATGGAGCCGGTGATGAGATCAGAATTTCTCATAACTTCATGATATATGATCTGAGCAACTGTGATGAAATTTGTCATTGGATCTAAAACTCAAATAAATAATACACGATTTTAAAACTTTCAACATCGGTTTTGTTCATTATGCACAGAGTTGTGTTTGCGTTGGTGAAGAATTCTAATGTGTTTTCTTTTGATAATAAGGATCTCTGGCTATGCCTGTTCATTTTCTTTTCTTTCATGGAGGTGGGTAAATGTTTTTTTTAGGAGAGAGAAAGTTATTTTGGTTTCCTGTGTCGATTTATCTCCACCATTCATAAATATATTTATTTCGCTAATTCGATTTGAGATCCCTTTAGGTCATGACAAATCAATTTTATGACGGTTTCACATCAAGATTTATAATAATCAAATATGAATTTGTGCAAGATCTATAAGAAAATCTCTGATGTTTATTTTTTGTCTGATATCGCACGTAATCATGATCGCATAAAAATATGATGAATCGTACATAAAAACGTGTATACTTGTATAATAACATGTCTGCATAGAACTTTTTCAAACATCAGTGATTATAAAAAATTTCTTATGTAGATTCGTAAATAAGAATTGAGCAGATAGTTTATTAGGATAATCATATAGTATTATAAGGATAATTGTTTAAACAATTATGAAATAAGAGATAAAAATGAAAGGAAGCTTTCTAGATCTGTTCATGGTGATGAATCGTATCACGAAAAGAATGAGAATGATAATAGTAGGATAATTACGACCCGTTCATCTTTGTTCCTTCTAATATGAGGAAAAGATTTTCATGTCGATTCCCACAAACGACGCCAATCTGTTGAAGACAGAAAATGGCCTCTATGCCATTTTAGTGGCGTGAACAACAGATAAATGATAAGGATGAGATTGAAGATGAAATGAAGATAAACAATCACATCAAATATATAAGAGACAAAGACTTTTAAAGTGATTCGGCTATAAATAAAGCCTACGTCCATTGTTATTTAATTCCTAGGGGTTTACAATAACACAACATGGTGTAGAGAGAGTGAGGTGTGTAAAGGGAGAGATTACTAAGGATGAATTGGTTAGTTACTTGTTCAACTTGTCCCTTTGGCTAAGGGAAGACATGTATTTATAGTTATGGGAGTCCAAGAGATGTAATGTCTTTATATATTCAGACATTTACATCTATTTACAATAAATATGACTATCGGTTGCTCGTCTGTAATGACTTTTGGTCTTCTGCATGGTCTGTCTTCTGTAGGTTGGTCTTCCTTGAGTTGGTTGTTATAAAGACCAACTCTCCTCGGGTGCCGAGCAAGTATGAATATTTCCATGTAGGATGACAGGTGTTCCTTTTTGACTGGTCCATGTACATGGAGAATTTTGGCGTCAACAGTCACCAATACTCACTTTTAAGGTAAGTGAACAAACCTTGACTCATAAGTAACTATTTTATGACTCGTGTAATGTGTCTATATGACCCTATAAAGACCGATACAGATGCCACAAGACGCGCTAAGAATTGTTAACATGTCAAACCATAGTGACTCGTTTACTTAACAATCATATCGTGTAACTTGATATAAAAATGAATTGTATATGATTTGTAATTGGAATCGAATAAGAATCCATGTAATCTAGATACAAACCTGATAAGATATGTTGAGAAAGCATTAAGTATACTCTGACACCACTTAGAGAGAGTGGACGACACTGATACTACTATGAGAATGCCAAAAAGAAATGTGCTCAACAAATATTCCAATTTGAGAGTGCACAATTATCTAATGACAAAAAATTTTAATCCTTTAGCCCTAGAACATGCAACTATATGATTCAAAACATAAATCAAATCAAGTATTCAATGAAGGCAAAGTTTCAGGAAAAAACGCCTTTCGGGTAAAACCTTTTTTTAGTACTTTAGTACAAGACAGTCGACTTACAGACTACTTGATAACCGCCACAAATATAACGCACTAATCTTCATAAATCTCTAAAGAACAACTATGATCCTCACAAGAATCATAAGATCGCAGTCCTCCCTCTTCAGCCTTAGCCTTTGTCTTCAGTAATGAGTTTTCTCAGGTATCACAAGTCAGCCATAGAGATACCTTCTCTACAAAGGTGTATGAAAGGATACAAAACTTTTTAGGGTTTAAACGAATTCACAAGAACGATTTTCAGGATGTACGTTGTGAATTAAAAAAGTGTTTTAGAATACTAAACAATGAAGAACTTTCGCAAAAGATATGTAGAAACGAATCTAGAAAAAGTCTTAGAAAAGCTAATCACGAAATAAGTATTTATAGGACGAACACAAATTTCAAGGTAGCAGGCTCGTTTGAATGACTTTCAAGGCTCACTCGTTTGAACGAAATAAAATCTTGTTTAAATGAGAAGCAATCTCGTTTGAACAGACTTCAAACGATCTTAAATAGTATGACCTCGATCGAAGCACAATAGAAAACATTTTGAATGAGCTTTCTAACGAAATGACAATCTCATTTGAACGAGATGTAAAAACCAAATTATTTTTCTTTTTAAAATAAAAAACTCTTGTTCGTTTTTTATAAAAATAATCATCCCAAAAATAAACTTCTATAAATTACTTTAAACTCTAAATTGCTTTATAACTTTACGGGATGCCGGAAAATCTTTAAACTTGGAGATAGTTGAGTTCAGTTCGTCTTGACGGTGCGTGACGATTTGTAATGAAATATGTCAAACTATGAAAATATAAAAAGACTTATACTATAAACAATATTAGAAAAATGTTCTTACATATGTACACAAAAAAATATTATAAATTATAGATGGAGACACTCAGGTCAGTTCTGAGATTGATAAAAATTAATAGGATCTTGTATAAAAATTATAAAATAAGTTTGATTTTGAATATTAATATAAAATATTAAAAAATAAATATATATGTTATAAATAATAAATACTCTAACGAATATCACGTGCCATCATTCACGTAGCACGTGATAAGGGCGGCCATCAAAACACTAGCTAAATCAAATGAAACAAAAAAAGAAAGAAAAGAAAAAGCCGCCGGTACATATTATAGTGAATGATTATATGGCCTGCGCAAACTTTATGTCGAATTTCTCCATACACTGCACTAAATGCCATCCAATAATTGCCATTATTTTATTCACAAAGCTTCCAACCAATAAACGACAACATATAATGGCCTTTCAATCTTATCCAGTTGAGATTGGATATAAAGAAATAGCAATTATAACAATGACACCGTTGAAACTTGGGATCATATGGTAGGCATTATTGTCTGATCCTAACATGATCAATTGCGTTTATTAAAATATATCAAAGAACAAGTATTAACAAGTCCACTGATAAGTAGATCTATCGACTATTCATCAGTTGTCAAGACTGAAGATTCTGAATTTCAAAACATTAAATTTACTCAATTTTCGCCAAAAATGTCTAGATAAATCGCAAAAGAATAGACGTACGTAGTATACCACAACCGAAAATTTGATGAGCATTTCTATTTTCATAAAAGATCGCCACCACGGATGGGATGGATGGGAGAGCTACACTATTATATTTACACAGTAATATGTATTTGTACTCAATATGAATAAGAATACATTATATATAAATTAAAAAAATTTGTTTAGAAAAAAAAAATATGCAAAATAGGTTTAGCATATATGTTGTATTCTTATTTATATTGAGCATGAATACATAGTATCTTAAATGCATATTACTATTGCTCCATTTTTCACACCATACTCCATGTATCCGGTATCATGTATGAGAATATTACGTGTGCATGCTCGATACAAATAAAAATACGAAATGTATGTGATACGTGTCTTATATATTTTTCACTATTCAGACAAAAAATTTAAATGTACATACTTGTTGCGTCATTATTTGGATTGAGCACGAACATATGGTACCCTTCATACATGGTATTATTTCTATGAAAAATGAGTTGAAAAATCACGCAAATTGAATTTCAAATAAGGACCTAATTTCTTTAATTTAGTTTTGCATATTCACCCTGACTATTTCTATCCCAATTGATGCTTGAAAAGCCGTGACTGCTTCTATCGCAATTGATGCTTGAAAAGCAGCTTTGTTGCTTCCAAATTGCAAACCACTACTAATCTTGTAAAAAAATTAGCTGTTGGTTGAAAGTAAATTTTTGTTCATAAAACTTATTTAGGCGCAGTTTGATTGCGCAAATTGTTTGATTATGTAAATTGGTTCATTGTGAATTATTGAATTGTAAATGAGTGAATTTGAAATGAGTTAAATCCCATTTTACACAGTGTTTGGTAATTTGAAATTGATGTTAAGGTTCTATAAAAAAAAGATAAAAACAAATCAAGAGAGAGAGGGGGAGGGAAAGAGAGAGGGAGAGGAGGAGGAGGAGAGGAAGAGGGATACGGGACATGCACTTTATGTGACTCTTATTTCAAATGGATTCATTTCAACTTTTTTGTGAAATGATCCAATTTCAGATTTTGCACATGAGCTAGAATGGGGCAAATAATGAATCACTTCATTAATGAAACCAAATACAATTAATGGGTCAATTTGTAAATTGATCAATTTATTAATGATCCAATTTACAATTTTGGGACAACCAAACGGGGCCTTAGGTTTTCGGAATATTATTTTGTGAGAAACACTTAAATATATAGTTTAGGTGGGGTTTGTTATTAGATTAAGGTTTAATTGTACGAGAGTTCACTTATATGGTGTTGTTTCACCGTTTTCTTTTTTCTTTCCTTTTCTTGTTTGATTGTAAATGCAAATTTATTCTAAAAGCACTTAAAACCTGTTTGGTTCTCCCCAAAATTGTAAATTAGCCAATTTAAAATGGACTCATTTATGAATTGCATTATTATTAGTGTTTGATTACAAGAATGAATAAATGCAAAAATGAATCAATTCATGTTGATTCACAAAAACTTAAATTAGTTCATTTCACCAAAAGCTTGAAATTGCACAATTTATAATTACACCATGAATCTTAAATGCACCACTCCCATAAAATACTCTCACCATACTACTCTCTCTCTCTCTCTACACACACACACACACATCAAAAGTAAATAACTCAATTTTTCTTTTTCAAACACACCACAAATTAGATTTAAACCCATTTAAAATTAATACATCAACAATCTATTCATTTCAAATCGATCAATTTATAAAATTAAATAATTTACGCAACCAAACGGGCCCTTAATGTCTTTGATGACTACGATTGCTAATATATCATATCAGAATGAATAAACTTATGTGTACTCTTGTTTGGTACCTTCATTGGTATCCTCTGATAAGACAAGGCAGTAAGAGCTTGTACTTATTGTTGTGGGTCCCGCCAGGGCAATAAATACAAGTTTTTGTTACCTTGTCTTATTAGAGTGTACCAAATAAGGGTACCAAATGAGAATATATGTAATATTCCTCTATCATAATTATTTTTTTCATTGGTCGTGCTAAAAATACTTTCATTTTTTCTCCCCAACACCATAACACAACTTAGACATAATGTACAATAATTTAAAAGCATGTTGCGGTGCCGGATAAAAAAAAGGTGAGAATGCCTTTAGCACTACCCTTTTTTATTACCCACTATGAATATTTATCAAAAATGCATATTGTATAAACATGTGCATGTTTGTGATATTAATCAACATGAAAATAAAATATGTCTTACCAACCACTTGCTATTTCCTTTTTCTTTTTCTTTTTTTATATTAATTAAGGGATTTTTTTATTTTAATACATTACTAATTTTTATTTTAGAATTAAATTCAAAAATTAGACTTTGCCCAAAATCATTTCGAAAAATCATCAAATTTAACAGCCATGTGGCATCTTTAATAAAATAATTCATAAACCTAAAAAATCTTTTTCAATAATAAAAAAGGAAAAGGAAATTAATTTTAAATTAAGATAAAAATAATAATTTTAAACATAAAAAATAAAACAAAAACTAGCCCCCGACCCACTAAAAAAAGAGTAGCTTTTCCAAAAAATTTTTTTGTAAGGAGTCAAACTTCGTTGCAAAAATAGTATTTTTTTTTTTCGAGGAATTTATTTTCATTACAAAAAGGTTATTTATATAAACACAAATTTGTTGCAAAATGTTTTTTTAGCAAGTAATTTATTTTTTCGTTGCAAAAATGTCGGCGGCAGAATTTTTCGTCCTCCTTACTTTTTATATGATTCCAATGATTTTTGCCTTTTTGTTGCAATACATTTAGAGTGGTACATCAAAATTACGTCATTTTAGTTAAGAATTAGAATTCCACTAAAACACTTAACATCCCACCTATGATAATATATAAAAATCCCTCTCCCTCCCCCTCTCCCTCTCTTTCTCTGTCTCCCGCTCTCGAAACCTCCTCCCTCTCAACTTTCATCTCGGACTACTTCACGGTAATCCGTTTCCACCTCTTTCTAACACACGCACACGATCACCTATAAATTGATTTTGATTTTCCTTTTGGGGGCTGGGGGTGGGGGAGTGATAAAAAATTCATTATATCTGTCATCTTCAAACCTCCTTCCTCTAGGTTGCTCATTTTTGTTGGGCTTCCCATATCTATCAGTACATTAATATACAATGGGTTAATGGATTTGAATCGAATTTGAAATTATGAATGTATCGCCCTCATCTTTTTCTTTTGTCATTAAATTTCTCATTTTTTTGCATGTATATATGATTTTTGTAAGGGGTTTTGGGTATTGTTGGTGATGAATGGTTTGGTATTGTTTGTGAGGTTGAAATAGATTGAGTTGCTTTCTTGGCGAGGGATTGCTAGGGAAATGTGAAACCTATCTTTTTGTAGGGGGTTTGATTCACCATTTTTTGTGAACTACCTAATTTAGAACCTCATTGCATTTGTTGCTAGCTTAAAGGAATCCAAATTTTTCTACAAATCAATCATTCTTTTACTTCTATTAAGTCATAAGTGATTTCAATAATTGTAAAAACCCCCTATGTTATCACATATCGATTGGCCATTCTGATATGCCGAAGATAGTGAGCATTAATCAATTAATATCATTATCAGCATCAAGACAATATTATTAATAATAATAATTATTATACTGAATTTAAACCATCCATAATATGCAATTAAATAAATAAATAGTAGACCAACCAAATGTCTCATCATCCAGCATAAATAAATAATATGGCCTCAACTCCCATAAACAAACTCAGCTAAATAAATAAATGTGAGTAACATGGTCCATACAATCTTTGACATATCAAAGCATGAAAATGAAATAGAAACCTAATCTAAGAATCAAATGAACGACTGCACAATGATGAGGTGGCAAGTATTAACTCCTCAACCCTTCAGCTCTTGTCTATGAATGTTTGAAAAATATTTTATATATTTTCGGTCAGAGCCTAGAAAGTTGCAAGAAATATCTCAATATATCGATGCAGTAATAACCATGCAACTCATTTACAATAAACATTATATGTAAACCCATCGACACTCACATGAAAGTGCTACCTCACCTATCATCATAAGTGAAATAACTAAACGAGTGTCCCAACCCAAGGAATAACCAATAATATGTCTCATATTCTAGAATAATAAATATTATCACGTTTCAATACACTACATCGGGATGCAACTAATTACACACATAATGAACACCACACAATACCAATCCCCACTCACGTTGCGAGGCCGCGACCAACTAAATGTATGATGAAATATATAAGGATATCCTTTAAACCTGTTCATCATTTAGGAGTACGGTTCATGGTCCTAAATCCATTTAAATTAAACCCCAACCAATAGATTTTCCACGAGCTAAATATGGTTTGTTCACAACAATACACAATATATATATATATATATATATATATATATATATATATATATATATATATATATAACACTCAATATATTTATATAGAATATTGCGTACTCTTAAGCATACTAAAACACTATCATAATCCCCGTCACCGAATTGTCCAATTAATTAAAGGTATATTAAATCTCAAAACCTCAATTAATCTTCTCTTTATTTTCCCCTAATTTCCAAACACTACACTACACCAAATCTTCTGGATTGTCACGGTCATTGACCTTAATAAGTTGGACTTGTCACGGTCATTGACCGTGACAAGTTCATTAGACTTGTCACGGTCATATCACGATCTTTGACCTTGACAAGTTTTGTCACGGTCTTTGACCGTGACAAACCCGTGGCAACCTTTAAAAATTATCACGGTCAATGATCGTGACAAATCTGGGCAAAATTTGAAAAAAAATATGCTGGGCAGTTTGGTCACTGCCACTGCCTAGGAGTCTATTTGTACCTGTTATAACAAAATTGTACCTGTTTAGACAACATATATCCAAATAAAATAGAAAGAATGCACCAAATCATTGCATATATAATTCCATATCCGAACCAAAATGTAACAAATCAAAACAATACAAATATAATCCAAGTGTCCAGATAAAATAGATACAAATAATGTCATATGGTAGGTTTGAGGAGGAAGTAAGGCCACACGATAAATGCATTAAGACACCCCTGAATATGCATCACGCCGCCTTATTTGCGCAACCACAATGGGGCGTTCTTCTTCCTGGTTATCACATGCGTGACGAGCACCTTGGTCTCGATGTCTTGAAGCGCACATTCATGAACCAACATACCCTGGACGGTATTCGGGTCCCTCAAACCCCTCCCTATCCGCGTGCCATCAAATACATCGAGTATAAACACGCCCAGGCAACCAATTATTGACATAGGCCACTCGACGAGAGCCAAGTAGGGGACTGGATCATCAATCGGTGTGTCCACACGTGTCGGTGATGAATCAACGATGTCCACGTCCTCCACCACCTTCTCCTTCCCCTTCCCCTTGCCCTTTTCGCCCAACGAACGCTTCACGAATGAGAACATATCTTGGACCGTCGCCTTCAACCTTGACAACTTCGCGTCATGCGAGTCCACCTGACGAGCCAACCCGGTGTTGCTCATCTCCAATTCGATCATCCTAGATTTGGCCACCTGTGAGCTCACCCCCTTGTCCTCCCCTTGCGATCAGCGCCAATAACTTGGTTGAGTGTGTCCGTGGACAAAGATGCCTTGTCGGCATCAGACTGTGACACATATACTTTCTTAAGCTTTGCTTGAAATGATAAAAAGCACACGATTAGTTAAATAAGTTAATAAAAAAATATAACGTAATTAACAAAAAGTAAACTATCGGATTACTTACAATCGTGGCTGCGATGCTTGGGGACACCTCCTTATCCTTCCCCTTCTTCTTCCGAATTGCCACATAGGCATCGAGCCTATGTGGCCTACCCCCAGGGTCACACCCTATTCCCTGAAATAAAATAATACAAAATTAGTATCGGGCTACAAAGTAAAATAATGCAGAATAACATATTTATGTAATTATAGAAAAATAAAAACTTACCATCGTCCTATGCTCCACCTCGGCGTAAGACGTTCGACCGGAGTAGTGCATGTACGTATTTTTACCCGATTTGCCCTCCCCGATTGGCGAGCTGCCAATTTTCGCTCCTCGATATCATTTTCAAAAAACTTTTGACATTGTGCCAATGAGATCGGCTCCTTCGGTGGTACGGACTCACGCATTCTGATAATGGAGTCGCGGGTCTTCCCAAAGTACCAGCCTTGCAAATATTTCTTCCTTGTCTTGTGTTGCTCCCTCAACTGCTCCAAGACTTAATCGAGGAGTTCTGGGGCCAAGCTGAATTGTTCTTGTCAAACAAATACAATGTTAGTTGCTAATAAATAAAAATGTAAATATATATTGAAATATAAATATAAATATAAATACATTACATGTAGTGCAGCCCAAATAGCTAACTTGAGCTCATTTGACACCTCCCTCCAACTATTATACCCTAGGATGATAATCGTCTTTAGTAGCTCGAAGGATCTAGCTAATATTCCCGTCTTGTTCTCGACAGCCATTCCCAATTTTCCCCATTTTGGGAGCGTCGGGGCCGAGGAGCTCTCGTCGCCCCCGCTACCGCCGGGCCCAGAAGATATAATCATTATCATCATCATCATCATCATCATCATCATCATCCTTACCTTAATCCCTGAAGGAGACATTTTCTATAAAAAAAAATGTTGTTATTAGTACAAATTCAAAATGAATTAGAAGAAGACATGCATTAAATCTAAATAGTACATGCGCTAATGTAATCAGGTACAAATGAAGAAAAAGCATTAAACCGATGTTTGGAATACTTTTTACTGTTTAACTCACACACATATATAAAGGAAAGAAAGAAAGATAAACATAGTGAAAATGATCAAGTACAAATGAATTAAAAGCATTAAATCGATGTCCGATAATAATAAAATACTAGTACATGTGCTAAATTGGAATACTTATTACAAATTAAAAAATTGTTTCAAATTCAGGTTATCATGAAAAATGGATTGATTATAACATTATAACATCTCTTTGCATATTTCACAAATTCATTAGCACCTCTGCGAAACACATCCCCCAATCTATTTGTCTCCCCCTATCCACTATTTGTATTTAGGATATCCCATCACAGCTACTACACACAATCACCTATTAAAGGTAAGAAGCGTATATTTGTGGATTAGTATAAACAAAACCTAGATTTATAGTATGTTTCAATTAATTATGTCTTATTTATATTCGATTTTTAAATTTCAATTTATAATAGTAATTCCTATTTCCTCCACCTCCTCTAAAGGGTGAGTGATCCTATCCCATTCAAGACTGCATATTTCTGTAATATACTTAACAGCTCATGCACATTGTTACGATTTGAGAAAAATTCGGCAGCATATCCCCATAGTTCTCCAAGTACACGACGTAGATTGGCAAGTGTGAGTGTTATTTCAATTGATCAATTGAAATAATACTCACCCTTGCCAATATAGTATGTACTCAGAGAACATTAGGACACGACTGCAGAACTTCCTCCAAAAGTAACAACTTTAAGCCACTAAGAATATTATTATACAAAAATTATGCAGTCCCAAACTGTCCAAATAGGACAATTCGAAATATCTCATTACGGGGATAATGACTCTTGAAAGGGTCTAAGGGCTATTGAATGCGTACAAATAAGAACTAGAAGGCTAGTATCTATGCGAACTATGTGTAATTGTAGGTATGTTTCATTTAATTATGATAAGTCTGTGGTCTTGTCACTCTCGAATGGGTTGTGGCAGAAAGTAATTATAGAAAAAAGTTGAAAACTCCCTGTAGACACCTCATTCTGTTACCCCCTAACTCACCTTAGGTCCCTAGTACCTCCACTCATCACCGCAAACCCTGGTCACGTCCCGAGTACTGACCTGAAAGCCATCGGGCACTCCCTGACTCAGTTTGACCCAAAAGTTAAACTCTTCATCTCGACCGAGACTGAATGAATCTTTGAAGGGCACTGAATACCCTTTCCAACGGTCTACCCCGTGTGCGATTCCGACTTACCATGCGGACGAACGGTCTGTTTGCGTCCGAAACCTGACCTAGAGGCCACCGGGCGCTCCTGGGCTCTATTTGACCTAAGTCAACTCTTCATCTCAACCGAGGCTGAATTAATTTTCAAAGGTCCCTGAATACCCTTTCTAATGGTCCGCCCCGTGCGCGATTCTGACTTTCCATGCGTACGAACGATCCGTTTGACTCCGAGAAGCCCCCGAGCACTTCTCGAGCCCGATTGACCAAAGTCAACTCTCCAAACTGGGCCAAACTCTATGGAATGTCGAAGTACATCTCCTAACCTTTCCAATGGTATGACCCGTGCACGATTCGGACTTACCATGCGGATGAATGATCCGTTTGCGTCCGTACGATTCCCCATCCAATGGATCGATAAACGCTTTCGAGCCATATTTGACCCAAAGTCAACTCCCAAACTCTGGAGCGATCCAAAGTACTTTTGAAGGTCTCTGAATTACCTTTCTAATGGTATGCCCCGTACGCGATTCTGACCAACGGTTTGCCCTCGGCGGCCGATTTCTCGAAAAAGCCTGAAGCGCACTGCCAAATGGCAGGTCCCAGACCTTTCCTATCGGCACCTGCTGATAGGTAGTGCCATGGAAATGCTGATCGGCAGTCCCCTGGGGCTATAAAAGGAGGTCTTCACCTCATTTGCAAAAGGATCCCAGATCTGATAAAAATCCCTCTCAACGAATTTCAGAAACCTCTCTCGAAGGCAGCGTGATTTCAACTTCCAAATCCTCCTTTTACTCCCACTTTTCATCATCCCTTTCATCAAATTTGGTGAATTAACCATTCTCCATCATCATTCAAAGTGAAAAGGCTGCTCTCCAACATTCAAGATCAAGCTCAAGATCTTCAAGGAGATCCAACTTTCTCAAACTCTCTCCTAAATTCTCTTGAATTCCCAATAACTTGTTTTCTTACTTAGCACTTTTATTATCTCATCTCACACATCCTAATATACTTTTTATTTAGTATTATTTCACATCTCTTATTTTCATATAAATAAAACCAAAAAAAAACAAGAAAAAGAGGGTTTGCTCATAAATTCCAAATAGGGATTCTCACACTTTTTCCACACTTTTCTCACAACTAAAACACTTTTTCTACACACACACACACACACACACACACACACACACTTACAAATAAGAGATCCCCCATTTGGATTTATGGCATAAACCCCACCCCTCATTTTGTATGCGAACTATGTGGACTTTGATGCCTCTATAGGCTACGTAGGCGTCTCGGGGTAAAACTAGAGACTCGAGTCCTCTTTCTCAATTTTTACCTTATCTTCTATCTTCTTTTTAATCCATTTTCGTTATATGATATATACTTGATCTTAGTGACGTTTTACTCCATAGGCGTTATCGTTCCATTATAACGATCGACGTAGGAGTAATCGCGTAAATCTTATTTTTCTAATATTACTCTTAAATATCTTCCTACGGATGACTCGCTTTATCTTGTCCATGATACAAGTCGAGGATTTCTACCTCCATTCTATATATATACACATGCACACATATCACGGGGGGAAACATAAGGGAAAATAGCAAATATCCATGAGAGACCAAAAGGGCGGAATGGGTGCCTAACACCTTCCCATTTCGTAACTAGGCCTCCGAACCCTTCTCGAATCATTTTGGTTTCGCACGCACCAGTATGTCTTTGGATGCCATCCTTCGGGGTGGCTTCCCCTTTTTCTTTTATCTGTTTTGAGTAAAATAGACTGGCAACTCTGAATCTCTCTACATTTTTACATCACATCTCAAACGACGACGGCCAAAGCGCTCCCGAGAGGGACGCGCGGGACCCGAAAGATCCTTTTCCTCCGCGGCGGGGATCGGGAATGGACACACTCCCCCTCCCCCCAATTTGACAATAATCCAGTAGTCGTGCCACTTCAAAAATTAACCAACTCAACAAATTAAGACAATATAATTATTTACGGATTTATTAGCGTGAGTTAAATTAAGTATTTTAAAAAAAATTCACAACCAACTTCCATATCCAACCACATCCGTCCAATATAATCCAACAACAACAACAAACCAACAAATGTGTATCCCGTACTCTATCTAGTTCATCTACTCAATTAATTCAACAATAACAATTTCGAACCTAAATAAAAATAAAGAAACAATATTTATAATGTCCAATCAACGTTAACAATTAATTTCAAGTCCTAAACCAAACATTAATTTCAAATCTTAAATAAACATTAACAATTAATTTTAAGTCCTAAACTAAACACCAATTAATTTAAACACACACATATAGAATCACGCATACACACCCCACACTCCCTCCCCCCCCACCCCCTTCACCCCACCACCCCCTGCCCCACCACACACAAACCCAACCCCCCCAATCCCCCCACACACAAATGCCCCACCCCCTGCCCCACTACACATACACACATACACAAATGCACACGTACTCACACACACACCCATGTACCCCCTCCCCACCACCACTACCCCTGCCCCACCACCCCCTGCCCCCTCTCGCCCACCACACACACACACACATGTACATGCACACATGCCCACATACATATATACACACACACATGAACACATATACACACACATACACGCATATATACAAATGAAAGAGAAAGAGAGAATAAAAAATACCTGGTAGAGAGAGAGAAAGAGGGAATAGAAAACAGTGGGAAAAAGAAGAGGAAGGGTGCTTTTACTGGCAAACTTGTCACGGACATGTCATGATCATTGACCGTGACAAGTTTATAAGTTTGTCACGATCAATGATCGTGACAAGCCCGTGATAATTATTCTTGTCATGGTCTTATCACGGTCATTGAGCATGACAACACTTTGTCACGGGATTGTCACGGTCAATGACGGTGACAAAAAATGCGTGTTTTTTTGTCACGATTATTGACCGTGACAATGGCGGTCGTCTCAAAAGTGACAATTTGGTCTTTTTGGTGTAGTGAAATTTATTTATATGTAAATACCTCTCTAATTATGTACATATCAATCGGTAGAATATCCATATAAAGTCTCTGGGAAATAATCCAAAAATATATTGAGGAAAAAGAAAGAAAAAAAATAATATAAAGCAGCACCCTAGGCTTCTTCTAATCGCCATAGAAGAAAGGATGAGTCACTATAGTGTCCTGGTGTGGTGCTTTAGCGGGAAGCTCTCCCCCGCTATGGTGGGTGGCATGCCTTCCCCTCTTCTTCCACTGTTTCAATCTGAAACCAAACGCCGAAATTAATGAACCATAGCTCTTTCGTTTGAAGTCAAAATTACATTTTTATCACTCCTTGGGAACCTAAATTAAATTCCTCACATGTGTATATCAAAACCCAATAAAATCATAATGTCCCAAAAATCTCAACTTTTAACAGAACAAAAATACGTATTAAATTTCTTAATCAATTACACCATTAATTAATCTCTTACATGGCAAGATGTGATCAACATAAGTAAAACAACCCTAACCATGGATTATGACGTTAATATTGTAAACCAATATGGATCAAATCAGGATTTTCTATAAAATCCCCATATAAGAATCGATTAACTATCTAAAACATTTCTCCATATTAACCAAATAATAATATGATAAAATAGCATATTTATATCCTAAACATACTTTTAATCCCCAATTCAGTTTAATATCATTTAAATCATAAACAAGTCACAGATTATGTAATAATAATTCAAGAAATTTATTGTCCGAACAATAAGGATAAATGATTTCTTCTCATTGATCTCTTTGTTCCTATCCAAAGGTCTCCTAATTTTATTAAACTACTATGGTTTATGCTTTGTGTGTAAATTGTTTAATCAATGAGGGTTAACGCCCCCTTAAATAATTTTAATCCCATAGTTACTTTAAAGGCCTAATTTTTAGGCCTCTATATGATCCCAAACCACTATTCAAATTAGTCCAAAACTTATCCCAAAGGTATACTTAACTCTTGGGTCCAATCCAAAGCATTAAAAATACATTTACGGGTCTCTATTTCATTCTAGAGTCCGGTCCAAATGGTAATACCTCATAACACACGGTAATACCTCACGATGTAACATAAAATACACAACTTAATTATATTACGCGAAACTGAATATAATCAAATCTCATATAATTAATGTCACCAATTAATTATTTTACAACACGCGACAAAAAATCAGATAAGATGAAAAATTTAATTATCATCTAAATTATGCATTCTATTATTATCAAATAATTAATCCTATTTATTGATTTGTTTCTCAATTAATAAATAATAAATAAATGCCACAAAAATAAGGGATAGTATAATAACAAATTAATGGGTGAAAGTTAAGGGAATGTAAAAAACATTGGAAAGAAGAAAATTGATTTCAGATTCTTTGATTTTGTTGACAGTTTCTTTAAGTTGTTCATCCATTAATTATTGTATTTCATTATTTGTGGTATCTCTAATAGATTTATCACATTAGATTATTATATAGATCGTTTGAAAACCCTAAAACGATATTGAAACTCCCTTGTTAGCTCTTTAACTTATTGATTGTATCATATTTTGCAAATTGTCAATTATCTAGTTTATATCAATATTATATATGTTTTGTCACTGTAATAAAGTTTCTTTACTGTTTAGTATAGCACTACACCAAAAGAGCATTTTTGTCTCACTTTTTCTGCCAGGTTTTATCATAGTTAAGGACCGTGATAAAAAAACACGTGTGCTTTATCACGGTCCTTGACTGTGAAAAAACCGAGATAATTTTTTTATCACGGTCAAGGAATGTGGCAAGGTTCGTACTAATTCTATCGGGGGGATAACCCACTTAAAACACTTTTTCCCTAAGATTTTCGTTTTCCCTCCTTTATCTCCATCAACCCGACCCTCTCTCTCTCCCCCCGGTCAAAATCCCCCATTTTCATTCCCTCAAAAGGTATAATTTATATATATATATATATATATATATATATATATATAGTGTGTGTGTGTGTGTGTGTGTGTGTAAAAATAAATTTACGTGTAATTCTTAAATATATGTATTTGTTTGTTATATGATATTTGTATTTACATGTACGGCTTTGATATTTTTAGAATCAATTTGTGCAAAACCTATAATTGAATATTCAAACCATTGATATTTATTTCGACTTGAATATATGTATTTGTTTGTTATAAAATAGTTATATTTACATGTATGAATTTGATATTGTTAGAAATAATTTTTGCAAAATGTAGGTTTGAATATTCAAACTATTCTTTATTAAAATGTGAATATTTGACTTTGATATTTGTTTGGGCTTGAATATATGTATTTTTTTATTGTAAAATAATTGTATCTACATGTATGACTTTGATATTGCTAAAAATAATTTGTGAAAAACTAGACTTGAGCATTCAAACCATTATGTATTACAATGTCAATATTTAACTTTGATATTTGTTGGGCTTAATTATAATGCATTTGTTTGTTTTAAATGTAATCATTTTAGTTAAAAAAATATATAATTTATGGATTTAGTTAAAAATGTGAAGGATTTTTGGTGAAAATGGCAAAGAACAAAATGAACGTTCTTCAATAAATTTCTAATGATCTTCAAATGTACATAGTTTTTGAAAATTGGATTCAGTCAGGTTATAAAGTATAACTAAAACCAATTTGGTATGTATACATGACTTAGGTTTTCAACATGATATTGTTTCAGTGTTATTAGTTCAACATGATAGGTCGTTAATTAGGTTGTGTTTGTGTCTGAGTTAACTAATGATTTAGCTACTCCATGGGTCAAAACTAACTTGTGGAAATATCTTGAGTCACATGATGGCAGTGGTTGTCTCTACAAGTTAGGTTAGTCCGAAGGGGTATATAACTATTCTGACCCCATTTGTCCACACATGGTAGGTAATGCTTCCTATAAGTTATTATAGGGTGTCATCTATATAAAGAGTGGATGGGTGAGATACACAGAATTGGGGATGTGTATCGTAGAGGTGCTAACGAGTTTTTAAAATTCGCAATGAGGTGTCTCGATGAAGAGTTCTCCTGTACTTGCGTACATTGTAAAAATGGTAAAATTTTTGAATGAAAAATTATTAAATTACATCTTCTTAAATGGGGTATGTAAGACGATTACTGCACATGCGTTTTTCATAGGCAAATACATTGTTATTTTGTCCTCGAAGAATATCCATTACAATTGTCAAGTAGGATAATTTTGGAATACTTGGAATATATCGTAAAGCATAATATGTTAAATAATCTAGTAGACGATGCTTATGGAGTTCATATGGTGGAATATAATGAGGATCCTGATACAAAAGATAATGAATCTTGAGGTGGAGGTTCTAGTGCTCATTACGATGTTGGGATATACCTTGAAGGTGACTACCAAAGTTTTAAAGTCAAATAGACCCAACCTCTATACCCTAACTACGATAAATAGCAGATAACTTTGAATGCCATGGTTGGTTTGAATATTTTGAAGAGCCATTTTAGTCTTTGTTTTCCATAAAAAGTGAAACGTCTTTTTCTTAAAGCTTAACTTGAAATTGACTTTACTTGGTACACCGATTTAGGGTAACCATAGAAAAAGTGAAGGACGATAGAGGAATTTAAAGCATCTAGATTTTTTTTGCAATAGCATGACTAAAATTCTGAATTAGGTGAAGGGTTTGCTCCCAAAACAGAATACAATTCCAAACAACTATCTAATAGGGGTGGCAATTCGTGCTAATGGGTCGTATTTGGGTCAATCCCGACATGACCCAACACAATTTTATCTTGCACGAACACGACACGACCCGCTAGCGTATTTTTTTTGCTAGCACGAACACGACCTGACACGAGTAACACGATAAAAAAATTGTGCCAATTTGGCACGATTGAGACGACCAGACACAATAACCCGTTGGGCTAATTGAAGATGGGTTCTTTTTTTTACACGAGATGGAGTTTCTTATTTGGGTTAATTGGGACACAATTGGGTTGTAATTGGGACATAAATGGGTTGTTTTCTTATCGTGTTTCAATTGGGCTAAAACGGGCCAATTTTGGGCCAATTTTGTGTCATATTTTTTACACGAACATGACACGACCCACTAGTGGGTCAAAAAAACTTGCCCGAACATGACACGAACACGATAGGCCATTTTAATTTCGTGCCAATTTCATGTTGGGTCGTGTCGTGTTGTCGTATTCGTGCCCGAATTTCCACCTCTACTATCCGAGTATGAAGAACAGTTTTAAAAGTTTGGGAATTAAGTATAAATCAATTAAATCTTGAATATATGTTTGCATACTATACCGAAAGGAGTAAGAAAATCATGATCATTGTCCAGTATGAAGGGAACCTCAATATGTGCCAGAGCATAATTTGAATAGTAAGAGAGGTGCACTTTCCAAAGTTCCTTTAAAAGTATTGAAATATTTCTCCGTTGGTCCTAGGTTTAAGAGGTTTTTCAAAATACAAGAAATAATGGAGGCAATGATTAGGCACACCAGAGTAGAAGTAGGGGATAATCTCATGCATCATAGACTCAACCTTTATAAAGTCATAACCTAGATTTTGCTAATGAACAATGTAATATTAGTTTAGAAATATCAACAAATGGGTTCAATTTATTTCGTAATATAAGCAACAATCAAAGTGTTTGGACAATGATCTGAGCACCCTAAAATCTAAATCTTCGTTATGCATGAGACCATAATTTTTAATATTTTCTTTGTTGATACTTGGGCCGAAGGCACCAAATAATGACATTGGTGTCTACTTGGCACCATTCCTAGAATACTTGTATGACTTGTCAGTAGAGGGTGTGAAAGCATTTGACTCTAGTAAATAGGAAGAGTTCACATTGAAAGCTATGTTGATTTGAGAAATTTATGATTTCCTAACTTACGGGACTTGATCGGGCTATAATATTTATGGTTACTTTGGGTGTCCCATTTATGGAGAGGAAATTGTACCTTAACATCTCAAGGATAGTGGCAAAATTATATATCATTCTTATAGGAGATTCTTATCTACCGATCATAAGTTTAAATTTGGTAAATTTCTAATTTTTTTTCCCAATGGGTTCGAACATAGGCTATCTCTAAGAAAGATTTCAGGTTCAAAAATTGAAATAAGGGCTTCCAAATATGGATCTAATATGATGGGTAAGAATCCTAAATTTAATAATGTCAATCATAAAAAGATCCCTGCTAAGAATGAAGCTGAGAAAAGGAAGATGTAGTCTAGTAGGAAAATATTATTTTACTTGTCATATCGGAAGGGTAACCCCATGCACCACGTATTAGATATCGTGCTTGACGAGAAAAACATCATCAAACATCTTTTGAGAACATTCCTAAGTTTAAGTCATTTGAAGGATGGAGAAAAGGCATGGCATGCTCTTAATGTGTTAAATATTGAGCCGCAATTATGGTTAAAAGAAGACGGTAGCGGGAGGAATATAACCCCCCCATATGGCATATACTTTTATGAGTGAAGAAAGAAAGGTGATTTGAGACACACTGCATAATTTGAAAGTCCCCTATAAATTTTCATCAAATTTGCAGAGGATTTTGAGCTATGCCACACATGATATACAAAAGTTCAAGTCTCACAATTGGCATGTGATCATACATATAGTCCCTTTGTTCTTTAAGAAATGCGTCTTTAAGCATAAGAATTTGTGGAGGGCCATAATAAAGATTGGAAGCACATCGTGGTTGAAAAAGACACTATAGTTGAATGAAATTTTGAGTTGGAGAAGTACTTCCCCCCGAAATTCTTTGACATAGATATTCACTTGTTGGTGCACTTAAGCGACGGGGCGCTTCTTTGTGACACAGTAAGATAATGATGGATGTACTCATTTGAAAGGTATACTTGTCAATATAAGTTGATGATAGTTTAATTTAACTAAATAAATTTAATATATGTGTTGCTGAGTTTTAATAACTTTAATATAGAGGTTGATGAAACTTTTCAAAGATTATATTAAGAATACGAGGTATATTGAAGGATTCATCGGGGAGGAATACATTGTTGTGGAGGCATCATGTTAACTAGGGAATATATGTCTGACCCTAACATTATAGATGATGGAGATGAGTTCATCTATGAGAGGGTGTTTAAGTCATGGGAAAACGAGTTAAACTAATAAGTTTACAATATCAGCAAGTGGCTCGTTGTATGTTCGTAAACCTTAGAGATGCCGACGAATGGAGAGAATAAGTTCGTATTGTAATTTTATTTCATGTTTTATCTTATATACTTGATGACCTTCTTGATAAATTTTCTCATTCAATATTGAAAATATAATGCATCCGCGCATAACAAAAAATGAAGTACAATTTCACATTAAGACAGTGAATTTAGACTTTGGGTGTCACAGGAGGTAAATATTATGTCCAAAGTTATTTATTAAATGATAAATGATTACATGCTCTAAAACTTATCTAATTAACTTATGTGATCCACAATATCAGTTGTTAAAAATGGGTGATGCCACATCAAGGATTACTAATCTCCCTAATGGATCCAATTTCATGTCACACGAGTTTAAGAAGTATCGACTAAATTGTTATGTATTGTCATTGAGGTTGTATGAGAAAAATACTTTGTTACAAAATAGCGACATTTCATATAAGTCTCTTACGTATTTCAGGGTGAGTGCCAAAGATAAAAATACCGTTGAAGCAAAAATGACTTACTATGGTGTAATTCAAAACATTTCTTAATTAGACTATATATATTTCAAAGAGGTTGAGTTTTACTATGATTGAGTAAGAGTTAAGGACAAAAATGCTTGTAAAGTCGATTAGGGAACCAATTTGATAATGATAGACTTATCCAAGTTGTAGAGCAAGGAACATATGAATGGTGAATTTAAAAAGCTCACGAAAGTGTTTTACTCGGAGTATATCAACAATGAACTGTGCTCATTCGTCTTCCACGTGCTAAAGCGTCTCACCAATAGCGTGGATGACTTGGAAGATCCTATCGAATATTAATTTATTTTGGATGACAAACCAAATTTGAAGCAATTTCTAATTACTTTACACGAGTAAAGTTATTTGGGTTGTAAAATGTACTGATGATTTTAATTTGTAATTTTAAGATGTAGTTTATTAAATGTAATGTGGATCTTAAAAATTAATTTATTATTCTTTAACTCTAAAGTTGGTTGTTATATTAAAACTCTGAAAAAGTGGCACGATGACATCACACGATACTAAATTGACTTGTAGAAATAACCAGTGCATTCGTGTGACTCACGGGGTGGAAATTTTGTAAGAAATTCCAAAATCCAAGACTTAAGCTTGAGAGTATGGATTTAGGCGGTGAAAATATAATTTAACATTAAACCTGACCAAAAAGAGGCACGATCCCATTACACGATACTAAACTAACTTGTAAAAATGACCGGTGCAGTAGTATGACTCACCTGGTGGGAATTTGGTAGGAAATTAAAAAATCCAATCCTTAAGCTTGAAACTAGGGAGTTAGAGGGTGAAAATGTAACTTAATATTAAAATTGCCGAAAAGAGGCACAATAACATCACACGACACTAAAATAACTTGTAGAAATAAACAGTGTAGTCGCGTGACTCACAGGGTGAGAATATGGTACGAAATTCAAAAATTCAAGCCTTAATGCGTTGGGGGTGAAAACAATATATAACAATAGAACTGCCAGAAAAGAGGGAGGATTATGACACATGTCACTATACTTACTTGTAGAAATAATCAGTGGAGTTGTGTGAGTATTTTCATTTGATTTTTATATTTCGATTGAGTATTTCCATTTGATTCACTAATGAAAATATGTGGGTGAAATAGTTTGGTGTTATTCAAATTCTTATATCTGGATTAAGTATTTTCATTTGATTTATGTTATATATTATGCAACTAAAATCTATTTTTTACAGAATATGTCCACATCAGTCCATCGAACCCCGAGAAAAAGCTGGGATGGGGGATAAGGGACCATTTTAAAAAAACCATAAAGTTCGGTAAGCATGGGAGCATAGTTGAAAACAAGACACCTTTAATGATGAGGTTGTTAGAGTTAATGAAATTAATAATTGGCACTGGGTACGAATTTTGGAGGAATGTGCTCGGTGAGCTAAAGATGGCCATTTGGGGGGCCTTAGAGGTATGAAAATCTCAATATTTCATATAAATATTTTACTTTCATATAATATTTTATTGTACGTTTGTTTAATGTTAATTCACTAACTTTCTTATATTACGTGTTTGTTGGACATCGATAATTCAACTTGTCACCAGATATGAGAGACAATATATTGGATAGTGTGCATAAGTAGTGGAAGACATAGAAGAAGAACATGGAAGCCTGCTAATTGGGGAGGGACTAAGAGTTTGTACTGAGGTGTAAGGACACCATCCCAGAGAAGGAGACAATCACAGTGGACAATCGGTAGAGGTTCATGGATTTTGAGGCGTCTAATAGACATTTTTCCACCTGTGGCTTGATGAGGACTAACCGATCAAAGAAGGTGGATGCGCACTACTTCGGGCCGATATCTTACGCGAAGGTGGAGAATTGAATGGTAAGTAAATTGCTTTAAATTACATTTTTATGATGGCAAGTAAATTTATTTAATTTGTTCACATTTTGCAGGAGTTTGGGAGTTCCGTAGATAGAAATAAACATAGGATCGACTCCTATATAAAGATTCAGTTGAAGAAGGGCGAGGATGCTAATCTGCAGGTCTCCGAGACTGTGGTAAGTTATATTGAAATTATATTGTCAATTTCAGTAATTTATTGTCAATAATTGAAATTACCCTTTTATATTGTTTCAAGATAGGATAAAGGCTATGTATAACAACTAGAGTGATACCGATAAGGCATATCTAAGTACGGATGTACTAAACCAAATTTTGGGCTAAGATAGAAAAGATCATACTTGGGGTGTCAACTCCCGGATAGGAAAATCGAAAATTCTCAGCATTACTTGCAGTAACAGTGGGTTGTCCCCCAAGGTCAACACATACAAAGCAAAAATAAACTTGAATTGAAAAAAATCCAACAAACGATGAACTAGATGTTCTAATGGTTTAAACGTGTAGTCACAGATATGGGTAATGGGAAGGGGAAGGCAAAAAACAAAGGAAATGGTAAGGAGAAGGTTGGTGAGGGGACCACTACTCCATCCCCCTCACCGATGATGGCTGACTCATCATCCCCTAATGGTATATACTATCCGTGAATCCATTTGAGTTTGCTAATGAGAGAGTTAATATATCGATAAGCGTAGAGGCAACCAAACTGCTAAGGGAGTGAAGGATACGAGTATTACTCTGGGTAGTATCTTACACAACCGTTCACTATAACCTCATGAGTCCCGGGTCATGGTTACTGTAATTTTTCCAAAGAAATATCGACTTATTGCCTCGATCCTTATTGAGCTTTTGTAGGATTTATTTTTGATAAAACATGAGTTGATGTAATTAAACCTGCGTATTTTAGTTTTGACGTAATTAACTTGAATTATATATAATTTAGTTTGATCTATGTAATTGGCGTATTTGGTTTTTATTTCTTTATTTTTTATATATTATATTTTTGTTTGTGTCGTTATTTGGGTTTAACAAAAACAGGCCATTTTTAAGTAGGTTTTCTACTAGGCAATATCTACTTTCCAATAATTTTTTTTTGGTCTACAGTTTTTTCACGTTCCTAAACTAAGACAAGACCATGAGAACACTATGGCTTATTACGATCAAGGACTATGACTTGTTTGGTATTATTACAGTCCTTAACTGTGATAAGACCATCACGATCAAGGACCGTGATGGGACTGTGACGGGACTGTGAAAAAGTCATTATTGTCACGGTCCATAACTGTGACAAGGCTTGGTCACCCCCTTAGTGACTGATATCCTCAATGTAAAAATTACTGTGACAAAAGGGAGTTATCATGATCATTGATCATGACACTGGGAGTTGTCATGCCTTGAATTGTCACATTCCTTGAACATGTTTACTCCCTTTTGTCACAATTAAGGACCGTGACAAGACAACTATTTTAGTGTAGTGTATATTTGTGTTATTCACACTAAGTAATTAATTGGTAATTTAGAAATAATGTTTTTTGCAATACCATTATATAGGGCCCCCTCACTTCTATGATGAAGTATCTGGGGTTTGTGTCCTCTATATGCGTCTATTGGGACTTCATTTTGTTTCTCAAGTTTGTTTTGCCTATTTTTATCAACTTAAGTCTTTTTTTGGAAAGGAGTGATGGGGTGTTTAATTGTCATTTTTTTCTCTCTCTTTCAATTAACCCCTTTTCAAGGTTTTCTTACAGTGTAGATGGTGGATTAAGACAATTTTGGTTTTATAGATTTGAGAAGTCAAATAATATACAAGTAACTTTTTTTACGCGATAAATCATACTTAAGTTTAGAATTTTATTTCCAAAACTAATTGAGTGCGTGGAATTTATTGTTTTGTTTGTTGAGGGAGCATCCCCTATTTTGTAAGAAAAATATTTGTTCCTATGGCACCTCGTAATATCTATAACTAGATTGTTCAGTTCTAAATATGATTAGTACGAGAGTCAAAACAATTTGTAGTCTTCTAAGTATGACTAAAATAAATTAAAACAATAACATGCTAACAATGATAGAGTAAAACAGGTGACAATAAATCCTAATACCAAAAACCCAAATCATAATAGATTAACTCCACTCTGGAATAAAAACTATCTCAACAATAAAATATCTAACTCTGAATATAAATAACTGACTCCAACATATATAAATCCCAAAACAAAAATCTGACTCAAGAGATTCTAAAATGGAAAACTAAGTACTGAAAGGAATGTAATAAATAAAGGTGATCACATAAGCTCGCCAGTTACATCCTAGAGTAGAAAGATAGAACTAAAAATAAAATTCTAGAAAGATTAGGGATGAGGCGGTTGTTGCTGTATAAAACTTGAAAAATAATTCCACAAATACGATTAAACCTAACAAGTATACAATGAGTAGGAATGTAACTAAATTTGGGTCATAACAATAATAATGCATCTTCCTCCCGTCTTTGAGTTATTTTTAAGTTAGTGTGTCCCAAACAACCTAAATATAGCATACAGGCCTAATTCTAAACCCAAGTGAACCCATGTTAGTTACATAATTATATTTCTTCTCAAGTATTCATTATTTACATGGTTCCAAACCCTAAGTGAATCCCTGTTAGTTATATAATTATTTAATTATACCTTTTCTAAATATAACAACATTACATTCATATATTCACAAGTTTTAGATGATTAAATTTTGGATTGATGATCTAATATCATATTATAAGATATGAACCCAAAGTTCATGGTTCAAACAAAGTTTATCGAATTCGTTCATAGATTCAATTTAATGACTAAAGAAAGATTAGTGGTTTTACATATCATCATCATTATAGTTTATATCTATTGTTATTACAAGCAGATTACAAGATTTCATGATTCAATTAAAGGATTTAACATTAAAACTACACTAGTTCATTAATATATGATTAAGGCTTAAACATACAATTAATCTAATAAAGAAATTATGTTATAATATGATTAAAATAATATTTTCATAGGATAAGTTTCGATTCCAATGAACTACTATTACTCTAAAACAAATTTAATTAAATTCTAAATCAAAGTAAACTTGCATATGACCAATTGTACGAATTGTGTCCCAAATCCTCAATCTCTTCAACCTCCTATTGTTCTTTCAACCTCGTTAGATGCTAGGGTTATTCTATCAGGTGATATGAGTTTTTAGGTTATATAAATTAAAGTTTATAATTCCAAAATTAAGCATAGGCCCAAAAATAACATTTACCCAATGTGCTCAATACATGCTCCAATTGGCTCCAACTTAGTCCAAACCATATACTAGCCCTATAGACTAAAATTCCACCATTTTAAGCTAAAAATGGACTTTGTAAATGTCCTAAAAGTAAGTACTAACAGAGAACATAATTTACTAATTAAATATCTCATTAACTTAATTATTAGCCGGTATGAGTCGATTAAGTTAAAACTTAATTATTAATTAGTTATGTGTGGCTCGACATTATAAGAAACTACTTCAGGATCGATAAAAATCAATTCTGAGGGAATTATCCAAACAAAAAAACCCGAAACATAGCCCTTGACCATTCTATAGTCGCCCATAACTAAGTCACTTAAGTATTTACTTAGTGAATTTCAGTATATCATGTCGATTTCTAGAGAATGTGAATTCATGTAGTGAATATAAGAATCACATAACAATACTTATAAATTTACTAAGTGACATATGACATGTCATGATAATCAAATAAATAAATAAATGAACAATTAAATAAGTTCAAGGAAAATTTGGGGTATTTCATTCATCCTCCCTAAATGAGGAATATCGTCCTCGAAATTTCACTTTTTTGTACCTGACTCGAGGATCTTAAGAGACCTCTCTCGCATGTCGTCCTTTTTTCCCCACATAGACTCATTCTCACTACTGGACTCTAACTAACATAATGGCCTTTGATCTCAGAGTTTTCTCTCTCTGCTTAAGAATGTGCTGGGGTTGTTCCTTGTAACTCGCATCTGGCTGTAGATCAATCTCGTCGAGGTTGATGTGTTGGTGTGCTAACCCATACCTCAAGAACTTCCTTAGCATAGACACGTGGAAGACATCATGTAACCATTGAAGATGATCGCGTAAGGCTAAATGATACGCCAGCGGCCCCGCCTATCCAAGTTTGTTAAAGGACCTACATATTAGGGTGATAAGTTTCGCTTCGACTCAAATCTCATAAATCCATTCATTGAGGAGACTTTAAAAAGAACCTGATCCCCCATATGAAACTCCAAATTATTTTAGCATAACTCTTCTATCGACCTCGGGAAGTCTTCATACGCTCCTTGTTGAGCGTCTATTTCTTTGAGGTGTCCGGAATATAATTCGATCCGAATAGCCTGATATCCCCCATCCCCAGCCAATAACTCAAAGAATGACATCAACGCTCATACAATTCCTCATAAGGTTCCATAAAAATAGTCTGCTAGTGAATATTGTTATTAGAAAACTCCATGAGTGATTGATCCCAAATCCCCTTGAAATTCAAAGCACAACTCGTAGCATACCCTCTAAGATCTGGTTCACCCACTCAGTTTGACCATCCGCCTGAGGGTGGAATACAATACTCATATTCAATTGTGCCTCCATGGCATCTTAAAAACTTCCCCAGAATATGGAAGTGAAAGTGTTGTCCCTATTGAACACAATAACGTGCGGTACCCCGTGAAGACGGATAATTTTTAATATAATGAATTGGGCATACAACTGTGCAGTGTAGGCTATCTGCAATAGAAGACTATGATCAACCTTGGTCATTCTGTCGATAATGACCTAAATAGTATCATGTTACCTTTTGGACCTCAACAAGATAACTATATAGTCCATCGAGATACTCTCCCACTTCAACACCAAGATCTCCAATGACTGTAACTCACCAACTGGTCTCTGGTGCTCCACCTTTACTAATTAGAAGGTGGGATACTTAGACAGGAATAATGCTACATCTCTCTTCATACTAGCCCACCATTATTGCCTCCTCGTATCACGATACATCTTTTCATCCACAAGATGTACGGTGGACTATGAACCATGTGCCTTAGCCAAAATTATCTTCCGTAGGTCGAGACCCTCCATTATAACCAATATCCCTTGAAATCTCAGTCCTTTATGCATTTTCTTGTCAAAAGGAGTCCAAAGTCTGGGCCTGAATCATCCATGACACAATATCAGGTGTAACGGCTACAACTACCAAGTATGCCTCTGTTACATCCATGTTGCGCAAAGTACTCCACTTCCATTCCCAGAACGTAGATTAGTAATATTTGTGATCCACCCATAATGCTTTTAAACTAACAGTCTATCGATGACTCAAGGCATTTTCTATCATATTTGCCTTAATCGAATGATGTTGAATCGAGAAATAGTAGTCCTTTACAAAATCCAACCACCTCCTCTGGCACATGTTCATCTCCCATCGTGTGAAAAAGTACTGAAGATTCATATAGTCTGGGAACAATGTGAATATCTCACCCAATAGGTAATGTCTCCAAATACAAAGACAAAAACTATCGCAAATAACTCCAAATAATGAGTTGGGTAGTGGCCCTCGTAAGGATTAAGCTTGTGGGAAGCATAATCTATGGGCCTCTCCTTATGAATCAAAATTTTCCAATCCCTTTAAGAGATGCATCGGTGTATAACATATACTCCACTCTCCCCCGTGGTAAATCAAGTACAAGCGGTCACGAGTCTCTCTTATATCTCCTCAAAATCTCTCTCACAATCAACATCCCTAACAAATTATACTTTCTTCCAGGTGAAATGTGTCATTGGACAAACAATATTTAAGAACCTCTGAATGAACCTCTAGTAGTACCAGCTAACCTAAAGAAAACATGTCACTCGTTAGCATTGTGGGTTGACTTAACTCCATATCACGTCCAATACCTTGTTAGGATATAAAAAATCCCAACCTTCGTCAAAATATTGCCTAACAACTGAACAACCCTAAGCTAAAATCCACACTTGGATAACTTAGCGTAGAGTTTATGTTCTCGAAGTATCTGCAAAATTGTCTTCAGATGTTGCACGTGCTCCTACTTGGCCTGAGAATACACCAAAATGTCATCGATGAACACAATAAAAAACTGGTCCAGATAGGGTCTAAATACTCTCTTCATCAAATATGTGAACACTTCTAGCATGTTAGTCAACCCAAATGGAATGACTAGGAACTCGTAGGATCCATATCACGTCAGAAAGGATGGTTTTGGAATATCCTCCTCCTTAATTCGTAGCTGATGGTACCCTGAGCACAAGTCGATCTTTGAAAATAACGATGCGCCCCTCAAATGATGGAAAAAGTATTTGATATGTGTCAATGGATATTTATTTTGTATTGTGACCTTGTTTAGTTCCCGACAGTCTATACAAAGCCTCAGTGAACCATCCTTCTTCTTCACAAATAACATTAGATCTCTCTACAAAGACATACTCCTCCGTATGAACCCCTAATTCAAGAGCTATGAAATCTTCTCTTGTAACCCCCTCACCTATAATTGAGCCATTCGTTATGATTTACTTTCAATGTGCCTAGTGCCCAACACCATGTTTAAGTGCAGGTGGTAACCTCGGTACCTCATTAAAGACATCTTAAATGTCCTTGAATCCAGGTATTGAATTTAAAGATGCATTAACCTCCTCCAATGTACTCGCATTGATATAATATACGTGAGTGCTAGACCCACCCTCAAGCTAGTAATAGCTATAACAAACATCTCCTTCCCGAGAATGGAAAATGTGATAGCCTTCCCACTACAGCTAATCTGTGCGTGATACTATGCTAACCAATCTATACACAAAATGAAGTCACACATCCGCATATCCAAAATCAAAAGGTCAATCAAAAATCACAAACAACCAATCTCGACTACCACATCTCTACAAAATTGACGTAAGGTAGCTCCCCTACTTCTTGGGGTATCTACATGAATAAAGACGTCGATACTAATATCTAACAACCTCGAATTCACGACAAATGTTCTATTAAAAACATAGCGTGACACCCCCATGTAGAAAAAACTCATTCATAACTACCATGAACATAGAACATACCCTTTATGGCATGTGGCGACACCTTTTGATCCTGTTGATAGTCATTGAAGACGTCCATAGTGCAAATATGGTCGACCCTGGGCTAGGTCTCTAACAGTGGTGGAAATATTGGATACCGCAGTGTTGGTGGCTATGCCTGAAACTAAGGTGGGGCTGGTAAATCCTGTTGTTACCTTTGCTAAAAATGGCCCTAACCGGCCTGATTGCCCCTAAGGAATCTCCTGAAAGAATGGCTCTTCTCACCATATATGAAACATGAACCTCCAAAGGGTGGCCTTATTATCCCTAGCCCTGGGGTTAGTCCTTCTCACCCTAACCCTTTCAGCCCTGACCCCTCTATTCATGGACCTGCTGGACCTAATGTTGTTAGCCATGATGCTGCAGCCCTGATGGCCTGGCGAAATCTGTTCCTAACGGTGTTGATCTTTCAAGACTTAGAACCTCTTAGGGGGATGATCGACCCTGTGGTGGTCCCTTATACTACTTTGAGACTCCCTAATCTCAGGATGACTCACTGCTCCCCCAAGTCTTTGAGCCTCGATCGGTCCCAAGCTTCTCCTTTTTAAGAGCCTTATCTCTTTGAAAGTCACGGTAGTCCTCGCAATTGAGCAAAGCGTCATTAACTATCTGAATATGTATAATGAAGGGCAGGCTACTAAGAAAAACCAACTTAATCGTCCAAGTGAGGCCCCTAATGAAATGAACTATCTTATTTGCCTCCATATTAACCTCCCCAGGGTAAATAAAGAAAGGCAGATGAAGTCCTTCTCGTACTCTACCACTATACGATCCTCCTATAGTAGTCTCAAAAAATTCATCGTCATGCTTACTCGAAGATCTAGTGGGAAATACTTTCCCTTAAAATTTTCCTAGAACTTCCAAATGGTTATCCTTGACCTCTTTGCATTTGTGGTGACTGTCTCCCACCACTAAAGGGAATTTCCTACTAGCTAGAAACTATTTGTACATCTGAGCACTCTGCCAAACATCCGTAGTTGCCTTTTGATGTCTCATCTGCACTCTTGGGAGACGATAAGATTTTTATAAACATTAAACTCTAGAAGAATGATTTTATTATAGGCACTCCTAGCTCTTTCCCATTTATAAGAGCATGAGGGATAAGTGAAACCACATGTGGTGGTGGTGGTTTTTCTTGGTGCATGGTAGCCATAGTGGAAATTAGCGTTTGAGCTATAATGATTTCCAAGTTTGTCGATGCTAGTGCTGGCACCTGCCTTTATGGATGGGGCTATAATTATGATGCTCTGAATCGGAAGTGACAGCATGTCGACAACGTTGGGCTCCTCTCCTAGTGTTCACCATCTGAAAGATGATAAAAATCTTATCAGTAATGTTCGAGATAAGAATACGAAATCCTAAATAGTTTAGATCTAAAGTATCAAAGAATGCAACGCAAAAAAGCGATGGACGTACTCAAATCCTAGGAAACTAGAATCTAGAATGCTCTGATACCAACTATCACACCCATAAAATACATAACTCTATTGATCAATTCTAATTATAAATAATTTGAGAGTCAAAACAATTTATATCATTCTAAAAATGACTGAAATAAAATAAAATAATAACATGATGACGGTGATAAAGTAAAATAATACACAATGAATATCTGATACCAAAACCTAAATCATAATAGATTAACTCCACTCTCGAATAAAAAATATCTCAATAATAGAATATCGAACTATGAATATAAATAACTATCTCCAGCATAAAAAAAATCCAAATAAAATAATTCGACTCTATAGATACTGAAATGGAGGTCTAATTACTGAATGGAATTCGATAAATAAAGGTGAGCACGTTGGCACAACACCTACATCCTAAAGTAAAAAGCAGGAACTGGAAATGAAATTCTAAAAAGATCAGGGTTGAGGCGGTTTTTGCTGCCTACGACTAGAAAATAGTTTCACAAACATGATTAAATCTAGCAAGTCTATAATGAGTAAAAATCTCTATATACTATAAAATGCAAAACAAGACATTTATGAGCATTTAAGACTTCTCCTCATTGAGAGTGTCCACGTGACACTCTATATTTTATACTTCTATAAAATACTATACAAACAATTTAATAGATGCATTGAACTATTGAGCTTTCTCTCTCTCTCCTTCAATTTAATCCATCTACGAAACCAAGTCAAAAGCAATTAAGAATGATACATTTCTTTCGTCCCAATATATAAACATTATTTTTAACTGCTGCCAATCACCATGGTCATCACCATAGACTTCCCCAAAGACCCCAAACCTTCTCCTGAACAAAGGGTTGCACATATGTTAAATCGTCGTCAAAGTTCTCGGCAGGTAATTTCCTTCTTTTCTTTCGTTGATTAATTTGTTAGTTAAGATTAGTAGGGTTTGGAGGTTCCCCACTATTGATAAACCATTTGCTTTCTCTCTTTTTTGGGTTATTGTTTTAACACTGTTTTTTATAACCATTAAATTATATAAAAGCAATGTTTTTCTATAAAAAACAGTTTATAATTGTTAAAAAGTTCTTTTATAAACTGTTTTTTTAACTTTTCTATAAAATTAAGTTTTTACATAAAACGTTAAAAACATTAAAAAAAGTTGATATAAAAACGTTGAAAACACTATATTTAGCTGCTTTTTTATAAACGTTAAAAAATAGTTTATATAAACCACTATTTTTTTTTAAAACACTGCTTTTAAAAACGTTACAAAACACTGATTTTTTAATTGCTTTTTACAAACGGTCAAAAACATTTTATATAAAAACGCTTTTTTTTAAACACTGTTTACTAAAAACATTAAAAACACTCTTTTTAATAAACTTAAAAAAATATTTTATATAAAAAAACTTTAAAAAAAAAAACAGTTTATATAAAAATAATGTTTTAAGACTTCTCCTCATTGAGAGTGTCCACGTGACACTCTATATTTTATACTTCTATAAAATACTATACAAACAATTTAATAGATGCATTGAACTATTGAGCTTTCTCTCTCTCTCCTTCAATTTAATCCATCTACGAAACCAAGTCAAAAGCAATTAAGAATGATACATTTCTTTCGTCCCAATATATAAACATTATTTTTAACTGCTGCCAATCACCATGGTCATCACCATAGACTTCCCCAAAGACCCCAAACCTTCTCCTGAACAAAGGGTTGCACATATGTTAAATCGTCGTCAAAGTTCTCGGCATGTAATTTCCTTCTTTTCTTTCGTTGATTAATTTGTTAGTTAAGATTAGTAGGGTTTGGAGGTTCCCCACTATTGATAAACCATTTGCTTTCTCTCTTTTTTGGGTTATTGTTTTAACACTGTTTTTTATAACCATTAAATTATATAAAAGCAATGTTTTTCTATAAAAAACAGTTTATAATTGTTAAAAAGTTCTTTTATAAACTGTTTTTTTAACTTTTCTATAAAATTAATTTTTTACATAAAACGTTAAAAACATTAAAAAAAGTTGATATAAAAACGTTGAAAACACTATATTTAGCTGCTTTTTTATAAACGTTAAAAAATAGTTTATATAAACCACTATTTTTTTTTAAAACACTGCTTTTAAAAACGTTACAAAACACTGATTTTTTAATTGCTTTTTACAAACGGTCAAAAACATTTTATATAAAAACGCTTTTTTTTAAACACTGTTTACTAAAAACATTAAAAACACTCTTTTTAATAAACTTAAAAAAATATTTTATATAAAAAAACTTAAAAAAAAAAAACAGTTTATATAAAAATAATGTTTTTAATTTTTTTTTTATCAACGTGAAATGTTTTTTTATAAAACTTTTTTAACGTTTTTTTTATAAATCAATTTTTTTTATAAACATGTTAAAAAGCAGTTTATATAATAACGTTGAAAAATACTGTTTTTTTAACGTTTTTAACATTTTATATGAAAACTGTTGATATAAAAAGTTGTTTTTAATAGTTTATAAAAACTTTTTTAACATTTTTGTTGTCTTTTTATAAAAAAAAATGATTTTATAAAAAACAGTTAAAAAGAGTTTATTAGAAAACCTTTTGATGTTTATAACTGTTTAAAAAAAAAAGAGTTTTTGTATAAGCAGTTTTTTAACGTATATAAAAAACCGTAAAAAAAATAGTGTTTTTTTAACCTTTTAAAAAAACAGTGTTTTTAACAAAAAGTGTTTTTATATAAACTATAAGAGATTTTCTCTCTCTTATCTCTCTTATTCTTACTTTCTCTCTTTTTTGGATTATTTTTTTAACACTTTTTTTAAACGTTAAAAAAACACTATTTTTTATAAACGTCAAAAAACAATTTATATAAAATCAATGTTTTTAAAAAAATCAGTTTATAATCGTTAAACGGTTGTTTTATAAACAATTTTTATAAAATTATTTTTTTACGTAAAACATTCAAAAACAGTTGATATAAAAATGTTAAAAACACTATTTTTTATAAATGTTAAAAAACTGTTTATATAAACCACTATTTTTTTAAGGAAAAAACATTGTTTTTAAAAAATGTTCAAAACACTGAATTTTTAACTCTTTTTTATAAACATTCAAAAACAGTTTTATAATTCTCTTTAAAAAAATGTTGTTTTTATATAAACCATTTTTTAATATTTTTTTAAAAGAGTTCTTTTTTTTAAGAACAATGTTTTTACATAATTTTTTTTTAACGTTTATACAAAAGCTATTAAAAAAACAGTGTTTTTAATGTTTTTATATTAAGTGTTTTTTACGTTTTTAATTTATTCATATAAAGAATTGGTTTTATGAAAAAAGTTGAAAACAATTTACAAAAAAACTTTTGACATTCATAAACTGTTTTTTTATAAGATTGTTTTTATATAAAGTTTTCTCAACGTTTATAAAAACAGTTAAAAACAATATTTTTTAATGTTTGTAAAAAAAAGTGCTAAAAAAAGTTTATAAAAAAACCTTTTGATTTTGTAAAACTTTTTGATTTAAAAAAAAATACTTAATAAAAAAAGTGTATAAAACTTTTTCATTTTATAAAACTTTCTCATTTTATAAAAAAGTGTTAGTAAAAAAACTTTTACTATTTAAAACAATAAGATATAATGTAAAATTTGTTTTAATACACTAATAAATACTTATACTAATAGGTAAAATAGTCTTTTTGATTGGAAAATGAGTCAACTGACCATCAAACTAGCTAACTAACGTTTTTTGTCGATTTTGAATCCCAAACGAGTAGAATGTAAACAAATGGAATAAAACTCTAAATAACTATTGGACCCCAAATAGTAAAAGATCCTTACAAAATTGACAAGGATCCATAGAATAGACTGTGATTTTGTTTAAGTAGAATGTGTTATGTGAAGATTGAAATAGTGTTTTTCTTAAGATAATTTCGATTGAATCTTTATATAGAAATGTGAGTTTAATTAGTTAGAAGCATATGATGTGAATTTAGTTAGTTAGAAGCATATGGTGTATGTTGCTCTATTTTAAAGGAAGTGAGGTATTCTTCCATGTTTAATAACATTGTTTTTTAAATAAAATATATAATATTCCTTTTTGGATTTTTCTCTTTTTATATTGTGATTGCACAATTATTTTTGTGCTTTGTTATAAGGTTTGATATTTTTATTTTGACTCATTTTCACATTTTTTTATACAAATTATACCCTTTATGCTTTATTTTCTTAACACACAAGTTCTAAATGTTTGTCATTTCTGTCTATCATGTCCATGATACTATTCATTATATTTTTCAAAAATTAGGGGTTAAAGTATAATTTATGTAAAGTTGATTAAGTGCCTAAGTAAAATATTTTGAAATAAATATATATATATATATATATATATATATATATGATAGTAATTATCGTGATTATATATGAGTGTCCATTTTCTCTCCATCTATTATTAATTAATACTTATATAATGTGTCAAATAGACATAAAAATATAATTATGTCTTAAATAAAAAAAGTATCTCGGTGTTTAGTGTATACTAATCATAGAACTACCATCTCTACTAAAAAATGTAAATATGTAGTTGATTTGTAATTTTAAAATAGAGGCATGTTCATATGTCCCAAATTTTTTATTCATTTTTTCATCTCATATTAACATTAGTTTAAATGTAATGATAATATTATTTATGTGGCATATATTTTACGAATAAAACTATACCACGCTCGCGCATCGCGCGGGGTTTAAAACTAGTGTAACTAAATTTGGGAGACAATAACAATAATGCATCATCCTTATGTATTTGAGTTGTTTTTAAGTCAACCCAACCCAAACAACCCAAATATGACATTCAAATCTAATCCCAAACCCAAGTAAGCCCATGTTACATAATTATATCTCTTCTAAAGTATTCATTATTTACATGGTTCCAAAATTTATTTGCAAAACCAAGTGAGTATGCACCACATACAAAACAGATGGTCTACGTTCAAGGCCATAGATAAAAGCATAAAGGCCTATCCTTACTGCCTTCGGGGATCACTTATGCATACTAGGTGTAGTTATAGGATGTCATAATCCCATAACCTCAAAGCATCAACCAAGGTAAATCACTACGCCTTCCTACCTGTCGTATATCCCCCCATACCCAAGGCTATATCAAGGACTCCCATGTTTTCCTCCATCGAGATACGAGTATGTCATTAATAGGATCAGGGTAATAAGACCACGGTAAATCCCGTATCAATTGTCGAGGTACACGAGCGGTCGAAATCATACACCCCACTAAATATCTCCTCGTACATCACCCACGAGCATATACACACACCCTTGGTATGCTTACATGTAAATAAAATAAATAGTTGTCCATCCTTCTCTAAGGATTACACCAGCAATGTCTTGAATCTTGGTTTAATCTATAATTATTTAAAAATTAAAAACCACAGAGATATAATGTCGTTGTAATGACACCCTGAAGTTATTCGAACCAAAAACACTTGTCATTCAAAATAGATGTCCTTTCTCGTTTGAACAAAAACTTAATGTCATTTGAACGAGGTTGACGCAAAGGTCATCTTCTCCCTTGTGCGAAAACAACCATAACCATTTCGAAACCTAAGTTCAAAGCCTTTAAACTTCATAATACACATCCTTCTTCTAATATAACATGTATAACAACGTTAGAAACATATATTCATAAGTTTTAGATGATTAAATATACAATTAATGATGTAATTTCGTATTATAAGCTTTGAACCCTATGTTAATGGATTAAACAAAGTTTATCAAATTTGTATACATATTCAACTCAATAACTAAATAAAGACGAGGGATTTTACATATTATCATCATTATAGTTCATATTTAATGTTATTACAATAAGATTATATGATTTTGTGATTCACTTAAAGTATTTAACATTAAAATTACATTAGTTCATCAATATGTGATTAAGGCTTAAACATGCTATTATTCTAATTATGAAATTGTGCTATAATATGATTAAAATCATATTTTTAAGGATTAAGTTCAGATTCCAATGAATTACTAATTTGTAACACACACTGAATTAAATATTTAATCAAAGTAAACTTGTCTATAACTGATTGTACGAATCGAGTCTTAAATCCTCAATCTCTTCAACCTCATGTTCTTCTTTTAACCTCCTTAGCTGCTAGGGTTATTTTTCTCAAGTGATATGAATTTTTAGGTTTTGTAAATAAAGTAATTAAAGGCTCTAATTCCAAAACTAAGCCTAGGCCCAAAAAGGCCTTTACCAAATGAGCCCAAAACATGCTTCATATGACCCAAAACTTGGCAAAAACCATATACTAACCCAACGAACTTAAATTCAACTATTTTAAGCTAAAAATGGACTTTCTAAATGTTCCATAAATTAATACTAATAGATAACATAATTTACAAATTAAATATCCGATCAACTTAATTATTCTTCGGTACGAGTCGATAAAGTTAAAACTTAATTATTTATTAGTTATGTATGACTCGGCATTATAAAAAACTACTTCACGAGTGGTGGGACCCTATACCGAGGGAATAATCCGAATAAGGAAACCTCAATACCTAGTCTATGACTATTCTATAACTGCCCATAATACTAAGTCACTTAATTATTTACTTAGTGAATTACTGTGGGTTGTGTCGATTTCTAAAGAATGTGAATTTATGTAACACATATACGAATCATATGATAATGCATATAAATCTATTAAATGACATATAACATGTCAAGATAATAAATTAATTAAATAAATAAACAATTAAATAAATTTAAGGAAAATATGGGGTATTACCACCCCACTATTAGTCAAACACTTTAATCGTTTACTATCATTCGGTAATTAACTTAACAATTTGGGGTATAAACCTAATATTTCAAAATCATAAGGGGCAACTCTAATTACTACAATTTTCTAATAATGAAAATTTATGTAATCCATGTACATATATTTTGGTTGGCATATTTATGTGCCAAAGAAATTAAGTCATGCATAGTAAAGTCAAACTGCTTAATTTTTCATAGAAATGTTATATGTATAGAGACTATTGTTCATTAGACATCTATGAATATTTAAACATTAAAGAATAAGATTTGTTCTTCTAAAAAATGTCAAACTGCTTAATTTTTCACATTAATACCTCTTGAGATCCCAGGGACGTTGAAGATGGAACTCGGCATGATGTGATAATCGTTTTAGTTGGCCGTTACGATATTCAATAACACATCATAGTCTTAAAGGACAGACTGAATGAATCATAACCTATGAATCAAATGGTTTTGTCCAAATGGAATAAAGCCAAATTAAAAATTTACTTGATTAGATATGTTCCCTTAAAAATCTCCCCCTTTGGCTATTCGGGGAACTCAGAAACAAAAACCTATAAAACGTCTAGATCTCTAAATATTCAATCCTAACCCCCAAAGGGGAAAAAATATATACACTTGATTAACACAAATGAAACTTAGACTTACACACTTGACACACCTTTCAAATGCAATGAGAATATAACAATATAATCCGTATATAAAAAAACAAAACTCCGCCTTTTTTAAATATCTCCCCCCTTGGAGTATGCATCCCCCTTAGGTTAGACTAATCCCCATGAGAATATTACTCCCCCTTTTTATTTGGGAATAGATAATGGATAAGGTACACAACATAACGAACTTGTCCCCCTAAATGAAACAGATGTCAATATAAAGGAAAATAAGCAATGCAATGGTGTGAAATGAAATGGAATGATAAACAAACTTGGCAACACAAGCACAAATAATCCAAAAAAATAATCAAATGATACCAATGTAAACAATGAGACAAAAGATACCAACGTGATCATATATAATGTCAATGTGATACAATTATGAAGCATATGACAAACATGGATTAAATACAACATAAAGATGCAAAACAAACATACTATATATATATATATATATATATATATATATATATATATATATATATATATATATATGTGTGTGTGTGTGTGTGTGTGTGTGTGTATAACAATAATGTAGAAGCATATATATGTATAAAGATCATACAAGACACAAAACAATAAGTTTTCCACACTCGTATGGCATAAATGTGTCGAAACCAAATGTGGTACAAAATGAAGGGGCGTGAACAAAAAAAAAAGGAAATATGTCCTCAACTACTCAAGATAGTCCAAGTATTTTTATTTGATCGCGTAGCCTCACATGATAAAAAAGTGAACTTGTAATGGAGAAACATGCACAATGCGCACTAGCCTAGAAAATATTTATGATTCTCAAATCCATAGCGTCAAACATTTAAGATTAACTAATATACATTGTGCAAACCCATTGATCTTTAACTTAACACCCGCAAAAATTCGCATATTCAATTTTTTGCTCTTTTCTTTTTGAAGACATCACAGTTTTATTATCAATGCTAAACTTATCCTTGGTATCTTTTCTTTTCTGTTCCCTCTCTTTTCTTTTAGGCTATTTCCAATGGTGGCCTTTCATGCAAAGGATATTTACTCCCTCTCTAGTCCATTCCATTGCACACTCATATTTGTTTTCAACCTACAAAAATTCTCATGACAATGGTTCTTACATGTACAAATCTCCCAATTAAAAAATATATGTGCATGACAAGATTGATAGGAGAACACCTCACTTATCTCATTCAACATAGGTATTTAAAATCCAAAAGAGCTCGTGAATATGTGTGTGGAGGCATATGCAAAGTGAATCCATTAAGAAAATAAAGTTCAAACAACTCCATGCATACATGATTAAGAACAATCCAAAGCATTGCAAACCATAATCAATTGTTCTAACCACATGGAAACATGGAATGAAAGGGATTCAAACACACCTACATGCCACACAAAATGTGTAAAACCAAACTACACAAAAAAATAAATTCTTTTTGAGTAACAATATTTTTATAGGTGGCTTAGTGTGTAGTGTTCACCCTGTCACATGGAGAATGCCGATTGAAGTGCTTTTATTAATTTGTGACACAAGTCCTTCTAAAAACTGCATGGAATGTGTGGACATTCTCTATACCTGCAATGCTATCAGGACACCCTCTTGTGTAGGTTTGAAATGATATAAATACCCATTATTATGAATTCATTGCATTCTTAGCTTTCTGATGTAATTTAGTGACCCTGTGAGGACGTGGGCATAAGGTAGACCCTTGGTGAGTATGAGTCTGACCCTATAAAGTCGACCCTTTTGGGAAGAAGGGCCTAAAATTTCCATTATATAGAGGAGACCATTTCTAGGATCATCAATTACCCATTAGGCTTCAATATTCTGAGTTTCTTTGACTATGATAAGAGGTTGGAGGATATAAGTTTACTGTTGGCTAGGGCCTAGGGTCAAGGATGTCCTCTAAAATTTTTAAGCTGAACCAATATTAGAGAAGGGTCAAAATAGGTCATTCAAGTGCTTAGATTAGACAAATACTGGTCAAGGGTCAAATAAGTCATCCAATTGCTTAGGCTGAACCAATACTAGCCAAAGGTCAAATAGGTCAACCAAATGATTAGGTTGAACAATATTGGGCGAGGGTTAAATAATAACTTGAAATTACCTAGGCCAAATTAATACTGGTCGATAGCCAAATAGGGTTTTGAAATATCCTGGGCCAAATCCCTTTAAATACGTAAGCTGCCCTAATATTATCCAAGGGTTGAACAAATTCTTTTAAATTATTGGGCTGACCTTATAGCTGTTAACTGCTTAGGGCTTATTAGATGTTGGTGGCCAATCCTTAATAATTCGAGTGTTGAGATAAGATCGACCTCAATTCGGCCAAACCTCAGGAGAGTTTGTAATTCATTTGTACGAATCCCGAACAAGTTTTATAAGTCGATGGTGAATCTCACTTAATGTTGTATAAAATTATAATGAAATCTCAGTTGGGGAAGTTGAATTAACTATGTCGATCCTCTTTGAGTTTGGTTGAGATTATTGAATTGAAGATGCCAAACCCGTTTCTGACCGAACCTATCATGGTTGAGTCTTAAGAAAGCTTGATGCTGGTTGAAATGTTCTAGTCGAACCTTAGATTGATCCACTTGGAGTTATAGCCAAAGAAATTCTAGTCTAATCTCAGATTTGGCGAGTTCTTTTAAATTGATGGTTGATGACCACGAGTGACTTATGAGAAATGTATGTTAGGCGTCCATTTTTTTCCTTGAGTCGTTTGCAATTACTAATGCTGGCCTTGTCACGTGTGGACTGACCAATATTTTCCCTATAAATAGGTTAGTTATCATTCATTTTTAACACTTTAAATTTTTACTCTCAAGTGAAAAATTTCTCTCTCGAGGATTACAAGAATTTTCATCCTGTTATTAGAGTTCTTCAACCTATTCTCATTTTTTGATAATATTTTTCATCCTTAGATATTTTTTGACAGTGATTTGTAGTTCATAACTATTTATCACACACCATTAAAATCATGAAGCACATTTAGGGCTTTCCTCATCACTGTTCTTGCTTTAGTTCTTCAAATTAACATTGTTTGATCTTTAAACTTGTAAAGTATATTATGTTCATGAATTTTTTAGTGCATATCTCCTTTGATGAATGGTTAAAAGATTTTTGGGATAATATAGCTAGGGAAACCTTTCATGCCGAGAGAGTAGCCTCTTGGTATTACTAGTTTGCCCCCCCCCCCCCTTGTCGGTCATTTATCCTCAAAATCCTCAACCTGATGGTTCTACCCCTCATGATCAAGAGGATTTAAATCTTATCTATAACTAGGTCAATATCCCATCATCGTCCTAATGGTTGCTCTGTCGAAAGCAATACTATGATTTTATACGGGGACTCCTTTGAGGCTACCATGGATAACATTCCTTCTCATGTTCCAATCCGCCGTTCGAAAAATAGTATAACATTAATCTTTTCTTTTAGGACCACTAGAAACATAGGGAACCTAACATGTCTTCCTCTTCTGGTTATTGATCCTTTCCTTTTGAGTCTTCATTATGTTCATACTTTGAGGCCTCATCTTCCTCTGACTCCGAGGCTATTGCTTGTGCGAGAGAACATGATGCTCAAGAGGTTATTAACTTATAGGAGTACAATGGGGAGTTAGAGCATACCTCCATTATAGATATTTCCACTGGTTATCCTCCTCTAAAAAATATATTGAGGAAAATACTTTTATTGATGATAATGTTTATACTATATACTTCTCGTGAGATCGACTTTATAGGAGTGTCATTGATAGGATGAAGTCTTCTATGCTTAGACACTTCTTCGACATAAAACCATCTATCACTAGTAGGGCTCCTGAGGAAGATAAGAGAGGCTATGATGTGAATAATGCCTCTAAGGTTACATTTTACGAATTTATGTTCCATCTACGGTGTCATATCCCTTTTCACAATTTCATTAGAGACATCTTATCTCATCTTGGGGTCGCTCCCACACAACTTGCCCCAAATTATTAGAGGATTATACTTGGTTCCCTCATAGCTTGGAAAAGCGTTCATGCTGAGATTATTACAGAGGAAATATTCAAGAGTGTACTCTCATATCCACTAAGAAGTTCCCTAGATATTACTTTTTGAGTTCTCGTAACCTAAGGCGTAGAATTGATAGGGTCTTAGAAACATCAAATCATAATTCAAAGATCAGATTCTTCTATGTTGGTGGATATTGAGAACTTTTTAATGTATAAGTTAAAGAAGGAATTGTGAGGGTCCCTCATGATTGGGGAAAACCTCATCTGAGCAGTACATTTATTTTTCCTTTATATTTTCATCATAGTCATTATTCATTTTACTATCGATACTAACGTTACAGATCAAGCCCGAGTCTGAGTGCTACGAACTAGAAATTGGTAGACGGTGTTATTAACGCTGGGATCAAGACCTTTAAGGAATTATCCCCACTTTCCAATCTTGAGGAGTTCGGCATCATATCTAAACCTTGTCCTTTAGAATAACTTCGTAAGTTTTCTCCCTCGTATCGTGTCTATTTTTTTAAAACTTTTTTACGTTGGATATCTAATTTTAGTTCTTACTTTGTGTAGACAAGCTCTCCGATCTATCTACTAAAGAGTGGGATATGATTATCCCTAAATATGTAAGAGACCATGTAATTAAGGCCGAGGCAAAACTGGAGGAACTAACTGAAAAAGAGAAGATGAAGGGAAATGATCCTGCTGGTGATAAACCATCTAACGAATTAGGTAAGGAAATAAGTCATTCTAAGAGAAATGAGACCATTCTAAGCCCTATTCGGCCGGTAATGTAGTAGAACCTCTCCTCGCCTAGGGACATTTTAAAATTTTATAGAGTGACTCCGATACCATTTTATGTAAATTCTATGGGGGCGTGTGATTTTCTGGTCGAAAACTTACACAATTGTGATAAGGGGTACTTTTCCAATCTTGATAGGGGGAATAGGGTTTTCTTTCCATTTATGAGGTTTTCTAGGTTAACCCCGTTCACCGACTTACTAATTTTTTAAGTTTTTCCTCGACTGTTAAAACTCCAGTCTATTCTTTTTTCGCATGGCATGATGTTGATGGTGGCTACCAATAATATACGAGGGTACTTTAGATTATAGATGTAGGCGCAACCCCTATTTGAGTATGGTAATGATAAGCTAATTTGGCCAAAGCTTTGGATTAATGATAGGGCATGAAGGCACAAACTTAATGAAGATAAAACTAAGTTTAAACTCACAAATCTCTCGTGTATAACTCAGAAAAGTAGTAATGAAACTTAGAAGTAACTTAACTAGAGGGAGAGAGAAGTAATCACCCTAGATACACCTTGGTAGGCAAGTAAAAAACACACTAAACACCCTCAAGAATCTCTGTGAAGCGGTAAAAGCTTCGTAATGAATGACAATGGTGAGTGGGTAAACCCTCTGGTTTGTAATAACTCTCTATGACGTATATTCTCTCCAGCAATAACTTCTGAACCCTCAAAAGATCGTCCCTCCTCAAAGGTGGTTGAGGTCCTTAAATATCCCCCCACACTACCCCCGAGGCAACTCAGTCATTAAAGACTATGAAAGACATCCCTCATACTTTATGTCACAACATTAGATACCTGATGCACTAGTTGTCTCCACATTATAAACATTAAATGCCAAGACACACCTTACGCCTAACCACTGTGTGTCAGGGGGATTTTGTCGCAGAGGTGGCTCACCAACTGCCTGACAGCCCCAAATACCACGGTGGTTTACTCAAGTGTAGGTCTGACAATGTTTAGCTGGCTAGTGACATCACCTACAGTGGATATGACATTAAGTAGAGGATTGTTTGGTTCTTAACTCAACGCCCGATGGAACTCCAAGCTACTCTGCCCGAATTTCCACGGTTAGGGTCCTTCGGTATTTTCACCAGGTGTATCTAAGATGGTCAGGACAAGCTTCAACGGTGCCTCACTTTTCAATCCTCCAAACCAGGTCCCTCTAAAGTTCCCACGGTGAGGTCATTCGATAAGCATGAAAGCTCTCCCAGGCCTTGCCAACCCTGGTCTCTCGCGAGTATCGTTTGACCTCACACTAAAACTCGTTACAACATTATAACCGTTATAGCTTGCAATCAACATAAACAAAAATACAATGTGACTAATACAGCAAGCTAAATTATGAGTTGCCACGTCGAGCTACCCCTCTGAGTTGCCACGCCTGAGCTGCTTCTGTTGCTTAATCTCGAACACTATTTCTAATTAGGGAATTATCCCTAATCTCAGGATTACCTTCATGCCCCTTCTACATTTTCCCCTTCGTGGAGAGATATGTGGAACAAGAAATGTCTGCACGAAACTTCTCAATCCGATGAACCCTCGCTGCGTGAAAAATTTTGGCCTCCTTTATTCGTTAGAACTGCAGCGTTATAATCTCCTAGAAAAAGTAAAATTCTCCCCGATGTACCTAAGCCTAAGCTCCATGACTTATTGGGGCATGGGCGAAGGGACATCGCCACTTTTTCCTTATGTTGAGCCTCAACTGTTGTAGCTTTATTATTTGAAATTCTACCGAAAGGCCTACTAACCTTCTCAAATACTAGTTTGGGCTCTTGCTAAGTCAAATTCTCCCTTGGAATGCTTCGCCATATTCGGAAAAGCAGAAATTCTCCCCGATGTAACTGAGTCACAAATTCTCAAATACTCGTTGGGATATTTTTTTTTCATTGGGAGAATTATTGGATATGTCTGACACCATTTTGGCGCCAAAACATAAACTTGGTTAGGAAGGCAACCCTTTCTATTCCCCAGACGTCACTTCGTATTCGACGTAGCGCTGTCTTTTCCACTGTCAAAAACACTTCCCGAAGTGCCACGTGTGCCTTTGAAATGATTATAGGTGGTTTGGCACGTTGGTGGGGGGGGGGGGGGGAACTCAAACGACAAGTAAAAAGGGTTTAAAAGTTTCAAACATCTCTCTATTTCAAACCTTTCTCTTCTTCTTCAAGCTTTCATATTTCCTCAGAGAGAGATCTTTGTGCAAGCTCTGTGCGACCTCCATTGTTTCCCCCTTCTTTGCTCAGCCTCCTGTTATCTTTTTCACCACCATCTGCGGTTGTGCCCCTCCCCATTCATTTCCAACTCTTCTTTTACCAGACCTTTTCGTACTTCGGTTGTCTGCAATGGTCTCTTTAAGCAAACCTGCCAATCCTGCCACCAGTGCTCCTCCTGCCGCCACCGGTGTCGCCGCCCCTTCTGCTGCCTTAATGATCGCTGCTCGTGAAGAACAGTTGCATTTGTACCGCCAGTCCCCCATTTTTGGCGAAGGTGATGACTTTGCTGGGTTTTGTAAGAGCTATATTTTTAACGCCAAGTATGATGCCCTGACGCTTGGTGATGAAGACGAGAGTTCTGATGAATGGGGATTTCTATCTCCCGAGGGGACTCTCAGATTTCGTCTTAAGCGAGGGGACTTCCCATGGTCCCACATTGATTTTGAAAGTCCTGGGGACTCTCCTGCTCACTTTGCTACTTGGAATTTCATATGTAGAGTTCCCACGTTGATACCCTCGCTAAGATTGGGCTTCATCGAGCCAAGTGGTTTGGTGAGTTCACTCTCTCTAAAAATAATGTGGCTCTTCCTGTTTTGGTATCTCGCTGGAATGTTACTACTCACACATTCATCACTGTATGGGGAGAGTTTATAATAACGTTGGAGGACGTGTGCGAGCTCTTAGGCCTTGAGGCAACAGGTCATAAGCCCTATTCCGATGAAGCCCTGGATGCCCAAGAAACTGCTGGTCGTTTGGAGATGGACCGTATATGCCGAAGGTGCATCGGTACTTCAAACAAAGCCACATTCACTCCCCTCATCAATAACTTATTCAAAGACCCTTTGGTCGGAAGTTCCTCCGAGGCCGCCCCTGGACAAGGTACATCGTTAGAGCTTCCTGCATATATCCTTGTCATCCTTTCTCGCTTCTTTTTAACGGTAAAACCCAACGACCAACCTCGGAGGGATCTCATCAACTTATCTCTCCGATTGGCCCGGGGTATCAAGCTCCCTCTGGCTGCAATCGCCTTGTGGTCCCTCTACACATGGCTTGATATAGTCTTTTTTTACATGGAGCGATCTTGGCGTCGCTACAACTTAGCCAATTTTTCCAACTGCGTTCTCCTGAAGGGTTTCCTTTATGTGCGCTTCCCGGTCGTGGCCGCCAAGACTAACCTTCCTCCCTCGGGAGAAATAATCCCACCCCCTCGCTCATTTGTTTACCACCAGAGGTAGAGTCAAAAGGAGTTGGCCTCCTTTATTAATGACTTTTCAAGTTTTGTAATGACGCCCTATGGGGAGGATATTTTTCTCCATACTTGTGATTTTTTCAAGCGTGGGGCAAGAGTGGTCCAACTAACCACTGTAGACCTCATTATCGAAGACCCCTCATTGGCCGTTGTGCTTCTTTTTTCGACTGGATACCTGCCCTCATACACCGAGTGGGGATATACTAGTGAATATTATAATCCCAACCAATGCAGCCGTCAATTTGGCTTTGATCAAGGGGCTCCTCGCCTGGTGCTTCAGTTATTTAACCCCAAGGTATCTTTTGGCGAGACATGTTCTCTATTCTCCTCGACGGATGCATGGGGAGTGAGTTCGACATTGGCTGGGCGAGTCACCATCCCTAGCATCACTAGGCAAGGGGACATGACCCCTCTGTTTGCCACAAAGTACTGGTCGAGGCAACTGGCCTAGATTGCTGAATTCATCGAGGGTCATCCCGCGTACGCCCCAGTTCTTTCTTTTTCTGCCTTGGAGCTGGGCCTGAAAGGCAATTCCGTTCTTAGGGTTGAGTTCCCTCTGAGTCAGACCCCCAAAGCACCTCCCATGGAACTTCCTCCATACTGCCCCATGATCCCTATTGCTACGCCCAAAGCAAAAGCCACTACGATCCCCAAACCATCTGTCCCCACGGCCAAAGCTACCACGGGAGAAGGGCCTTCTCAGCCACCTGCTAAGAATGATAAAGAAATCTAAGTCTAAGAAACCTAAGGCCCAAGGTCAAACGCAAACTCCATTAGAGGCATTCCCAATTGCCTCCGTTCCCCCTCCTATGTCTCTGAAACTAGCTGAAGAGCTGAGGAGGCGGGTAGAGGCCGAAGTAGCCCAAATAAATGCTGAATTCTAACAGCACGCAGTGGCCGTTCCTCCTCCGGGTGCATTTCCCAAAATTGTGGTTGATCCTAGTGAGCCCTCAGCAAAAAGAAGAAGAAGGTCGAAGGTGACTGAAAGTGGTGGTGCCACGGGCTCAAGAAGGAAGACACTGGGTACTAAGCCCCAGAAGAAACAGACATCTGTGCGACCTTCATCACCAGCTCCTTCTACCCCCTGCTTCTTCGCCGTCTTCACCAGTGGTTATATCCTCTCGTTCTCCCTCTGAATATGAGGTATATGTGCATTCTTTATTTCTCATTCTTCTTTTCTTGACACAACGTCCTTACTTATTGCCTGATATCTTTGGTGCAGGGAGATGAAGAAGTAAGGGTCAGTCATCCCAGTTCCCCCAGTCCCCCAGTGAGTCGTTTCGTGGGGGGACATTGCAGTACTCCTCCAACCACTGCCTCCCTTCCTCGTCCTTCTTTAATAAGTCTCACCTATTCACGCCATTCCTCCTCCCATCGGTCCAGGGATGCCACCACGGGTGTCGGTGAGATGTATGGCCAGCCTGAGGCAACTGTTCCAGTTTCCTCTGAGTTACCTTCAGAGCGGGAGTTCTCTCTGCCCCTGGTTGTGATCGAAGAGAGTGTCCCACAGGTAAATGTCTTTTCGATCCTTGCATCTTTTATTTGTCCCATCGGTTTATTCCTCAATTGTAACATGTTGGGCTATTTTAGGTGGAACTGGCATCGCTGATAGCCAACATTCTCCTTCCTCCTGTACTATTAAGACCCATTACTGCAGTTCCTCTCTTTAGTGCCATAACGGGGGTAAGCTAAATGCATTTCTGTCTCTTATCCCTTTGCGATTACTCCTTTTATCTAACATTTGTTTTTACATTTGTAGCTCTCTCCAAGTCTTTCTTCGCCTTTCTCGTTGAGTAGCCTTATCCCTTCTCAGGCCCAGGTTGGAGTAGCTGATCTAGCTGGGGCATCTCTCGAAGGTTCAACATCTCCTTCTGACGATGCGCCCGTGTTGGCCATAGTGCCCTATGCCGGTGAGGGAAGTGTTCCTACCTTTGAGGCTTCTACATCCAAGGGCTTCGTTGAGGCTGCTGAGGTAATGAGCCCGCCTCCCACAATTTCTAGCATTATGGTTCCCGTGGTGACTAACCCTCTCGCTCCTGCTGCTGCTAAGGAGGTACTTCTTTAATTTCTCTGTATTTCTCAGCTTCTCGAAATCCACCTGTATGGGTGACTTAATCAATGAAAACACTTGCTTAAGATTGTTTCATAAATTCAAACCTGTAACGGCGCCTTAAAAATGAAAAACATTTGTTAAGTTTTTTTTCACAAACTCCACACCTATAACGATGACTTAACAACGAAAACATTTGTTAAGATTTTCCATAAACTCCACCGATAACGGTGACTTAACAACGAAAAAACCTGTTAAGATTTTTTCACAAACTCCACCTATAACGGTGACTTAACAACGAAAACACTTGTTAAGATTTTTCCATAAACTCCACCTATAACGGTGACTTAACAACGAAAACACTTGTTAAGATTTTTTCACAAACTCCACCTATAACGGTGACTTAACAACGAAAACACTTGTTAAGATTTTTCCAGAAAATCCACCTATGACGGTGACTTAACAACGTAAACACTTGTTAAGATTTTTTCATAAACTCCACCTGTAACGGTGACTTAACAACACAAGAACTTGTTAAGATTTTTCCATAAACTCCACCTGAAATGGCGACTCAACAACGAAAACACTTGTTAAAATTTTTCCACAAACTCCACCTATAACGGTAACTTAATACCGAAAACACTTGTTAAGATTTTTCGTAAACTCATTATTTCTCCTGCATGTTCTCAGGTTGCTCGAGAGGACTCTCCACTAATTCCTTCGGCCATTGCCTCGCCACTTCGTGAACCTGTCTCATCCAAAGAGTCTTGCCATAATGATCAAGGTTCTACGACCGGTGCTGCGGCAGAAAGTGAGTCTGGGTGTGAGCTTTCCCCGCCTGACTTGGCTCCTCACACCTTCTGCCTAATAGTACTCCAGAGTTCTCCCCAAATATCTACTAATCATCATTTGGTCATCGAGCAACTTGTGAGTTATCATCCTGAAACCTTCACGGTGGACTGTCTTCGTTCCAACGTCTTAATTATGAGCTACCGGCTCCAAGGCATGGCCACCATTATTGCTGATATTTCCAACACTCCAACTACAAACATGACCAGGCCCCTCCTCAACCAGTTCTTGGGCTATCTGAGGGAGTTAGGTCATTTCGGGTTTCATTTTGACTGGCTCATCGCACATTTGAAGACTTTGAAAATCCAGCGGTTGGACAGCCAGAGGGATCTTTTACGAAAACATCAGGAGGGTCATTGGGCCGAGGAAGCCAAGCTGGTCGAGCTAGCACCTCTCCTCGAAGCTATTGACCAATAGGTGGAGGACCTCGAAGACGCTCTGCGTTTGGCGAAGCTAAAATGAGAAAAACTTCTTATCGAATGTATGTAAGCATAGACTAGGTTGGAAGTTTCCATTAATGCCCAAAGGTCTTGCTTAGAAGCTTCTTCGGGCCTTCCCGGAGATTTTTTCTCCTCCTCAGATTTGTGGTTCCTTTTGGGTCAATGAGTTTTTGTATATGTATTTTCCTTTCTTCTCATGTAATTTTTTGGGCGATAGTTCCTAATTTTGTAATACCCCGAAGTATATGAATGAAATCAATACTTATTCTCATGCCCTTTCTTGGTGTTATAGCTGTTTACATAGATTGTGGATTATGAAGCTCTGTAGTTCTTTCATCTCTACAAGAATTAAAATAAAGAGAACTTACATAAACAAAATGAACTTGTATATTCATATCAGTTAGATACATTGGTGACCCCAAATGTAATTGCTTACACATGATAAACCTTTAACCATTTGTTGTTAATCTTAAATGGCATGTCTTCTTCTATCTTAGAAATTAAGCAATAATCTGAGTCATGAGCTTCCTTTACTATGAAAGGTCCCTCCCAATTCGCTGCAAACTTAGGTAGAGGAATCCCCCTAATATGTTTAACTGCTACCTTTAATACGAGGTCTCCCTCCACGAATTTCCTTGGTCTCACCAAGTTATTATATGCCCTGGAGAGCTTCCTCGTATACATTTGAAAGTGTTGCATCGCATTATCCCTGTGTTCGTTCAACGCTTCCAACTGTACGTGTCTATGCTGAGGGAGCATGCTGCTTCGTAGAGCATATCGAGCCGAGGGAACCTCTAACTCTACCGGGAGAATTGCCTCAGCCCCATAAACATGAGAGAACGGCGTATACCCCGTAGGCTTCCTCTTAGTCATCCGATAGGCCCATAAAACGGCTGGTATCTTGTCATCCCACGATCCTAGGAAATCCTCCATCATTTTAGCCAAAATATTGACCAAAGTCTTGTTAGTTGCTTCGTCTCGACCGTTCCCCTTGGGGTATGCCACCGTCGAAGTGTGGTGGACAATGGAGTATTTGTCTATGAGCATCATTACCTCTGATTTGACGAAAGAGGTTTCGTTATCCGAAAGGATAACCTTTGGGATCCCAAAATGGCAAATAATGTATTCTTTAATGAAGTTTCTCACTACTCCTGCTGTTGCCCTTCTCAGTGGTATCGCCTCAGCCCACTTCGTGAAACACTCCGTTGCTACTAGGATCCATATCTTCCCCCTCGAAGGAGGGTGTATTGCCCCTACCAGGTCGAACGCCCAAGTGTGAAAAGGATAAGGCATTGCTAGGGAGTGTAAGTCCACTGACGGGGCATGGATCATATTTCCATGAAGCTGACAAGCCTCGTATTTTTGAATGAACTCAGCAGAATCTTTCTCCATCGTTAGCCAATAGTACCCCAAAGTCATTAACTGGTCATACAACTTGGTCTCTCCTATATGAGCTGGATCGTGCGCCTGTTTGAGAACCTCGGCCCCTTCTTCCTTCGTGATGCAATATAATGGTCTATTGAAGTACCCCCTTCGATAAAGCTACCCCTCTTGGATGTAGAATCTCGTGGCCCTTCACCGGAGTCCCACCGCATCAATTTTCTCTATTGGGACAACTCCATCTCTAATGAAGTCAATATAGGGTTGTCTCTAGTCAGGCTGAGTCTCTACGAAATGACATTCTGCTGTCTCGAAGAACAACTGGCATTTATCGCACCTCCGTTGTAACTCGGATGCATTCTGCTTCATGCCAGGCCAGAAATACCCTTCCTTTTGAATTCTTCTGTAAAGGGGGATCTAAGTCATTTCGCAGTGTTCTTTGTGCATTTTCTTCAATCTCTGCCCTGCTTCTTCTGGGCCGATGCACCTTGACAGCCATCCTCCCGCGTTTCTCAAGTAAAGGTTTCCCTGGTTTGTAAACTACTGGGCCAATTCTTTGAGCCCCATCGTTCCTTCACCAGATTTTATTTGTCTCTTAATCTCTCCTCTCCAATCTGCATCCTCCTCCATTGACATAATTGACTGCACCATCGAAGGAGCTGTTCTTCGTTGGATCACGATGGTAGTTGTATCGCTTCTCATGATCATCTTCTGGGCAATGGTGGCATAGGCGTCTGGATGTCGGCTCATCATTATAGGATGCCTTTTGACTTTGGTTTGATGGAACTGACAAAGAAGTCTCTAAATGACTATTCTATATGGCGCCAAGCCCATATGTTTCAATGCGTACTCCCCATTTACTTACTAAACCACCAAGTTTGAATCCCCCTTGATGCAGAGTGAACGAATCCCTCTTCGAAGAGCCTCTATGAAAAGGCTAACAATTTCGAACACACTAAAAATATAGTAATTTCCTTTTGTATAAACTCGATGCGGAAGCGTAAGATGGTTCACAAAACAAACAAATCCAAGATTTTAATTATCTTAAACAAAGTGAGAATTAACGAAACAATCAAAAGAATTAATTTTCACTTAAACCAATTAAATAATCCAATGCAAGTCCTAGAATTTGCCTAAGTCATAATTAACAATTATCCAAAGTTAGGCGAAACCAATTTTAGCAAAAGACTTGAATAAACCAAATTTACCCAATATTTAATTTAAGTTCAAATTAAAATGAGTGTGACAATTTAAACCGAATTTTATCTTGAAATTATTCTAAGCATGCGTTCTAAGTTATGATGCAAGATAAAATAAACAATATCACACTACGCCGCGATGTACGAGGAAAAACCCAAGACGGGAAAAAACCTCGGACGGCCCTAGCCACAAATCCACTAGATACGGAATTACAAGTACAAGACAGATAGACTTACAACGACTGACTCGATCCCTCTCAAGCCTCGACGCTTCTTCTTGTAGACACCTCTTCCTAGCGGATAACCTTGGAACACCACCTAAGTCTCGGAATCCACCGATAGGGCTTTCCATGGTCACCGTCACCCGAGCAAGGATCCTTTCTCCAAGTGGGTAGAATCACAACAAAAAGTCTTCTTCTTTGATGGATGTAGAAGCAAACCAAAACTTCTCTTCTTGAATTCGGTAGAGATAAACCGGTGCCAAACTCCAAGCAATTGATATGTATAAAAGAACTTGGAATAAACAAACTTGGGTGTAAACTAGAGTGGTATATGAATTTCTCTTTGAAAATTAACACTCAAAACATGAACATTTTCCTAAACAATTTTTGCTCTCAAACTCTCTCTAAGAGATAAACTAGATTGGAAAAGTTAAGTTGGAAAATGTGATTCCCGTCCTTCATAAAGTCTAAAAAAATCAGTTAAGAAACAAGTGGGAAAGTGTGTTAAAAACTGCCAAAAATTGCCAAAAACTGTTCCCGCCTAGCAATTCGTTCGAACGACATTTCGTTCGAACGAACTCTCGTTCGAACGAGACTTCTAACGACGCACCAGTATGGACTTCGTTAGAATCTCGTTAGAAACCTCGTTAGAACGAACAATCTCGTTCGAACGACATTTCGAACGATGGACCAGTTTAGACTCGTTGGCAAACTCGTTCGAACGAAACCTGGTTCGAACGAAAAACTCGTTCGAACGACATTTCGAACGACTTCCAGAATTTTTATAAAATTCGATTTTGGCCCAGAAACTTTATATACTTTATTTTAAAGTTCTAATTAAATTTTTCTGAAAGTAAAACATAGTTTTTATTAAACCTAACACCCAATAAACTGTGTTCCAAGCTCCTATATATATATATATATAATTGCATTCATACCTTAGGAGCATGGAACCATAGTTGATGACGTAGAAACGAGGCACGCAAACCGAAATATTTGATGAAGCTTTATACTCTTTGCCGCTACGTCTTCAACAAACACTTCATAGGCTTGAGAGTATTACAATGACATACTATCCTATGAATAAATGTTTTTGTCCGGAATTGAGCCAACACAATACATGGACTCAATTGGAAATTTGTGTCCTTACAAATCTCCCCCTTTGGCTATTCCGGGACAAAAACCAAAACAAAAATCCTAAAGGGCCGTCAAGCTCTACTAGACTCAAAACATAACATTAACCCACCCAGACTTGACTCAACCCAAGGATTAAACACTTTGCCTTTTAAGGATGCCACTTTAGAAGAATACCTGCACACTTAAGCAAACTCATCAAATGCATAGGGAATATCAAAGTATTAAATGCAATTAATTAATTACTCCCCCTAAATTAATTCTCCCCTTTATCAAACACATGACCTACTTAGAAAGACGTCTCTCCCTAAGATAAATCTCCCCCAAACTTGGATACGATAATAATAGGATTAGATACCATTTCTCCCCCTATCATCATTCTCCCCCGTTTTGTTCAGGAATAGGCAAAGCATAAAGAACTAATAAACATAAAAGCATGTTTAAGCTTAAAGTGTTAAGACATTAAAGCACATGGGCAATAAAAGTAAGGCAAAGACAAACAAATATCATATATATATAAACTAGAAATATACCAATGAAGTACATGCATATATATATAGATATAAACACACACATGACACAAAATACAATAAGTTTGCACACTCGTATGGCAAAAATGTGTCATATGAAAACGGAAGTGTAGGGGTGTGAACTAGCAACAATTAAATTTAGACCCAAACACTTAATAAACATTCACGGAGTTCTCATTTGATTGCAAACTTCATCACATTTAAATAGAACCTCATGTGACAATATAAAGATTGAACTCAATGAACAAACATACACAATGCATACAAGCCTAGCATGATGATGATTCTACAAACCAAATAGAGTCATGGCATTAAAGACAACTAGGATAAACGGACATTGTGCAAACCGTTGACATACCATCCAATTCTCCCTCAATAAGCATATATATTCTTTTGTTTTTAAATGAATATATCAAACAAACATAGGCCTTGGCAATTGTTTTGTTTTTAATGCCAAATATTCTGTTTTTAGGCCTTTGGATCATGTATTTCTTTTAGATCCAATAAACGGTGGCTTACTATCGCAAAGGATTTAATTCATCCTTTCGGAGCCCTTCCCCGTGCATATTTAGTTATCATGTTTTCATTTTCACACAAATCTCACATGCAACGGATTTTGACATGCACTTGTCCTCCTAGCTCATAGATATGTAGATGACTAGATTGGTAGGAGAACACCTCAACAAGCTCAAATATAACATGTGACATTAAGATTTCAAAAGAGCTCGTGCATGTGTGAAAAGAGGCATATAAAAATAGAATCCATTTAATCAATACAAAATCCAACTACTCCATAAAATATGGTAAAGAACATTTTAAGGATTGAAAATCTAAACCAAAAGTTCTAGCCACGTGGGAGCGTAAAAGATGGGATTCAAACACAAATATATGCCACATAAAGTGTGTCAAACAAAAATACACACAAAAAAAATCTTTTTGAGTTTTTAACATTTTTAATCAAAAATAAATATTTACACAAAAGGACAAACAAAAATCATTTGTATTTTTCATTAAACTCAAAAGAAACAGATAAAACACAAGTGATAAACAAAAATCTTTTTATATTTTTCAATAAATTCAAACACCAAATATAATACAAAAAGATAAACAAGTCATAATTTCTAGCATATGATATGAAATGAGGCAATGACTAGAAAATGACTAAACAAGCATACATTTAGCATGTGAATATAGCATGAAGTACAAACGCTAAAGTGTGCATAACACTAACACATTCATCCTTTAGATTTAGCAAGGGAGGAAGCATGTGAAAGTAAATGAGAATCAAAAACCCTATTTTGCAAGGCAACCAAGTCGGATTTCCTAACCCAAATTAATAAAGAATGACTATCTTGGGGTGTTGGAATGTTAACTACCGTGGTTACTTTACTATGGAATTTTCTAGGAATTCGTTTAAGATCAAAACAAAATTTCCTAAGATGATTTTTTCGACCACAATGTGTACAAGCTAAAACATGTCGAAAAGATTTACTTAAGGAGTGATCTTTGAATGCATTCCTAGCAGATTCTCCTAAAACATTGGTCTTGTCTTTATGAGAAGATTCATTACAAGTATTGAAGCCTAAACCACAAGTGTCATTTTTAATTTGGACCGTTCCTAACATTTTATCTAGTTTTTCCGAACGACACTCCAAATCAAATTTGACATTACTAGAATTTAATTTATTTTCCAATTCTAAAATGTTAGATTCTAATAAAACATTTCGCTCTTCAAAAGCAAGAAGCTCCTTTTTCAAGGATTCCATTAAACCCCTAAGGCTATCTCTTTCGCCTTCTACATATTCAAGCTTCTCTTGAAGAGTCCTCTCACGCGTTCTAAGGTCTTCTATTAAAGCATTTTTATCAATGACCTCGACACGCTCTCTTAAACAAGCTTCTAACTTCAAATTAGCTCTTTTCAATTTAATAGATTCTTTATAAAGTTCTTGAAAAGCATTTTGAAGTTCACTCACATTAACCTCTTCTTCATTTTCACTCTCTCTTTCTTCTCCACTCTCACTATCATAAAAAACAAGAGAATCATGAACAATGACCTTGGAAGTGGCATGTGCTATCATTTCATCAATCGATGAGTTCTCACTATCACTCACATGACTAGCCATAAAAGCCACAAAATTTTTCTTAGTGGGGGAATCGGGCTTCTCTTCCTTATCACTATCACTAAGGGTCGCATTATATGAAATGGGTCGCTTACCCTCTTTCCTTAGTTTAGTGGGGCACTCATAAGCCCTATGGCCATAACCTTCACAACCGAAACACTTATTAGACTCGTCCCTATCTAAATTTTCATTACTAGGTTTAGGGATCTTCTCGGCTTTAGAAATCTTCTCGCCTTTGTCATGCTTAGAAGATTCAAATTTCTTAAAATCATTTTTGAATTTATCTTTGTTAATTTTAAGAAATTTTCTAAATTTGCGAGCAAATAGAGCCATGTCTTCCGAGTCGCTATCACTATCACTCTCTACTACTTGTTTGACCTATTTTCGGGCTTTTAAAGCAACGCCCTTTTCGATTTTCTTTTCAGTTTTAGAGGAAAACATATCCAGTTCATAGGTTTGTAAATCACCTACAAGCTCTTCTAATTTCGTAGAGGCTAAAGTGGGTAAAGAATTTAACATGGTCACCTTTGGAATAAATCTATCTGGTAGGGACCTTAAAATTTTCTTTACAACACGGTCTTCAGGTATTTTCTCTCCCAAGTTAAAATATGAATTAACAATATCAGAAAGTCTAGCATAAGATTCATCAAAAGTTTCTTTTTCATTCATTTTGATAGTTTCAAATTGAGTGGTGACGTTTTGGAGTTTTGAAGCTTTAACGACACTAGTTCCTTCATGAGTTAATTGTAAAATATCCCAAGCTTCTTTAGCGGTTTCACATGTCATAATACGACGGAATTCATCCGGTGTGACAGCGCTAAATAAGGCATTTAAACCACGAGAATTGAAATTAGCAAGTTTAAACTCATTTTCAGTCCATCTATCGTCGGGTTTGATACACGTTCATTTTCAACTAAATAAGTTGGTGGGGACCACCCGTTAACAACTGACATCCAAACTCTCTCGTCGATAGATTTTAGTGCCGATCTCATACGCGCTTTCCAATACGCGTAGTTTGAACCATCGAAAATTGGAAATTTTGAAAATGGGGAAAAATCCATTTTAGCCAAAAATTCTTTAAAGATCTTTAACGAAATAATTTATCATTTTTGGCTCTAATACCAATTTGAAAAGGCTAACAATTTCGAACACACTAAAAATATAGTAATTTCCTTTTGTATAAACTCGATGCGGAAGCGTAAGATGGTTCACAAAACAAACAAATCCAAGATTTTAATTATCTTAAACAAAGTGAGAATTAACGAAACAATCAAAAGAATTAATTTTCACTTAAACCAATTAAATAATCCAATGCAAGTCCTAGAATTTGCCTAAGTCATAATTAACAATTATCCAAAGTTAGGTGAAACCAATTTTAGCAAAAGACTTGAATAAACCAAATTTACCCAATATTTAATTTAAGTTCAAATTAAAATGAGTGTGACAATTTAAACCGAATTTTATCTTGAAATTATTCTAAGCATGCGTTCTAAGTTATGATGCAAGATAAAATAAACAATATCACACTACGCCGCGATGTACGAGGAAAAACCCATGACGGGAAAAAACCTCGGACGGCCCTAGCCCTAAATCCACTAGATACGGAATTACAAGTACAAGACAGATAGACTTACAACGACTGACTCGATCCCTCTCAAGCCTCGACGCTTCTTCTTGTAGACACCTCTTCCTAGCGGATAGCCTTGGAACACCACCTAGGTCTCGGAATCCACCGATAGGGATTTCTATGGTCACCGTCACCCGAGCAAGGAGCCTTTCTCCAAGTGGGTAGAATCGCAACAAAAAGTCTTCTTCTTTGATGGATGTAGAAGCAAACCAAAACTTATCTTCTTGAATTTGGTAGAGATAAACCGGTGCCAAACTCCAAGAAATTGATATGTATAAAAGAACTTGGAATAAACAAACTTGGGTGTAAACTAGAGTGGTATATGAATTTCTCTTTGAAAATTAACACTCAAAACATGAACATTTTCCTAAACAATTTTTGCTCTCAAACTCTCTCTAAGAGATAAACTAGATTGGAAAAGTTAAGTTGGAAAATATAATTCCCGTCCTTCATAAAGTCTGAAAAAATCAGTTAAGAAACAAGTGGGAAAGTGGGTTAAAAACTGCCAAAAACTGCCAAAAACTGTTCCCGCCTAGCAGTTCGTTCGAACGACATTTCGTTCGAACGAACTCTCGTTCGAACGAGACTTCTAACGACGCACCAGTATGGACTTCGTTAGAATCTCGTTAGAAACCTCGTTAGAACGAACAATCTCGTTCGAACGACATTTCGAACGATGGACCAGTTTAGACTCGTTGGCAAACTCATTCGAACGAAACCTGGTTCGAACGAAAAACTCGTTCGAACGACATTTCGAACGACTTCCAGAATTTTTATAAAATTCGATTTTAGCCCAGAAACTTTATATACTTTATTTTAAAGTTCTAATTAAATTTTTCTGAAAGTAAAACACAGTTTTTATTAAACCTAACACCCAATAAACTTTGTTCCAAGCTCCTATATATATATATATATATATAATTGCATTCATACCTTGGGAGCATGGAACCATAGTTGATGACGTAGAAATGAGGCACGCAAACCGGCATATTTGATGAAGCTTTATACTCTTTGCCGCTACGTCTTCAACAAACACTTCATAGGCTTGAGAGTATTACAATGACATACTATCCTATGAATAAATGTTTTTGTCTGGAATTGAGCCAACACAATACATGGACTCAATTGGAAATTTGTGTCCTTACACTCTAGTAATCCCAACACCAATGCTTCATATTCGTCCTCGTTGTTAGAGCAAGGGAAATCTAACTTGTAGGAATGGCAAATCTCCTCCATTCCTTTCGAAAGAATGACCCATGCTCCTCCTTTCTTTTCTGCCGATGACAAATAGAACTGCATTGTCCATTCCTCGTCCATCGCGTCTAGATGGTTGGCCTGTAAATCGTCTCCTGGAATATCTTCTTTGGGTGGCTCGGAGGTTCCTTAAGGGAAGATTACCAACATATCAGCATAAGCCTGGCTTTTAATTGCGCGAGGAACTACACACTTTAAGTCATATTCGGAGAGGATAAGAAACCATCTAGCTGCCCTGCCAATCAATATAGTTCTTGCAAGAAAATACTTAATGGGGTCACATCTTGTTATAATATGAATTGTAAAATACAACATATAATGTCTAAGTTTTTGCGCTACAAATACTAAGACCAAACAATGCTTTCCGAAGCTACTATATCTGACTTCTGGCCCATGGATGATTTTGCTGAGGTAGTAAATTGGATGTTCTTTCCCATCGATCTCTTGTGCCAGCAAAGCTCCCACGGACCTTGTGGTGGATGTGAGGTACAACTGCAACGGTATTCCTGCCCTTGGTGGAACCATGGTCTGTGGGGAGATGAGCAGTTTCTTCAGTCTGTCAAGAGACTCTTGGTGAATTGCCTCCCATTTGAACTTCATGTTCTTTCGCAACAGATGCATTAGTGGGGGTGTTATCTCGGCTAACCCAGGCACGGATCTCCTAAGGTAGGAGATTTTATCGAGAAAACTCTTCAGCTCATTCGCCGTTCTTGGACACGGCATTTCTAAGGTCGCCCGTTGTTTGTCCTGGTCCATCTGCAACCCTTGTTGATCAACCACAAAACCTAGGAATTTCTCACTTGTCACCCTAAAAATGCACTTTAACGGATTCATTTTTAGTTTAAACTTCCTGCAACGGGAAAATAGCTTCCTCAAATCTATCAGATGAGACTCCTCCTTCCTCGACTTGATGACCAAGTTATCCACATAGAATTCCACAAACTTGTGAAAGAAGTCATGAAAAGTGGCCATCATTGTTCTCTGGTAAGTCGCCCCAGTATTATTAAGTCCAAACGGCATCACCCTGTACATGAAGTTACCCAATGGGGTTATGAATGCTGTCTTTTCTGCATCCGAGGGGTCCATCTTGATCTGGTTGTACCCTATATACCCGTCTATGAAGCTATACATCTCATGACCCACCGTTTCATCTATCAAGCCATCAATATAGGGTAGAGGGAGCTCATCTTTGGGTTAATCTCTGTTTAAATCTCTAAAGTCCACACAGATTCTTATTTGATTTTTATCTTTCTTTCTTACTGGGACAATGCTGGACAGCCAAATCGGGTGTTGTATCGGCCTGATAAACCCTGTCGTTAGTAAGCATTGAACCTCTTCCTTGATCTTCAAATCTAGCTCAGCCTTGTATGTTCTCGTTGCTTGTTTTACTGGAATGGCTGAAGGCATCACGTTCAACTTATGACAGCTCACTTCCTCGTCCAGCCCTTCCATCTCTGTGTACTTCCATACGAAGACGTCTATAAACTCCTAAATCAATTCAACCAAGGCCCCTCATTTCTCCTTGCTCAGATCCTTCGAGATGAAGATGAGCCTTGCGTCCTCCGCTTCTTTTTCCAGGTTCAACTGCTCTATCTCTTGTGCCTGTGGCTTCGGTCGATCCGCCAAGTAATCTGGTTCTTCGGCTACTTTTTCCATGAATTCTTGTATGCTGGAATTATCTATCACCATACATTGTCCCCGTTGATCCACCAAAAAGCATTCGTATATCGGGTCAACCTCATCATCAGCTTCCTCGGCCTCTCTCTTACACCGTTATAATATATACACCACCTTTCCTTCTTCAGTAATGACTTTCTTGCATTGTATGCTGGTAGTGGTGACCGCTTTCCTCTTCTTCTCCCTAGATGCCTCGGCCACTCTTTTCCCTGAGAACTGACTCAGCACGCTTTGTCGTTGGATCTCATGCTCCATCGGATCCACTCTGGGCCTCATCCTGTCTTTAAGTTTCTTTGAGATTCCTTGGGGCCGAGGGAACACCTAGTGAGCTTCTTCGGTCATTACTCTTGCACTGCTCGTAACCTCTTTACTCTGCTCGTTCAAGGGCCCAATCCGTTCTCTGATCGAGGGAACCCATGCTCCCTCTATCCTTCTCGTTATGACCCGAGCGTCCTCTTCCAACTTAGTATAAAATTTTACGTCCACCAAGTGAGCTTCCTCGATAGCGAAAGACCTCTTTGTAGCCCTAATGGTCACCTCTGTCCCCTTGATGTTTGCCTTAGCACACTGGTGGTGCATAGAAGGAACCAACCCTTGGTTGTGCATCCACACCCTTCCTATTAGCAGATGATAGGAAGTTTCACTCTCTATCACGTGAAACTTTATATGGGAACTCAAATTTCCCATCACAATCCCCACATTAACATACCCAATGGATTTGGACGATTGGCTATCATATATCGAAATTACCAAAGGCATGGGGACCAACCTTTCTTCTGGAATATTGGCTGCATGAAAGGAGTTAATTCTCATGATATTGATGGAAGCTCCCCCATCCATGAGAGTCCTTGCAAAACTAACTCCGTTAATACCGGCAGTCACATGACTGTTGTGAGGGAATTTCACAGCCATATCGGCATCGCTGAAGGTTACTTCTGACAGAAACCTCCTCACCAACCTGGCCATGGGTCCCTTCCATTTCAGCGAAGGGACTACGTCTTTCCTTGCAATATTTATTATCTCTTGGGTTATTTCCAACGTGCTCTCTTTTGGTATCCCTACCTGTTAGAAGAACCAGGTGAACTTTATGGATTTTGAGACTGCACAGTACTCTAGGCCCGGATCTACTTCCTCACCTTTAACGCTGTACACGTTCTCTACGTCTTTGGCGCTCACTTTATCGTAGGACAAAACTATGTTGGCCATTCCCTTAGTACAGGTCTCCAAAGCTGCTTCGTACTCTTTTCTTTCTCCTCCCTCCGCCTCTTCATCATAGGCCATCACTAGATTGGCCCCATGTGCTGGTAGTGGGTTGTTATTGACATTCTGTGGTGGGATTTGCAATGGCCCTGCCTTCACGTACTTGTGGATAATTCTTCTTAGTGTGAAGAAACTTTTTATTGGGTACTGGATCCTCTGATGGACCTGGAAATACTTCGGATCCGCCTTCGTTGCCGCATCGGGCTCCCCAGCGGGAACGTTCTTTGGCTCATAGACCGTTCCCCCTTGGACCATCGCGTTGTGACAACTAACAGCTTCTTCTACTATACAAGGCAATGGTGGTGGGTATTCCCTGTCTCTTTCAAACTTCCTCTTATTGTCCTTCTTTGGTGCCTTGCCCGCATCTCCTCCTTTCGTGTACCCTACCCGTGGGGGCTGAGGCCTCCCCCCACGGGTTGCATCGGCTGCGTAAACATCATGGGCATCGCCACCGGATTGGGCCGTACCACCAATGAAATATTTCATCCTACTTTTAAGAATACCGAAAAAGTCCCCTTGCGCATCTCATTGATGAGATGACAGATGTACTCAGGATGCAACCCCTCAGCCCAAATCTGAAGTAACTTAGACTCTTTGGCTTCCTCTCTCACGTCAAGGGATCTTTCCCTGAACCTTCGAACATAAGACACCACTTCTTCCCCAGGTCGTTGCTTCTCCCTACCCAGTTGGGTCAAAGTAAACTCATCCTCTGCCAGAAAGAACTTCTGGACAAACAATACATGCATCTCCTCCCACGTGGAAACACTCCTAGGAGCCAAATGGGAATACCAGGTATATGCTTTATCGGTTAAGGATTTGGAAAACTCCCTCAATCGAAGCTTCTTATTATTGCAATGTGATCCCAAGTGTTCGATGAAGCGTTTCATGTGTTCCTTCGGATTCCCACCTTTTCCCATGTATTTTTCAAAAATAGGGGGAATATAGTCTTTCAGATAGGGTTTGTCATTGTACTCCTGAGGATACGGTGTTCAAAAATCATTATAAACCGAAGCTACCTCGCCAGCAGATTGCGAGGAAGCCTGTATGAATTTCAGCATCTCCTTTTGCATCTCTTTTCTTATTCCCACCATGGGCGATGCCGCTGGGGCAACAAACAATGGAACCACGGGCTTAATGCCCATTGCATCTGGGGCAGGTGCCACGATTAGGCTGCCGATGCTCCTGACGTTCCCCATGCTAGATTCACAATAGGGGGCACGCTCGTCGGTACTATTCCCGCTACACCTGCACCTGGTGGGGCCGTTGGATCTACCCCTGGCGTTACGAAGGCATTAGCTTCCAATCCTCCCAGCATAGTTGAAGCTACTGGGGTTTGCAAAAACTCATAAACCTTACTCATGAGGATCGCAACTTGCGTGAGCCCCAACCCTGCACTCGTGGAAGCTTGTGTCACCCCCTGAACGCCTGACGTTGCCGACACCAGAGGTACCTCTACTCGTGGAGCCCCATCTCTTAGGGCCTCCAGTTCTCTCGCAACCTATTCTTCACTATGCTGGATGTCATCAAAGTTGAGCCTTCGATTAGCATTATCCTGCGCCATACTCCTTACTTAGAAGAATGCCTCCCTAGCAGAGTCGGCAAATGTAAGAGGGTACTTTATATTATAGATGGAGGCGTAACCCATATTTGATTATGGTAATGATAAGCTAATTTGGCCACAGATTTGGATTAATGATAGGGCATGCAGACACAAACTTAATGAAGATAAGACTCAGTTTAAACTCACAAATCTCTCGTGTATAACTCAAAAAGGTAGTAATGAAACTTAGAAGTAACTTATCTAGAGGGAGAGATAAGTAAGCACCCTAGATACACCTTGGTAGGCAAGTGAAAAACACACTAAACACCCTCAAGAATCTCTGTCAAACGGTAAAACCTTCGTAATGAATAACAATGGTGAGTGGGTAAACCCTCTGGTTTGTAATAACTCTCTCTGACGTATATTCTCTCCAGCAATAACTTCTGAACCCTCAAAAGATCGTCCCTCCTCAAAGGTGGTTGAAGTCCTTAAATAGCCCCCCACACCACCCCCGAGGCAACTCAGTCATTAAAGACTACGAAAGACATCCCTCATACTTTATGCCACAACATTAAATACCTGATGCACTAGTTGTCTCCACGTCATAAACATTAAATGCCAAGACATACCTTTTGCCTAACCACTGTGTGTCAGGGGGATGTTGTCGCAGAGGTGGCTCACTAACTGCCTGATAGCCCCAAATACCATGGTGGTTTACTCAAGTGCAGGTCTGACAATGTTTAGTTGGCTAGTGACATCACCTACAGTGGATGTGACATTAAGCAGAGGGCTGTTTGGTTCTTAACTCAACACCCGATGGAACTCCAAGCTACTCCGACCGAGGTTCCACGGTCAGGGTCCTTCGATGTTTTTACTATGTGAATCTAAGATGGTCAGGACGGTCCCTAATGGTGCCTCACTTCTCAATCCTCCAAACCAGGTCCCTCTAATGTTCCAATAGTGAGGTCATTCGATAGAGCATGAAAGCTCTCCCAGGCCCTGCCAACCCTGGTCTCTCGCGAGTACCGTTTGATCTCACACTAAAACTCGTTATTAATCTATTTACAACATTATAACCATTATAGCTTGCAATCAACATAAATAGAAATACAATGTGACTAATACAACAAGCTAAAGTATGAGTTGCCACGCCGAGCTGCCCCGCTGAGTTGCCACGCCTGAGCTGCTTCGGTTGCTTAATCTCGAACACTATTGCCAATTAGGGAATTATCCCTAATCTCAGGATTAGCTTCAAGCCCCTTCTACACCACTTATGAGGTTTTCTAGGTTGACCCCATTCACCGACTTACTAATTTTTTAAGTTTTTCCTCGACTCTTAAAACTCTAGTCTATTCGTTTTTCGCATGGCATGATGTTGATGGTGGCTACCAACAATATACGAGGAAAAATAATGATGCTCTGGTGAGTACCCATGACAATAAGAAAGCCTTAGACAAGTACAAAGGAACATATGAGGCCCTCATTGGGAAGATGAACAAAGATCTGGAGATCTATAAGAAGACTAAGGAGGATGAGATCGTTGTCTTGATAAAGAGAGAAATAATGTTATTCTTACCCTTGGAAGAGTCGAGGCAAGATTCTAAAAGAGAGTCGATAAAGCTATTGCCACTACTTCGAATAAGACGAAAGAAGATGCCATCTATGAATATCATGACTCGACTGAGTTCCAAGTCCTTAGTTGGTATTATATACATATATATTAGAGAAAAAAATCTATTTATAAACAAATAGTAGAAAAAACCTCTTTTAGTGGCTCTTACAAGCACTAAGGAAAAAAAATAAAAAGAGAAAAACAAATAAAATAAAATGAAAGTCTACTAAGTCTTGAACGAGAAGATGAAGACCTTAAATTGTAATTAAGATCCGATTTCTCCTCCTTAGTTAGGGTAGGAAAAAAATCCACTTGAGAATTTTTATTTTCTCCCTTTTGTTTAAATCTAACCACCACGTCTTGATTTTAAAGTGGTGAGTCTTCAATATTGCCTAAAATATAAAAGGAATTGCTAACTTGAGAATTGAAAATATGTTATCGAATTTTTCCATATGTTTTACTTAACGAGTCTTCAATAACCTTTAGGATTTTGACTTATAAATTTACTCTAGGGATAGTACTATTCTTTTCTACCCTCAACAAATCCTTTGTATGAGATGACATGTTTTCATTTAAATTGGGAATGTCCTCTAAAGGGGACATTGCATCGTAAGAGTTTGAGTCACCATTATTGAAAATTACTATATCCAATTTTTGATTTTTCTCGTCCAAACAATCAATTTCATTATTATCCAACGACTGAGAAAAATGACCACCTTTCTTATCTTTTTCACCCGAATGAACATTCTTAACAATTTGGAAATTTTTCTCTCCTGGAATAGTGGGAGATGCTAACCTTTTTTCCTCATCATTGGCTCTATTTAGGTGGGCAATATCTTTTTCAATCTTATTAGGTTCCTTTTGTTGATTGACAATTACCTTGCTGGTCAAAATTTGAGATCTACTAGGAGCATAGATTTGAATGACATTTAAAAGGTTGCCTTTTACCTGCTCATTGTGGTTATGCTCCATGACTTGATTGACCAATATCTCACCAGTTGAGGTTTGTTCTATAATTTGTGGGAATTTTTACATCAACTTATATTCCACTTAAGTCGGCATCCTTAGTTGGAATATTTATTCCGTTTTTGGCCAAAAATAGAATCCTCTCAGGAGCATGACTCTGATGAATGCCACCTTGACTTCTTTGGTTTGGGAAAACCAATGAGTTTTTTGTGAAGCTGTTTACCAACTGGGCTTTTGAGTAGTTTTTTTTAATAAATTGAGCTTCTTCATATGTCTGGGAAGAATAATGCATTTTTTTAACCTTTTGACATGAAGAACTAGGGTGTTTAATGCACACACAAAATTCACAAAACATAAGAGTATTTTCAATAATTATTTTGATGGGTATTTTCATATCCTTATTCTCAATGATAACCAAACTAGGCAAATAATATTATAAATCTATGTCTATAAGAACCCTAGAAAACATACCAAACTTTTGCTCTAAAGTTGCTTCATCAATCCTAATAAGAACACCCACACCTCTAGAAATTTCAAGCAATAACCGAGGATGCCAAAATCATCCAAAAGATCCATGAACCGAAACCAAGCACGACTATTTGATGAGACAAAATTTAAGAGGTTAAAATTTGGATACCAAGTCATTGGTTTAAAAAAAATCCTACATTCAATTGGATTGGTCCTATCATTCACACTTTATGCATATCGACCAAGGATTCATAATATTAAGTGTAAAAACCTTTACCTTTGGGTGCAAGCTTCCATGGTTTTTGAGGGTCCCAAATGTCTGATAGAGATTGCTTCAAAGATTCTGCAGTAACCTGTTGGCCCTTCGATACTAATAGTCTTCCCAAAAGTTTGGACTTACACATTTCCAAAGAGTTACGATAGACTTCATTTTATATTTTGATGATAGGATTATCTTCATGATATTATGGTTCCAAGAGGTTGATAAATTGATGAACAATGTTGTGAAAATTCATTGAATAAGAATTCTTGGTTTTGATTCCTTGTTCAAAAAGTTCTTCATTTGATATTATATATGCCGAGGGTATGAATAGATGAAAGTGAGGATCTGTTGAGAGTATCCAAATATTGATAAAGATGTTGTTACATAGTTGATTAATGATGTTATGGTAAATACCATATTTTTAGGATTTGACGCCCTAGAGGATGAGAAGGCATCAGTCGATGCACCCACTAATGCTAAAGCCAACGTTTCTGTAAATGTTGTGGTTACTCTGGAGGGAGAAAATGATGTTTTTGTTGACCCCACTCTCAATCTTGGCACTCTCAAGGATGGAGAAGATTAGATTTCAATTTTCTTTTTATTGAATATTTCCTTGGCCCTGCATGGTTTTTGATGAATATATTTTTGGAATATCTACGAGTTTTATTTTTATTATGCTAAAGGGTTTTAATGTTCTATTCTTATATATCTGATGTGTGGTTTTTTATGAGTATTTTGGTAAATCATGTCATGCTTGCTGGTTTCCCTATTGGTATCCCCCATTTGCTTAACCCTATTACTCAAATTCACTTATAAATTTAAGGTCGATTCTTAAATAAATTTTCTTCCAACCATCTCTTTTTAAATTAGATGAACAAGTTAATGAAATTTTAATTTGTCCTTAAACTAAATTTTATTGAGACTGGCCAAACCTATTATTAATTTTCTCCAAGTAAAACTAGGCTTATTACCCCCCCCCCCCCCTTTATGCTTGTTTCAAGCTGTACCTAAATTTACATTAGGACGAGGGTGACATTGTTATTAATGTGCTAATTAGAATTTTCTCAAACTATTTTTTTACTAAATCATCCGAACATGCAATAAATATCAATCCATACTTGTCCTTGAACTAATTTGTGTTAAACTGCCCGAACTAATTAACTTTTTCCTCTTATATTTATCCTGGATATATCTAAGTTCTACATTATGATGAGGGTGAATTTGTTTTAAAAAGATCATTTTGACTTGAGCTTTGGCTCATCATTTATTAAGTTACAATTTCTAACTTTTATTAGGTGCAATTATGTTGACCTTTTTATTGTAATTTTTTTTATCATTAATGAGATTGACTAGTACTTATTAGGTCATATAGTATTTTTGGGGTTCCGACCTTGACCTTCTAGAATAGGCATGTTTACCCTCTTAGTTTGGTCTTAAAAGTGAGCAGAACTTTTGTTGGGTTCATCTTTTTCAAGAGACTACCCCCATCTATGTAATACTCTAAGGAATATCTCTGAGTTTAAATCCCAAAGCACTCCTCTTTTATGTCATAGACGAGGTTTAACATAAGAATAAGTAGATATAATGAATCAATCAAGCAGGATATGCAGGACACTTGTGTTTTTATTCACCAACTAAGGGGGAAATTTACATAATGTAAGAAGATCTTATTAACATAATTCCTCTTCCTATCCCTAACGGTAATATTTCTTCAGGTTTTCTGCATTCCAATGATTGGCAAAGGGTTCTCCCTCAAGATTTTCAAGCTGAGAGGTCCCTAGAACAACTTCTTTTGTAATATTGTAGGATCGTGCCAGTTAGGATGGAGTTTTTTCTTCTTTTGAATAATTTCGTGAGGACATAGTGCCCTATTTTCATCAGTCAGCTTTCAACCTTTTTATTGTTGTACTTGAAAGATCTCTCTAGATATGCTTCCTGCCGTATATGTGCATCTTCCCTGATTTCTTCAACCAAGCCTAGGTCCATCTTCCTTTACTCTTTATTGTTATTCTCATTAAAATTTTAAACTTTATATCTTGGGCATAACCGTTATCAACAAGAACCAACGGGACTATTTTCTCCAAGACTTTTACGGAGATATTGAGGGCATAGTTATGATCTGAGAAAAATTTGGGTATTTCTTCATTGACAAAAGATATGAATCTTTTTCCAATTAGAGTCCTAAGTACGTGGATTGTCTAATGGGAAGAAGTGGAGGGAGGAACTGTAGTCTGGGTAAGCAGCTTGGCAAGATAGTTCTTATGGAGCTGTGAAGACATAAAGACCCCCACAAGGTGATGTTGGCTTTATTTTTCTTGAGATGTGATGAGTGCATTATTTGGTATGAATTATGCCCAAATCTAGGCCTTGTTAGACCCATTGTATCTTAAATAATGAGTTTTTAGAGTCGTTTTCGAAAAATAAAAGAAAAATGCAGGTTTGAATAAAATTCGAGTTAAAAATACAATTTTAATAACTCCGGGGGTAAAATTGTAATTTCAAAAACTCTATGGGCCTGAAAATAATTTTTAATAGTTTATCTAGGCAAAATAAAGTTCCCTCTGAAATTTGGTTGAATTTGGAGTTAAAATGGAAAAGTTATGAATTTTGGGGTTAAAAATGCAAATAAGGATAAATTCGTAATTTTCTTAACTTTATGGGGCTGAATTTTAATTAATATCACTTTTTTTATAATTTTTCAGGTACCTCTGAATTTTGGTGAAAATCCGAGGTCATTTGGTGAAGAAATAAAAGGTTGTGGAAAGAATTGAAAGAAGAAAAAGATTCCTGGGGCCAAAGAATAAAAGAAAGGAATTTCGAAAATTGGATGTGTATATAAATTATTGAAGCAGTATTACAACAAAGAAGGCTTGGTAGCTTGGTAGCCTGGTGGTTGAGCGTGTGAATTAATATGCAGGAGGTCTGGGGTTCGATTCCTAGCCTCTCCTGATATTTTTTTCATATAAGAGCCAAAGCCACATCAGTCCCAGTCAGCGCCACATCACAGAGTCAAAGCCACACCAGTCCCAGTCAGCTCCACATCAGTCCCAGTCAACAGCCAATCTGCCATGTCATCTTTGACTAGTCAACGTCCACCTCATCTGGCCACATCATCAATCTGCCATGTCATCGGTCAACAGTCAAAGCTACCCTATCATTCAAAGTTATCACTTATTCTGTCAAAATCTTTTAAGGATGAGGATGGATTTCAAATCCAAAAAAAAAAGAGAAGATTCCTTATATGTCGTGAAAATTGTTTTTTACGAATGAAATGGGTGTTTTACACCAACTCAAATATTCTAACCCCTAAGCCTATAAATAAGATCCTTGGGTTCATTATTTTGGGAGTTGTAGAGAGAGCTTTAGAGAGGGCCAATAATTATTTTGTGTGTGAAATTTTTGGCAAGAATATTTGTGGCACATCGATTGTAAGTTTGTTTATTTAATGAAATTGAGTATTCATTCTTGCAATTTTATTATGTCTACAATTATGCTAGCTTAATTTCCTCACTAGGACTAGGTGAAATTTATCATGTGATTAATATTGTGTGTGATTTAATCTCGTCTTTATTTCCCGATGTGTGCTAAGCGTTTTAAAAATTCGGTATTCATTTAAAACGACACGAGAGTGCGTTTTAAACCTTCGGCATTGTTTAAAAAAAAAATCATTTTTATATTTTAAGTATGCGTACTTTTTGATGGGTTATACTTTTATTAAATTGATTGATAGCCCATGCTTAAAGACAATATTTTAAAATTTAAAAGTGAACTTTTTAAGAGAATATGGATTTTAGGCGTCTAAATTTAGAGACGTTAAATTTTATTTTGAACTTCTCACGTATTATTTTTCCGAATTAAATATGACGAGAGTCGGTTTAATTTGAGTTATAAAATCGGAAATGACGAATTTAAATTATTGCACAGTGTTAGTTTACCGTGATAAATGGATCCAACGTCCTAGTTTTCACACTACCTTGATTATATCTCTCGTACTCCTATTTCTTGTTAGTGTTGCTTAGTTTGATATTACATCTCATCTCCAACCCAATTTTGTCTAGTTGGACAGTCACAATTATTTTTAAAGAAAAAATTGATAAATCTCTGTGGGTTCGACCCATACTTACACTCGCTATTCTATAATAGCCCGTGCATTTGCGGTATTTTATAAATTGACAACAAGTTTTTGGCGCCGTTGCCGGGGATTTGTTCGATTTAAAAAAAAAAAAAAAAGAGTTGTGACTTTCGGACTAGTTTTTTTTTTTTTTTTTACTTTCGCAATTTTTTTAGTAAAAATTAAAATAATAATAATAATAATAAAAAAAAAAAAATTGTTTCATAAGTGCGTTTTTTTTTCCGTATGTGTCGCACTTTAAGTTTGGTGTAGTTTTTTTTTTCTTTTTCAGGAGCATATTAAAAAAAAAAAGGGTGACGAAAATTCGGAAAAGTGTCCAACGGTGCGCGAACGCAATAAAAAAAATTGTGCAATCTTGCCACGGGCACAAGGAACTCTCGGGGACGACTGAAACGTAGGCGGCGTTTCCCTCCGATCGACGTCTAGTTAAACTTCGGCCCGGCGTAAACAAGTGACTGTAAAAAGTCCACGTCGGAGGTACGTTTTTTTAGGTGCTCCTACGTGGCTTAATTTCGCATTTAATTTAGCACGTTGCATAAATTGACTTAAGGGAAAAACCCGTGTGAAAGATAAGGTGGGGATTTCATCACCTCTCCTTGGCCCAAAAATCACTAATTATCCAAGCATTTGCATATCCTGAGCCATCACATTTAATTTAAAATCAATTAGACATTGGCCTTAGGATATCACATAGCTCATAGGAAACCTCTTAACAAGGCTAGAGTTAAAAGCTACTCCAACGCGAACTTGTCAAATCAATTCCGTTTCACCTTGTCTAGGATTTGTGGTTTTTAATGTGTCTTCGTACTGACCACCTACCTGGAGGAAAAAACGGGTTTTGAGGCAATAACCGCAGTTGGTCATCTTTTAAATTCTCCGTTGTCAAAGAGTAGGAGCTGTCTAATTAGGGAGATTAATTTGGAGACCCTTGTTGTCGTCGATTAATCTCGAGAAAACTAGATTTTAAAATTGAAATTCCCCTCACCTAAATTAGATAATTCAATTTGCTGTGTGTTAGCTAGGAATTACGTGGTTTGAGTCAAATATTATTTTTCAAAAAAAAAAATAAAAAAAAAATTGAGTGAGCTGAGTGTATGCGAAGTTGGTTTCGAAATCATATCGGTCGTTTGTCGAGTGTGGAGTCTAGCATTCCCGATACTTACGTAGGTAAATTTTCGATATTCACCGAGATGGGAGACGAGTTAGCACCACGTGCCCTTAAATATTACCTTTATCCAACTAGGTCTAGTCAGCGTTCATGCATACTTCTCCCCGATCACAATGCAAATAATTTCCAATTCCATTCGGGAACAATCCAACTGTTTCCCGTATTTCGGGGTACTGAAAAAGAGGATCCGTACCTTCACGTGCGTGAATTCGAGGAGATATGTGGGACCATTAAATACCAACAACTCTCCGATGAGATTGTTAAGATTAAATTGTTCCCGTTCTCGTTGAAAGATAAAGCTAAGAGTTGGTTTAACTCGTTAAAACCCGAATCCATCACCACTTGGAACCAAATGAGTGTCACCTTCCTACAACAATTCTTTCCCAACCAAAAGACGGCGTCGATACGTCACGCCATCAACACATTTAGCCAAAAGGAGGGAGAAGCATTGTGGATGTATTTGGAGCGATTCAAGGACTTGCTGCTGCAATGTCCGCACCATGGGATTGAGATGGGACGCCAAGTCCAAATTTTGTATGAGGGGTTCGATTGTAACACCCGAACTATGCTCGAGTCACTATGTAATGGTGATTTTACCGAGAAGAGTGAGGTCGATGCGTGGGTATTTCTAGAAGCCATAGCCAAAAAGTCCCAGCGATGGGCACCCAATAGAGAATCTAGATCCACCACCTCCAATGAGGGGTTCGCTCACCAAGTTGAACAAAGTTATGATTTAAATGCCAAAGTGGCCACATTGGCCCGACGTTTAGAAGCTTTAGAGACAAGCAATGAGGGAAATTGAACCGCATCTGCGGCCGTTCAACATGTAGGTTCCCCTATGTGTATACTTTGTGATGCATTCGACCACTTAGTCGAGAATTGCCCCGCCCTTCCGGCCCACAAGGCACTCACCGAGAAAGCCAATGCCCTCTACCAAAATAGGCCAAAGTATGACCCATATTCCAATACATACAATTCGGGATGGCGAGACCACCCCAATCTTTCATGGTCCAGGGGTCAATACCAAGGAAATGGAGGTCAATCTTCCGATAACCCACCCCCGGGTTTCCAAAAGAATGCCACTGCACTTTCGAATCCCTCATCCCAAAAGATTCAATCTTCAGAGGATTCGATGAACCTTCTTGCCCAAAGTACCCTTCAATTCCAGCAAACCACGTAAAATGTCCTCCAATCCACCCAGCAAAGCATGCACGCAAATACGCAAGCCATTACCAAACTCGAGGTCCAAATGAGCCAACTAGATAATGCGTTGAGTGAGAGGAATAAGGGAACATTCCCGAGTCAGCCCGAACCCAATCCAAAGGGTAACATGCCAAGGGGTCAATTTCTTATTCAAGGTGACACGAGCGCATCACACCCCCAAGAGCATGCAAAAGCCATCATCACGCTTAGGTCTGGCAAGGAAGTAGAGACAAACATTTCACCACCTACCGAGAGTGAATCCGAGAAAGGTAAGGCGAAGGAAGATCCACCCGTGTCTCCAACTTCATCCTCACCTTTACCTTCTGAGCCATCTGTAGAGACCTATGTCCCAAAAGCTCCATTTCCACAGCGTTTGGTGCCACAAAAGAAAAAGGCGCAAGTTGATAAGATGTTGGAAGTATTCAAGCAAGTACACATCAATATCCCATTGCTTGATGCTATTCAACAAGTCCCATCCTACGCTAAATTTCTGAAGGACCTTTGTACCTTCAAGAGAAGCACCAATGCACCCAAGAAAGATTTTCTCGCTGAGCAAGCAAGTTCGATCATTTCTTATCGAACTCCCATCAAGTATAAGGATCCCGGTACTCCGACGATCTCTATCAAGATAGGGGATCACCTCATCGAGAAAGCACTTCTAGATTTAGGAGCAAGCGTGAATCTTCTGCCGTACACCGTATACGAGAAACTAGGTTTGGGGGAGTTGAAACCGACTAGGATTACCTTATCCTTAGCCGAACGTTCTGTGAAAATCCCGAGAGGTATTGTTGAGGACATCCTAATTAAAGTGGGTGGCTTTATATTTCCTGTCGACTTTGTTGTCTTGGACACCCAACAAGTGCAAAATCCTATTGCATAAATCCCTGTTATTTTGGGTCGTACTTTCCTCGCCACATCTGATGCCGTCATTAGGTGTCGGAGCGGCCAATTGAACCTATCCTTTGGGAACATGACTATGGACCTTAATGTGTTCAATTTGGCCAAACAGCCACCCGATGACGATGAACCCATGGATGTCGACATGATTGACAGTATTGTCCAAGAGACTTTCAAGCAAACTTATAATGACGACCCTTTAGCATCTTGTCTTGCCTTTTTTGGGTCCGAATTTGATGTCGAACAGTCCATCAAAGAAGTCAATGCCCTCCTCGACTCTGCCCCTATCATGGAAGTAGTAAATTGGAAGTCTAAACCCGAGCCCCTCTCACTTTCCTCATCACATATTCCACGCTCGATTGAGAAAGCTCCCGAGCTTGAATTGAAGCCACTGCCTGAAACGCTCAAGTATAGGTTCTTAGGACTTTATGAATCCTTACCTGTTATCATCGCGTCTGACTTAGACAAAGAACCGGAAGATAAACTATTGCGTGTTCTCAATGAACACAAGGAAGCCATAGGATGGACCATAGCCGACATTAAGGGGATAAGTCCCTTGGTGTGCATGCATAGGATACACTTAGAAGACAATGCTAAAAATTCCCGTGAAGCACAACGTAGACTTAATCCCAATATGAAAGAGGTCATCCGAGCCGAGGTGCTAAAATTGCTCGATGCGGGTATTATTTACCCCATCTCTGATAGCCAATGGGTTAGTCCCGTTCAAGTGGTCCCTAAGAAATCCGGTGTTACGGTGGTGAAAAATAATGATGATGTGTTAGTACCCACTAGGATTCAAACCGGTTGGCGAGTGTGTATTGATTATAGGAAGTTGAACGCTGTTATAAGGAAGGATCACTTTCCCCTTCCTTTCATAGACCAAATGCTAGAGAGATTATCCGGCTATCCATATTTCTGTTTTCTCGACGGTTACTCCGGCTATAATCAAATTCCCATCGCTCCTGAGGATCAAGAGAAAACCACCTTCACTTGTCCATTTGGTACTTTTGCCTATCGACGCATGCCCTTTGGGTTATGCAATGCACCCACCACTTTTCAGCAGTGTATGATGAGTATCTTTTCGGATCTAGTTGAGTGATTTCTCGAAGTCTTTATGGATGATTTTTCTTTATTTGGGTCTAGTTTTGATGAGTGCCTCCATCACCTCACCCTCGTTCTGAAGAGGTGTAAGGAAAAGAACCTTGTGATTAATTGGGAGAAGTGTCACTTTATGGTCAAACATGGCATAGTGCTAGGGAAGTGGGAGAAGTATCACACTAAATTATTGATGCTTGGGAAGTGGTCACAGACCAGGGCCGTGACCACAGTGGTCGCGGACTTAGTCCGTGACCAGGTCGTGACCATCTTGGCGCCAAACACGCGCCAAAATTCCCTCCAAGCTTGGTCACGGGTGGGTCACAGCCCAAGTCCGTGACCCATGGCATGACGAAGAAGAGAGTACACGTATTGGGGGTCACGGCCATTTTTTAGTGTGGCTCACGGCTAAGGGCCATTACCATACCTCATTCAAGCACTAGGGTCGATGAAAAGGGTCGCGCATCACTGATCGAGGGTCACGGCTATGGGCCGTGACTATTTTTTGGTGTGGGTCACGGCTATGGGCCGTTACCATGACTCATTCAAGCACTGAGTGTGGATGGAAAAGTCTCCAGCATGGTGGGTCACGGATCTAGGCTGTGACCAGTTCGAAGAAGCCAGAATACCTCATTTGCAATTTGTTGGTCATGCACATAGTGGGTCACGGCTCTAGGCCGTGACCAGGTCCAAGAAGCCAGGACTACCTTATCTGCATTTTATTGGTCACGTTTATGGCGTCACGGCTCTTGGCCGTGACGAGGGTCAGGTATTAAAAACGAAAAATTTCCCGCTGCTTCTAATTTCTTATGTGCGGTTTGTAAGGCTATTAGGGCTAAGCAATTCACGTGCGATTTCGTTTGGATTTCAGTTGGATTTGCAAACATAAATCTACCCTGGTATGTATTGATTCATTTGGATTTCGTTATTTTTGTCTAAAGCCCTAATTTCTGAATTCATTTGGATTTCGTTATTTCTGTCTAAAGCCCTAATTTCTGTGTATATATGTGTAGATTTATGTTTGTATGTGTGTGTATGTATAGATTTGTGTTTATATCTATGTGTATGTATAGATTTATGTGTATATATGTTTTTGCGTGTAACTATGAACAAATAAATTGTTTTTTATCAATAAACCCTAAATTGTATGTGTGTGTATGTATAGATTGTATGTGTGTGTATGTATAGATTTATGTCAAAAAAAAATTTAGGGTTTAGTAAACCCTAAATAGTATGTGTGTGTATGTATATATTATGTCAATAAACCCTAGATTGTATGTGTGTGTTTGTATAGATTATGCCAATAAACCTAGATTGTATATGTGTGTATTTTTTTTTACAAAATATAATTAAATAAATTTTTAATGAGTAAAAAAATTTACATCCACCTTGTCGTGATTTTATTGGGGGTTATATGCGTGCCACCCTAAATAGTATTCGGTGGAGACGGGTGGAGACCGGGTTGGGGGTTAGAAGCAACAAATAGTCCCTTAAGAATTCTGTAAGTGTTTATTTTGTTCTTGGCCTTGGTATTTTCAATTTGGTTTTAGATTTGTCCTTGTGAAAAAAAAGGAATAGATATATATCTGGTTTAATTAGATTGGTGTTGGTTATATTATTATATACCTGTTATGCCATTTTATATTATTGTTGAAATTGAATAAGTATTGGTTTTTGAAATGTAATCAAAATCAATTGTAATCTTCTCCATATGTGTGCATCTAATTTTTTTCTCCGTAGTAATCCTTATAAACGTGAAAGAAAATATCAATGAGGATTAACGAATTTCAGTTCAAACAAGTTTACCACGAGTCAAGTTAGGACAGTGAGTGACGAAAGAACTAGCCCTGGTTTTCATTCTTTGGTTTTGAATTTGTTTTTTTGGTTCTACCATTTTTTTAATTGAACATAACTGTTTGTAAAAAAATCATTATTTTTTCACTGTCATAGGATACATTGATGTTGGGGTCGAACTACTATCAAACATAATCTGAAATTGCATCGCTGCTGGCATAGAGAAGGTTCTGATTGGCGTTGGGTGTAACAAAATATCCAGGTAATGGATAGACCTATGATGAACTTTATTTTAAGGTTAAATATGCATTGATTATATTTTTTAATTATTTTGGGTTTGGATCCTATTTATGTCTAAACCCCGTAATTTTAATTCTTTTGTGCCCCCTATAGCTTGGGTATTGTTGGCGCATTTGTTTCTTGTCACTTCTAGTTGGGGGGGGGGGGGGGGGAACATAACTTTTGAACAAAGAATAGTTAGGGTGAACACTAGAAAAAGAAGGCATTATCCAACGGATTGCCACTTTCTAGGTTTAAGGCATGTCAGTTTCTCTGCAATGGTTCACATTAAACTAATTGGTAACCATTTGTTTATCAGCTTAAAGATATTCTTGATTAGTTCGAGATAAATAGTAGAGATGTGAAAATGGGAATAAAAATTAGTCATGGTTCGAAAGTTATTCTTGGGTTTGCAATTTGTGACCGCTCATCTTATTCACTTGTTGAGCGGGACCAATGTGACTCGTAGGAACCGATCGCGTAGTCACGGACTCCCGGTTTAAGTATACGACGCAAATTTCCAAAAAATTAGACTTGAGCATAAAAACATGTCATCGAAGGGTGAAAACATAAAATAACCACAAAACGGTCCGGTAAGAGTCACGAACACCTCGCACGGGACCAATGTGACTCGTAGGAATCGACCGGGTAGTCACAGGGATCCCGGTTTGAGTGTACGCCATAAATTTGTAAAAAGTTAGACTTGAGAATAAAAAAGATGCCATCGAAGGGTGAAAACGTAAAACAGCCACAAAAAGGTCCCGTAAGAGTCACGAACATCTCGCATGGGACCAATGTAAGTCGTAGGAACTGACCGTGTATTCACGACGCTCCCGGTTTGATTGTACGGCATAAATTTGCAAAAAATTAGACTTAAGCATAAAAATATGCCAACGAATGGAGAAAACGTAAAATAGCCACAAAACAGCCCGGTAAGAGTCACGAACACCTCGCACGGGACCAATATAAATTGTAGGAACAAACCGTGTAGTCACGGGGCTCCCAGTTTGAGTATACGACGTAAATTTGCAAAAAGTTAGACTTAAGAATAAAAACATGCCATCGAAGGACGAAAACCTAAAACAAACACCAAACGGTCCCGTAAAAGTCACGAACACCTCGCACGGGACCAATGCGACTCATAGGAATCGACCGCGTAGTCACGAGACTCCCGATTTGAGTGTACGACGAAATTTTCAAAAAGTTAGACTTAAGCATATAAATATGCCATCGAAGGGTGAAAACGTAAAACAACCACAAAACGGTCTGGTAAGAGTCACGAACACCTTGTACAGGACCAATCTAACTCGTAGGAACTGATCGTGTAGTCACGGGGCTCCCGGTTAGAGTGTACGACGTAAATTTTTAAAAATTTAGACTTGAGCATAAAAACTTGCAATCGAAGGGTGAAAATGTAAAACAACCGCAAAAAGGTCCCGTAAGAGTCACGAAACCTCGCACGGGACCAATGTGACTCATAGGTTCCGACCGCGTAGTCACGGGGCTCCCGGTTTGAGAATACTTTCTAAATTTGCACAAAGTTTGACATGAGCATAAAAAGATGCCATCGAAGGTTGAAAATATAAAACAAGCACAAAACGGTCCCGTAAGAGTCACTAACACCTCACACGGGACCCATGTGACTCGTAGGAACTGATCACGTAGTCACGGGGCTTCCGGTTTGAGTGTACGACGTAAATTTGTAAAAAAATATACTTAAGCATAAAAACATGCCACCGAAGGATGAAAACGTAAAACAACCATAAAACGGTCCCGTAAGAGTCACGAACCCCTCGCACGGGACTAATGTGACTCGTAGGAACCGACTGCGTAGTCATGGGGCTCCCGGTTTGAGTGATCGACGTAAATTTGTAAAAATATAAACTTAAGCATAAAAACATGCCATCGAAGGGTGAAAATGTAAAACAGCCTTAAAATGGTCCCGTAAGAGTAACGAACACCTTGCACGGGACTAATGTGACTCGTAAGAACCGGCCGCGTAGTCACGGGCCTCCCGATTTGAGTGTATGACGTAAATTTGTAAAAAGTCAGACTTAAGAATAAAAACATTCCATCGAAAGGTGAAAACGTAAAATAGCCATAAAACGGTCCGGTAAGAGTCATGAACACCTCACACGGGATTAATGTAACTCATAGAAATCGACCGCTTAGTCACGGGGCTCCTGGTTAGAGTGTACGACGTAAATTTGCAAAAAAAAAAATAGACTTGAGCATAAAAACATGCCATCGAAGGGTGAAAACGTACAACAAGCACAAAACGGTCCCGTAAGAGTCACGAACACCTCGCACGGGACCAATGTGACTCGTAGGAACCAACCGCGTAGTAACGAGGCTTCCGGGTTGAGTGTACGACGCAAATTAGCAAAAAATTAGACTTGAGCATAAAAACATGCCATCGAAGGGTGAAAACCTAAAATAGCCACTAAACGGTCAGGTAAGAGTCACGAACACCTCGCACGGGACCAATGTGACTTGTAGGAACCGACGACATAGTCACGGGGCTCCCGATTTGAGTGTATGACGTAAATTTGCAAAAAGTTTGACTTGCATGCCATCGAAGGGTGAAAATGTAAAAAAATCTTAAAACGGTCCCGCAAGAGTCACGAACACCTCGCACGGGACCAATGTAACTCGTAGGAACCAACCGCGTAGTCACGACGCTCCCGGTTGGAGTGTACGACATAAATTTGCAAAAAAATAGACTTAAACATAAAAGCATGCCATCGAAGGGTGAAAACATAAAAAAGCCAAAAAACGGTCCCGTAAGAGTCACGAACACCTTGCACGGGACCAATGTTAATAGTAGGAACCAAACGAGTAGTCACAGGGATCCCGGTTTGAGTATACGGCATAAATTTGCAAAAAGTTAGACTTGAGAATAAAAAAGATGCCATCGAAGGGTGAAAACGTAAAAACCCACAAAACGGTCCCGCAAGAGTCACGAACATCTCGCACGGGACCAATGTAAGTCGTAAGAACCGACCGTGTAGTCACGGCGCTCCCGGCTTGAGTGTACGACATAAATTTGCAAAAAGTTAGAATTAAGCATAAAAACATGCCATCGAAGGGTGAAAACGTAAAACAAACACAAAATGGTTCCGTAAGAGTCACTAACACCTCGCACTGGACCAGTGCGACTCGTAGAAATCGATCGCGTAGTCACGAGACTCCCGGTTTGAGTGTACGACCTAAATTTGCAAAAAGTTTAACTGAAGCATAAAAACATGCCATCGAATGGTGAAAACGCAAAACGAATACAAAACGGTCCCGTAAGAGTCACAACATCTCGCACGGGACGAATGTGAGTCGTAGGAACCGACCGCGTATATATATATATATATATATATATATATATATGCATATGCAGTGTACTGCAGAGTAGCATACCAGTATATATACTGCATATATATGCTATATATATAGTATATAGCATACCAGTATATACACTGCATAATATACTATATATATAGTATATATAATGTTATATATATGCATATATATAAAGTATATATACTGCATATATATACTAGTATATATACTGCTCTGCATATATATGCATATGTATACAGTATATATACTGGAAAGACTGCCTTTGTGGGATCTCATATTGGAAAGTTAAATGATTTATGCTATTATTCCTCTTTTAGTTGTGGGGGATTTCAATATTGTGTCTTCTTCAAAAGAAAAGGTAGGTGGATTGCCTATTTACTTAGATGCATCTTCAGATTTTAATAATTGCATCTAAGCCAGTAATCTTATGGATTTTGGATTTCAGGCTCTAAATTCTCTTGGTAAAGACTTTCAAATGGTTATTTGGTTCTCCAGAGACTAGACAGAGGTCTAATTAATGAGTCTTGGTCTTCTTCTTTCCCTCAATTCTAATTGTAAACACCTTCACAAATCCTTCTCTGATCATAGTCCTCTTCTTATATGAGTCCTATAAATTTTATCAAGAAACCTTTTAAATTACAAAACTTTTAGACCTCAGCTGATTCTTTCTACCAATTGGTTTGTAACATTTGGAATTCATTCTCTACAGGATGACCTTTAGATGTCTTTGCTTTCAAACTTAGAAAACTTAAAGGGATTATGAGGAATTAGAGCAAAGAAAATTTCATAAACATTTTTTAAAACTGTATTAACCTAGAGGATAAGGTTCTCAAAGCTGAGATCCATTATGAAGAGAATAAAACTCAGGACCTTTTGGTGGAGCTGAACAAAGTTAAGGCTAAATTAAATGATGCCTTATCATTTGGGGAATAATTCTGGTTTCAAAAGTTCAAAAGGCAGTGGATTAAAAATGGAGATAGGAACTCTAAATACTATCATTCATTGGTAAATCAACATAGAAGGAATTGATTGATTCATAGAATAAAAAATGAGGACAACAACTTAGAGGAGTCAACTGAAGGAATGTCTAACACTGTTATTTATTATTTTTAAAATTTATTCACTGCACGTTCTACTGAGTCATTTGAAGTGTTAACTTATATCCCTGCCTTGGTGACTAACCAAATGAATGAAGATATGGAAAGGATTCCTGATGACATAGAAATTTTGGAAGATCTTAAAAGTATTAATCCAAACAGTGTTGCATGTCTAGATGGTTTCAACAACTCGTTCTTTATTCAATGTTAGGGCATTATCAAGAAATATTTAGTGTCAACTATTCAATCCTTATGAGAATACGATAATAATTTGCATATTTCTAGACTTAAGCTTAAAAATATGATGTTAGAGGGTGAAAACTCGAAACAGCCCCTGAACGGCCTCGTGGGTGACGCCAACACCTCCCGTGGGACCAAATGTAACTCGTAGGAACTGACCACGCAGCCGCGGGACTTCCGGTTTGAGACTACGACGGTAATTTGCATATTTTTAAACTTAGGCATAAAAATATTTATATGTTGATAATTTTAACTCATGTATGCAATTTTTCAGCTTGATTAAATTTTTTGTAAAACTACTCGGTTACTGATATTTTTTTTATGTATCCTATCATTTGTAGGATTTTTGCACGCGGAATAAATGGAGGAGGCAATGGTTTACAACGTGAAGATTGTTTATATGTTGTGGACATTCAGGATTTTGTTTTTTATGTGTTACAGCCGTGCGGACTTTTATTGTTTAGTTTTATGATCGTACGGGCTTTTATAATTTGATTGTTGAATTTTATGGCCGTCCGGGCTTTATAATAAGCAGGTTTTGCATTTACAGTATTTGGAATGTCAAGAAAATAGAGGAAACTCTGCCCATTTTTTTTTTTGGTCTGTGAATTATTAAGACGTGTAATATTTTTAAGTTTGTATATATATTTGTTTATTAACAACGTTCTCGATTCGCAATTTGTGATTTTTTTTTATTGTTTTGCCAATAATAAATATTTATAACACCTCGTACGCGTCCAACGTTACACGTAGCAACCGACGGTGTACTCACAGGAACCCCAATTTTAGGATTGGACCAAAAAAATACATTTTTTTTAAAATTATAGTTAAATATAGTCATGGACTTTGTCCATGACCATTTTATTTTTTTTCGTCACGCATAAAATGGTCGCGGCCAAAGTCCGCGACCTTTTTTTTTCTTTTTTTCGTCACGGTTGTGAGTCACGGACTTGGTCCGCGACCATTTTTATTTTTATTTTTATTTTGTCACGGTTGTGGGTCGCGGACTTTGGCCGTGACCAATTTGTCACGGTTGTGGGTCACGGATGAGGGCCGCGACCAATTTTTTTAATATTTTTTTGTCACGGTCGCGGGTCATGGACTTTGGTCGCGACCAATTTGTCACGGTTGTGGGTCACGGATGAGGGCCGCAACCAATTTTTTTATATTTTTTTCTCACGGTCGTGGGTCGCGGACTTTGGCATCGACCAATTTGTCACGGTTGTGGGTCACGGATGAGGGTCGTGACCTATCACAGTATGGGTCACGGCCCAAGTCCGCGACCATCTGCCGTGACCCCTCTCGACCATGACCATTTTTTGGTCACGGACTTGGGCCGCGACCCACGAAAATGTCACGCCCGAAATGGTCACGGCCTAAGTCCGCGACCCACAGTTTTGGTCAAGGATTTTGGCCGTGACCAATCTCTAGTTTTGGTGTAGTGATCTTCTCATGCGTCGAAGGAGTGTTTGGAGTAAGGGACCGTGTATCCCATAAGCTTTAGCAATGTGAGTAGCTCATGTGCTCCATTTATTTTCTTATTCTCTATGAACTATACTATCAGAATTTGAACGATGTCACCAAAGATGAATACCTCTGGCGGTACAAACCAATCATTGGATTGACAGGCCCACCTCTGGGCTTCCATGTATATGTAACTGATTTTCTCACAATTTCTTTATTTAAGGGTCAATTTAGATGAAAATGTCATTCCAAAACTTTTAAGTTCTTTTAGGATAATAGGAAACTCCACACTTCATGTTTCTGAATGGGTTTGGATAGCAATGCAAGCCCTTGTCATAAGTGAGAAAGTTTGATCGGGAGAATTGTCGGGATATAGCAAGAAGGATGGGAAGACTTTGTGGGAAACTAAAAAATTAAATGAGATGCTATATGTTGTAGTCTTATTAATGGGTTTAATTATGGTAAAATGGTCAAAATATGGATCTTCATCTGTGAGGATAGCATTCACGCTAGCTAGGTGCATGGGTAGAGGGTTCTGAGCAGTGTTTAGTTTTGGATTTGTAGGACGGGCACTGATGCATTTTTCAATGAGGCTTTGGAAAATATTTTTTAGGTGATGACATTGGTCAAGTGTATGCCCGGTAGTTTGGTGAAAGTCACAGTGGGAGTATTGCTTGAAATATTTTAGAAGAGGGTGTGGAAGTGGACGAGGGTCTAAAGGTTTGATCATATTATGGGATAAGAGAGCTTGGTACACTTTGGATAGAGGGGCATAGAGTTCAGTATACTCTTTATGGTTTGCATCGGGATGGGCTTCTGACTACCATGAAGTAGCAGGTTAAGAGGAAATGTTATTCGCAATAGAAATTGTATTCTTGTTAGACTTTTGAGGAGTAAATTTATCAACTAGCTTCTTTGACTAGGATTTAATTTTTTGACTATTTGCATTTTTTTCAATTTCAATTCTAGGCTCCCCGAGCTTTCGCAAGTTGGGGAGTTTTTGGAGACCCATGGAAGTTCGGATGTGAAGCCCAAAGTTTTTCTTTATAATGCTAACATGCTCTTCTTTGGAAGGACAATTGGTATGAAATTATTGATAGATTTCCTCGAGTTTTGTTTGATCAACTGTATATCTCAACGAGTCACCTATAAATCTTTGTTGTATTTATACTGAGCCATGAAATCCCTTGTGACATCTTCTGAGTTGCATATTTGGGTTTCTTCCAGTGACAGGAATGAGTGAAGGGAACTTTCTTTAAGTGTTTGTTGGAATATCTAAGCCAGTATCTCCTTCATAGCCCCAAGTAAACTAGTGGAGTGGTGGTAGTTCTGTAGATGCATAATGGGAGGCTCATTCCCTCTGAACTTTTCAATGTCAGACATTTGGAACGTCTCAGGAAGTCTGGATTTCAATTAGGGGGCATGTGGGTGAAATCGACCGAATTCCTCGATATATTTACTTGGTCTAATTTCTTAGAAAGTAGCTTGAGACCTTTATTCACTCGATTCAATTCCTTATCTTTAGGGTTGATCGGAGAAGGCATGGGAAAATTATCCCCACGTTGATCTAGATTTTGGATTGGCAAATGCGCAGGCAGTGGCCCATTGAAGGGTCGAATATGCGAAGCACATTGAGCTTGTTAATACTCTTTTAGAGCCATATCATATAAAGCATTTGAGGTCCCATAACATGAGAAAAGAATCATCTAGATCTAGTATTTCTGAGATTTGGACCCTATTTCTCGGCATCTTATGAGCATCTTCTTGGAGATTATCAATTTTTTCTATGAGGTGAGTAAGTACTGTCATCAGATTTTGTTAACCATTAGAATTATAATTCATATTCTCCATGAGCAAGCTTCGGTAGGACCATTCGATTTCTTCTAAAGTGATTGATGATGGTGTAGATCTCCGAGGTGGTTTGATAGTGGATCTCAACCAATATGGAACCAAGCCAAGCTAGGGAAATACGGTCACACCTGAGAGGGAAATAGTATTTTTATTTTTTATTTTTTGAAAATAATATTTTTGGTATTTTTCAAAAGGGGAAAGAAAGGTGAGAAAAATCCTTGAGTATAGTTTTTATTATTAGGTTTCACTTATATCATGTTTTGCCTAGGGTGAAAGTGAAATGTCGAACAAGACTCGAGTTTGGGAAACAAATGAGGTATGTGATGCAAGACATGGTTTGACTTGTTTTCAAATTCACGAAAGGGGTCATATTTTAAAAATTAGCAAAATAGCACAAAATTTGGGTGGTAAGGCAACCCAAAATTTTAGCAGAGTTTCTCGTTGGAATCGATAATCTAGGCATGAGTTTCATAGGGCAAACATCTATATGAGGTTTATGCATGGGAGGTTAGTGTAAGGGCTCCCTCCTTTAGCATGACTTCCACGATATACCTCTTTCCTATAAAGGTAATCATTCATCAATACGTGAGGAAAATCCATTTAATATACCTGAGTGTACGTGAATTGGATCATGATATACCTCGCGGTGACGATACGTGTGAGAGAGAATTCGATATACTTGACGTACATGAGCGAGTTCATGCTATATACATCCTTTTGTGAGTTGGGTCAAGCGGTACGATGCAGAGAACCATTTTATATATGTCGAAGGTACTTGGACAACGGAAGGTGAAAGTCCTATTACTTAGGTTATCCATGCTCCGTAGTACTGAGAACCCATCAAAAAGTGACTCCCCAATACGAGAAACATATAGGGTCAATATGTAGTGCTTGCGTGCTGTAATATGCAATATGTATGAGTCCTAATTAGTATCTCTATGCAAAGTTTTATTTATGCTAAGACGGATATGTACAACTACTAATCATGGGAATATACATTGGGGGTATGTTATAAAAGAGCCAAATATACAAGTGGGATAAAGCGTAAAATAAATATACAAGTAACATGAAACATGTAGCATGTAAAAGTGGCCAAAGCATGGTTATATGTTCAAGGCACTATATATGTGGATATATACAAGTGAGAGGGATATATGTACAAAGTGAAAGTGACAAGGGAACACAATTGATATAAGACCATAATTTCACTACTTTCTATCTAATGCGCTTGAGACTAAAGAAGCACTCAATACATTATGAGATATGTTACAAATAAAACATCAACCATGCAACCATCCCAACATGTCTAAATAAAATTAAAATCCCAATCAATACAAGATCTATATAAACTTGTTATACAAGCAATCCTATCATCATATCATAAAAGAAAACATCCAAATAGGATTATACCATAAGCATCAAGAGAAGTTTAAATACATAACGAAAAGAAGTTTGAATCTCAATAGCACAAACATCATCACATCAACCAATAGAAGATCAAATATCATATATATAAATACATATCACAATCCCACATTTGATGACCCAGGAAAGTCAAGACAATGTTCAAAAGTCCTCTTGATTAATACTTTATTTTTGTTGTGCTTTAGGATCTACGGTATAAAAGTAAAGTAACATGTTTTAACATGTACATGCTCAAAGAGACATACCTAAATTCACCCTAGAGCTCCCTAAACCTTCCCTAAAGTATGGACCTAAACCAAAGGGTAGACTAAAAGTAGTTTTGTCCAGCTAAACTTTTTGCCAACTAAACAATTTAGACAACTAACTAAACCTAACCATAAGTAGTTTTAGTTTACTAAACCCTACTTTTAGTTGAATAAAAATGTCAGGATTCAAAACATGTACCTGCTAAAACTCTCCAACCTTTTATCTTAATACCCCAACCTTTTATAACCTAATCACCAACTTTTTTACCAATATTTCGCTTCCTCCTAACACTATAAATAAGACCATGTACCTTCATCGCAAATCACTAATCCTCAACGAAAGCTTGTGTATTCATACTTGAGCTTTTGAAGATAGAAACTAAGTTCCTAAACTCATTTTCATATATCCAAGTGTTAAACCTAGATCTCCATTATAGCCAAAACTCTATGAAAGTGACACTTCAAGTTTCAAACCCAATGTATCTAAATTGCGAATCTAACACCATGAGTTTCAAGAATTAAAACCCATTCCATCCAACTTACACACCCTAAAACCATCTAACACCACTTGTTTTTCAAAGTGATTTAAACACAAAATTTCTCATTAACTAGGTTACCCCCCAAATAACATGTGTTCTTAGAGATTAAAATCCAAATCTCTTAAGACAGATATCTAAATCCAAACGAACCTTGAAAAAAATACATGAGAACTCAAGGTTTACTTTTCTAGAAAGATAAGGTAAACACATTTCACCTGTCGCGACTCGACTTAATTAACTTAAAATCATCCTTTTAATTAGAGATAAATTCCCTTAAACAATGCTTTAATTTAAATCTCCCAGGAAAAATAGCATAAGATTTTTTTTAAGACACGTGTAGATGAAAACATAATTATCTTTACATGTAATTTATAAGTACTACACAACTTTACATACCCAAGATTCTTAGTTTAACATTCACACAAAAAGATTCTGGATGTTCAAACCATACTAGATATCTATCACTCCCCCGTTTTAAGGTCCTAACTTGGCAGTGAACTCCAAACGATAGGCATACCTAAAACATAGCATTATAGGAGTATAAGCAACACAAGTTTAATGAATGACCATATTCCACACATATAACCAATTTAAATAACCATTTTTATTTTACAATGTTATAACCCAATAGGAATTATGTAACTCTCGCAAGCTTGGACCCGCCAGTCCAATTAACTCTCAGTTAATAGGGAACACCAATTCCTATAATTAGGCCCGAGTACAACAAATCTTTAAATTGGATTAACGGGGCTGCTTCATCCCGTAGGACTCACCAGTCCTTAACATTAGATAAATGACTCACTAGTCCGTATCATTATATAACATCACTTAACATTTTTAATCATATGCATATGTTTCGTAAATACAACATCACTCCCATAAGTATTTTAACACATGGATTGAACTGCACATTTCCATATGAACATATAATCATCTATATTTCATAGGACAGGTCACTCACCTTGGATTTGGTGCTAATATTAATACCAAAACTACTTCCTTGGTATGGTAGTATTTGCTGCGTTCCCACCTAACAAGTCAACATCATTAGTATTTGAATACACCAATTAACATTAAACCTAGTAATACATCACATCATTTGGTCAATCATAAATAATAAAGAGGAAATAAATATGATACTTCACATTTCTATAACACCCTATTAATTAGGGTTCTAACACAATTTGCGAAATTAAATTATGACTTCCCTAGACAAAGTTATGCCCATTTTATTACAACCTTTTCCAAATCGTTTCTCAAGAAAAACAGCAACACAACTTCAACTTGAAAGAATTTTCATACTTTTTATGCATCATATATTTGCATGATATTCCACCCAATATCAATAAACACATTGAATAATATAAAATTAATGTTTAATAAAAAAATTTTGGATTCATTTGCTATGTTGAGCAAAACGCCAAACACCTGATATGCATTCTTACTCTTTTAGGGAAGATTTCAAACCAAAACTTCAAGCTATCACCGAAGGTTCATTTCTTAGTATTTTTACAAAATTTTCGGGTATGTTATACATATATGATTATATTTGACTCTCCAAATGTAATCACTCAATTTCGATATGAATTCCATGATTTATTCCATTTTTTGCACAACTAGGTCGGAATAGAACATTAAAGTATAACTTAACATTTTCAAGCAAACATAACCTCCACCTTAGGTATCAATCATGGAAACATATAATAACATGTTCTAATATATACACAAATCATAAAAATGAATTTTATAAATCAAAAAGCTTCACGAGAAGGAAATTCAAATATGGGACTTTAAAGTTAGCATTTATGATCCTAATACGTGTTCTTACATAGGTTCTTAAACCATCTTTGTTTTAACACAATTTAGCAAAATGGGTATCATAAAAATATTTTTTCAAATCAGAAATAAAAATATACCAAGTGTAGAAATCATCCATATGACCAACTTTAATAAAGAAGTAATTACCTTACGAGGATTCCTCGATTTATAGAAATTTTTCCAATGATTTCTTCCTTAACATTCTTCTCTTTCTATCTCTTTAGGAGAAACTCTTTTTCATGGATGAATTGACTGAACAAGGGGGCCTTTTTAAGAAGTTTAAGTCATCCAAACCATCACCCACCCTCTAACCAATCAAAAAATAGCACATGTTTTGCTAATATGATAAATATCACTTAAGGGATGGACGGATTTGCCCTTGTTCCGTACTTTCGGTATAAATTCTTGTTCGGACTACTTTTTAACACGTCGTTTGTTGAGTTACAACCCTAATTCATATATCTACAAATTTCATATTTTATGTTTTCCCAAAATCATACAACTAGTCAGCCTAATTTGGGCTCGAACAAGAAAGTAGCAATTTACCGAAAATCTTAAAACTTTCACAGTTGGTGACCAAACATTGTCAATTTCGCATCAACACCCTAGTTTACTTTTATAAACATAACGATGCATTAAAAATATATTTTATGATGCATTTAACCACGTAGCTAATCATTTGCACTAAATATGTTATCCCCGATCATAAGCTCGATAAGCATCTAATATAAACCACACATATATCACATGAGCACGCATCCCCTAAACATGAAAATTAACATGTTTAACACACATAACCAATTTATAACTAATAACTAATAACTTATACTTAATCATGTAATTAACCTTCCTAATCATATTTTAGGGCCTTATAATTCTACCCCTCTTATAAAAAAAAATTCCTCGAAATTTAACGCATAAGAAACTTACCAAACAGATGAGGATATTGCTTCTTCATGTTATCCTATCCTTCCCCGGTGGCATAATCCACATTCTAACTTCTCTACATCACCTTAACTAGTGAAATGGATTTTCTACATAACACTTTCTCCTTTCGATCTAAAATAGCAATTGGTTGCTCCACGTAGGTCAAGTCATCTTAAAGCTCTATCGGTTGTGAAATAAACACACGTAAAGGATCGAGCACATACTTACGTAACATGGATATATGAAAAACATCGTGTATCTGGGATAATTCTGGTGGTAATGCCAGCTTAAAAGCTACATCTCCAACCCATTTTACTATCACGTAAGGGCCAATATACTTGGGACTTAACTTTCCCTTCTTCCCAAATCTCATAACCCCTCTCCAAGGAGAAGCACATAGGAATACTCGAACACCTTCCTCAAATTTCAATTCCTTCCTTCGATTGTCTGCACAATTTTTCTGTCTACTTTGCACCACCTTCAAGTCATTATGGATAAGGTTTATCTTTTCAGTAGTATGTTGTACAATTTCTTGCCCAAGTAGTTTTCGTTCTCCTACTTCAGTCCAACACACTGGAGTTATGCATTTTCTCCCATACAAAGCTTCATAAGGAGCCATCTCAATACTCGAATGATAGCTATTATTATAAGAAAACTCTACTAGTGGTAAGTGTTCATCCCATCTGCCCTTGAACTCAAATACACAAATTCGTAACATGTCTTCGAGTGTCTGAATGGTTCTTTCTGACTCCCATCAGTCCGAGGTTAAAAATTTGTACTAAATTTCAATTTAGTCCTCAAAGCTTGTTATAATCTAGGCCAAAAGTGAGAAGTAAACTTAGAATCTCGGTCAAAGATTATAGAAATGGGTGCCCCATGCAATCTAATTATCCCATCTACATATATTTTGGCATATTTACCCCTGGAGTAAGTAGTTATAATAGGAAGAAAATGTGCAGACTTAGTCAATCTATCAATGACAACCCAAATAGAATCAAACCCTCGGGATGATTTTAGTAAACCTACAACAAAATTTATAGTAACATTCTCCCATTTCCACTCAAGAATAGGTAAGGACTGTAGTAAACCACTAGACTTCTGATGCTCTGCCTTCACTTGTTGGCAAACTAGACATCTAGCAACAAAATCTGCAATGTTGTGTTTCATTCCCAACCACCAATAATATTGTTTCAAATCTCTATACACTTTCATGCTCCCTGGATGCGTAGCATATAAAGAACAGTGGGCTTCCTCTAAAATTGTTCTTCTTAAATCAAGCACATTAGGTACACACAAACGTTTACCGTACATAATAACTTCATCACCACGAATAGAAAATTCATTTGCTTTACCCTTTTTCATATTATCTCTAACTTTGTCCAATTCTGTATCTCCCGCCTGTGCTTGTTTTATCCAATCTATCAACGTGGGTCTAACATTTAAATGTGCTACTATTTCGTAAGATTCATTCAAAGTTAATTCCACCCCCATTAAAGATAATTCTCTCAGCAGGTCAACTTTAATACAATAAATGCAAGACACTCTTCCTTGAGATTTTTTACTCAAAGCATCAGCAACATCATTAGCCTTACCTTGCTGATGTATTATGCAATCATAATCATTTAAAAGTTCCATCCACCTCCTTTGTCTCAACCTCAAGTCTTTTTGAGTAAAAAAGTATCTTAAACTTTGATGGTCAGTAAAAATTTCACAACTAACACCATATAAGTAATGCCTCTAAATCTTTAGTGCAAAAACTATTGCTGCCAACTCTAGATCGTGTATAGGGTAGTTACGTTTATGTATCTTTAACTGTCAAGAAGAAAAAGCAATTACCTTTTCATGCTGCATTAATACACATCCAATTACTTGATACGAAGCATCACAATAAATAACTAAACCTTCTGTAACCGTTGGAATAGTCAATACTGGAGCTGATGTCAACTTACCCTTTAAATTTTCAAAGCTTTTATCACAATTGCCATTCCACAAAAACTTGTTCTCCTTTCTGGTAAGCTTAGTCAATGGCAATGAAATATAAGAAACCCTGGTATAAACCTCCTGTAATAGCCTGCCAATCCCAAAAAGCTGCGTACCTCTCTCACACTAGTTAGTCTTTCCCAATTCATTACTGCTTCTACCTTCTTGGAATCAACACAAATACCATCAGCAGAAATAATATTCCTGAAAGATACTACCCTGTATAGCCAAAATTCACATTTAGAAAACTTAGCATACAACTTCTTCTCTCGTAAGGTCTATAAAATAATATGCAGGTGGTGTTCATGGTCATCCCTACTACGAGAATATATCAAAATATCATCAATGAAGACAGTAAAAAAATAATCCACGTATGGGTGAAATATATGATTCATCAAATCCATGAATATGGCTGTTGCATTTGTTAACCCAAATGGCATGACAAGAAATTCATAATGTCCATACCGGGAACGAAAAGCAGTTTTAGAAATGTTACAATCTCTTACTTTCAATTGATGATATCTGGATCTGAGATCGATCTTGGAAAACACTTTGGATCCTTGCAACTGATCGAACAAGTCATCAATGCGGGGTAGTGGGTATTTGTTACGGATAGTCACCTTATTCAATTGACGATAATCGATGCACGATCTCATGGTTCCATCTTTCTTTTTCACAAACAATACTGGGGCTCCCCACGGGATACACTAGGCCTTATGAAATCACGATCTAACAAATCTTGCAATTTTATCTTTAGCTATTTTAATTCTGTAGGTTCCATATGAAATGGTGGAGTAGCTATTGGTGTAGTGCCTGGTACCAACTCAATCGCAAATTCTACCTCATGGTTTGGTGGTAACCCTGGGAGTTCTTTTGGGAAGACATGTGTAAACTCATTAACTACTGGTATATCTGATAGTTTTCCAGCCTCTTGTCGTGTGTCCACCACATGAGCAAGATAACCCTCACATCCTTTCCTTGGCAGTTCATAACATTTTGTACCAGAAATCAAACATGTTGGAGTGACATTTCATTCCCCAATAAATTTAAATTCAGGTTCACCCGATAACCAAAACACAACCTCCTTTTTAAAGTAATCTAAACATACATGATATGAGGCGAACCAATCCATACCCAGTATCACATCAAAGTCGCGCATATCGAGAGGTAATAAGTCAACCAACAACTTCCTTTCACCTACTCGCACCACACACTCCCTACACACCCTATCAAGAAAAACCAATCCCCCCATTGGAGTAATAATTGCTAAACCAGAATCTAACGATGGTAATGGCTTATTAAGGTGCAACAGATAAAGGAGGGATACAAAAGAATGTGTAGAACCAAGGTCTATCAATGCATAAGCATCTTTATCATAAATAGAAAGTGTACCTGTCGATACGTTAGACATAGCTTGCTTATCTTATTGGATCACTGCAAACACTCTGCCATGGCCTTGGTTTTGAGACATGCCTCCTCTACCTCCCCTATGTACTTCCGGCGGAGACATCCTATCTCCTACCGTCACACTCCTAACTGAAGTTGTAGCTCCCATCACTGGACAATTCTTTCTTAAGTTCCCTAGTTGATGACAATGGAAACATAAAGTTATCATCTTAGCTATTGTTCACTCCTGAGACATGTGCCCTTGACCACCACATCTAAAACAAAGCATGGCCCTCGGTCCCAACACAGATACATTTTCTGACCGACTCATCCCAGTCCTTCCACCTCGAGATTGAAATATTCCTCGTGTACTTCTATTATTTTTAAATTCTTGGCCCTTAGATACTCCTCATTCTACACTCTGAGTTGAGGTTCCCGTCTCCCATCAATATGATCTTATACCATCGTGTCTAGCTTTCTTTGAGTGTTCAACTTGCTTTTATTTCATTGACTTTTCTGATACCATAGCTCTGTCCACCAGATCCGCGTAATATGTGATCTTCATATTAGCAACCATATTTTTTATATCTACATTCAATCACATCTGAAACCGATCACATTTACTTTCTTCTGTCCTCACTAAATCAAGTGCAAATTTGGATAAGGATATGAAAAAAAATTCATACTCTACCACTGTTCGGTTCCCTTGTTTCAGTATGATAAAATTTTCCTCTTTCTCCTTCTTATAAAGCCTCGGGAAGTATTTTTCAAAGAACACATTCACAAACCTCTCCCATGTAATTGGTGGAGGATTTTCTGGCACTACTCCCCCAATCGTAGTAAGTAACCTCTCTGTAGCATCCCACCATAACTTTGCATCATCTTCCAATCTAAAGGTTACTAACAAAACCTTTTGTTCATCTCGCACTTCCATCGCCTTCAACATTGTTTCCATTTTTCTAATCCACCCCTTTGCCACTAACGAATACGTAGTCCCTGTAATTGCTGGAGGACTTAACTTCATGACCCTCTCATGCAATTTATCCATATCTTCACCATGTACTCAACCTCTTGCTTGTTCCACCAATTGTTCCACAGCACGTAATATTCTTCCCACATCACCGATAGGTTGTTGTTGCACTTCTGGTTCATCCACTTCAATATGTCTATGTCCCTGTTAACTATTAGGTACATAGGATGCCTCATCCTTTGCTCTATCATGAGGCTTGTGTGGATCCATCACTCACTGCAATATAATTAACTTAAACAAAATACAATAGCAGTAGTTTAATATTAACTTTGTTAGTAAAAATCCATACACATAGCAAACTCACTTTCTAGTGTCCACTGCCAATCTAGACCCTCACACCATGTTTGGAACCTTATACCCACGCTCTGATACCAAGTTATCGCGCCCCGACTTAATTAAGTTAAACTCATCCTTTTAATTAGAGATAAATTCCCTTAAATAATGCTTTAGTTTAAATCTCTAAGGAAAAATAGCATAAGATTTTTTTTAAGGCATGTGTAGATGAAAACATAACTATCTTTACATGTAACTTATAAGTACTACACAACTTTACATACCCAAGATCCTTAGTTTAACATTTACAAAAAAATATTCTTGATGTTCAAACCATACTAGATATCCATCACTCCCCCGTTTTAAGGCCCTAACTTGGCAGTGAACTCCAAACGAAAGGCATACCTGAAACATAACATTATAGGAGTATAAGCAACACAAGTTTAGTGAATGACCATATTCCACACATATAACCAATTTAAATAACCATTTTTATTTTCTAATTTTATAACCCAATAGGAATTGTGTAACTCTCGCAAGCTTGGACCCGCCAGTCCAATTAACTCTCAGTTAATAGGGAACACCAATTCCTATAATTAGGCCCGAGTACAACAAACTTTTAAATTGGATTAACGGGGCTGCTGCATCCCGTAGGACTCACTAGTCCTTAACATTAGATAAAGGACTCACCAGTCCGTATCATTATATAACATCGCGTAACATTTTTAATCATATGCATATGTTTCGTAAATACAACATCACTCCCATAAGTATTTTAACACATGGATTGAACTACACATTTCCATATGAGCATATAATCATCTATATTTCATAGGACAGGTCATTTACCTTGGATTTGGTGATAATATTAATACCAAAACTACTTCCTTGGTATGGTAGTATTTGTTTCTTCCCCACCTAACAAGTCAACATCATTAGTATTTGAATACACCAATTAACATTAAACCCAGTAATACATCACATCATTTGGTAAATCATATATAACTAAGGGGGAAATAAATATGATACTTAACATTGCTATAACACCCTATTAATTAGGTTTCGAACAAAATTTATGAAATTAAATTACGAATTCTCTAGACAAAGTTATGCCCATTTTATTACAACCTTTTCCAAATCGTTTCTCAAGAAAAACAGCAACACAACTTCAACTTGAAAGAATTTTTATACTTTTTATACATCATAGATTTGCATGATATTCCACCCAATATCAATAAACACATTGAATAATACAAAATTAATGTTTAATAACTTTTTTTTGGGTTCATTTTCTATGTCGAGCAAAACGCCAAACACATGGTATGCATTCTTACTCTTTTAGGGCAGATTTCAAACCAAAACTTCAAACTATCACCAAAGGTTCATTTATTAGTATTTTTACATAATTATCGGATATGTTATACATATATGAGTATATTTGACTCTCCAACTAGAATCACTTAATTCCGATATGTATTCCATGATTTATGTCATTTTTTTAACAACTAGGTTGGAATAGAACATTAAAGCATAACTTAACATTTCAAGCAAACATAACCTCCAAGTTGGGTATAATTCATGAAAACATATAATAACATGTTCTAATATATACACACATCATAAAAATTAATTTTCAAAATCAAAGAGCTTCACGATAAGGAAATTCAAAATCTGGGACTTTAAAGTTAGTATTTACGATCCTAATACGCGTTGTTACATAGGTTCTTAAACCATCTTTGTTTTAAAACAATTTGACAAAATGGGTATCATAAAAATATTTATTCAAATCAGAAACAAAAATATACCAAGTGTAGAACTCATCCATATGACCAACTTTAATAAAGAAGTAATTAGCTTACAAGGATTCCTCGATTTATTGAAAATTTTCCAAGGATTTCTTCTCTTTCTCTCTCTTTAGGCAAAAAACTTTTTCATGGATGAATTGGCTAAAGAAGGGGGTTGTTTTATGAAGTTTAAGTCGTCCAAACCATCACCCACCCTCTAACCAATCAAAAAACAGCACATTTTGTGCTAATAAGACAAATATCACTTAAGGGATGGACATATTTTCCCTTGTTTCGTACTTTCGGTATAACTTCTTGTTTGGACAACTGTTTAAAACACCGTTTGTTGCATCAAAACCCTAATTCGTATATCTACCACTTTCATATTTTATGTTTACCCAAAATCATAAAACTAGTACGCCTAATTTGGGCTCGAACATGAAACTAGCAATTTATCTAAAATTTCAAAACCTTCACATTTGGCGACCTAACATTGTCAATTTCGTATCAACACCCTAGTTTACTTTTATAAAAATAACGATGTATTTAAAACATATTTTATGATGCATTTAACCACATAGCTAATCATATGCTCTAAATATGTTATCCCCGAACATAAGCTCGATAAGCATCTAATATAAACCACATATATATCACATGAGCATGCATCCCGTAAACAAGATAATTAACATGTTTAACACACATAACCAATTTATAACTAATAACTAAAAACTTATACTTAATCATGGAATTAGAATTCCTAATCATGTTTTAGGGCCTTACATAACCATTGTTTTAGAAAAGCAACTATGCATCACGTTTTGGTTACCAATCTTATACTATTGATTACGGTTGAACTTTATTGTATCTTCACGATCAATAATGCAGTTGTTGCAGGTAGTCAAGGTATGCTCTTGAGCTATTGTGTGGGTACCTCTTGGGCAAGGACGAGGGTATCATCTTTTTTGTTGCGATTTTGCAATATGTTCTTCCTTATGAGGTATAATTATACCATAAGTGAACAGGACATAGTGAAGTTCTCGAGTACCATCTCGAGCATGGATGTAGACAAGGTCGAAACATGTTAAAGCCTTAATTTGTAATTTTTTTTTCAAACCCTCTCTCCTTCCTTACTATATTTACATTCATGATTTAATTTAATATACTTAATATTTATATTGCTCTAGTGTGAATATGAATGTGTGTGGATGGAAGACAACAATAAAGACGTCATTTTATCAACAAATTAAGAAATAGTTTTTATTAAGTTGTAATGTTTATCAAATGACAATGAAAAGAAAGAAAGAAATGTTAATTTATGAAAAGTTAATAAAATGTCATTATCCCAATTTAGCACCCCCTCTTGGGATAATTTTCGGGCCAATAATTGGTATCAGAACCTAACTCATTATACTTGTTTTGAAAACTATATTTTAAGTGTAAGATCACATCCAAAAGAGGGGATTTTTGAAAAACGATATTAGTCTAGATTTACAAAAATAATGGATCTTGTTTGAAAAATAAAATAGAGGAAAGGACTTTTTAGAAGAAAAGATTTTAAGAGATTGATGTGAAAAAGAAGAATAAGAAATTTCCTATATTTAAAAAAGTTGTGCTTGAGGAACAAAGTACTCTTCTTGATACAAAGCAAATGTCTTTATAAGTAAAATGGGTATTAAAAATCATTATTTAAGGGAAAAAAAATGAAAATATGTTTTAAAAGGATACGGCTATGAAGAAGTGTGAATAGGTTCTTGCCTTTGAATATATTTTTGTGAAAAAAGAGAAAAGTATTGAGTTTGAAAATAAACACTACACCAAAATGGGTAAATTTTCACCCTTCCAGTGCTTAACCTTGTCACGATCAATGACCGTGACAACAAACACACGTTTTGTGTCACGGTCATTGACTGTGATAAGGCCGTGACAAAGAATTATCACGGTCATTGACTGTGATAACTCCGTGACAATTCTATTTGTCACGAACTTGTCACGGTCAATGACCGTGACAATTCTTGTAATGTTGTCACGGTCAATGACCATGATAGGACCGTGACAAATATCGCAGTAAAAAAAACCTTTCTCTTCTTTTTCCCCCTCCGTTCTTCCCTCCTTTTTTCTCTCTCTCTCTCTCTACGCTGCTGCTCTCTCTCTCTCTCATTTATATATATATATATATATATATATATATATATATATATATATATATATATATATATATGTGTGTGTGTGTGTGTATGTGTGTGTGTATATGTGTATCACTACACCAAATCTGCCGAATTGTCACGGTCATTGACCTTGACAAGTTCAACTTGTCAAGGTCAATGACCATGACAATTCGGGGCGAGATAAATTTTTTTGTCACGGACTTGTCACGGTCATTGACCGTGACAAGTTCGTTAGAATTGTCATGGTCGTGTCACGATCCCTGACCGTGACAAATTTAGTCACGGTTAATTATCGTGACAAAGCCTTGATCCTTTTTAAAAACATTGTCACGGTCAATGGCCGTGACAAGTCCGTGACAACCTTATTTATCAAGGACTTGTCACGGTCAATGACCGTGAAAATTTTGGGCAGAATTAAAAAAAAATCTGCTGGGTAGTATGGCCACTGCCACTGTCCAGCAGTATATTTGTACCTGTTATAGCAACGTTGTACCTGTTCAAACATCATATATCCAAATAAACTAAACATAATGAAAATATACATTCAAAATAGAAACAATATACATGACGATATAATCCAAATATAATTCAAATGTACCAACTTAAAAATATTGTCACTACATGTCTGGGGTAAATGTGAGGAGGTGAGTAGGCCACATGATATATGAATTGACACACCCACTAATATACATCGTGTCGCATTGTTCGCGCAACCACAATAGGGAGTTCTCCTTCCCGGGTATCACATGTGTGACGAGCACCATTGACTCGATCTCTTGAAGCTCACGTCCATGAACTATTCCACCCTGGACGATATTTGGGTCCCTCAACCCCCGCCCTATCCTTTGGCCATCAAATACGTCTAATATGAACACGCTCGGCCAATCAAGTGTCGTTCTCGGTCTGTTGAAGGGATCCCAATAGGGAAGTGGATCATCAAAGTACGCACGTGTCGGTGATGAAGCAGCGATGTCCACATCCTCTTCATCCTGCACCTCGTCCTCCCGCACCTCCCCTCCACCGCCTTCTCCTTCCCTTTCCCCTTACGGTATTCTTCCAAAGTACGCTTCATGAATGAGTACATATCTTGGACGTTCACCACCAAACGAGACAGCTTCGCGTCATGTGAATCCACCATTCGAGCCAACCCGGTGTCGCTCGTCTCCAATCCGATGATCCTAGATTTGGCCACTCGTGAGCTCACCCCCTTCTCCTCCCCTTGCGATCAGAGCCAAGCACTTGGCTGAGTGCGTTTGTGGACAAAGATGCCTTGTCGGCATCAGACTGCGACTCATACACTTCCTTAAGTTTTGCCTGAAACGACAAAAAGCACATGATTAGTAAAATAAGTAAACTAAAAAATTATAACATATTTAACAAAAAGTAAACAGTCGGATTACTAACAATCGTGGCCGCGACGCTCAGGGACACCTCCTTGTCCTTATCCTTCTTTGTCCGAAGAGCCACATAAGTATCGAGCCTATGTGGCTTACCCCCAGGGCCACTCTCTATCCCCTGAAGTAAAATAAAGTAAAATTAGTATCGGCCCCGCAAAGTAAAATAATGCAGAATAATATATTTTTGTAGTTATAGACAAATTAAATCTTACCATAATCCTATGCTCCACCTCGGCGTAAGACGTCCGGACGGAGTAGTGCACGTCCGTCTTTTTTGTTCGATTTTTCCTCCCCAATTGGCGAGATGCCAATTGTCGCTCCCCGATCTCATTGTCAATGAACTTTTGCCATTGTGCCAATGAGATCGGCTCCTTCGGCGGGACGGATTCACGTCTTTGGATAATGGACTCTCGTGTTTTTCCAAAGTACCGTGTCCGCATATTTTTCTTCCACGTCTTGTGTTGCTCCCTCAACTGCTTAAAGACGAAATCGCGTAGCTTTGGATCCAAGTTGAATTGTTCCTGTCCAACAAATACAATGTTAGTTGTGAATAAATATAAATATAAATATAAATAATAAAATGAAATTGAAATTGAAATATTCATATAAATATAAATATATTACCTGTAGTGCCGCCCAAACAGCTAACTTGAGCTCATATGGCACCTCCTTCCAACTCATATAACCCGGGCCGATGACCATCTTTACCAGCTCGAGGGATCTCACTAATATCTCCGACTTGTTCTCGATGGTAATCCCAAATTTGCCATATTTGGGGAGCTTAGGAGTCGAGTATCCCTCGTCGCCTCCGCTACCACCGAGTCTAGACGACATCATCATAACCAGCATCATCATCCTCACCTTAATACCTGAAGGAGACATTTGCTGTAAAAAAATGTTATTAGTGCAGATAAAAAAAATAGAAGAAGACTTGCAAATAGGTACAATTACTACAAATAAAAATGAGCACTAATTATTAATTTACTTTCATACACCCCCTCCCCCACCACACACACGCACACGTACACGCACACACACACCCCCATGCCCCCCACCACACACACAATAATTATTTTCATCAATTAAACTAACAATTAAAGTATGCAATTATTAATTTACTAATTTACAATGAGGAGCAATCCTATTTTCATAATTAATCATATATTAATTTACTAATTTAAAATAAGGGGCAATCATATATTAATTTACTAAAAAAATTAATAATCAATTAATTCTTTTACAAGGGACACTACGCACATACACACACATAGACACACATGCAGCCCCTACCCCACCACCCACCCCCATCCCTGCCCCCTTCCCCCACCCTGCCCCCACCCCCACCCCTTCCCCCACCCTGCCCCCACACCCACCCCCTCCCCCACCACACACACCACCCCCTGCCCCCCACCACACACACAATAATTATTAATAATATAGTTATTTTCAGCCATACCAAAAGATCCCTACTTATCTTTATTAATAATATCTTGAATTAACCACTAAAGAATACCCACCAGATACACCTAAAAACTCACATTGGCCAACCCCCATATGGACAATAATCCAATAATTATTAATAATAATTTTCAAAAAAAGTTAAAAAATCCCGTACTCCTTCTAATTTATCTACTCAATTAATTCATTTCATCAATTAAACTAACAATTAAAGTATACAATTATTAATTTACTAATTTACAATGAGGGGCAATCCTATTTTCATATGAAATGGGCACTAATTATTAATTTACTTTCATCTAAAACTATACAATTAAAATTACAATTAAAGCTATAGAATTTATTAATTAAAGTTATACAATTGTTAAGATTGCCCCACCACACACACACACACACACACCACACCCCCACCACCCCCACCCCCACCCCCTCCCCCCACCACACACACACGCACACACCTGCACACACACACACACACCCCCACCCCACCCCCACCACCACACTTCTGTAACACACCGCCCGCCCGGGGAGAGCGAACGGAGCGTTAATGCGATAAAATAAATCTAAATCCACAATGCACAAGGTATAGAGTATCTAAATAAACCCACAATAATATAAATCCACTAATCTCAATTCTTCAAATACAACAAGTCTCTCGAATTAAAATTTTAACTATCTAACTCGAATAAAATACAAATCTCCAAAGCTCTATACATCAAAACAATACAAATCTTTCCCAAACAATCCTCGCTAAAATCAATCTTCATAGCGCCCCAAAATTCGCGCTAACCTGCCACTAAAAGAAAATATGGGGAAGTACACAATACGATAGGAATGATGCTCAACAAATACGGATTAGCAACGAATAAAACGTAACAACACGAGTACGAATATTCAAATCAAAATGCAAATCTCAAAGCATTTATCAATATAATTTCTCAACAACACTTTAACTGGGTCACCAGGCCTCACCACATCTGTATATGCTTTATCAAGCCATAGCCCGGGAAACAGGAATCTTGGCGGGTGCCCAACATCCGTGCCATATTAAAATCTCATGACAACGTGCTCATCAACAATATAATGATACCACATCAATCAAAATAATTTCAACAATTATTTTCCAGATTTCAATGAATTTATCAATTCAAATATGAGTTCAATTAAACAAGAATTCAAAGAGAATGAAACTCGCGAGATTTAAGGAGCATATTGTGTAAAACCCCATACCTCAAACCATGATGAGAAACCAACGATCACATCCTCAAGATCAACTCAAAATATCTACAAAATCTCCTCTAAGAACCTCCAAAAAAATATCCCCAAGAACACCTCTAATCTAAGGTTGGAACTCACAAATCTCAAGGGTCAATGTGTATATAAAAAGAAGAGGAATATAAAATATATTTGCTTCCAAAATTTTTGCCAAAAGTAGGTTAAAAAGGGTTGCCCACGACTCCTTTTATAATGAAAAGAAATGAAGAGTTGGAATCCAAAAGACTCCTTTAAATAAGGCAAAGAAATGAAGAGTTGGAAGTCAAAACAACTCTTGAAAATCATTTAATGTTCGCCGACTTAGAATTCCAAGAGTTAAAAACATTTAAAAATCATTTTAAAATCCGTTTTAACTCCGTTTTCGAAACCGTTTGAAATTCTCGCCTTTAAAAATAATATTCAACATATTTGATCAATAAAAACAATTTTATAAAAAAAATTATTTTCCTCCATTTTACCAAAATTAATTAAAATAGCCAAAAATTACGCGGGTTGTTACACTTCCCCACTAATAATGGAATTTCGCCCTCGAAATTCGCCGAATGCCTAACTCTAAAAAATTAGTCTAACAATATCCAAAAATAATTTCATCTCCAAAAATAAATTCCCCACATCTAATCTAGATGCCTATCACGAATATCACCTAAAATTTGCTATCTCCAAAAATTGCTAACCACGCAATGAACCCAAAATTCAAGCCCCGAGGGTTGCCGTATACCTAAGCTCTGATACCATTTGTAACACCCCGCCCGCCCGGGGAGAGCGAACGGAGCGCTAATGCGATAAAATAAATCTAAATCCACAATGCACAAGGTATAGGGCATCTAAATAAACCCACAATAATATAAATCCACTAATCTCAATTCTTCAAATACAACAAGTCTCTCGAATTAAAATTTTAACTATCTAACTCGAATAAAATACAAATCTCCAAAGCTCTATACATCAAAACAATACAAATCTTTCCCAAACAATCCTCGCTAAAATCAATCTTCATAGCGCCCCAAAATCTGCGCTAACCTGCCACTTAAAGAAAATATGGGGAAGTACACAATACGACAGGAATGATGCTCAACAAATACGGATTAGCAACGAATAAAACGTAACAACACGAGTACGAATATTCAAATCAAAATGCAAATCTCAAAGCATTTATCAATATAATTTCTCAACAACACTTTAACTGGGTCACCAGGCCTCACCACATCCGTATATGCTTTATCAAGCCATACCCCGGGAAATAGGAATCTTGGCGGGTGCCCAACATCCGTGCCATATTAAAATCTCATGACAACGTGCTCATCAACAATATAATGATACCACATGAATCAAAATAATTTCAACAATTATTTTCCAGATTTCAATGAATTTATCAATTCAAATATGAGTTCAATTAAGCAAGAATTCGAAGAGAATGAAACTCGCGAGATTTAAGGCGCATATTGTGTAAAACCCCATACCTCAAACCATGATGAGAAACCAACGATCACATCCTCAAGATCAACTCAAAAGATCTACAAAATCTCCTCTAAGAACCTCCAACAAAATATTCCCAAGAACACCTCCAATCTAAGGTTGGAACTCACAAATCTCAAGGGCCAATGTGTATATAAAAAGAAGAGGAATATAAAATATATTTGCTTCCAAAGTTTTTGCCAAAAGTGGGTTAAAAAGGGTTGCCCACGACTCCTTTTATAATGAAAAGAAATGAAGAGTTGGAATCCAAAAGACTCCTTTAAATAAGGCAAAGAAATGAAGAGTTGGAAGTCAAAACAACTCTTGAAAATCATTTAATGTTCGCCGACTTAGAATTCCAAGAGTTAAAAACATTTAAAAATCATTTTAAAATCCGTTTTAACTCCGTTTTCAAAACCGTTTGAAATTCTCGCCTTTAAAAATAATATTCAACATATTTGATCAATAAAAACAATTTTATAAAAAAATTTATTTTCCTCCATTTTCCCAAAATTAATTAAAATAGCCAAAAATTACGCGCGTTGTTACAACCCCTTGCCCCATCCCCCCACCACACCCCCTGCCCCCCTCACCCCACCCCCACCACACCTGCACACACACACACACGTACACACATAGCCCACCCCACCCCCACCACCCCCTGCCCCCTCCCCCACCACACACCACCACACACATATATACACACACATACACACACATATACACATACATATACACACATATATACACACACATGTAGAAATGAAAGAGAAAGAGAGGAAAAAACATACCTTAGAGAGAGAGAGACCTTGAAATCGCTTAGAGAGAGAAAGAGAGGGAAAAACCAAAATCGGTGGGAAAAAAGAAAGGGTAGGGCTTTTTTGCTGTGTAAATTGTCACGAATGTGTCACGGTCCTTGACCGTGACAATTATTTTAAGTATTGTCACGGTCATTGACCGTGATAAGTCCGTGACAAGAACATTTGTCACGGACTTGTCACGGTCAATGATCGTGACAATACTTTGTCACGGGCGTGTAACGGTCAATGACAGTGACACAAAACGCGTGTTTGTTATCACGGTCAATGACCGTGATAAGGGTGACCGACTGAAAGGTGATAATTTGGCCATTTTGGTGTAGTGTATGTTTGTGTGTGCATGTGTGGTGGGTGGGGGTGGGGCAGGGGGGGTATGGGGGGGGGCAGGGGGGGGTGCGTGCGTGTGTGTGTGTGTGTGTGTGTGTGTGTGTGTGTGTGTGGTGGGTGGTGGGTGGGGTGGGGGTGGGGCAGGGTCGGGGTAGGGGTGGGCGGTGGGAAGTGTGTACTAATGGAGATCATTTAATTAATTATATTACCACTTAATCAATTTATTATTAATGCAATAAATTATATATATATATTTTGCAATTTTAAATGGTAATATTATTTTAAATAATTTTTTTAATCTATATAGCACCTACTTCGCAAAATAATTGATACATTACGCATCGGTTGTACACATAGAATTGTACTAATTTGCATTAAGTTTTTAATGGAAAGAAACCGCTGGTTAAAAATCCTGTTAAAAATTTAGGGTTAACATTGTAACTTTTGAAATGTCGAGTCTAAATTGAAATTAACCCCAAACTTCAAGGTTTAATTTGCATGTTTTCATAATAATAATAATAATAATAATAATAATAATAATAATAATAATAATAATAATAATAATAATAATAAGAATAATAATAATAATAATAATAATAATAATAATAATAATAATAATAATAATAATAATAATAATAATAATAATAATAATAATAATAATAATGGTACTTTGTGTTTTTGGTTAAGATATAATTATGGCTATTTTGGATTTTTGAAAAAAAGACCATTTGGATTTATGAAAATATGGCTATTTTGGTGTTAATTTTTCAAATTACTTACGCTGGTATAATTATTGTGGTACTTATAGTTATGATTTTGAGTTTTTTGCAAAGTGGTGGTAGTAGAGTTGATGGCAAGATGTGATGCAGACGAGTGACACTGGTATAAGTGGTGGTGGAGATGGTGGCATGTGATAAGGTGGAGTTGGTGGAAAGTGGAGGTGGATATAGTATGTGTTGAAAGTAGTTGTGTGGTGGGGGTATTAGAGTCGAAGAAAGAGTTATATTAAAATTTATTATAATGTAATGATTATATATGTGTGTGTGTGCGTGTGTGGTCGGTGGGGTGTGGGGCAGGGTGGGGGTAGGGGGTGGGGAAGGGGGGTTGTGCGTGTGTGTGTCCGTGTATGTGTGTGTGTGCGTGTGTGGTGGGTGGGGTGGGGTGTGTGGAGGGGAGGGGTGTGGGGCAGAGTGGGGGTAGGGTTGGGGCAGGGGGGAGGGGGCAGGGATGGGTGGGTGGGTGGTGGGTAGGGGGGCTGCGTGTGTGTGTGTGTGTGTATGTGCGCGTGTGTGTATATGTGTGTGTAGCGTGCGTGTCTGTGCGTAATGTCCCTTGTAAACGAATTGATTGATTGTCCCTCATTATAAATTAGTAAATTAATGTATGATTAATTATGAAAGTAGTATTGCCCCTCATTGTAAATTAGTAAATTAATAATTGTATAGTTTAATTGTTAGTTTAATTGATGAAAATAATTAATTGAGTAGATGAATTAGAAGGAGTATGAGATACACATTTGTTGTTGACATTGTTGTTGGATTATAGTGGATCGATGTTGGGTTGGTTAATTTTAAAAGTGGCATGACCACTGGGTTATTGTCCATATGGGGGTGGGATTTTTCAACTATTTTTTAAAATTACTTTGTTTATACGCTTCATACCTTTAATATACACTTCGTATCTTTAAAAGTGGTGTGACCACTGGATTATTGTCCATTGAGGTGTTTAACAGTAACAATTTATTTTTATTTGTAGTAATTGTACATATTTGGATGTTTTCTTTTAATTAATTTTGATATGTACTAATAACATTTTTTTATAGCAAATGCCTCCTTCAGGTATTAAGGCGAGGATGATGATGCTAGTTATGATAATGTCGTCTGGGCTCGGTGGTCGCGGAGGCGACGAGGGCTCCTCGGCCCCTAGTCTTCCCAAATATGACAAATTAGGGATGCCAATCGAGAACAAGTCTGGGCTATTCGCGAGATCCCTCGATCTGGTAAAAATGATCATCGGCCCGGGGTACATTAGTTGGAAGGAGGTGCCATATGAGCTCAAGTTAGCTGCTTGGGTGGCACTACAGGTAATATATTTATATTCATATTTATATGGATATTTCAATTTCAATTTCAATTTCAATTTCAATTTCAATTTCGATTTCGATTTCGATTTCAATTTTATTTTATATTTATATTTATTTACAACTAATATTATATTTCTTGGACACGAACAATTCAACCCGGATCCAACGCTACGTGATTCCGTCTTGGAGCAGTTGAGGGAGAAACACAAGACGTGGAAGAAAAATATGCGGACCCAATACTTTGGGAAGCCACGAGAGTCCATTATCCAATGGTGTGAATCCGTCCCGCCAAAGGAGCCGATCTCATTGGCACAATAACAAAGGTTCATTGATAATGAGATCGGGGAGCGACAATTGGCATCTCGCCAATCGGGAAGGGAAAATAGGGTAAAAAAGATGGACTTGCACTACTCCGGCCGGACGTCTTACGCCGAGGTGGAGCATAGGATGATGGTAAGATTTAAGTTTTCTATAACTACATAAAATATATTATTTTGCATTATTTTACTTTGCGGCGCTGATACTAATTTTACTTTATTTTATTTCAGGGGACAGGGAGTGGCCCTGGGGGTAGGCCACATAGGCTCGATACTTATGTGTCTCTTCGGACGAAGAAAGGGAAGGACAAGGAGGTGTCCCCAAGTGTCGCGGCCACGATTGTAAGTAATCCGACAATTTACTTTTTGTTAATTACGTTATAATTTTTTAATTTACTTATTTTACTAATCATGTGCTTTTTGTTGTTTCAGGCAAAGCTTAAGGAAGTGCATGAGTCGCAGTCTGATGCCGACAAGGCATCTTTGTCCACAGACGCACTCAGCTAAGTGCTTGGCTCTGATTGCAAAGGGAGGACAAGGGGGGTGAGCTCGCGGGTGGCTAAATCTAGGATCATCGGATTGGAGACGAGCGACACCGGGTTGACTCGAATGGTGGATTCACATGACGCGAAGTTGTCCCGTTTGGAGGCGATGGTCCAGGATATTTACTCATTCGTGAAACGTTCGTTGGGCAAAAATCTTAAGGGTAAAGGGAAGGAGAAGGCGGTGCGGGAGGAGGAGGTGTGGGAGGATGAGGACGAGGATGTGGACCTCACTGCTTCATCGCCGACATGTGCGGACTTTGATGATCCACTTCCCTATTTGGCTCCCTTTAACAAACCGATGTCGACACTTGGTTGGCCGAGCGTGTTTAAAATGGACATATTTGATGGCCAGCGGATAGGGTGGGGGTTGAGGGATCCAAATATCGTCCAGGGTGCACTAGTTCATGGACGTGAGCTTTAAGACATTGAGTCTAGGGTGCTCGTCACGCATGTGATGCCCGGGAAGAAGAACTCCCAATTGTGGTTGCGCAAACAATGCGGCATGACGTATATTAGTGGATGTGTTAATTTGTATATCGTGTGGCCTACTCACCTTCTCAGTGTTAACCATACCCCAGACATTTAGTGACATTGATTTAAGTTTGAATTGAATTGTTTTAAATTATTACATTTGAATTATATTTGGATTATATAGCGATGCATATTCTCTGTATTTTGAATGTATATTTGCACTATCTTTATTTTATCTGGATATAAAATGTTTGAACAGGTACAACGTTGCTATAATAGGTACATATATAATGTTGGGTAGTGGCAGTGGCAGTGGCCATACTGCCCAGCAAATTTTTTTTCAAATCTACCCAGAATTGTCACGGTCATCGACCGTGATAATTTTTTTAAACACTGTCACGGTTTTATCACGGTCCTTAACCATGACAAAGCTTGTCATGGTCGAGGCCCATGACATGCCCGTGACAATTCTAACGAACTTGTCATGGTCAATGACCGTGACAAGTCCATGACAAAAAAAATTGTCACGCCCAGAATTGTCACGGTCATTGACCTTGACAAGTCCAACTTGTCAAGGTTAATGATCGTGACAATTCGGCAGATTTGGTGTAGTGAAAATTTAAAAAGTGGCTTTGAATAATGTTGTTTTCAGAAGATTATACACATTCACCTCCATGTGAAATTATGCTTTCCTTGATTTTTTATTAATATTATTGTTCTTACCCATATCTCATATAAATAGAACAATCACGCTCATACTCTTGCATGTGGTGTAACTATATACACTAGAACTTATCACAATCAATGAGCTTATGAAAAACTTATCCATTTGTCACACACACATTAAAGTCATAGTAACTTGAAGATAATAGCTCACATATATCCCACAAATTAAATGCCCAATTTGTGAGTAAATCAAACTTGGTGTTCTTAAATCCTTATTCAAGAATTTTATCTCATAAATCTTATTTTAGTAAAGAAACCAAAACCTTGTCTACGAAAAATAATTTTTTTAAAAGAGATTGATAGTTGCAAAACCCGGTTGCACAAATTATGAGAGATCAGGAGAGAAAATATTTTTGACACGAAAATAACGTTGGAATTTCATTAAAACCTTAAATACCCATTTAGCCATGTACACATTCGAAAATTGCTTCAAAAATTAGAAAGATAAACTTTTGGAAGAGAACCCTTTGAAGTTTTATAAAGAATGTTTTTGGAATAGATACATATAAATGTTTGAAGATTGTTTTATACACCTAACCCTATATGCCCCTTGCTTTATCTCTAGATATTATCACACGTACCTATGATGTTACTACCATGTTAGTATGACACATGCCACCACTATGTTTTTTCGCACATGCTTGAAATATGAACATCTATTGTTGTGATTTATGTCTCTCGTTTGCACTTACACGTTAAATCTCCATATCCTTGACACATTATACATGAGTGGGTCATGTTGTTCATATATTAATAAAACTAATACTCCCATTATTACTATATGACTCATGAATTAATATGCTTATACACTACGACGACTGTGCTTAGAAACTGTTGAAAGTCGTTAGTAACATACACTTGATATGATATGCTAAATCCCAGGAGAACAAAATGCTACATCTATATAAATACTCACACCTATTTTCTCACAGACCAATGCTCCAATACGTTCACATGACTATTTTGGTAAAAATAGACCATGTTTAAAAAAATCTCACTAGAGACTCAAAATCACATGATAGAGAAAATGCATAATTCAATATCTTTCTCAAGAAAAGTCATAAGTTCTCATACACCAAATGTATACCCAAGTTATGCTTTAATCTGACAAGCATAATCTCAAATTGATTGCATTTTCGTCATTATAAAAAATGGCATTCCCATTTATGAGATTAAGGTGACAATTCCGCCTAAGTGAATATTGGATTACATCCCTATCCATATGATCTTTTGGTTGCAATCCTACCCATTATTAGTTAAAAGGCATTCCATTTTCATATAAGAACACTAGTGCATTGCCGGTGCCTGAAGGCACGAAGTAAATTTTTCAAAACTATTAAATCATGTATAATTTAAATCAATTTTTTATGACACAAATAATTGTAAACAACTAAAAAAATTTAGGCATAGTTCCCTCTGTTAATAGGACTATGAACATTGTTTAAGAAATAAAAAATTATCCAACAATAAAAATAATAGTCCATAACAACAATACTAATAGACCGCCATAAACCTCGTGCAAATAAATAATTTTTGAGGGGATAAAATTAACAAAACAAATGAACCCCATATTTTTTTCCTGATATGAGCAACAAATAGATATCATCATATAATGTTCGATTCTATGGTGTACATTTGCAAAATTTCAATTTACTAACCAAAAAACATAAATTACATAAGGAAATGCATTAATTTCTATTGTAGCTATGGAACTGGTAATAATCCAACGAACCACTAAAACTATCTACAATCATAATCATCACACCTTTTCTACAATCCAAAAGTAAAAAAAATTTGTCATAGGATAATATACCAATGAAGATAGTAATGTTTAAAGTACTCAGCATAATTTTAGGTAGTGAACATAAAACATGTTAAAATTGGTGTTTATTGACATAAGATGAAATTACATAAGGATCACAAAACCATAAATTCTCCCTCCACTTCAAACTTAAAAGAGAAAAATATAACATGACCAATATGGACTACGATTGCCCCTTAATCAAATTGAAAACAAACTATGTATATAATCCTAACAAACGATAAAACAACTTTTTATGGAAATAAAAATAAAAATCTAAACAAAGAATGAAAAAAACAGACGCGTCCAAATTATAAATGAAAGTATCATTTGTGCCAAAACTCGAAATTCTACAACTAAGTACCCGTGTCCTATTAATTTTAAAGATCGAAATTCTGAATAAAAACTGCCCTTCATAGAAAAAGATAAAAAGAAGGGCAAAAGTAAAATCATTGCCAGTTTTGTAATAGAGTCAAATAATTTTCCCAATATCCCCCTTTAATTCCACTCTCCAAAAATCCTACACCACTACCACAATAACCTATAGCCTTTAACCACTGATAACATAACAAATGAAAAAATCACCATGTGTACTAAACCAATAAAAGGAGAAATAGAAAACATAACCACCATGGCCTAATTGAGTGAGAGTATACCTGTTTCGGTGGCACAAAGATAATTACCACAGTTAGATGGGGGAAAACCATCTTTGGTATGCTAGAAGGGGCAAAAAAACAAATATATGTTTTTATAACCACAGTTAACATCAAAGCAAATAATTTTAAATAAATGGACACAAGTTTATGTATAATCAATCCAAATACAATTAATCTGTTGGATCAATTAGTGAATACAACAAAATACAAAACATAGTAAATGATCTACAAATATAAAGATAACAATGTATAGGATATTGGAAACAATTTTTTAGTGGGAGCATTATGTTAAAAATTTGAAAACCACATGTGAGTTCCCTCATTTTTTATCATAAAATTAACCATATGAGTGTCTGGACATAGTAAAATTAAAATCAACAACAGAGAAATAAGTCACTACTTTGAGAATAATAAGAGATTGGGAGTATCCCACCCTCGTAAAATCAACGGAAATATCGAATGTTGAGTTGTGAGGAAATGGTGCTTCATCAAAATGCGAAGAAAAAACTGTGAAGAAAAACAGAGAGAAACATCGAGGGAGTAATAAGCGTTGTTACATACTTATGCAGAGAGATCAACAGACATAAAAACAATAGCAACTCACATTTCCAACATTTATTTGTTTAAATATAAATATCCCAAAGTACGATTTAAAGCAAACGTAAAACATATGTACAACTATTTGATTTATTGAATACATAACGTTTATCTCCTTAATTGGACACCTAAGTCCTGAATCTAGAACAAAAGAATATATAATATTGTGATCTGCAATATTAATACCTAAAAATGAGATGATCATACTAAGTTGTTACAAATTATCTTTTTAGTCATACATTTAATTTTTAGCTTTTTAGTCAGCATAATAGTAGAATATGGTAATTAAAAACAGTGAAAACCTTTTTTGTTATTACAATTGAGACTAATATCCATAGTAACACACAAATTACATGGGATTAGGAACATAAAAAACTAAGCTAGAAAGAACTAATATAATTTTATATTTGATGATTAAAAAATTGCCAAATCATGAAGAAAAAGGAACTAGGAGCATGCTATGCAAACTCTGAATTACTATATCAAGCTGATCTTTATTATATCAAGAGTCCTTAACATCAAACCTACAAAAGATATATGATGCAAAATGTTATTTACAAAAGATTTGAACATGAGGAATCCATAACTAAAGGCCAATGTTCTCTATAAGAATAGAGTAGAAGTACACTTGATCTACCAATGTTTAGTTTAACATAGTATATGAGGAATATTTTGTTTAATACAAATGTTATTACCAAATGTAAAGTACAATTTACAATTTAAATTAATACATATGAATAAACTGTTAATACGCATTTCATACTTCCAAAATATCAATATGAGAATGCTCCCAAAACGCATCTCACATAACCTGTTGAGCTCTTTGTAGGAGTGGGAGACCGCCAAAATGCAACTCACATAATCTGAGGAAGTATTTAGGCAAAGTAATGTGAGCTGCAAAAATAATTCTCCGTGATAGGTAAAGTATTAATACAAATGCCAAACGATAAACAACAATTGAACAAACAATAGAAGCATAAAATACATTCTCTCAACATTATAACAATCTCAAGAATACAAATTAGGGGAGGACAATATCTCAACGTTACCAAAGTGGTGAATTTAATACATGTTCTAGTTCGCTTCCACACCACATGGGTGCATTTTAATCAAATAAAAATGACACTAATATGAAAAGATATGCAATATAAATGGAGAAAAAAATCAATGATAAATCATTTAATTGGTTCATAAATTATTTAAAAAAACGCAAACAACAAAGAAGATAAAACTACACCAATCATATCCCCCATGGGAAACAGATTAAAAACGATTGCTAGTCCATGTGAAGGGTTTGTCGAGTAACAATATAATGACGATAAAGATTCATTGTAATAACGTAGCCTATTTAAAATATTTTAAACACAAATTAAAAATAAAATTCTAGAGGTATTTAGAACATAAACAAAGTCCATAGTGTAAAGACATCGAATAGGTACATTATCATTTAGTCATTGAAAAAAAAATAATTGACAACGTAGTCTCGATAAAAACATATTAGTACTTCACTTTTAGCATGTATACCATTACTCTCAATTGAAGCATTTATCGACATTGTGCATATGTCTATGAGGCAGATTCCATACTTCTGTCACTTATCCTGAAATGGTAGACAATAATGTTCTTTGAAAAAGAAAATTTAAAGAATGTATAGATTTGTTGTTAATGAAAAAAATGTGTACTTTCAAGACATTATGGCAAAGGTCTAAATGGCATGAAGATTAACACATCAGTGAGGAAATGGCAAAACACAATAAATCCCAACCATAAAATGAAAAAGTTTCCCAAAACATAAATGGTTAGCGACAATATAACCTCCTAATTTCTAAATTTATCGGTCCAAATTTTAAAAAATGAATAATAAAAAAATTATATAAAAAATGAACAGAAAGAGATAAAAAATATTTCAAAGTTAGCGCCTGCCTAAGTAAGAAATTATGGGAACCTTATTTAAGTCATAATGTTCCATTATGAAGTACTTATGTAAGCATAATATGAAAGAGATACAAATTGCAAACCTCCCACTATCATCACTTCCACATAAATCCAACAAAACACTAACATTGTATAAGGTTTGTGTATATGAAAACATAAAGCATATCAGTTTTGTTCTTAATGAGGAGTCAATGAAAAAATTCCATATCAATCATGTAACAAAAAATATCAACCGCACTCACAAAAATAACATTTTGTGTCGTGTCACCTTCATGTATAAATGGTGCTAGCTGTATCAGACCAAATCACATCACAAGTTTCCATCCCTAATTAATGTGAAAAATTATATAGTAGTCGCTTCAAATTCCGGGTTAGAAAATGTTTATAAAAATGTATAAATGCATTTGATTTCGGCAAACAATGAGTAATTCATGGCTCGTAGGTCACATGCTTGTATAATATTAGAAAAACACAACTATAAAACAAATTCAATATATTACTCTATTTAAAAATAAGGAAATACAACAGTAGTTAATGGATAACATCTATTGATCTTAAGCTAAGAAAAATTACCTGATCAAATCGGGCATATGCTTAAATAACATGGCACCAACATGGAAAATACAAAAGCAACAAAATTAAATTTGTAAATATGGAAAATATTTAGTAAAAAATTCACCACCGCCAAATAACTCAACACCAAAATCCACTTTAACACCACCACAACCGAGAAAAAGAAGAAAAGAAAACCCATTATGGCAAAATGTCATTATAAATAACAAATAGTGCATAAATGGAACAAAGAGAAAAAAAATGAAACAATGAACAAGATGCTTCTCATCAGTCCCATTGAAAACATTTCCTTTAGGGTAACCAATATGAAGCATAAAGGAACAATGCATGGCCTAAAAAATATATTAGAGGTTTACAACCCTTATTTGATCCCCTCATTACATACACCTCGTAAATTTATGGGGTTTATCCTTCATCATAGGTCAAGACCTAGTGCAAACACATCCTTTTATAAATTTGTGATTGAGTTTGGTAAAACTGAATTCAAGGCTGAGATACCTAAAAATCAAAAAATAAAAATTAATTATTCAAATTGAGACATCTCAAAATTAGAAGAAACCAAGCTATTTTGATCTGAAAACTGATATGAACAAAAAATTAATTCAAATAGAGAACCAAAGATCTAATAACCATAAATGTAACAATATGAAATCTACCAAACAAGTACAAATATATGAATCCACAAAATAATTTCAAATGAGTGTTTTACCCGAGAAGAGTCTTAAATGGCCTCTTTTCCCATTGTGTAGTATCTACAAATAAAGATAATAAAAAATCATAAAGATTCAACTAAAAAACCTTCCTAAAAAACTAAATCTATCACAAAACCACTTAATGAAACATTATATATTTCAAATTTGACAGCTTGAAGAACAACTATATGAACAAAAAATGCAACAAAGTGGAAAAAAGGGACGCTTTAATTTTTAGACCCCCCAAACTACGAAGAATCGCATGTCTAGTGTGAAAAATCTAAATATAACGTTTCTTTTGCTTCTTCAGAACGAAAATTAAAAGAAAAAACAATTACCTTAAGAAGAAACAACCCACTATGAAACTCATTCTCACCATGAGTCAGACTCATTCTCGCCATGAACCTAGTTGGAAAGGAAATCGCACCACGATAGTAACATCGTGCAATAAAAGGAAATCAAAAGAAATATGTCGTTCTTTATAAGTGCAAGAGGTTGAGTGAGAGAGGTGGTTGATCTCTAATGTTGATCCTTAAGGTATGGAGGTGGTTGATCACAATCGGGAGAGAGGGAGAGAGAGAATAAAGTGAGATAGTTGGTTTCATTCCACTAAACCAAATCTGCCTGATTGTCACGGTCATTTCCTTGACAAGCTTGTCAAGGTCAATGATCGTGACAATTCGGGGTGAGACAACTTTTTTTATCAATGATCGTGACAATTCGGGGTGAGACAACTTTTTTTATCACGGACGTGTCACGGTCAATGACCGTGACAAGTTCGTTAGAATTGTCACGGTCGTGTCACGGGCCATGACCGTGACAAGTTTAGTCACGATTAATAACCATGACAAAGCCTTGACCCTTTTAAAAAAATTGTCACGATCATTGATCGTGACAAGTACGTGATAACCTTATTTGTCAAGGACTTGTCACGGTTAATGACCGTGACAATTTTGGGTAGAATTTAAAAAAAAATTGTTGGGCAGTATGGGCACTGCCACTGCCCAGCAGTATATTTGTACCTATTATAGCAACGTTGTACCTGTTCAAACATCATATATCCAAATAAACTAAAGATAATGCAAATATATATTCAAAATAAAAACAATATACATGACGATATAAACCAAATATAATTCAAATGCACCAACTTAAAAATAATGTCACTACATGTCTAGGGTAAATGTGAGGAGGTGAGTAGGCCACAAAATATATGAATTGACACACCCACTAATATACATCACGCTGCATTGTTCGCGCAACCACAATAGGGAGTTATCCTTCCCGGGTATCACATGCGTGACGAGCACTTTGGACTCGATCTCTTGAAGCGCACGTCCATGAACTATTCCACCCTGGACGATATTCGGGTCCCTCAACCCCCGCCCTATCAGTTGGCCATCAAATATGTCCAATATGAACACGTTCGGCCAACCAATTATCGATATCAGTCTGGGGAAGGGAGCCAAAAAAGGAAGTGGATCATCGAAGTATGCACGTGTCGGTGATGAAGCAGCGAGGTCCACATCCGCGTCATCCTGCGCCTCGTTCTCCCGCACCTCCTACTCCTCCACCGCCTTCTCCTTCCCTTTCCCCTTACGGTCTTCGCCCAATGTACGCTTCATGAATAAGTACATATCTTGGACCGTCGCCTCCAAACGGGACAGCTTCGCATCATGTGAATCCACCGTTCGAGTCAACCCGGTGTCGCTCGTCTCTAATCCGATGATCTTAGATTTGGCCACCCGTGAGCTCACTCCCTTGTCCTCCCCTTGCAAGCAGAGCCAAGCACTTGGCTGAGTGCTTCTGTGGACAAAGACGCCTTGTCGGCATCAGACTGCGACTCATGCACTTCCTTAAGCTTTGCCTGAAATGACAAAAAACGCATGATTAGTAAAATAAGTAAACTAAAAAATTATAACTTAATTAACAAAAATTAAACTGTCGGATTACTTACAATCATGGCCGCGACGCTCGGGGACACCTCCTTGTCCTTCCCCTTCTTCGTCCGAAGAGCCACATAAGTATCGAGCCTATGTGGCTTACCCCCTCGGCCAGTCCCTACCCCCTAAAATAAAATAAAGTAAAATTAGTATCGGCCCCGCAAAGTAAAATAATGAAGAATAATATATTTCTGTAGTTATAGAAAAATTAAATCTTACCTTAATCATATGCTCCACCTCGGCGTAAGACGTCCGGCCGGAGTAGTGCACGTCCGTCTTTTTTGCCCGATTTTCCCTCCCCGATTGGCGAGATGCCAATTGTCGATCCTCGATCTCATTGTCAATGAACTTTTATCATTGTGCCAATGAGATCGGCTCCTTGGGCGGGACGGATCCACGCCATTGGATAATGGACTCTCGTGTTTTCCCAAAGTACCGTGTTCGCATATTTTTCTTCCACGTCTTGTGTTGCTCCCTCAACTTCTCCAAGACGGAATCGCGTAGCTTTGGATCCAAGTTGAATTGTTCATGTCCAACAAATACAATGTTAGTTGCGAATAAATATAAATATAAATATAAATATAAAATGAAATTGAAATCGAAATTGAAATTAAAATTCAAATATTCATATAAATATAAATATATTACCTGTAGTGCCTCCCAAACAGCTAACTTGAGCTCATATGGCACCTCCTTCCAACTCATAAACCCCGGGCCGATGACCGTCTTTAGCAGCTCAAGGGATCTCGCTAATAGCTCCGACTTGTTCTCGATGGTAATCCCAAATTTGCCATATTTGTGGAGCCTAGGGGCCGAGGAGCCCTCGTCGCCTCCGCTACCACCGAGCCCAGACGACATCATCATAACCAGCATCATCATCCTCGCCTTAATACCTGAAGGAGACATTTGCTGTAAAAAAATATTATTAGTACACATAGACACACACGCAGCCCCCCATCCCTGCCCCCACTCCCTCCCCACTCCCTCCCCCACCCCCTCACCCCACCCCCACCCCCACCACACACACGCACACGTACACGTACACACCTCCCACCCCCACCCCCTCACCCCTTCACCCCACCCCCACCACACACACGCACATGTACACGTACACACACTACCCCCTGCCCCCCACCACACACACAATAATTCAATAATGATTAATAATTATATATACTATGTTTCATTTTATTATGTCTTATTTATATTCAAATTCAATTATTAATAATTATATATAGTGTTTTTCATTTAATTATGTCTTATTTATATTCAAATTTAATTATTCAAAAGTTGAAAAATCCCACCCCCATATGGACAATAATCCAGTGGTCATGCCACTTTTAAAACTAATCAACCCAACATTTACTAAACAAAATAATCCAACAGCAATGTCTACAACAAATGTGTATATTCAAATTCAATTCTTAATAATTATATGTAGTATGTCTTATTTAATTATGTCTTATTTATATTCAAATTCAATTATTGATAATTATATATAGTATGTTTCATTTAATTATGTCTTATTTATATTCAAATTGAATTATTCAAAAGTTGAAAAATCCCATTCCCATATGGACAATAATCCAGTGGTCATGCCACTTTTAAAACTAACCAACCCAACATTTACTAAACAAAATAATCCAACAACAATGTCTACAACAAATGTGTATATTCAAATTCAATTATTAATAATTATATGTAGTATGTCTTATTTAATTATGTCTTATTTATATTCAAATTCAATTATTAATAATTATATATAGTATGTTTCATTTAATTATGTCTTATTTATATTCAAATTTAATTATTCAAAAGTTGAAAAATCCCACCCCCATATGGACAATAATTCAGTGGTCATGCCACTTTTAAAACTAATCAACCCAATATTTACTAAACAAAATAATGCAACAACAATGTCTACAACAAATGTGTATATTCAAATTCAATTATTAATAATTATATGTAGTATGTCTTATTTAATTATGCCTTATTTATATTCAAATTCAATTATTAATAATTATATATAGTATGTTTCATTTAATTATGTCTTATTTATATTCAAATTTAATTATTCAAAAGTTGAAAAATCCCACCCCCATATGGACAATAATCCAGTGGTCATGCCACTTTTAAAACTAACCAACCCAATATTTACTAAACAAAATAATCCAACAGCAATGTCTACAACAAATGTGTATGTTCAAATTCAATTATTAATAATTATATGTAGTATGTTTTATTTAATTATGTCTTATTTATATTCAAATTCGATTATTAATAATTATATATAGTATATATTAATTTACTAATTTACAATAAGGGGCAATCATATATTAATTTACTAAAAACATTAAGAATCAATCAATTTTTTACAAGGGACACTACGCGCACACACACATAGATACACACGCAGCCCCCCACCCCCACCCCTACCCCACCACCCACCCCCATCCCTGCCACCCCCCCCCACCCCCCACCCTCACCCCACCCCCACCACACACGCACACATACACCCCTCCTCACCATCACACCCCCTCCCCCCACCACACCCCTGCCCCCCTCCCTCACCACACAACACCACACACATATATACACACACATACACACACATATACAAATACACACATATATACACACACATATACATATACACACATATATATACACACATATAGAAATGAAAGAGAAAGAGAGAATTTTTTTTACCTTAGAGAGAGAGAAAGCGGGAAACCAAAACGGTGGGAAAAAAAGAGTCTAGGGCTTTTTTACTGAAGATATTGTCACGGTCGTGTCAAGGTCCTTGACCGTGACAAGTCCGTGACAAATATATTTATCACGGAATTGTCATGGGCATTGACCGTGACAACACTTTGTCACGGTCAATGACCGTGACACAAAACGCGAGATTCTTATCACGGTCAATGACCGTGACAAGTGACCGGCTAAAAGGTGACATTTTGGCCATTTTGGTGTAGTGTTCAAAATGAAGATAGAGGGGGTTAGAGTCTGAAATGAAGAAAGTGGAATACTTACGAAATTACCCCTCTTTTGAAAATTAAGTTTGGGTGGGGGTGGGTGGGTGGGGGGGGGGGGGGGAATAAAGTAAAAAAGTGGATGAACAAATAAAAAAGAAAAGAGAAAAGGTAAATGAGGGAAAAATAAATCTCAATCGTAGCTTTCTTACCTTGGTGGCCAAATCAGGACCTCTAATTGTCTTATGAGCTTATGGAATATTAAAACATACCTGCTCCTTATTATATATAGATGCTTAAATTGAATATACATTTTCACTAAAGAAATGATGGAAATCCCATCATTTTGTATAATATTGAGACTAAATTATATGCATCCTTAGTTAAATATTGATGGCAATCCGATCACCGTAAGACGTTTCCTTTGAATTGTATGAATAATATATGGCATTGCCATAAATACATGATATGACAATAATTGTGATAAAGTGATTGTAATGGCAATCTCATTATGTTATGATAATACACCTATATAAAATCGTTGATATGTGAGAAGATTGTTACTTATTATATGACTTATGACTAACATTGGGATATTAAAAAGATAATGCGTGATATTATTAACATTACATACACTTATGCTACTAATGAAAATCTTTCAAGTGTATATGTGAAAATAGGGATACGAGGATCAGTAAGGAGGAGATTGATGGAGTATATATAAAACCAAATGAAGAAACTTCAAAGCCAAGTGAAGTTATCATCATATGAAGGCAAACCTTTGGCAAAGATGAGTAGCGAAAAGGAAGCATACAAAAACTAGGTAGCTAAAATGTATTTTTGTGTGCACAATTATTTTTTAATAATACTACCTTGATGAAATCTCACACTTACACTCATATACACGATGAACACCCTCACATTAGAAATATACGTTTTCATAAAAGCCTCTCATGATTACCTACACTATTTGTGCATCGTATAAAATGAAAGAGAAGTGGTGTCAAAAAACCTTATTTCACAACTTATGAATTTTTTTGAAAAGAAATAATTTTGTGGGAAATAAAATCCTTGAGAAAGTAAAAATATGATTGTCCTTTACTACAACTTAGATCAAATACATCAAAGAGTTATCTCACTCCACTCTCCATTAAATCACGATTACAACCAAATATGAAAAAAATTAGAAACCCTTGCCATAGGTCCAACCAAGAAACACCACAAGGAAGAAACTTTAGTTGAAAGAAATTAACCCACCAAAATCTACCAAATGATTGGAATTGTCATACCATAATACTCATAAAATTATTTCTCAAATATTTCCTCACCGAAATTCTAATTTTATGTGATAATGCAACTAAAATTTTCGTAAACCAATAATCCACTTCTTGAACTAGGGAAGAAAATTAATACTCGATCATTCACACCCACCTAGTTGAAATTGACCTTCACATACCATGACATATGGATGTACTTCCTACACTTAGTGAACATGATACTCATATTTGGAGTACCAATTAAGATCCTATAAATAAACATGTTCCATTTACTTTGACTTGTCACTCACCCATTACATAAAAAAGAGGAGAAAATATTTTTTCAAACAAACCACAGTCTCTACCGAAATATAAGATTTCGATAAAATATTTTCCTAAAGATAAAATTTGCACCATCCCACATAAGTTAGGTATGACAAACATACGTGACAGGTGCACCACTTCTTTTCATGAATAATAATTATATACTCACGTATATGTTATACTCGTCATAATTGTAGCTAGTTCACTTTCGCACCTAAAGTATATCCATTTCTTACATACTTACCAAATACGCAAAAATGCTACAACAAAGGGGGAGAAAAAAGTTTTTATAAAAATCAAATCTCAAAGTTAGGGGCAAACTTTCAACCTTTTTCTCGAACTATATGAAATATATTGTCATTGTAAAAAATGGGCACATTGTGAAACCAAATGTATTTTAACCAAAAGGAATTTTGTATAATGACAACATAATTGATAAAAAAAGCATAACTTCACTATCCTCTCTCTAATGTACTTGATATTAGAATAAGCACTCAATACATTATGAGATATATTACAAGGAACATATCAACTATGTATGAAATTATCTCCTCCTAGAAGGGCAAGTGGATCAATTCTGAAGCCAGAGAGGAGCATGTCATTCGTCCCGTGTTGGATTTCCAAAACTGGATTGCTATAAAGAAAGGATGATGCGACCCGAGGATCGATGGATCACTTTTCATTGTTATAGATAACGATCTATTATGCCACTCAAATTTATCAACCTTTGGCATATGTGTGAAAAATTGGGATTTTTATAAAAATATACATTTACTCAAGTTTGGGAGAATTAAAATATCTTTTAGCTTGAAAAGCATGTTTATGCCAATATTGTGAAATTTCTAGAATAAATCAGAACAACTATAAACCTTGAACTTTATTATTTAAATGAAAAATAAACTTTTTGTTTCTCTTGATGTATTCAATATCATCCCAATATGGTCAAGTAAAATTACGATAGCGATCAATACTAGATCAACATAAACCTATCATACAAGCATGTCCATCATCAAATCACAAAGAAAACATCAAAACGAGATCCTATCATAAGAATCGAGATAACTAGAAGAAGTTCAAAGCTGAACCATACAAACATCATCACATCAACCAATAAAAGATCAAAGCTCAACCATACATATATATCATAAGCACACATTTGATGACTCAAGCAAGTCAAGAGAATGTTCAAAAGTCCTACTGGTTATTACTTTATTTTTGTTGTACTTTAGGAACTATTGTACAAAAGTAAAGTAATATGTTTTTACATCTATATGCTCAAAACCAACACACATAAACCCACCCTATAGCTCCCTAAACCTTCCCTAAATGATGGACCTAAATCCAACACCCTTTTTACTAAAACCTGCGATTTAGTTGACTAAATCTTAGTTTTAGTAGACTATAAGTAGTTTTAGCCAGCTAAACTTTTTGATAACCAACTAAACCTTTGAGACAACCAACTAAAAGGAGTTTTAGTTGATTAAGCCCTACTTTTAGTCAACTAAAAGTGTCAAGATTCAAAACACGTATTTGCTAAAACTCTCCAACATTTTATCCTAATACCCTAACCTTTTCAAACCTTCTTACCAACCTTCTTACCTATATTTGGTTGCCACCTCTACCTTCATCAAAAAGCACCAATACTCAACCCTAGCTTGTGTATTCCTATTTGACCTTTCCAAGAGGAATTTTTTTTCCTAAAACCCATTCCATATATATGAGATTCAAACCCAAATCTCCATTATAGACAAAACTCCATTGAAGTAAAATTTTAAACTTCAAACCCATTATATCCAAGTTCCAAACCAAACCCAATTAGTTCCAAGAATCAAACCCATTTCATCTAAGTTACACACCCTAGACCAATTTAAGCCAAGTTCTTGATAATCCTAGAAATGATAAATTTCAAGTGAGAAAAAGTTCCACCAATTTACAAGATTGATTTTAAGCAATAAACCCATCCAAACACTCACATGCATTTCAAAGCGATTTAAATACAAAATATCTTTTAAACCAAGTTACCCCTAAACAACATGTGTTCTTAGAGATTTAAAGCCAAATATCCTAAGACATAGATCCAAACCCAAATACCCCATTGAGCAAAATACATGGTAACTCTTATTATTTTAATTTTCTAGAAAGAGAAAGTAAACACATTTCACCATTGTTTTCTTAAAGCAACTTTGATTTACATTTTGATTACCAATCTTGTATGATTGATTACAACTGAACTTCATTGTATCTTCATGGCCAGTAGTTTCCTTGTTGTAGGTAGTTTAGGTGTTCCCTTGAGCTATTGCATGGATACCTCTTGGGCAAGAATAAGGGTATCGTCTTGTTGATTGCGGTTTTGTAAGGTGTTGTTGCTTGAAGGTTTTGGTCTCGCTATAAGTGAATTGGAGATAGTTAATTTCTCGAGTACTATCTCGAGCGGGGACGTAGGCAGGGTTGAACCACGTTAATACCTTGGTTTGTAATGTTCCTTTAAACCCCCTCTTTCCCCTTAATATATTTATATTCATGTTTTACTTTAATATGCTTAATACTTATATTGCTTAACTGTGAATATGAATGTGTGTGAATGAAAGCCAAGAATAGAGGTTATTTTATCAACAAACTAAGAAATGATTTTTACTATGTTATAATGTTCATAAAATGACAATGAAAAGATAAAAGAAACGTTAATTTGCGAAAGGTCGATAAAATGTCATTATCTAAATTCACTACCCTCTTGGAATAATTTTCGAGCCAACACATGTGAATATATACAAGTGGCATGGACTATCTGCAGATATGAACAAGTGAAATATAACAAATATGTACAAGTGAATGTGAAACATGAGATATATACAATTGAATAAAACTTGGATATATACAAGTGACATGTGGCATGTGATATAAAAGATGGTATATAAATGTGATAAGAAGATAGATATGATGGAGAGAATAATATACAATATAACATGGTCATGACATATGTAGCATGTGAGCGTGAGAGTTGAAGAAGAATATACGAGTTAAAACATATATACACGTGTAGAAAACTAGAGTAAGGAGAATAATAAAAACAAAGCCCAAGTAAATAGAGTATAGTCCTCTAAAATAAGTCCCCAATGGAGTCTCCCCTATGGACATCCTGAGGGTTTTCACCCCGAAGAGGTAGGATGCGGGTCGAAAGGGGAAATCCCCTTCCTGCTACTTGTGCAGCATTTTCGCGAGCTCCCAAGGAAATGAAGCAGACGTGGTCAAAAGTGTGTGAAAGTATAAAGATTGAAGTCGCAAGCCTATTTTACTCAAAAAGGAAAAAGTGATATCCGTCCTTGAAGAGATGACATAAAAGACTACTGATGAATAAAAAATCAAATAAATAATGGGCTCGAGGACTAAGTTACGGAATGAAAAGATGTTAGGCACCCATTCCTCCTTCCCAGACTCTTGTGGACTATACAAAATATTCATCTTCTCCTAAAATGTGAAATCATGTGTATAATATATGTGGGGTGAAATATGTATATGTGAACATTTTGTGAACAGTAAAATCATCGTGTCCATCATATGGAAAAGACAAAAATGAATCATTTTATGGAGTATAACTAAAAGCAAGAAAAAAAATATAAAAATATCCAAAATATGAGCGATGCACCAGCTCGTGACTCACTATGAAAGATGAATACACATGTCAACATGATCATTAAAAAAGTAAATAATAGATAAGACTGACTAAACTATTAACGAATCATCGGATCATGAATCACTATGAACGATTGAATATGCATGTCAATGGGACAACTAAAAAGTGAGAAAATAGATAAAAGGGTTAAATAAAAATTTGACCTTGATGTTTAGGGTGATTTTGTGCATTTGACTTTTTGTTTCAATTTTCACAATGTTACTTCTGAACTTCACATTTTAGGCAACATTGACCAAATCCTCATTCCCCGGTACAAGAACTAATGGGAGTGACTGAGTCGGCCCTTTGACTAAAAAAAGACCTATTTTGACTCCACATCACTCCTTTTAACTATAGATCACCCATTTGACTAAAAAAGTAATTTCCCTCCCAAACAAACCTGTTTCCCTAAAACAATTGCAACATTTCTTAAAAATCTGTTTTTTATTTATAATTTTTTTTAAAAGCTATATTTTTTAAAAAACTGTATTTTTATATTAAAAAACTATATTTAAAAAAAACATTATGTTGTTCATATAAAAAAACTTATTAATTATTTTGATTAAAATGGACATTAATAAAAAGTTATTTCCTTATTAATTTAAAAAAAAAAACATAATATTCTCGAAAAAAATAAACATTTTGATTCTAAAACGGAACATTAACTAATAAATAGTTTGAAAGTCCATTTATATATGATTATCCCAAGACGTAATCTTGTTGGTATCTTAAACCCCTAAACTTTTTAATTAATTAATGATAATTCCAAACGATACAATCACACCAACTAATGTAGATACAATTACACTTATATATATATATATATATATATATATATGTATTAATAAGTGTAATTGTACCTATATTTATCAGTACAATTGTACCCACGCTAATAATTTTAACACAAGTGGATTTATTGAAAAAATTATTTTCAGCTTGTCCGTATCGTTAATTTTTATAGAGTCTAAGGACTTATCACCATGTTTTTCTACAGAATTATAATATTCTGGATAATTAAAAATATTAATATTTTTAAAATATAAAAATAATAAAAATTCAAGTTTTTTTTTTGTAAAAAATTATATTATTTGTAAAAAAAATTATTAATTTTTTAATTAAAATATAAGCTAATAAACATAATAGTATCGTAACTTTTTTAAAAATATAATATTCTGGAAATAAAAAATACTAATATTTCGAATATAAAAACCCTAATATTCTGGAAAATCAAAAAATTAATATTCAGAAAATATAAAAATTATAAACGTTATTTTTTTATTTAAAAAACGCTTTATTATTTTTAAAAAAATCTTATTAATTTTTTTTTTATTGAAATGGACATTAATAAAAACAATGTTTCCTATTTATAAAAAAAGTTAAAAAGATTTTTTTTTTTATAAATAACAGTCTAATAAAGAAGATAATAGAAATCAAAATGTTTTTATTCACTTCCATTTGATAAAAAAATTGTAAATTTTTTTATAAACAACATATTTCTTTTAAAAAAGATGACTTTTATGCTTTTGTATTTTTAGAATATTAATTTTTTTTTTTAATATTAGGATTTTTTATATTCAAAATATTATGTTTTTTACTAGAATATATGGGTTTTTATTTAAATAATGAAACTATTTTTGTTAACGTCCAATTTTAATAAAAAGTAATTAATAATTTTTATAAATGACGTAATGTTTTCTTTAAATACAATTTATTTAATAAAACTATAGTTTTTGTAAAAATAAACTTTTGTAAAAAAATTAGTTTTCAAAATTCATTTTTTATAGAAAAAACTACAGATGTTCAAAAAAATAATTGCGATTTTTTGGAGGGAAATCTTTTTTTGTGTGTCAAATGGGTGATGTGAAGTCGAGATGAGTGATATGGATTCAAAATGGATCTTTTTTTGAGTCAACGGTGACTCAACCACTCTCGTTAGTCGCCTTAACGACGATTGACTGTTTGGTCAATGTTTCCTAAAATATGAAGTTCAGGGTTAACGTTGTAAAAATTGAAGCAGAAGGCTTAGTGTTCAAAATCACCCCAAACATTAGGGCCAAATTTACAGTTAACTCTAAATAAAAATAGATAGGCTATAAGCAATGCGTCGGATCGTAACTCACTAGAAAAAAGTAAATATACATGTCAACGAGATCACTAAAAGATGAGAAAATAAGTATTATCAAATAAACTAATATATAAATAGAATACTAGTAAGAACAAAGTGAAAGATGTGAAATGAGAGAAAAGATAACTCGAATCCCAAAGATAAAGTTGGGATGCCTACGTAATCGAAACCGACATCAAAGTTTCCGTAATTCGAAAAGGGAATAAGGTGAGGTCTAACGCATAATCCAAAATTAGAGTTTCTCTCTTTTAGTTTATGGAGAAATGTGCAAGTGTGGTGAAAGTGTGATTAAAAGTGAGAAAAACTTTATTTTGAGAATTATTAGATAAATCCTTTTTTTTTTAAATTTTAGGTTCATAAAAAAATGTTTGAGAATATATAAATAATAAAAAGTGTGATTAGTGGTGAAAAAACAAGAATGAACTAGAAAATATGCTAAAAGAAATAAAATATATAAAATAACACTAAATTGACAATGTATGATGAAGAGGGTTTAGACTTTCTAAGTGATTTGTATTCTGATTTTTGAAGTTTTGGATTTTGACTTTTTGGTGGTTGTGGAGTGGTGACAACTGGTGAGGTGAGGGGTGATGTAAAGTGATAAAGGAGAATGTTTTTGGAAGTGATGAAATAGGGCTGACGAACGAATTGCGAAATTTAAGGTCCTAAATGGTGAGGCCAATATTTTCTTAAATAGGGAACCTTAAAAGGTCAAAATGACTAGACTACCCTTAGGGGTTTCAGAAGGCATGGACCTTAGCTTCCCTATCAGCAAGCCTACTAGACTTGGCGGACAAGTAAAGTCCTCTATGCCTACAGGCGGGTGGGGTGGGGTGGGGGGTGGGGGGGGGGGGGGGGGGGGGAGGTGTGCTTAAAGGCAAGCTGAAAATGGATTTTCGATAAATCGACCATAAAATACAAACTGTAAGTCTGATTTGCACATGGATGACACCGTTGGAAAGATTATTAAGAGATTTATGAATTTTTTTTATATAATCTTGATTTTGAGAGTTGACCAAAGTCAAATGGAGCTCGAGGAGCGTTCTGTGACCTCCGGTTACGATTTTTGAATAAAATGGTTGCTAAATGTGAACCGTATATTTGATTTGTGCATGACAGGGACCATTGAAAAGGGTATTCAGAGTTATACGTAATTAAATTGAAATATTTTTAGATTTGAGAGTTTACCAAAGTCAAACGGATCTCGGGGAGTGTCCAGTGACCTCCGATTAGGGTTTCTAGGTAAAAGGACTGCTAAATGTGAACCGTTTGTTAGATTCGCGTGTGGTAGGGACCACTGAAAATAGAATTTAAAGCCCTATGAAAGTGAATTGAGATATTATCAGGTCCAAGAGTTGACTAAAGTCAAACTGAGCACAAGAATCATCTGATTGTTCTCTGGTTAGGGTTTGAAGGAGAACCGGGAGTTCGGGGTTTAAAGCAACTTTGTTTGGGCCTTGTGGAGGTGTATGAAGGGTATTAGAATGGGTTGTCTATTGTGATTTTATGTAATTCCACTTTCTTAGAATGTTATTAATTATTTTGAGTCTTGTATATTTTCTATCTAGATATGATCAAACTAAATATAAAATTTATGGGGTGTCACAAACCTGTTCCCCAGAAAGATATATTATCAAATTATTACTTCACAAATTAATACATGTGCACCATGTAGTATTAATAAAGTCATAAAAATAAAAATAAACTAATTCTAAAATTAATTTTCAAAATAAGTTTTTTCTCAAGATAACTATTTTAAAAAAATTTGTTCACAAACTCAAGAATTTAATTGAAATATGACTTTAACATTTCATTTAAAACCTTTTTGAAATAATTTTTTTGATGGTTGTTTTGTATAAGAATGTTTATAAAATTTATTTCTTTGTTTGTTAGGGTGTGCACATGTGCTCGGGGCCCCAACATTCGGTCTGTCTAGATCCCCCTAAATAATTTTACATCTCAAGTCTGATCCTAATCGTACTTGAATCTAAGCATAAAAAAGCATTATTCAAGCGATTAATGATACGCATCCAATTTGGATGGTGTTCGACCTTTTTTATTTAAGTTTTGATCATTAAATAACTATATTCATTTTGTCCAAGATGTATATTAATTACACATTGTTATTTTTTCCAAAAATTCATTTAAAAATGTTGCCATCTTCTACATATATATGTAAAGCAAGATAAAAATTTAGTAAAAAAAATAATTTTACTTAAGGGTAAACCAAACTTCAACCGCCTATCTTAGGGGGAACAAAATGTTAATAATTTAGTTTTTAACATTTGGAATTGCATAAAAAGGGGGTCCGCACTTGGAAATAAGACGGGAAAGTTAAATTTCCCCCACAAATTAAACCTCCTTTTGTTCCATCTGTTAAAAGAAATCCACAAACCTCCCGAACTTTACCCAACCTACCATAACTTTATTAGAATAAAAGTTGCATTTAAATATAAAATTTATAGTTAAATTTAAAATTATAATTTAAGTTTTTTACTAAAAACAATTGGGACCAAATTAAATTAAATACATTAAATTTTTGACAATTTGTCTCTCTCTCTCTTTTAGACTCTTGTGCACACAAAGTTTGTACACGTGCTCGCGTACACCAATTTTTTTAAAATATTAAAAAAATATTTTTGAGTTGATTTTTATGTGATATTTAAACATTTCAACGGATTTTTGAGTTGATTTTTTTATATGGGTTCATTGAAATGTTTAAATAGCACACAAAAAAATCAACTCAATTTTTTTTTTTACTATTTTAAAAAAATAAGGTGCAAACTTAGTGTGCACAGGAGCCTCTCTGTATATATATATATATATATATATATATATATACACTAGTGTATGCCCGTGCCTGAAGGCACAGTGAAAATTTCTGAAGTAAGTAATCGCAAAAAGGCAAAAATTTCCTGAATACGTAATTGCAAAACGGAAAAAAATTCCCCCCCCCCCCCAACAAAACAAAGTGTAATTTACAAAAAATGACGCGAAACCCACCATTATGTAACATCACTTATAATACAAAAATATTGTTTACGACGTGAAAGTGTAAATATTTTTAAAAAAATTGGGCAGAGTTTCCTTTGTATATCGGACTATCCACCCTGTTAAAAAAATAATCCAACAAAACTAATGCTATCACAATTATACTATTATGAACAAAAATATCAACAAACGCAAGACTAATTCAACTCCAATTCTTTGATTTGTAATGACAACTCGTGGTATCCGATATCCGATGACTTTGCCGGATCATTCTGATGAAAAAAATTATCTAAACGTACTTCATAAAGTGGACATGATTAAAACGTCGGCCCTAATTTGCATATGTCCTTGTAGTTCTGATAAGAGTGTGATCTCCGCAATAACATGTTTGTTGTGAATTAATTGAAGAATCGCGTGGCGCCATCCCCTGAAATAAAAAATCAAATTAAGTCCACAATTACATGAAATATATGTACAAAGCATGATTAATGAAACTACATAATTGACTTACTTTGAATTCATTTCCAGATAATAATATATGTACGAAGATGGTTTAAAAACTATTGTATAAATTTTGTTATGAAATAAATTTAACCATAACAATGTCAGTTTTCAAAACTATTGCAACAATAGAATATAGTTAGAATTGTATTTGAGTACAAAACTTAGAAAGCAATCCAAGTGCACTAACATAATCTAACAAACTACATTGCAACCATATGATGGGTTTCTCTGTGAACAAAATAAAGAAGAAAAAAGAAGCTATTATTAGATAAAACTCTTTGTCCAGGTTACAACAAAAGAAGCTACCATATTGAGATACCCACGGAATTTCTAAAGAGAAAAAATTGAATTGAGACACTCACACCTTGATTAACACAACCACGGTCCTCACCTACTTGAAAACATAAGAAAACAGATTAGAGAAGGAAAAAATACATATATACAAAAAATACCTGTAGAAAATTCAAACATGTAGAGAGCATCCACATTTTCAGCAAGTTTCTCCACACATATACCACGACATCCTTTCCACCATCGAGGATGCAAGAACCCCACGACTTCAACTGAGCTTCTATCTTGGATTGAAACACATCGAGCATCCTTTTCATAGATTTTTTTATATTGCATTCTTCTTTTAAGCACACCTACATGTAATTTTTACAACACGGGTTATATGATATGTATTGCGATGACCTCACATGTAATACTTTTTAAAAACCTATTGCATTCCACTCACCATTAGTATCAAAAACAGAGAAGAATAAGCATATTTCACATCAGAAACATTACTATCAAAGGCTGCTCTAATGCGCATAAAAACTATTAAACAATTATAGAAATGAAGCAATTGTTTTGCAGTCAATTATAGAACTAAGGTTCATGTCAATAACCTCAAGTAAGAATGATGCCTTATCTCTTTTTTGGTCACTGTGAGGAATGATCCCTCTCAAAATCTAAAATCTATCATTAATCTTTACTCCTCCTATGCTGCTCCGTTGCATAGTGTTTTGATTGCGTGGTGTTAGTTTTCTGCTCAGTCCCTTTTCCATCACACTTTACTCACATATTACCTTTGCTGCTCTTTTTTTTATAACATAGATTAACTGATAAGCCCAAACCTCGATTGCATATAATCGTAATAAAATAAAATAAGCTATTTATTTGTACCCAAATATGGCTATGACATAGAAGGTATTAAAATTTCTATAGTAGTCATATAGAATAACTCAAATAAAATAAGTCATTTCCTTGTACCTAAAATATCATACTAATACAAAAAAATTAGACCTAATTGGATGGGATACACTTGAACATGTGTTTACTTTTATTTTAAATTGTATATATGGTGTAAATCATGCCATATAGCTAACTTGAATGAGTAGCTTCTATAAGAAAAAAAGGATTTATGGAATAATATCTAAAAAATCCAAATCAGAGATGCAAAAAATACTTATACCTTATACCTGTAGATGCCTATTAACTAATCAAAATATTTATTGCAACCCATAAACTTAAATTAAACACAAATCAATCAAAATAATCAACTGAATAAACAAATAATATACCCAAACACATTAATAGGTTAAAATTATAAGATCTACACACCATTGATCAACAATATGAGCATGAGCTTGTACTTGATCAACAATATGAGCATGTGCTTGATCAGTAATATGAGCAATGATCAACAATATACCCAAACACATTAATCAGCAATATGCCATTTGGACTGACATTAGGATTCATTCCATTGTTTTTAAATTTGGGATTGATTTGTTTGTCAATGTAAGAAATACCCTTTTGCACTTATACTGTGTTTGTGGTAGAATTGTAGATCCCGCCAGGTGTTTGCTGAATTTTCTCAAGACAGGGATATAGTATCAGGGAATACCTTGATGGGTGGTTAGCTCCATGTATCTCACCCTGCTGCTGTTTTAGATTTGATTTGAAATTGTCTAGGAATGGTCCGATTATTGGTGTTACGAGTGATGAGTGCCTTTTCAGTACTTGCTAATGTAGGTGAGATTGTAAAGGGGGAGTCTCTTCATGGGTATTGCATCAAAATGGGGTTATGCTTGGAATTAAATGTGGTTACTGCATTGGTTGCCATGTATGGGAAAATATAACCACACATAAGCCCCAAATCAGATTTGAAAACTAAATCCTGACATGTCTTGAGCAACAAAAACAATCCTAAAACAAACTCATTTCGCTACAATCGCTAAAAAAAAACCTTATATCAGGGGGGTACCATATGAAAATTTTGAAGGAATACTTCATTCAATCAGCAACCTTCAACTATTTTGCTTATTTTCTGCAAAATAACAAACATAAAAAATCAACCAAGTGATAAAAAAAACATTATTTTCTTGATACAATGGGCTTTACAGTTTTTTCAAAAAAGGATAGCATACAAACAGATCCTGAGCAATAAATAGTAAATGCTTGGCGGCCCTACATCTATAATCATACAAACAACATTAAAGTAAGTAACAAAGCAAGTAGTACTTGTAAAATACACAAAACAAATAGAGAAAAGAGAACAATTAAAGTCCTACAAACCAAGATCAGGGACTTTAATAATAGGAAAAATAAAGAACATTGAAACTCCTAATAATTCAAGCCCTTACATTCATAAAAACAACCCTGTTAAGTAGACAGTCCTACCAAAAATGAAAACAGTCCTACTAAAAATGAAAACAGTTGTACAAAAAATGAAAATAGTCTAATGTTATAACAATCCAATGCGATAACAGTTTAAATGTAGACATGTTACTCAGTTGAAATGTAAAAGCATTGCTATAACAGTCCAAATTGAGTTAAGCACTGCTGAATTAAGTTGGTTCTTAATCCATCTTAACATCAGTAGAGACCAATTGCCTAACAAACCAAAAACTGAGTTGCTTTATAAACCAAAAACTGTTGAATTCATTACAAACCAAAATGTCATACAAATTAGCAGTTGAAATGTATAACCAACCAAAACGTCATACCAAATTGCTGAGTTCATACCAAAGTACAAACTATTACAATATGTTATCCCTCAAAATTTCTATAAAGTTCAAGCAAACTCATACAAAATATGGATCTTTTATAGATCTATGGAATACTTATTTAAAGTAAATGTCCTGGAAAAATTTAAACAAAAGATCGGCATTAAAAACTAAATATTCGGGCTCTAAAAAAACCATAATCTATTGATAAAACCTAAAATTTAAGAACACCGGCATAAAAAATATTCGAGTTAGTAACTTAGAAATGTCTCACACATGCCACATTATTCAACCTCCAATTTCCAAATAACCCCCATGCCTACAAACAAATATAATAAGTACATTTAAACAATTGACAGATGTGCACGTTAAAAGGATTTCGAAGCCAAGTAATTAAGTCAATTTATAAAATAAATAACCAATCAGGAGTTTGCAATAAAAATGAGAGCATATTCAAACCACCACCAGCAATGAGAAAAATGTAAGGAGCCAAGACTTTTTACCCAAAATAAAATAAAAAATTACCATGCCCCTTCATAACATATAAGCCCCAAACTTTTCAATCATGGGATGTGCTTATATTAATGATCTGATGGAGTGAGATGGGAAGCAGTTTATGATCTGATTTTTTAAAGTACAGGTACTCATCCTCTTCTAATGGCAGTTACATAAAAAATATGCAAAGAATGATGCTATTCAAAGACTCAGATTTGCAGGCCTCTAAGAAGTCCCGACCAACATCTCTTCTATGAAAATTCCTATGGAAAAAAGAGATTCCCCCCCCCCCCCTCCCAAGAACTCAATTTTCCTATGGAAATGCATCAATAACATCATTCCAATTGAAGATCTCATTTAGTTTAAAGGCATATTCATTGCATTTATATGTAGGTGTTGTCCTATTGCAAGAAATGTTTGGACTTTCTTTTTTAACTTCTTTGGCCTATAAACACATAACAAAAAGGTTAACCATGCAAAATTAAATAAACCAAAAAACACAACTTTACAGAGTGAACTCCACCAAAAAACAAAATAAATAAAAAATCTAATCAGAGGGAGGTCTTCCATAAAAATAGAGCATATAATAGGGTAAGAAGGAGAGTAAAATAATGGCCTTAAATGTATTAGTTGACATTGAGTAATTAAAAACAAATGAGGAGTTTCATGGTAAAACAATCTAGATCATTCAAGTTTGAATTCATATATATGCTTTACATTGTCCAAACATAACATAAAGTCCTAACAAACAAATTATATCATCTTCATATACAAATGCAAACAAAGTTAAAACATACTATAAACAAATAGATGTTTAAATAAATTTGAATGTCTAATAAGTTTTTTAAAAATGTGAATTTATAGCAACTTCGAAACCCCAAATCTTATTCTGTTTTTATAGAACCACGATTTATAAGAAAGGATCTAAAAATAATGCAAGAAACTCTCTAGATTTTGTAATGCAAGAAAACCCAAGTAAGAATACGAAAGTAGTTTACCATAAACTACATAATTTAGGGGTTATTGATCATTTAATGAGATCATCAAATTTTCTCCACCATTATACTTTTCACACCTAGTAAGAATAGAAAAGTAGTTTAACACAACCCAAACATGATCTAAAGTGAAGTTGAGATCTTGTCTCACCTGTCACAAAGGAGATTTAACTCTATAACTCTATAATCTTGTAGTAAAGAATTGAAAACCAAAATTAGTACTTTAACTCTATAACAGATCTGAAAACACTAATAATTAAATAACTCAGTACAAAACACATATGCAATGGTCGTGGAAGCAATAGGTCCCTGAGGTTGTCCTAAAAAATAATAAATAATTAAAAAATTAGAAAGAACTGAAAAAAATTACCCATTAGAAATTCCCAACACCTGATAGATCTGATTCAAAACGATATGTGCGTGTGTGTGCATGTGTGTGCGTGTGCGTGTGTGTGTGACAGATCTGTACATGTGTGACAGATCTGTGCGTGTGTGTGTATGTGTGTGTGTGTGCGCGAGAGGGATGGGTGGGAGATTACCTTGAGGCGGAGGCGGAGGCGGAGGCGAAGAGGAGAAGATGAGGATGATGGAGACGGAAGAGGGAGGCAGAAAAGGGAGACGAATGAGGGTGGTAAAAAAGGGGGGGGGGGTAGGGTTTGTGTTTGTGGGTTTAACCGTGTTTTGTCCAATTTGCCATGTAACAATAGTTAAATTGTGACGTGGCACAATGTAAGACCCTTAGATTGTCCTAAACAATTCGATCGCAATTTGTTGACACTATTCAAACACACCTCTCTCTTATTATATATATATATATAAAATTATTTTGTGCATTTTCTCTGCTTGTAAATGTTTAAATTAGGATAAATTGCACATAACTTCCTTAAACTATCTTGAATTTCCAGGTCACTCCGTACAAAAATACTCGACAAACTCACCCTTAACTATCAATTTGTTACAATCTATTACTCTATATAAAAGCTCACATGTGTTAATAAGAGGGTGCCATGTCAGCTGTGAGAAGTACTAATATTGTTTGAAGGTTTTCCGTAAAGAGAGAGAAATCTTATCTGCCCCTCAACTACTTCTTATTAATCCAATACATGTGAGTTTTGATATGGCCCATTAACTGCTTTGCATTCCCATGCATCAATATCCATTCCTTAGTTTTCATTTTACTTTCAAAAGTTAGCCAATTAAATCTTTTACATTTTCTTATATCATAATTTTTATAGTCTTTTTATCAAATAATAAATAGCTAAAATATTTTTTATTTATCCATATTTAATAAAATTATAAACACTGTTGTATCTTACAAACCTATTTGTTCAACATAATAACAAAATTATAAAATAATATTGTACTTATTAAATATTAAAGAAATCAAATGTTTTATTTATATCAATAATAAATTGTACCTAACAAATTTATTTTGAATGTCTGCTACTTTCAAACATGATTTAATGACATGATATGTGCAAGACAAGTTACTTAGAATTTCATACATGCGAACATAAGATATATTAAGAATCAACATATTTAATTAGAAGGTTAAATTATACTATCTAATAATATAGAATATCTCGATCTATTTTAACTTATTAAAACAATTATGCTTCAATAATCTGACTTGTGAAAAATAATGATGCAAACCCAACCCATGTTCTTTCCAATCCCATAGATGAAGTCCCTACTTTTGTGGGTTAGTGGTAGATTAGGGGACTAAGTCTTAGTTGTTATACCTATTTTGTGCACATATGAAAATGGGGATGTCCACTATGTGTTTGGTTATATTATAATAAATATGCCTATCAACGCAGTTCGTGTAGCAGTGAAAAAATTACCTTTTGTAACTTAAATTTTTTAATGAATTTAAAGCATTCTATTCTTTCCAAAACAAATTTCATACTCTGCATTTTATTAGTGATCTCTATAGATTCAATTTTTTATGACAAATAAGGGCGTTATGAAGTTGAATCCAAGTATGGAGGCTAGATATGATGTTTATAAACATTATTCATCTGATGATTTATCTCTCTTTTTAGATTGCTCATAGTTTTGCTGCATATAGTTGAGTTTTCATTTATTTCTTTATTTTATTTAGCTAAAGAATTTTGGAGGTTTCACAATGTGAAACCTATGTTCTCAACACAAGTAATGGCAGGAAAAAAACCATGATATATATTTTTTAGTTAATAAAAACACTTGGCCAAAAATCATGCAAACATCTTTTATTCAAACTGTAAAACAATTTGACACGATTTTAAATCATGACAAAAAATATATATAATATTGACGTGTGGTAATTAAACTCAAATGCTTTTGATGTATTAAAAAAAATATTGTTCTGTACTTGATGTATTCAGTACTTGATGTATTCAGATTATGCACATCCTGATCTTTTTTTTATGTCCATGTCAAAAAAAATTATAGTGATTGATGTATTAAAAAAATATTGTTCTGTATTTGATGTATTCAGTACTTGATGTATTCAGATTATGCACATCCTGATCTATTTTTTTCATGTCCATGGCCTATTATTTAAAAAATAAAAAAATAGGCCTATTATTGAGATTAATTTTTTTTTTTTGAAATTTGATGTATTCAGATTATAGGATTGAGATTAATGATCCTATAATCTTTTTTTTTTCATGTCCATGGCCTATTATTGAGATTAAAAAAAATTGAAATTTGATGTATTCAGATTATGCACATTGTTATTAAGTTTATAAACCTTAAAGCATATGTGCTATCATTCGTAGTTATTTTTTATCTCTGTTTCCTATCAGCAAAACCTTGCTTTATAAAGAATCTTATGTAACAACCCGCCTAATGGGATACCGGGCGATCACTCCTATATCAAATTAAAACCGGAGTCACATATGGATCATTCTTAGCATCACTGTCGAAAAATCCATTTAATTACTAATATCCTATTAGGCAAGCGTTAAAAACTTTTACTTAACTGCTCTTTTTAAACCATTAAAATAAAACATCCACAAGTTAATGCGTAAATGAAACTAAAATAAATTAAAATAACCGAACACTCGGTTCAAATTATACAACTATATCGAATGCTGTACTGAAAGAATAAAAAAATGCAATTGAGCCATTGGCTCGAATGTTTATACAGTACCTCCTATCTAGAGTACAACGATGGAAGCGGCTATCAAAAACCTGCACGCATCCATAGCTGCTGCAGCTGACGTCTGACTCGAAAGAAGTGCCATCAAGGCGTCCCTGTGTCTAGAGACCTATATATATATATATATATATATATATATATATATATATATATATATATATATATATATAATATAGCAAGAAAGGAAAGTAGATAAACGGGTCAGAGTCCGAGTTTTGAAAATATTTAGCAAGTGCATAAATGCCTTATTATTTTGAAAAAGGTTTTATCTCATATTTAAGTTTGGTATCGCACTCCCATGAGATACCCCTCACCTCTCCGCTAATAGTGCACTCCTAGCGCATCCCTCTAAAAATCCTAGTCAAGCTACCCTGCTAGACTAGTCTATCACCCAACCACTATCAACCCTAGATAGTCCAAGCCATGTACTAAGGGCTAAACTTCACCCCAGTCTCAACGCTATGCCATGTTCGTGCGTGGGGTGTCTCGCAAAGCGAAATCCAAACAAGGAACCCCCCCGATACACTACTACGCGACACGGTCGATAGTCGAGATCCGCCAGTCCCTCAATACATAAAGATATATATATATATATATATATATATATATATATATATATATATATATATCATAAGCATTTATAATATTAGAGAACTAAGGATTAAACTTTTCCCCAATCTCAACACATTGCCATAGTCGTGCGTGGGGTGTCTCGCAAAGCGAAATCCAAACAAGGAACCCCCCCGATACACTACTATGAGACAAGGTCGATCGTCGGGATCCATTAGACCCTCGGTACTCGATTCATCCATATATATATAATCATATTTTTACCATAACCATCCGGATCTATCTCCCGGACTGAGGATTCATATATCAAGTATTTATCAATACTTTCATTTTTCTCAAAACTTCCCATTTCCCTTTTTATACTCAGGAAATGTAAATATAAAAGCCAATTCATTATCATGAATTGCTTTAACAAATCATATACTTTTAAAAGCCAATTTTATTATTATAAAAATGCTTTTCCTTTATATGTCATCCCATTTCCCTTTTTATACTCAGGAAATGTACCCAAAGCCATTTCCATTATCATGAAAATGCTTTGATCAAATCATGCTTCCACATCCCTTCTTCCATCCGTGAGTGTTATCGAAGTAAACCTTTATCCCATTTCCCTTTTTATACTCAGGAAATGTAAATTAAAGCCAATTTATTATCATAAATTTCTTTAATAAAACTAAGACCGCCCCTCCGGATTTTCCCACTGGACGCGCCCTTAAATGGCTATCATCTTCCAGGGCCTATTTATACAAGACAACCTGGGAACCTACCAACGTCGGGAAGCGGCCATATTGCCTGCGGGAAAGTCAGGACCACACCCAGAATCCCCTAACCAGCGCAGAAAACAAATAACCGCCCATATGGCCTAGGGACTATATCCAACCTGCTCAATAGCCAGGAAGGCTTCACCACAACGCGCGCAACTTCCCTTATGATAGCGATTTAGGGAGGTGTGTAACCATAATTTATCAATTATGAAAATCATTTGTCTTTCCATTTTGATAATATTCATTTTTATATCTTCAAAATCATCTCCATCATATCATATATATATATACTTTAATCACCTAGTATATACATATACCATATATTCCTCCTAGAATATATAACCGACCATAATGGCCTATATCATCTAGCGATGACCATAATCCTAAAGATTCCCTCCAGTAATCACAATCATGCATTCATATAAGCATGATACTAAACCCAAAGTATTTTCTTACTTTAATAAGTAATACATACTTAAATCCCATCTACGGATTCATTTGGATATCTCCAATCATACCATTTCTCATTTAGCGAATATATAACTATACTCCCCAAATCTATTCTAATCCACTCATAAGATTCACCCGACCAAGATCAATATGATTATGTTATCTCTTTAGATCATAATCCTCTTTAATACTCAAATTTAGAAAGCCGCTTTAAACTCAAAGAGGAGAAGTAATAACAATCTCCAAAATCTTGGGCTGAAAACAGGGCACCGGTCGACCGGTCCTGGACCCCCGGTCGACCGCGGGTGGCAAATAAGCCTACGAAACAAAGCAGTAGGCCCTTTCTCCTTGACGCGGTCGAGCGGCCATCGGGGCGCGGTCGACCGATCACACCAGGTATCCAAAACTAAAATCCTCAAGTCCCTTATCCAACAACCCAAATTCATTTTCGGGGTTTCTAAACTACCCCAAAAATTATCCCGAACATCTACGCAATTAATTCTAGCCGTAATTTTTCCAATTCCCGATTTGATTTTCGAGTTGATGATTTCAACCGGAGCTTCCATCTTGTAAAAATCATATCAAATCGTAGAAAAATCAGAAAAATACGCGGTCAGCGCCCACGCGACCGTATCGAAAAGATCTACAACTTTCGTGTTTTGGTCGAAAGCTAAATCAATTCTTTTCCTGGCCAAAATGGCCCCCTAAAGTGACGGGTTACTATTCATCGTCTTCTCCGAGACGATTTCGGCCATTAAAGCTTCTCCCAAGCTTTTGTCCCCTCACCCAACGTCCTACAACCTCAACCAACTACAAATACACATATATTAAGGGTTCTAAACATCCTAGAACCCAAAACCATCAATTAATTTAGGTTAAAACCTAAGTTCCACAAATTGAAATATTATTGTGGTTTAATTGTTTTAACTTCCAAAAACCCGTTTTATCCACGATAATCCACCCCAAAACCTTTAGGGTTTGCTTATACCAAACTACGGTATGAGATATTTATGCAAAAAGATAAATAAAGCAAGTAAACACTTGCCTCGTGGATAAAATCCGACGACCCGAGTCGAATCCGGCGGAGTTTGACCCGAATCTCCATTTTCTCCTCCTCTTTCTCCTTCCTCTCTCTCTTCTCTTTCTTTTCTTTCTTTCCTTTCTCTCTTTTCTCCCTCTCCCTCTCTTTATATAGAAAGAAAAGGGTTTAACCCCTTAAAACCCAAAAAACGATTCGTTTACCCAATTACGAGTTACTTTTACCTCTAAAATTACCCGAAACTCATTTTCGACAATCGGACACTCTTTTCCGACTATCTCGGACGTTCCGAGACTCATGGCGCAGTCGAAATTCCCATCCGAGGTACTTGACCGCAAATCACTATTCCAACCCAAAATAAATAAATGCGGGTTTTCCAATTAAAAATCTTACCTCATGTCGCTTTACTCAACGGCGACATATAATTAAATATTTCGACCTATATAATCCCAAAAATAATCACAACATCCCAAAATCCCAAAAATTACTATTTAGGGAAATTTTCCAAATTCCAATTTATAATTAATTATGAAATTTAATCGTCTCCAAAAGGGCGGGTTGTTACATCTTAATGGCCACCGAATGTTGTTATTTCTTAGAAAATTCCAAACTAGAAATTAATAAGAAATAAAAAATAAAAGGGGAAGAGATTGCAGTGGATTTTAAGAAAATATACTGTTAATACCATGGAAATGCAGTGGAAGTTACAAAATTACTATGAAAACTCCAAAGCAGATACTGTTCTACTATTTATTTATATTATTGTAAGAAGTTTTAAATCAACAGACATGTTATTTTTCTTTTATCTTTTTCTAGTTCTTTGGAGTTTGAGTACCTTGATTTTTTTTGAACAATAACCGAACTGTCTTAATGCATAATATATTAATTGTTATATGAGATGCTTGAGTGGTTCTATTTAGATTGAATTTATATTCAATATTTCCATATGATTCTTCTTCTTCCCATGATGTTTTATAACATATATGATTCTGTTTATGCTATTCCTCATCCTCTCTTACTTTCTAATGATTTAAGCTTGAAGTGAGTGAGATGACTTAATTATTCCTAACCAATAGGCCAAGGCATTGAAGGACACATGTTTATGAAAGTTGAATTGATTGATTTTGAAAGCTGTGGTGTTACTCCAAATTTTCAATCAAGTGGGGGATATTCATGCTTGACTGTACATTGGTACAACAGATGTTACTCCAAATTGCACACCAAAATGCCTAACTGTACATTGGTATAGAACGTGTTACTCCAAGTAATTTTGTGCCAACTAATTTTGTTGTAATGTTGATATATATATAAGTATATATGTGATCCCTCACATATGTGATCTCGTGCATCGCACGGATTGTATACTAGTTAACGCTAAAAACTGATTTCTCTCAACTTTTAAGAATAAATGAATTAAAATATCCCTGACCCAATTTAAAAAAATCAAACACGAAAAAAAAAAACAAGCACTATCTCACAGCTTTCGGCCACTAATTTTTCAAAAATAAACACATTTCTCTCTCTCACCAAACACTACCTCCATTCCATTTCCATCTCCAACCAACACCACCACCTGCACAAACCATCACCACCTACTGCCTAAATACTTGACACCACCTCCTCCTGGGACACCATCTCTAACCCCAAACAATAACACTGACACCACTTCAGCCACCCAAACAACCCAACACCATCAACGCCACCGTATGCCACCATCGCCAACCACTATCTCGAATCACTAAAAAATTTCCAAAGCCGAGAAAACCCCATAAGCAGCAAGCCCATCTCAAAATCCCACCTCAAATTAATTTTTAAGAGAGATAGTGAATTGATTTTCATGAGAGAGAGAGACGGAGAGAATCAATCTTACACTAAAACATTTCCTCCATCCTCTATTTTTAAAGTTCTCCGGTGGTGGCTGGAGGGCAGGTAGTGATTGCAAAAGTTATGGCGGTGGGTCTAGATGGGTTAGGGTGGGTTGGGGGGGGGGGGGGGGGGGGGGGGGGGATGTTGTGGGTGTGTTGGTGAGATAGATATTTGGCAGGTGGTTTTGGGTGGAAGTGGCGTTTTGGGTGGTGGAGGTGGGTGGGAGTGGTGGTTTTGGTGGATGAGGTGGGTGGGGTATGTTGATGGAGGTGGGGTTGAAACTGGGTATATTTGAAAGAGTTGTTCTAGACGTACATATGATTTGTATATAATCGTGTAGTGACGTGTCCGTATTCACATTAATCTGTACCTTGCGTTCACTCAAGGCACGAATTAATAGAGACACAATACGTCAGTTTGTACACACGATTCTGTACGAATCCTCTGAACAAATATAATTATTGTATTTGAAAGAAATTAATTGAGGAGAGAGAGATTTAGTTATTTTTAACAATTTATTACATTTTTTTAGGAGTATTTTAGTCAATTTATTCTTAAAAATGGAGGGAACTCGATTTTTGTTGTTAATTGCAACGAATTGATGGGGGGGGGGGGGGGGGGGGAGGGGGGGTTGAATTTATCGGGTATTTTTTTAGGGGATAATCTGTGAACCTGAGATAGTTGAAGGGGGGTTACGTGCTATTTAATCTTAAAATTATCATTTATAAGTCACGAATAATATTTTAAAATTTTACGTTGATGCTAGAAATTGAATTTATATTGATCTTAGTTATATTTTACCAATTAATTATCAATCAAGCAGTGTGAAAAGTAAAGGAGAGAGAGAGAGAGAGAGAGAGAGAGAGAGAGAGAGAGGAACTGGATCTACATGGTTCAGGTACATATATCCACGGATTATATGAATTTCGTTCATCTAATGAATAATCTCCACCGGATACGATTTTCACAAGTTATCACTTCATTTTGACAACATAATAGTATTCAAAATCTCTCTCTCTCTAAACACGATAGTAAGGTTGCTAATTATAGTGAGTGGGTGATGTGAGAGTGTGGTCCTTAGGGCATGTGTCTCACCTTCATAGAGTTAGGTGAGATCATTCTTTGTATGTAGAAAAAAGAATAATCACTAGTTAGTTATTTCATAGGGGGTAATATCTTCTTATCTTCCTCATGTTGCACGCACTCTTCACGCTATCGTCATCAGTCACTTGGTTCGCACTGTATGAGATAACAACGTTATCTAATGGGGTTTCCACTCTTGTAACATTTCTAACTCATCTTGGTTGAGGCCAACCCCAAGGTCCAGAAGGCATTGCACTGTTTTTAGGTATTTGGCTTGGTTGATTTCTGACATATGTCATCCCTTGATTCCTCCGCAAGGTATACTACATTTAGATTACAACAATTTCCCCAAGATTATGCCTAAGAAGTGGGCAGTAGTGTTAGTCTCGTGAAGAGTCACTCCTTTTAAGGATTTGTAATATGATTTTAGTGGGAGAAGTTTTATGCAAAGTCCATGATCAACTCGGATTGTTTACCTTAGATATTGCTGACCCAAAAGCCTTATACCATTTTCATTGTGTGGCCTCAGTTCTGCCACATGTCAAACCATCATCGTAACTCATATTCCTCATTCGACGCGAATGAATTTTGAATAACCTTTTTGTTTTTCAATGTCACTTATAACATTTAGACGTCACTTCTATTTAAACCATCCCACCTCTTCGATTTTCTCTTTCACCATCTTCATTACTCAATTATTACAGAGAGAGATCATGAGAACTAATTTTCTTTGTTGATGCATCAAATTTTGGTAGAGAATGTCCGATCAAAGTGCATTTTTATCACCGTTCTTTCTCTTTGCTCTATCTCATAATTTCCAATTACCATTCTCTTTGGGCCCTCTTTCCTATTTTGAATTTTCTATCAATTAGGGATTAACTTTATGGTTTGTTGGGGAAAGATTGGAAATTTATGCCTTATTAGCATTTTGGTGAATTTACTTCTTGTGGCATGCTGATGTGGTGTTTTTGAAGGCCTGTTGGTTTAAACTTACGTTTCCTTTTAGTTGTTTAGCATAGGTTTTATTGTTAGGCTTCATTCCTCCTTTCTTGGTCACGGTAGGGGACCCTTAGGGTTTCCTCTATTCTTTCATAAAACTAAAACCCTATAAGTGATGGGTTGTGGGGAGTGTTTAGAAGACTTCGCAAGGTCAATAAGAGTATCCCTTCTTCAACATATTCCCTTGGTAGTGGTTCAACCACCATTCAAAGAAAGAACCTTTTGGAAAGATCTGAAGTTCATTGACACTGAGTCCTCTAAGTCCATTGTTCTGTACCCCCTTCTCCTTATATTCAATATATAAAAATCGAATGTATGTCTTACATATATAACCTCGATTCTAGTGCACAAAGTGACGGTGGGGGAAGGAACTAGGCATATGCGATCTCCTATAAGTTTTCGTTACCTATAATGAGTCATTATATAAAGCCCTTTATTCTCTTAATACTTCATATTCAACTAATTCTATTATTGTGGTTATAATATAATCAGATGATGAAGTCTCGTCCTTAGGTTCGAGTTCTTACGACCAACTGAGAACAAATGCAACCAATTACCTTAGTGATATTACTTCATCCGAGCTGTTCGAGTGTAGGTATTCTTACAACATCGTTAGCATTCTATGTAGGCTACAAAAATAATATGAAAGGGACTATGATTTGATCTATGAGGGGGAGATTTAAATCTCCTAGTCAGCCTTGGCCGTGGGGCTTCATCTTCCCCTACACCCCATCATCAAGGAAATTTTGAGGGTTTATGAATTTGACCCCACTTAGCTTGGTCCCAATGCCTACATGGCAATTTTGGGGGCCATAGTTTATCGTAGAGAGGCGTCAGGTCAGACCATAACTGAGAGACTTTTTAGATTTGTTCATGGCCTGAAAGACAATGCCAAGGCCCCCATATTCTACTACTTAGAGCATCGAAAGCCTCAGTAAAAATTGGTCAGGGTTGCTCAATCAAGCAACCACTTTAAAAAGAATAAGTTTTTTTAATCAAAGGTTGGTGGGTGTTCATCTCCTATGAAATCGATAAGACTATAACCGACCCCCGGGAGTGGGGCAATCCTTCCTCCAGTGGAATTATGTTATATTTTTGTCTTTGTATTAGAACTTGTTCTCTTCAGTTTTGTTAATGACTTTTTCTCCTTTCGTTAACCGATAGAGAAAGTGGCTCATTGGCTAACTCTTATTGAGAAAAAACTAGTCAACAAGTATTTTCATCCTGACCGCCTTCTGAAGACATCTTTTCTTTATACAAACTCACCAAGTTCAGCTATCTTTCGACAACAAACCGAGCTGAAGAAAAAACTGAAGCCGAAAAAAGTAAGTGACTATTATTTTCTAAGTTTGTGCTCATCTAATAAATGTTCATTTTCCCCAACATTTTAATGCTTTTGTGCAGTTTCCACCCTTTCTTCCATCAAATCCCCACACATTCTACTTAGGATATGGCACCAAAGGCATTCGATCATACAACTATAGTTAGTTTAAAGAGGAAACAAAGAAAGGCCAAGAAAAGGCAATGTTAAGATTATTAATACCTTCATCGAGCCATAGAGGGACAAGAATGCCAAGGCCTAGTGACTATGGAAGGAGGTCATTATAAGTGACCTCGGAAGGGGAGTCCCACTAAATTCTAAGTTGAGGTTGAGACTGATTCTGACACTCCTTCCTATATGAAGGACTCCCGCCTCCCATTCTCTTAAGAGATGTTGAGGAAGGACAAACATTATTTATATGGTAACATTAAAAAATGCTACCAGCCACATTGTGTACACTAGGTATGATCCTAATTATCAGTATCTGAGGTCTTTGGATACTAATACCCTTTGGATTTTCTCTCAAGATTAGGGCCATTCAGGTAACACTTGTATTTAGTTGTGATTTATTTTATAAATGTGATTCTTTTCTGATTTCATATTAGCTTGATTTACATCAATCCATAGTGGTCATCATGTGTAAGGAAATGATCTTAGTGAATGAGAACAAAGAGAGATGATATGAGGAGTATCATAAGTAGAATCTTGAGCTAAGGGATATGGTGGCTGAGCTAGAGAGTGAGAAGGTCTATCTCGAGAATAAACCTACTAATATTGAGGCTTAAGAGTCCACCTTAAAGGACAAAAGAAAGGAAGATATAACCTTCATCCTTAAGCTCAAGAACGACCTAACGAGCACTAGTGATGAAGCAAGCTCTGAATATAAGGGTTCAACGGAGTGTACAATGGAGAAGATGATGTAATACGCCGTGTTTTTAAGAAGCATATTTATTAGTTAAATGAATTATTTAATTAAAATAAATTATTGACTTCTAATTTGAATTAATAGAACAAATGTTTAATTTAAATGAATTTAGTATTTTTTGCCTATTTAAGTAAATAATTCAAACAATTTATTAATTTCTTGGTAATTTAGGGATTTGGTAAAAATCTTAGGGGAATTTCTGCTTAGACTCTAAGATAGGACTTTTTAAATGTCGATCACGTGTGGCACTACTAGTAGGTTTAGAGTTGGGTTGGGAATGGACTTTGAGTAATTTAAATTTTAGTAAAAATCTATCAAATAGAGAGAGAGGTGGTCCGCGTGTGAAGAACTTCCACCATCGTGTTTTGGGCTGCCATGGGATTTAGACATGCGGTGAGTTTCCCAGACCACGGCCTTTGGCTTATGGGGTGTTGCGGTTAGGGGTCACGAGTTTGGGTACACACACACAAACACTATATATATAAACAATATTGCTCTTATACGAACTATCCCACATTTTAACGGTGCAGACTGAACATGTGTCACATGGTGGTGAACCCAGAAAAGAGAGAGAAAGTGCCTATAATTTAGCCACGAATTTCAAGGCCAGGTGACACATGTCCGGTCTGCACTCTTCAAATGCAAACTGGTCTACACAAGCGCAGTATATATATATATATATATATATATATATATATATATATATATATATATATATATATATATATATAGAGAGAGAGAGAGAGAGAGAGAGAGAGAGGTCCCTCAGTTTGAGGATCCTGAATGAGGTCCATTTTTTTAAAATAGTAAAAAAATTATTTTGGAGTTGATTTTTTTCCTATGATTTATAAACATTTCAGTTGGATCATAAAAACATAATCAGCTCAAAATGAAATTTTTTACTATTTTAAAAAATTGGTCAAACTTTGTCAGTTTTTAGCACCTTAAAAACAACTTAAAAAGTGACACAGTTTAAGTGATTTTTTTAAAATAGCAAAAAAAATCATTTTGTGATGATTATTTTTTTATGGTCCTACTGAATTGTTTAAAAATCACAAAAAAAATCAGCTCAAAAATATTTTTTTTACTATTTTAAAAAAATAAACCTCATTTAGGGTCCTCAAACTAGGACCTCACTTGATCATTTCCATATATATATATATATATATATATATATATATGGCGAGCCTCTTCTTTAACAACACTCTATTTTTTCAATCTAAAACCTACATAACATTTATTCGCACTATCTAAATCTTAAATCCTCCATTAAAACTCATTAAAACCTATTTTTTTTTGGAGTTTTGCACTTGAAATTTAAAACAATCAAAGAAGATTTATTGGATCTTTTTTGCACAGGAACAAAATGCGTTAATTATATTTTTTAGAACCCTTTCATAAGCAAAGAATATCTTTATTTTTCTCCTTAAGTATTATTTGGATTAAACGCTGCGTAAATCTTAGTTAAGAATGTTTTGTAAAATAGGATTAGGAACTTAATTTGGGGAAGTGATAAACTAATCAAAAATCTATTTTATGAACTTATGAAATTGGGTTCGATACTTGAATTGTCGCACGTTTAAGATATAAGATTTTGTTGATATTAGAGATTGGATCAAATTGCATGTTAAATTTGAATGAATCTATAAAATATGCTAGTGCTTATGAAATCAAATGATTAATGAATATTGCAGTTGTTGTGTAAAAATGGTTTACCAAAGTAAATCATATCGTTGAAGTTATACATAATAGTCAAAGTATAAAAAATAAAGAAAAGGAGAGATAAAGGGAGATAACATGAGATTTAGAGTGGTTCGGCCATAGAAATGAGACTACGTACACATTTTTGCTTTATTCTTATTAGATACATGTAACAATACAACTTTAGGGACCTTAGAGGCATACAAGAGGAGAGAAGTAGGATAAATGTATAATATACAATTTCTGCGTAAAAGAGGTTACGGACTCTATAAAAGAGGTTGAGGGAGGACATGGTTGGTTATGGTTCAGTTTCCAGAGCAAGTGATTGGAGTGTGGACTCCAATTTGGAGAGAATTTGGCATAGCTTTACTGCTATAAAATGTTCCCCCTACATGAGGAGGTGAGGACCTCTATTTATAATATTTGGTGAGGGCATCGCGTGCACTGTTCACATGCCTTGTGGATAAGTATTGTTGAGATGGAATCTTTCTAAAAGGTGGATAACTTGCAGGCTATTAATGAGGTGTAATGTCCTGCAACCTATCCATCTGTGGATATGTTGAGACTGAGGGGCCGTAAGCTATCGAAGGCATAACTGTGTCTCTCTGATGCAATGGTGTCATAGAGTCCGCGATTGGTCTGTGCACCATGCAATAGTCTTGAGTGTATAAAGGGGCAAATGGAGTACAGTCCATGACCGATTAATGTACCAAGACATGGTATTCTTTATTGGTTGAGGATTTTGCCAGCACTTGATATATCTTTCTTGTATTTTTATGGACACTCATGCCATGTGTGTTTTGTCTACTAGTTGACATATTTTGGGTATAACAGAAGCCCCCAAGCCTTGCTAAGAGGTGGGTGGTTTAGTGCTGGGGCTTAATTAATGGCCGCAAGGTGTTTTCTTGGAGCATAGGCCTTTCATTGATAGGGTTCCTTAATGATTTTATAGCTTACTAGAGGAGTGAGTTTGATAGACACCACAAATGATACCACGACCTACTAGAGGATGGAGTTTGATAGATGCCTCAAATGATGTCGCGACCAGGTGATGAAATATTTCAGGTTCTATAACATTTCAAATTACATGACCCTTTATATAAATTTTCAAAGGCCCTAGAGAGTAATGATTTGGGAGATTAACGACAGAAGCAGAGGCAAATTATGGTGGCTTTCAGGAGATTTTTGGCAAGTTTTTCTTCATCTCAGGTTAACTTTCACGCTCTTTTCCTTATAATTTCTTTGTAGACTACCTCTCATTCGTTCTTGTGTTTATTTCCACGCTTTAAATCTTTAAAATAACTTTTGAAATCGTTGAAATCAATAATCTGGGTTAAAGTTTTCTGGGTTTGTGTTTGGGTAGAAAAAGATTGGGTTTTGAAGTCATTTTTGTGTATTTGGTATTAACGAGGGGTGTTTGGTGGATTGTGGTTTTGTTTTAGGCTATTTTGTTGTGATTTGGACATTTTAGGTTGGTTTGGGGCCAAGAACACATACTGCTATTCTTGGTTGTTCTTAGCCAAAACCCTTGTTTTTCCCTCTTTGATATTGCTAGATCATATAATTGAGGAGCCTAGATGTTTATTTTTTTTATTTGTAGACGCCGACTTATGGATGTGGTCTTGTTTAGTTGGCTGTGGCCCTGTACCCACCTTTGAATTTTTTTCTCTTCCCCTGGACAAGTTTCGACTATGCCGCAGTCTCTTAATGCTAGTTCTATGGCCCATGGCCTTTGGTGTCCGTGGCTTTGTCCTTTCCTTTTGCTACTGTTTACTCTGGCCGCGATCTCAGACTTTGGCTTTAGGAGTCTGTGGCTTTAAGTGTTATAAGTATTGCCTCGACCTTACCCATAATATATGTGTGTTTTAGGATCTATAATTTTGTCTGTTATTGCGAATTTTTATTGAGGTCATGGTCTTCCAAACTTGTGCTTCCGTGATATTTTTCTCATAAAGGTTGCGACCCATTAATTTTGGAGTTCCATCTACTTTTACAGGTTTTGTCTTTGCCTTTTGCATTGGAATACTTGGTAGTACTTGGAGGATTTCTTGATAACGCATTCAGGTGTTCCTACTCCCACATAGTTAAACATAAAACCCTTAAAAAATAAGGGTTATAAATAAAAATAGTGTTCAACCTATATTCGCATTGATTATGAGTATATGGAGTCTTTTGACTGTATGGATCCCATGAAGGCTACTGAGGATATCCACATATTTGAGGAGGATACTTGATCCACGAATAATTAAGTTCCAGTTGAGAGGAATACTACGGCTCCTAGTGTAGGAGTGCCTACTGGTATAGTTAATGCTGAAGGTGGGTTGTCCAGTCGTGGTACTGAGACAATGAGGGATCTTATACCCCTCAATTTTCCTTCTATAATAAATGAGGAGTGGCTAACTTAGATGGCTGAGGCTTGTGAATTCCCTGAGGGGACTATGTGTATGCTTCCTTTCGCGGACCAACGATCATGTTTCGTGGCCCACACTAATGGTGTATGCTTCCCTTTACATGCATTCCTCATTGAACTGCGGCTTCTAGTGCCCGTTACCTGTGAGGAAGATTATAAAGATGAGGAATCTAGCCCTGACCTAATTTAACCCATTAATGGGTAAAGGGCTATCTTGATAGCTTTGGTGGCTTGGCAGAATAAATTCTTGAGGGATATTACGGTTGCGGATTTCTTAGATTTTTACAGGCCAAAAAAAAACATTGTAGAAAATCTATGGTATCACTATATGGGACAGCAGAATAGTAGTAAGTACCTCATGAGGGGATGACCTTCTAGTGCTAAAAACTAGAAGGGCAAATATTTCTTCATTTCTGGCGACAAGTAGTAGACACACACTAGGGAGTCTATGAAAGAGAGAGAAATCACATAGGGTTCTGTGGTCCTAGGGAAGTCTCCCTGTGGGAGGTAGGACAAATTTCATGATAAGGCTACGACATTTGGTTTTCACTCTTGAAATAATATTAACATCGATTATTTTTGCAGTCTATATAGGTTCGGTCCCCATAAGGCATCAAAGGAAAATGATTGAAGCTGCATCCTTGATTCCTGACAAGAAAAACACTTTGTTGCGGTGGTTACCCTTAGGGACTTATATAAACTTAAATACTATACTGGCCATGTTAAACTTGTGGGAAAAGCACTTGAAGTTAATAATTTTTACTTATAGACTGTAGCCTAATTTCATACTTTTAATTTCAAATTTCCCCCTAATTTTCTGTTTGACAACTCTTATGCTGGTGCATCCGTGGACGAACATCCAGTATTGGTGATTGAAAGGGGATTGCTTCTCTCCTAATTGGATGAAATGGAGGGGGATATACAAACTTTGAATTAACCTCTGCGGAATGATAGTGATAAAAATAGAAAGAGGATAGCAGATAAAGGTCCTGCTCCAGAAGCTGATGTCCCAATTGGGACCCAAATTACAGGCGTGACTGGTGATTCAATCGTACCCTTTATGATGATGACGTGGTAAACATATCTAATGCAGGATTGATTTCCCCCACTTTTGGGGAGAAAAATAAAGAATCGAAATACTATGGGCATATCTCCATTATAAAGTCACCTCTACGGATGCCTGTTCCAAGAGATGCAACCCTTCTTGTCCGTAGCCTCGTATAAGCAAATCAAAACTAAAAATTCCATGGGATACTACTTTTACCACAGTTCGCTTGCTGAGGGGGGTTACCGATCCTGATGACCTCAAATGTCTGCTTGAGGAAAATGTCAAGGATTTAGAGGATACTAACTCCATTATCTTCTTAGGGTAAGTTTGTCTATATCATATACATTCGCGACTTTTTCCCATATATACTTGATTAACTTATAATCTATTTCTTCAAGCTACTAATGTTGCAATGAGATAAAGGGTAAATATGAAGAGCTCTATAATCTATATAAGGCCGCAAAGCCTATATACCTGGCAGAAATGTCAAAAACTAAGTCCTTTTCTTTTAATATCGGGAAGGCGTCTACTGAATCTTTTATTAAGGCTACTAAACTCTATGTGGAGGCCACTAGCAAGGCCAAAAATGAGGCCGAGGTGAATTTCATGTAGGTCGCGAATGCTCTAATAGTTTTTAAGGCAAAGTGCCTAGAGGTTGCCAAACATATCTTATCCAGTGAAGAAAAGGTTGGTCAACTTGAGTTTGAGATCCACCACCTAACCTAAAAACATATCGCAACCATGAAGAAGGTGGTCGATGATCATGTTACGTCCTTGAAAAAAGATGCCGAGGACGCTGTGGCCAATTAAGACCTCCAAAGACTTCTTTATTTTCCAGAACAAAGCGTACATCTGCAACTATAAGGGAACGAGGCATATAGTTGCAAAAAACTATCAAAAGGCCAAGGAAAACATATTTTCTTGGAGATTCACTAATGCCGACCACACTGAGTGTGGATAGGAGCTGAAATAGGTTGACGATCTTGCTAGGATACAGATAGAGGAGGCCATAGTTGCATCACTTGAAGCTAGAGAAACTGAAACTGGCCAAGACAAAAATGGTGATGAAGAAGGGGATGTGGAGTCTTAGGATTATTTTGCAATCTTATTTCACATTTTTATTATAACCATTTTGTGATAAAGAATGCTTGTATCGAACTCTGATTTATTGGAATGAATTTTTTATTCTACAACCTTTTATGACTTATTTTTTGCTATTTTATCTTCACTGACTTGCCTATCTGGATGTCTTTCGCTATAGACTTGTTATAATTGTAGCTTTATTGCTTATAGATGTAGTCTTATATTATGAATTTCATTTAGTTTAACTACTAGGCTCGATTGTATTCGTAACCTTAGTAATGAAATGCCTTTAGATAATACTCCACGGACCTGAGGGGTATAGTGGCCCCTAAGGCATTGGATATTTATATCTTAATGTTTCATAATACTACAGTACTACCGCAGTCTTCTAGATCTTGTATTATTCAAAGGCCTATCCTAAATATTCATATTACTCTCCGCTGTCTTAAGGGGTGCAATGACCCTAAACGATTAAATCATGGCTGGTCTTTGCAAGTGTGATCTTCATTTTGATTATTTTTGCAACCTTAGTAATGCGATCTTATCCAAAGAATTCAGATATTGCATAACCGATAGCTATAGTGGTCCAAATGATTTAAAGAATACTCCGCAAACCTAGGGGTTATAGTGTCCCCCAAGGCTTTGGACATGATTCCTTTTAATAGCTACGAATGTTAGGATGATGTCTTCAACTTTCGTAGTCTTCCATTGCTACCATGATCTTCAAGCTTTTTAAATATTCGAAGAATGCGAGGTATTATTTATGAGCCTCCCCATGCTATTGAGGCTATGTTTTACAAGCCCTCAATTATTCCTTATATTATTCGAGAGTTAGCCCTGAGCCTTTGATAAAAGGCTCACACCAATAAGGGAACTTCCACCGTAGAGGATCCGACCAGAACTGCTAGCATGAGGCTCTTTTGAATTAGCATCTTAGGCGAACTAAGTATAATCTCAGTGCGGACTAATTTTGTTTCTTATTACTTAGGTTTCGTCATTGGAATTGAATCTTACTATATTTCACCTAGGTTTATGGGGCCCCTCTGCCTTCACGGTTGTTGATAGGATTATTAGGAATTTTTGTGTCCCTAGTCACGGTCCCCTTGTAACTCGATTAATGGGCACCTCTTCCTTTCTAGTTTTTGATAAGGTTATTGGGTATTTCTATCGCCCTAGTTGTGGTCTTCTTGTTATTTAGTTTACGATCACCTTTGCCTCCGCATCCATTGATAAGGTTATTGGAAATTTTTACGTCCCTAGATACGGTCTTGTTGTTCTTAGGATTATGGAAACCTTTACCTTTGTGCCATTGACAGGGTTATTGGTAATTTATGAATTCCTGGCCACGACCTTCTTATTCTTAGGATTATGCACACCTCTTCTTCTGCGGACGTTGAAAGGGTTGTTGGGCATTTCTGCATCCCACGTCATAGTTTTTTTAAGTTTATAGGCACCTATGCATCTTCAACTGTTAATGGGGTTATTAGGAATTTTTTCCTCTCTAACCCCGATCTTCTTGTACTTAGGTTTATGGGCACCTTTGCCTTCGCGATCGTTGATAGGGTTATTGGGAACGTTTTCCTTCATGGCCGCGGTTTTCTAGGTATTAGGTTTATGGGCACCTCTACCTCCATAACTATTGATAAGTTTATTGGGAATTTCTGCCTCCATAGTCGTGGTGTTCTTGTGATATGAAGGACCATTTCCTTAGTCTCTGTTTTAGGGTGTGATTGTTTCTACGTTTCTTGTTAAACCCGTTGAACAAGAATTCGCAAAGGTATTAAAGTAAAAGACAAACTTTTCATTGATATATATGCTTAGGGAATATAAAGTTGATATATAAGCTATGGCTATTGAAAGAACATAAATTTCTAATTGAGTCCCCGTATTGTTTTGACTTAATTCCGTGAACAAAGCTGTGTTTGTAATATGTCATAGGGAGATTTTATTTCTGTCACGATCCCACCTGGTCTATGACGTATTGAAGAAATCGAAGACGTTACGACAAATCTTCAAAGAATTAATCATGCCAAAGTTTAATTGGTGCAAGTTTATCATCTTCAAGTTAATTGCATTCCGAGATCACACAGGTATGAATGCGTATTATTAATGGAGCTAGGAATAATTTTTATAAAAGGATAAGGATGAATTTTTATAAGTAAAATGTTTTAAAATATTTTTAAAAGTGTTTTAAATGTTTACACTACGTTTTATTCTGATAAGCTCGAAAAAGAGTTTGAATTAATTGGATCTCTTTTGAAAGAAACATTTTAAAGAAAAAGTAAAATGATAGGCTCATCGTTCGAATGACTGCTCGTATCGTTCGATCGAGATGGACATGTCATACGAACGACTGGTCAATCTCCTTCGAGTGACACGTTTTTTGAGCCGGTTAATTTTTCCTGTTTAAAGCGTGGTTTTGTCAGAATTAAATGGGTGTACAATCTGGAAAACAGTTTTCAATCCAGTACGAGTTTTGCACATGTTTTTCTAAGGTTTCAAAGCTTAAACACATCCTTAGAGTTTGCAAAGATCCGAGTTATCATTACTATATATTTATGTGATCTTGCTGCACCAAGAGGGTTTGTTCTATACTTGAACATCTGGGTTTTGTGGTGAAGAAAATAGAAGGGCTTCTTGTTCGACATCGTAGAAGTATCAAAGCCATTCGGTGGACACAGAGACATACGTGGATGCGTGTGTTGTGGACAGGTATCGTAGAAGGACTTTCTGCGTGGGCACTGTGGGAGAATTGGTTGAAGATCAGAAGAGCGTCAAGACCCATGGGGATCGAGTCGTTGAGTGAGTCTTTTGTATGTTCATTGTAATTTTATATTCATAGTGATTATCTGGCTTGGGCCGTCCGAGGTTTTTTCCCCTCTTGGGTTTTTACTCGTACATCCTGCGTTGTGAGTATTCTCTACTTTACTTTACTTTACTTGCTTTAATGACTAGATGCATGTTTAGGATAAACCAAGATAAAATTGGTTTAAAGTAAATTTTTTTTTTCACAACTTGATTTGGTGTTAATTAAAAGTTGGACAATTTATGGTGAAAATTGGTTTGGTTTGAAACACAAGCATAAGGGAAACTCTTACAAATTGGTATCAGAGCTAGAAAATATAATTTATTTGTTTTGTGATCCCGTGTGTGTTCAAACATGAATTTTGGAAATAACGAACTTTTTTGAACTCCTATTTTTTATGGCACTAATTACACCTATTGGAAGATGAGAATAAAAAGTGCATTAAAATCTATTGATGAGCGTGTGTGGTTAGCAGCTGAGAAAGTTTGGACACCCCCGTCACTATTTTAGGTGAAGTCACTAATTTAAAGCCTGTCGAATCATGGACTGAAACTGAACATAGACTTTCACAATATAATTCTAAGGGTTTACACGTTATTTCTTCACATGTCACACCGGAAGAATATAATAGATTATGACTCGTGAAACATCAAAAAAGTCTTGGGATATTTTGGCACTCACTCACGAGGGCACTAGCACGGTTAGGGCGTCGAAACTTTAAAATCTCACTACACAGTTTGTGACCATTAGGATGTTAGAGAGTGAGACTTTTGATGAGTTTTATGCTAGGTTGTCCAATATTGTCAACTTGTAGTTTAACCTAGGTGAGAAAATTCCTTACAACCGTGTCATTAAGAAAATCCTTAGGTCATTGCCTAGTAGGTTTAATGAGAAAGTGAATATTTTAAACTCCTTGGGTAAGTTAGAGTCGAAGAAACTAGAAGAGATTGTAGGTGACTCACAAACCTATGAAATCGACATAATTACCTCTAAGTAAGTGCCTACTAAAGAAAAGGGTATTTTTTTTAAAACCCGAATGGAGGAAATTAAAGTTTCGAATTCCGATTCCGATTTCGATTTTGAGGATGTTGCTTTGTTGGCAAAGAAATTTAAAAATATTTTTAAATTTCGAAAGCAATCGAAAGATGCCAAGAAGTTTGAAAAATTCAAGAACAAAAAAGTTGATTCCACCTCTAAGGATAAGTTTGAGAAGCCTAAGAAAGATGAGTCAGATAAGTGTTTTGGGTGTGAGGGGTACGGTCACAAAGTTAAGGAGTGTCCCACTAGACTTAAGAAAGAGGGCAAGCAACCCATTGTATATAGTGCCACCTTAAGGGATAGTGATCCGGAAGATGGAGAGAGTTACCTCATTAAGCGTAACTTTGTTGCGTTTATGGCATGTCATGTGGGCGATGACTATTCTCATGTGAATGACGCTTTCGAGGAGGTTTTGAGTAAATCTCATGTTTGTGAGGGTGAAGAGAGTGACGAAGAGGAAGTAGATATGAAAGAGTTACAAGCTGCATTTAATGAGTTGAATGCCGAAACGGTGAATGTGAAAAAGGCTAACTCTAAATTGCAAGCTAAGTTGAATGAGCGTGCGATAGAAAATAATGATAGTTTGATTGAGGATTTTAGGGCACGAGAGAAGACTCTTAGGGATAAATTAGAGTATGTCAAGTGTGAGAGAGTTAATCTCCGTGGTTTGATGTAGTCTTTGAAAAAATAGATTTTAGAGTTTGAGGAGTCTAGGCGTTTGCTAGAGTCTAGGATCAATGAGTTGGAAGTGAAGTTGAAAGGATCATCTAGAGTTAAGTTTGATTTGGAGGCTAGGTTGGAGAAGTTAGATAAGATCTTAGGCACCGTCCAAATTAAGGGAGATAGGGGTGGTATAGGTTTTGATGAGAGAATTATTCCCATTCCCCCCTCACGTTTAAAAAATAATAGGAAGGTTAGAAAAGGTCCACATATAGGTAATCATTCCCACCATCGCTACACTTGCACGTTTTGTGGTAGGAAAGATCACCTTAGGCATTATTGTTATGACCTTAGACAAACTCCTAGGAAGTTTAGTAATAAAGTTACCCCGGTTCCCCAAACCCCCATGCATCGTTTTACACCTACTTGGGTTAGGAAATCGGATTTAGTGGCTTTAGGAATAAAACTTCATGATTCTCGTTTGGGTGATCTAGATTCTTCCCATGCTAAATCTAAAGGATGATAATGTTGGCATGTTTGTCATATGCTAGTTTGCTTCATGATATATTCGTTTTTATTTGAGTCAATATATGCTTGAAAAGACAAAAAAAAAATTCAATTTTTATTTTTGAGTTTACATGTTTGATGTGTCATATTAGTGTGCTTGGACCCCCCATCATTTCATTATCCATGTGGCTAGGACATTTGGTCATTATTAACGATGCTTAGAATGATCTTAACCATTGTTCAAATGGGGTTGTTTCGAAGTTGATATGCATTTTGATTCAACTTTGTATATATGCCAACGTTGCACACATGCACGAGTTTCTATAGATGTTTGACTTCTCTTGCATATTTGAATTTAATGAGGCGTTCTTATCTCAATCTTGTCATTTATGCGTAAGTAGACTTAAGGAGAAGTGTGCAAGTAAGAACTGTTTATCGTGAGGATTTGAATTGGTACCTAAGTGAAAAAATGATGAGTGATTCACGGGAAAGGGATGCGAGAGTTCAAAATTAACTCGTAGTGAAAACCACCATTTAAAAGAGCCCAAAAGAAAAAGGTAAAATGCTAAGAAAAGGGTCAATAAGATTTTCTCTAAGTTGAGAATGCTAGAAACCTCAAAAGAAGTTGAAAACATATATATTTATGAGGGAGTTTGGTTGGAGAAAATTTAAATGGGTTTGCACAACTAATCCTAATGTTGAAACATTGCAATTTGACGCTATTATTTGTAGAATCGTCAAAATTCTAGATTTGTGTGCATGTAGCATGTTTAGTTCATTCAGATCACACTTTAACTGTCACTTATGGCTATGATAAAGTTTGATGATCTATTGCTATTGATTAGAGCTTGTGATCGTTTCGATGTGTTGGAATTGTGACTCATTTGCTGTAGTTTCACACTCATACATTCCATGTCCATGTTTGAGCACATAAGTACTATGTTTTCATGTAGCTCGCATTGATAGTTTTTATGCGTTTTTGCGTTTGGGGTAAAAATCTTACTCTTTTAGCACTGTTTTGCTACTGTCAACCCCTTCTTGGCATATTTTTCTGGAAATTTTTTCACCGGACAAAAATATATGATATTTTTGGGAATCTGGGAAAGTTTGGCTGTCGCGAGAAGTCATTCAAATGACATCTCCATGTCATGAGAAGACTTCGTTTGAGTGACATTTCCATGTCGCGAGAATCCTCGTTCGAGCAAAGTCCTCATCTCGTTTGAGCGACGTCCCTGGCTCGTTTGAACGACGATCTGGGAATTTGCTTCGTTTTTCGTTTGGAGCACCCTGGTTATTGTGGTATATTTTTTGGTACTACTGGAAGATTTTTGGACTGACTGGTTTATATTAGGTTATATCGTTTCAAAATTGATATTTTGCATATGATTCCGTTTATCACACCTGATTAGATTGCTATATTCTTTGTGTGATTCATTGGTTTACTAGCTCCTGATTTGTCATCTATTGATCATATTTAGCTGGTTGTTTCATGATTATCTAGCGATTTTTTTAATTGGTATATTCTCATGCTAGATACTTGTTGATTCGTTTATCTTTTCACCGGATTATCTATTCGAGACAAAAAGGGGAAGAGATGTATGAGATGTAGGGAGAGATTTGTTGAGCATGCTTATTGATATCTGGATTTAAATATTGTTTGATTACATATTTTACAAATTGGTATCATATTTTTGCTAAATTATTTAACAAATGGTTTTTCAATTGGTTTCATTTGTTCCTCCATACTTCACTCTGTAATTGTTTGTCTATTTCATGTGTGTAGGTATTCTTCAGCGATTCCAGATTTCAAGTCTACATCACATTCAGACAGTTCATGCTTGTCGGTGCTACATACTAGTCCGTGTCCTGTAATTTTTGACTTTGGATTTATGGGATTGTATTTAGGCGTTATGCGGCTTGACGACCCGGCTTAGGCATTTCACTGGTTTAGTTTTGTCTCAAAAAAGTCAAAGAGGGAGATTTGTAAGGGCATAAATTTCCAATTGAGTCCCCGTATTGTTTTGAATTAATTCCGTGAACAAAACTGTGTTTGTAATATGTCATAGGGAGATTTTATTTTTGTCACGATCCCACTTGGTCTATGACGTATTGAAGAAATTGAAGACGTTGCAACAAAGCTTCAAAGAATTAATCATGCTGAAGTTGAATTGGTGCAAGTTTATTCGTCTTCAGGTTAATTGCATTCCGAGATCACACAAGTATGAATGCGTATAATTAATGGAGCTCGAAATATTTTTTATAAAAGGATAAGGATGAATTTTTATAAGGAAAATGTTTTAAAATGTTTTTAAAAGTGTTTTAAATGTTTACACTACGTTTTATTCTGATAAGCTCGAAAAAGAGTTTGACTTAATTGGATCTCTTTTGGCAGAAACGTTTTAATGAAAAAGTAAAATGACATGCGCGTCATTCGAACGATAACTCGTATCGTTTGAGCGAGATGGCTATGTCGCCCGAACGACTGGTCAATCTCATTCGAGCGATACATTTTTTGAGGCGGTTAATTTTTCCTATTTAAATCATGGTTTCGTCAGAATTAAATGGGTGTGTAATCTGAAAAACAGTTTTCAATCCAGTACGAGTTTTGCACATGTTTTTCTAAGGTTTCAAAGCTTAAACACATCCTTAGAGTTTGAAAATATCCGAGTTATCATTACTATATATTTATGTGATCTTGTTGCACCAAGAAGGTTTGTTCTATACTTGAACATCTGGGTTTTTGCGATGAATAAAGAGAAGGACTTCTTGTTCGACATCGTAGATGTATAAAATCCATTCGGTAGACACCGAGACATACGTGGACGTGTGTGTTGTGGACAGGTATCGTGGAAGAAGGACTTTCTGCGTGGGCACTATGAGAGGAGTGGTTGAAGATCAGAAGAGCGTCAAGACTCGTGGGGATCGATTCGTTGAGTGAGTCTTTTATCTATTCGTTGTAATTCCATATTCATAGTGATTCTCTGGCTTGGGCCGTCCGAGGTTTTTTTTTCGTCTTGGGGTTTTCCTCGTACATCCTCTTTTGTGAGTATTCTCTACTTTACTTTACTTTGCTTGCTTTAATCACTAGATGCATGTTTAGGATTAATCAAGATTGAATTGGTTTAAAGTAAAAATTATTTTTTCACAACTTGGTTTGGTGCTAATTAAAAGTTGGATAATTTTTGGCGAAAATTAGTTTGATTTGAAACACAAGCATAAGGGAAACTTTTACAGCTTTATAGTGATTACAAAAGTACAAACTAGACAAAATTCTCCCTTAACTTTTTTTGAAGAGTCGCGGATGCTTTTTTTTCAGTTGAAGGCTGCAACCTTCGTGAACAATTGCAGCATTCCTTGTCTGGAAAGCCTATCAACCTCATTCTCTAGGATGCGGCACTCGTTTATCATATAACTAATGTCTTTATGAAAATCACACTGCTTGCTTTTATCTCTCTTATTAGCAGGAGATTTCATCTTCCTTGGCCATTTGAGGAGGTTTTCTCCTTTGATGCTAGTTAAAATAGTTTTCAGGTTGTAATTTAAAAGGGTGAGCTCCTCATATGGACTTTGTTGGCAGTTGCAATGCTTCCTCTTCTTCCCTTCCACTGTTTCTGCGGTAGATTTCCTCTTAGAGGTCGCGAATCTTATATTTTCCTTGGGGTCTTCGGCCTTCAGTGTGTTGGTAAAGGTTGTGAACTTAAGAATAAGAATTTTCGATCTGAGGAGGTTAATCTGGTCCTAGAGTGAGGCATGAACCTCATACAGATTGTTGATTCACCTCATTAAGTGGGATACATCTATAGTCTGTTGTAGGCCTAATCCTAAGTTGCCTTTCAAGATTTTCTCTTCAGATCGGTAGTTATTTAAAAAATATTTTCTTTGAGATGAACTAAACAGAATGAGAAATCCAAGAGTCATAGATTTAGCAAAGTCAAACATTAAGCAGATAGTAAAAATGGGATGCATTCGTTCGCATTGAGGTTACGACCTATTAAGCCTATAAGGGATGAAGCCGTGGATTTTGTCTTTTACAAAGAGTTTTTCCATCGTGATTGATATGATCGAATATGGTTTTTCTCTCGAGATGATTCCATTTGGTGGATAATTTATAGAGTACATTCCCTCGGATGGAACAACAAGTGAAAAGTTAGTAAAAACATCTTAACCTATCTTGAGCGGTTTATCGATCCTTAAGGCAATAGCCCGATCGAATTTCTCCGGATGATTAATCGGTTATCAATCGTATGATCTAGAATTATGCAATATAACTTGAACCATAAGCCATAAAATATGTTATGAGGATTTTTTTGTCTTCTTTGGTGTAAAATAAAATAATTCTTTAATCAGAATTGCTAAATATTCCAAAAATATAATAATTGGCCTAAGTTGTCAATTGGAGGCCGCGACCCATAGCACGACAATAAGGACAAGCTACATATAGTAGGGGCATAATAGAGATTTTAACCCAAATGTGTCCAACTGTGATTTCCCCCCCAATTGTTTAGACTAAAAATCCTTTGGGTTTTTAAACCTAGGCATAATAAGTCCTTATGTGAAAAATAACATAAATTTAGTAATAAATTCCTATTCTGTAGGTTATAACATGGAAGAAAATGCTTAAAAATTTAGAGAAAACAGAAAATATGTGCATCCCAAGTTCCCAGTGCCTATGAGGCTGTGGCCTATCATGCTGATTAGCAAGATTTAGACATGGTAACATCATTGAAGTAGATGAATATGCCCCAAAACCTTAAGATTGGCTTGGGAAAATAGATCTGAAAAGATGAAGATACCTTTAATGGATTTATATGAAAATATGTGTATAACAACCAGGATCTCACCCATAAGATATAGATTCGTAAATCCGTATAGATGAAATAAGATATACCCGTTTTATGAGAAACTTGGCAGAACACCTTGTTTCCTATAAATGGAGACAAACTGTTGTTGTCTAAAATTGGTTTACCAAAGCAAATAATACCGTCAAATTTATACACAAGGGTCAAAGTATAGAAAATAGAGAAAAGAGAGATAAAGGAAGATAACACAAAATTTAGAGTGGTTCGACCATAAAAATGAGCCTAAGTCCACTTTTGTGCCTTATTCTCATTAAATTCATGTAATATTATAAGATTCGGGGGCCTTAGAGGCATACAAGAGGAGATAAGTAGGCTAAATGCATAACATACAAGTTTTGTGTATAAGAGGATGCAGACTTTATAACAAAGGCTGAGTGAGGCCGTGAGTGGTTGTGGCTTAGGTGCCAGAGCAGGTGATCGGAGTGTAGACTCTGGTGTAGAGAGAAGTTGAAGAGAAATTTACATAGCCTCACTGCCTAAAAAAATGTTCCCCTAAAGTGAAGAGGTAAGGACCTTTACTTATAGTGGTGAGTAAAGGCATCACGTGCACAGTGCACGTGCCTTGTGGATAAGTTTTATTAAGATGGAATCTTTCTAAAAGGTGGTCAACTCATAGTCCATTGAGGACATGTAAGGTCCATGACCTATACATCTAGGAATGTGTTGACGCTGAAGGGCCGAAGCCTATTAAAGGCATAGTTTTGTCCCTCTGATGCAGTCGTTTCTGAAAGTTGAGGCCCGTCTGTGCACTAGGCCATGGTCTTGAGCGTATAAAGGATAATATGCGACTGGGGTCATGTACTAGATCGTGGCCTTCTGTATACGCTGAGGCCTTTGTCATCACTTGGTATATCTTTCCTATGTTTGCGTGGACGCCCATGCGACATGTTTTATGTATATTCGTTGACATATTTTGGGTATAACAATTTCTTAGAACATTGAAATATGTTGTTTGAAATTTTAAACTTGCATGTTTATACCGTTTTATGCTTCGGTTTGATTAAATCTCACCCGAAATTTGAATATTGGATTTTAATAAATAATTGGGATATTTTGTAGAACTTTCAAATTGAAAATGCGAAAATACGGTGTTCTAGTGTACTAGAGGGGATAAATGGGATAAAATCAGAATTCAAGGCCAATTTAAAATTTTCTTGTTTAAAAATGTAACCATAATTGATTTGTATAATAAAATTCAAACTCACACTCACTTAGGTAAATTATTAAACACCTAACCTTAAAATGATCAGATCTAATTTTAGTTGTAGGAAAGTGTTATGATATTATTCATATCCAATTCAAAAAAATTTGATCTTACTTGCAACTAAACAAGATGAGAAATCTGAACCTAAATCCAATTAGATCCAAATTCAAGTTAATTTGTGATTTGATGAGATATTGCCACATTAGTTCAATTCAATTGCAATTATGTGAGATCTTAACATCTAGAAAACTAAATCAATTGTAGATAGGAGATTATGTGTTGTGAATAAAAATAAATGCGAGAATAAGGACAACACCAAGATATAGGAGGAAATACCCCAACATATAGGGAAATAACCTCGGAACGCTACAACTAATCTGATAGAAACATGAAGACTTTTACAAGAGATTAGACATTTACGTGGATTTAGTTCCCATTTACAAGCTGTTGTAATCAACTAATCCTATAAACTGCATCGATCTAGAGGCACTCAACCAAGATCCTACAAAGCTCCTAGAGAGAGAAGAATATTCTTATATTATCTTCCACACATCCACTTTAGAGAACTCCACTCCAATTCTTTACGTCTTCCTTATGTTGAACTCTCAACTGAAGATCTTCAATGGTAAATGATAAATGATAGGTTTTCAAAGGTTGTTTTATTTTAATAAAAGTGAGGTAAAATAAAATATCATCTACTGTTTCTAGAAAGATAAAGAGAAGCTCTTAGACCTAATATTTCTCTAAAGGAAGTAAGAGTTTTTTTTATAAAAAAAATGGAGGTAAAATGCCTTAATAAAGTGTAAACATCAAGTTTCCTTCAACAATAAAGTCCACGCGCACAGTGCTAATTTTTCCCCTTGCGTACAATTGAGAAGAATACAAACTTTGTAAACATGATAAAATGAAAGGCACCATTTACACTCTTTATCAAAATATGACTTTTTAAGGAAAAGAAAAAGTGCAAGAAATGTGAAAAAAATATGTGGCATATAAAGGGCATCCTAAAGTTTATCAAAGGTCATATACCATATTCTAAAAGATCTAAAAATCCACCCGAGTCTCCGAGTCGATGAAGGAATGCAATACAAGCTGGCTCAAATGTGAATAGAGGCATGTATGGAAATCAAGAATCTTGATACATAACCAATGTTAAGGATATGCTCCCAGACTAAAATAAAAACTCCTATAATTCCAAAAAAAATATTTTGACACTAAATAAGATAATAAACACCTTTATAAATTTTTATTCTCCCCATTTAGCTATCTTATGGAAAAATATCAAAATATCCCAGAAGCCCAAAATACCTGCAAATCCCACCATATAAAATAAAGTGCCAATCATCAAACTACATCACTCATAACCCTAAAAAGGAAAACATAGACTACTACTTGACAAAATATATACAGAATCGATGAAGATATCAACTGAGGTGCTCCAGAATTTGAACCAATGATGAGATACCCGGTGTGGCCATCCGGTATCGGGTGTCCACTTAAGGAAAGGGACTTTACATGAAAATAGGGTAAGAGAAGAGAATTCCCTTTTCGCTCGCGCAAGATTCGTAGGATAATATAGACATAAAGCAACCATCGTTAAAAGGTGAAAATTTAAAGAATGAATTCGCCAACCTCTTTTACTTAAAACGGGCAAAAGCTATAGCCGTCCTCGAAGAAACAACATCAAAAGACTAACTGATCCATACGAAACCAAATAGATCACGGGCCCAAGGACTAAGTACGAAATAGGGAGGTGTTAGGCACCCATTCCACCCTTTCGGTCACGGGGTATAAAAATATTCTTTATTCTCTCCTAAAATGTGTATAGTGAATGTAGGTTGGAAAGGGAATATATGTGTAAAAATTGCGTATGGAGTGAAATTTTCCTGTCTAAATCATGGAAAAAGACAGGAACAAATCATTTAGAGTGTAACTAAAAGAAAAAGAGAAATATACACACACACACACACACACACACACACACACACACACACACATATATATATATATATATATATTGGCGGTGCACTGGATCATGACTCACTATGGATAATTGAGTAAGCATGTCTGACGGGACCGCCAAAAAGTAGAATATATTTACTATGAGCAGTATGTTGGATCGTGACTCATTATGGACAAATGAGTACACATGTCTGGCGGGACCACTAAAAGTAAAAATAAGCAGGAAAAAATATGTATGAAAAATACTAAATTAAAAAAGTAAAACATGGAAATGAGGAAAATGAGGAAAAGAGGACTTAAATCCCGAGATAAATTTGGGACACTTACGTAGCCAAAAACCGACATCAAACTCCACAAATTTAGATATAATATAAGGTTAGGACTTAATCCATAAATTTGAAACTAGTGTTTTCAATTTCAATTTGGGGAAAACGTGCTTAAGTGGTGAAAATTTAAAAAAATGGAGGAAAACTCTAATTTGGGGTTAATTGATTGAACCCACTTTTTGTGTTTTTAAGTTTATGAATGAGAATGTGAGGGTACTATATTTGGATGGGATGGTTCCAAAATTTACACAAACCAAATTAAAATTTTATTTTTTACTTAAATAAAATTAAATTAAAATAAACAAATTACCCAAATGAATTAAGCACCAAATAAAACAATTTGGTCATCAAACCAATTTTATATTTTTAACCTAAGCATGCATCTAGGTGTGAATCCGAAGTAAAAATAAACAACAACTACGCCCGATGTACGAGGAAAATCCAATTGGAAAAAACCTCGGACGACCCAACCACAAAGCCAACTAAGTACTGAATTACAAAAATGACACGTCATCGGGCTTACACATCTACTTAGTGACGCACATGACTTACACAACAACAACACGACAGAAGACTTACACAGCGACTTGACGCCCTCACAAGTCTTGACGTTCTTCTTTCCTTCAACATCTACTTAGTGACACACATGAGTCCACCTATAGTTGTATAATTATATGGATTTAGTTAATTCCGTAGAATAATTTTATAAACTAAATATAAATTAGGTCAAGAGTTGATACTTTCCAAATTTTAATATTTCTCACTAAATCCTAAGTGAGCATGCAGGATTATTAATTAAGCAAGAAGAAAGCAGAACCACAACACGCTAATGTATGAGTAAAACCCTAATGGGAAAAACCTCGAACGATTGGGCCTAGACAAATCCACTACAAATATAGTTTTACAAAGAGACTCAAAAGACTTACAGAGTTGACACACTAAGACTCACTGATACCGTCTCCTCTACCTCCATCCGTAGTGTACATGAAGATCCAACGTGTTGCACAACACTTTTTGTGTCTCGGTATCCATCGAAACCCAAAAGCCGTCTCCAATCAACAATTGTGCAGAGTGCCACCGCACATAACTTTCATGAATAAATTGTAGAGTGTATGGGGTTTTGATTCTAAAATTTGATCAAAAGATCACATATGTGTTGGAGAGCATTTTGTAAAAAAGATGATATATTTTTCTTAAAAGTGAAAGTCCTATTGGATACAATTATTTTCGTCCTCCTTAAAGATATACATGAAGTAGTGGACCCAAATAGTTATAAAAAAGGAACTTCCAAAATTTTAAAAAATAAATTTCAAAAGTGGAGCAGGTCGTTTGAACATGGTCGTTCAAACGACTATGTTAGAACGAACTTCTAACGACATTTCAGAACAATATGAGAAGAATCTCGTTAGAAGTTCATTTTAACAGGTTCGTTCGAACGACACTTCTAACGATAATTCAGAGGGTTTGCGAAGAAGTTCGTTAGTAGACTCGTTCGAACAGGTCCGTTCAATCAAGGTCGTTCGTTAGTAGACTCGTTCAAACTCATTTTAAGTTGACTTAATTGCTTTGAAAATTTCATAAAAAATCATTTTAATAAAATTAAATTTGTCTCCAACACATAAAAAGGAACCAAATCAAATACCTTTGGGAAAAGAGCATTTATAATCAATTTGATGAGGTTTGAAAGATCGTATGCCCAAATTATTCAATGTTGATAGTTGAATGACACATAATGGCCCAAATTGTTTTATTCAACGGAATTTAGCCAATACTACAAATGAATATATTAGAAATTTGTCCTAACAAATCTCCCCCTTTGGCTATTTCGAGACAAAACATAAAAAAAATGACTCTGAATTTGCTAAGCCAAGACGTTAAGCCAATTCTAATGCTCATACCCCCAAACCCAGAAAAGGACAGACTCGACTAACTATTTTATCTACATTGTTGAAAGTATGCAATAACTTTGTAAAAGAAGGCCTACACACATGAAAAAACAAAAGACATAAAACACATGGGTAAATAGAGAGATTAAGAAACATAAATTTTAAGCTCCCCCCTAAACATGTTCTCCCCCTTTTTTTTGGAAAAGACAAACGGATAGAACGAAACCTGCAATGTTAGTGAATATATTAAGAATAAAAGAGGCACTGAAACGACAAATAGACGCATGATAAAATTCATAACATAAATAGGTAAAGGAAATCATCCATACAAGCAATATATCATAAGGAGTAATGATCAATTATTAACATTACATCTTGAAATATAAGATGTTCCATTATAAAAGCACCAATATCCAAACAAAAGAAATGAAAAGGAAAGTACAACTATCTAGTACAAGTGAGGAGAATAAATAAAGAAAATAAAATCTGCTCTCTCACAAGTACATATGCTAAATAGAACTAGAAATAAAGAACATCAAGGAGTTGGAGCATCATGTGAAGTGTCATCGAGAACTGATCCCGTACAGGAAGATTTCGCACCACGATGCATGTTAATATATCGAATCTTTGCAAGATGGTCCATGAGAATAGAGTCTCACCTAGCTCATCCCTCATCTCGACGTTCTTTTGCCTCCTTACAACGAGCTTGAGCTTCTTCGGCTCTCTCACAGTCCCTCCTCATAGTGAGTAAAAGCTCCTGCAAAAGAGCCTTATCTTAGAGATGTTCCTCCTGAAGCTCCTCAACTCGTGAATGAACAAACCTAATATCCTACGAGTCAATAGGTGGGTGAGAATGAGAAGAAAAAGGTCTAAGTGGATCGAGAGTGGATGATGTGGCAGAATGGGATGATGACGCGTATTGGGAAGGAATGGGCTGAGGGATATCAAGGGGAAGGTGACTGCGAGAGAGACCAACAAAGGAGATATAAATTTTCTAAAAATGAGCCACCTGAATATCTGACGGAAGGAGGGGAGAACCAATCTCAAGGCAATGTCTAGTTATAAACGGAAAAAGGTAAAGCGTGCTTAATGGGACCCATAGGATTGACCTTAACGACCTTAAGAATACCAAAGATGAAGCAGGGAAGCTCAATAGTGGCTTTAATGCTAATGGAAAACATTAAGTCCACGTGGGCCCTTGAAATTTGAGTGGAGTTGGAATGAAATTTGAGTGCACAAACAATCTAATTAAGGATCATAAAATCTGGATGGAGATGTTTATGATAAATGGTAACAGTACCGGCCTGGGAAAGTTGACACACAGTATTCGTAATGAGGCATGTCTCAGGGAGAAAGTCATTTGGCCAAGTAAATGTGGGATTGTTAACGCAAGGCAAACCTACAAGACGCGCAATGGATTCGGGTGTAATAGTAATCTCCCTATCGCGGACAACTAAGAAAAGTCCAGCCTCAAGATCACGCGTCCCAAAGAAAAATTCCCTAATGAGGAAATAGGGTCGATAAGGTTGAGAAGAGGATCCCAACCCAAGTTAGAAAGCCATGTGGAGACTATAGTGCCAGAGAGTGAGGTGATATTGACTACTTTTTCGCGGAGATATGCACGAGTTGCAAACCCCTTTGTGTGGTACAAAGTGTGATTTTCAAGGGTTCGCCAACGCAGTCGAAGGTTTGGAATGGTTGCATCTTCATCGGAGGATGATGATCTTTCCTCATCGGATGAACTAATTTGACGATTGTGTCTACCATGGGCCATAGAGACTGAGAAATAGAAAAACTACAATATACTCGACAAAAATCCAACCAATCCACTAAACACCATCAATAAAACCAAAACCAGTAAAGTCCCAAACTCCATCAGCAGCAAGACAATAAATAGAAAATGCAGAGAAGAAAAAATAAATGTAATCCCATGAAATTATTGAAGAAAAAAATTTAATCTTTGAAGAAATGTCGAAATAACTTCATGGTACTAACACCTGATTATGGACAAAAAAAAATTTACGAAGTAAAATATATATAGAATATTGGCCCAACAAAAGGAGTTGTGTATATATGAAATTGGGTACGAATGATTAAGAAAAAAAATTAAATCAGATAAAGGAACCCAATAACATATATGGCTTCAACAATAATGAAATGAAATATAGATATAAGCTGCCTGAGATAAGTGAGGGAAGAAGAAGATACAAAATGGGTACCCTTGAAAATGGAGTATTTCGGTATAAAAATGGAGGTATGGAGGGAAGAGAATGGAGATAATGGGGTGAGGTGATGGAGGATATGAGAAGACGGAGCAGTGGAGAGAGTAACAAAGTGGGAGATCGTGGGTAGAGAGATGAGGTTTCATTAGCTAACAGGAGAGGGAAAAAAATATCGGAAGTTAAAACGATGAGAAGGAAAACTGAAAGAACCGTAAAAAATAAAACGCATGTCGTTCGAACGAAGATGAAAATCTCGTTCGAACGACTATGTTCGAATGAAAATTTGGATTTATCCAACGAGAATGCAGATGAGAAATGGCAAAAAGTCATTGGAAATCTCGTTCGAATGGCTTCGTTCGAATGACATTTGAACGAATATCAAATGATAAAGCATAAGATTTTGGGCCAAGAAAACTCGTTCGAACGAAAATTCTAACGAAAAAACAGACTTTTGAAAACTTCCAAAAAAACCAAGGCCTGAATTGGTGATAAACCCATAAGAAAAGAATTTTCAATTGTCCTAGGTAGCGAAGATATTTCCAAACCATGAGGGCGGGAATGTAGGGGTGTGAACAATGCGAGTGAGTGCATTACTTAAGACAATACACAAGTGCAAAATGCCAGACAATATATTAACATAATATACACTCACATATGCCTTGTGATGATAGAAGGAATACAGTTGGACATTATCCACAAAAACAAAACGCGTGGATGATTGATGATTCTCATGCCAATAGCGTCACAAATAGAAAAACAATATAAATTAATTGTGCAAAGCCATTGATCTTCAACCTATGTCTCCCATCAATATCAAGTATGCTCTTGAATTCTTTCTTTTTGAATGATAAAGAATGCTTCCATCAATATAAAACATTGGCCTTGGCAACCTTTAAGATGCCACAATTTTTTATAGGCTATTTTTCTTTTTGCAAATGGAGGATATTCACGCAATTTTTTTTATTTTTCACAGCCCGTGTCCATTACTGAACAAAACTTAATCGGGTGAATATTATTTTCATTTTTCCAAATCCGAGAAATGGTTTTACATGCACAATATCGATTTCTTATAAAAGGTGGTGACAAAATTGATAAGACAACACCACACTTCACCTAGCGTGTGCTAAGTGGCATAGATATCCACACGATTCCGTGAAAGGTGTGTGTAGAAAAGGCAATATTATGTAGCAATCATAGAGAAATATATCATAAACAAGCATCAATTCACACAAGTGTTATGAAGTATGGATTAGCAACTCATTGAAAGCGACGTGGACATGGAATGAGATGGATATCCGAAAACATCATACATATTACCTATATGGGCACATGTTTTATGAAGGCCTTTCTACTACAAACAAAATAAAAATAATTTTGAATTCTTATAAAGTATATGTACAAAGAATAATCTAGTTCATAGGTAAAGGGATAGACAAGAGGCTCAACCTAAACTAGATGAATGACTCCGAACTCAATCTATGGAGCAAACCCCAATGGAATTCCTAAGGTTTTCAAACCTAAGGGCATCTCAAGGTTTTGTAAGGATATCGGCCAACTGATGATCAGTGCATACAAAGCTCAAGGAAACGAATTTTCTTCAACTAATTCTCGAATAAAGTGTTCTCGAATCCTAATGTGCTTTGTTCTAGAATGTTAGATAGGATTACGAGAATGTGAATTGCACTCGTATTATCACAATAAGTAGTCATAGTGCCTTGTGAAATACTATAATCCTCCAATATTTGCTTCATCTAAATGAGTTGAGTGTAACAATTCCCAGCGGCTCTGTATTCGGCCTCCATCATGGATAAAAAATGGATTTTTTCTTCTTGCTTATCCATTTGACAAGTGCACTACCAAAATAGAAATAACCGCCAGATGTAATTTTGCATCCATTAACATTTCCTGCCCAATCGGCATCAGAATATGACGATAGACAATCATTGGTGTCAAAGGAATACCAAATCCCAAAAGACAGGATATAATACGTCTAATGGCAAGTAAATGAGATTCTTTTGGGGCAGCTTGATATTGGGCACAAACTCCTACACTAAAGGAAATATCTAGACGACTAGAGGTTAAGTAGAGTAAACTACGTATCATACTCCTAAAAGGAGTGTGCTCTACATCCTTTCCTTTAGTGTCCTTGATAAGTTTGACCGATTAATTCATTGGAGTACGTGCATGCTTAGCGGATTCTAGATTAAATTTCTTCACAAGGTCTTTTGCATACTTAGTTTGGGACAAAAATATCCCACTATCGAGTTGATGCACTTGAAGACCTAAAAAGAAAGTAAGCTCACCGACCATAATCATCTCAAATTCATCTTGCATTTCGTTTGAAAAGAGTTACGTATTTTTATCACATGTAGATCCAAAAACTATGTCGTCGACATATACTTGGGCAACCAGGATCGCATTCTCATATCGACGAATAAATAATGTCATATCTACTCCCCCTCTCAAAATGTTGTGAGAAAGGACATAAGAAGTGAGTCTCTCATACCAAGCACGGGGTGCTTGCTTCAAACCATATAGAGGTTTCTTCAAAAAGAAGACGTGATTAGGATACTTAGGGTCCTCAAATCCTTTAGGTTGTTCAACATAGACTTCCTCATGAAGAATGCCATTTAAAAATGCACTTTTGACATCCATTTAATATGGTTTGAAATTAAGGAGACATGTTATGGATAGTGAACCGACTCTAACCTAGCAACTAGAACAAAAGTCTCATCCAAGCCAACACCTTCTATTTGGGTGTATCCTTGAGCAACTAACCTAGCTTTATTATGGACAATTACTCTATTTTCATCCATTTCATTTCAAAAATCCATCTGGTACCAATGATATTAGTATCGATAGGCCAAGGAACTAATTCCCAAACATCATTTTTCTTAAATTGAAACAACTCTTCTTGCATGGCATTACTCCAATATTCATCTTTTAGAGCTTCTTTGAATTTTTTTGGTTCGATTTTAGAGGTATAACACAAATAAGTTACCTCGTTTTCTAATTGTGCCCTAGTCTTGACACATAATTCGGGATTCCCAGTTATTTTGGAAGGGTCATGACTTTTACGAACCCATGGATATGGATCCTTTATCTCAATTATGGGGTCCACCGAGTCATTGTAAGCCTCAATAGTTTTAACACCGGGAGGTGCATCACACTCACAAGAGGAATCTTCCTCATCATCAATAAATGTGGCGAGCATCATCTTTTATGACTACATTTATTGGTTCCATGACTTTGGAACTCACTAAGTTGTAGACTCTAAAAGCTCTAATATTTTGAGAATACCCTAGGAAAATACCTTCATCACTCCTCGAGTTAAATTTTCCTAGAAGCTCTCTATCTCTAAGGATGTACAAGGACTCCTAAAAACTCTAAAATAGGCTAGATTGGGTTTTTTACCGGTCCCCAATTCATATGGAGTTTTACAGTGTTAGGACACAAGTATACCCTATTCATGGTGTGACAAGCGGTGCTAACAACTTTCGCCCAAAACCTACGAGGCACTTTCCTACCTAGGAGCATAGATCTTGCCATTTCTTGGATCGTTCTATTTTTCCTCTCAACTATACCATTTTTTTGTGGAGATCGAATGACCAAAAATTCATGTTTAATTCCAATTTCATCACATAGCGAAATAACACCGGATTACTTAAATTCAGTTCCATTATCACTTCTAAACCGATTCATAATGACACTATGTTGATTTTGAAGGGCTCTACATTTAACTGTTAGAAATTCAACAACATCAAATTTTTATCTTAGAAATCCTACTATAAAGTATCTTAAAAAGTCATCTACCATCACCAAGATATATATCTTTCCTCCTATACTCTCGGTATGAGTGGGACCCATAAGGTCCATGCGTATCAATCCTAAGACACGAGAGGTAGTTATTGAGTTTAACTTCTTATGCGGGCTCTTAATTTGATTTCCTAATTGACAAGGCCCCACAAATAGAGGAGGTTGGTTTTCCTAAGGATGGTAAGCCTCGAACTAAGTCTTTTCTCACTAGACTATCAAGATCTCTAAAGTTTACATGACCTAACTGTTGATGCCAAAGATCGGCAGATGAGGTCTTCGCACTATTGCAGACGAACGAAGACTTTGGAATGATTCCATAACAATCATCACTAGTCCTCACATATTATAAAATATCCTCACCCGATTTATCATAAACGGTGCACTCCGATTGGCTAAACTTAACATCAAGGTTGTCTACACATAATTTGGTAATGCTTATCAAATCAGCTTTGAGTCCATCAACATAAAGAATATTTTCTAGTTTTGGAAAACCAGAAACTTTAATGGTGCCTCTTCCTATGATTCGAGATTTACTTCCATCGCTAAAGGTGACTTTACCATCTTTATAGTTTTCAAGAGTAGTAAAAAGAGATTCATCACTTGTCATATGTCTCGAACATCCACTATCAAAATACAATTGGGAGGTATTTTGAGCCTTAAGTGCAACATGAACAATAAAATCTTTAATGGTCTTATCTTTCTTAACCCGAGCTTGAGTTGTGTTATTCCCTTTGTTGACTCTAGCCTTTTGGTTGGAATGATTTCCTTGGGCCATAGAGAACCTTAAAAACTCTTCTATTAAATCTTTAGATGTATTTACTAGATACTCAACTTTATTTTTAAGGCTAGCTAAGGAGCTATAGTGTGGCCTAAAAGTTGTGAAATAAGGATTCTGCCCAAGCTTGTAACAAAAATCTCTAAGGTGACCCCTTTTGTGGAAATAAGTTCACACATAGGGTTGATTTGAGTCACTTTTCTAGATTGATTAGGTGGACTTTTTTTAGGTAGATTGGGTTTAGGAGGGTTTATTTTGGTAAAAAACTTAGCTACGGTTCAGATTTAGCATTAGATGACTCACCATCTTCATATCCTATGCCCTTTCTTTCTTGGTAACCTTTCTGCTTATATCCTAAAACTGGACCTAAAAATAACTTTCCCATTCTTCCAGAATTATCTTCAAGTGTGACTTTGACTTCCCGAGAGGACTCAAGATCTTTCTCAAGATTGAAATTTTTTGCTTCAAGTGTTTTTCTAATTTCCAAGGATTCATGAAGATCTTTGTTAACACGAGTTAGATAGTGAGTCAAATAACATTTTTCTTCACCTACCAAGATAAGCTTCTCAGAAAGAGAAATCTTAATCGCCTCGAGTTGATTAACTAAAGCCTCCTTCTCCTCCATGATTTTTAACTCCTTTTCTAATGTTAACACCTTAAAAGTTAATCTTTTATTTACCTTTTGGATACGCATAGACTCAGTGTATAACTCAGAATAGGCAGATTATAGTTCACTTTCATCTACATCACTCTTGCTTCCTTCTTCATCGCTACTTTTTGAGTGAGTGGATACAAACTCAAGATCATTCTCAAAATTGCCACATTAGGATGTGACTCACTTGAGTCGCTAGCATGACTTTCCATAAAGGTAGTGAAGTTATTTCTAGAAGGGACAAAATCATAGGAATCCTCAAACTCAATCTCACTGTCGCTAAGAGTAGCATTATAAACGACTTTTTTATATGCATTGTCTCTTAAACTTAGTTGGACACTCATACGCTCTATGACCTCGTCCCTCAAACTCAAAACATCTCTCCAAATCCTTTTTAAAGTTATCTCTTTTAAAGTTTTCATTTTTAAACTTCTTTTGATCCTGATTGTTAAAACTCCTACTTGCTTTATTTTTCTCGAATTTAGGTTTTTAATATTTTGATTTTTTCTTTTTAAACTTGAGAAACTTTTTAAATTGTTTAGCAAATAAGGCCATATCATCAGGATCCATATCAGACTCTTCGAATTCAGACAATTCTTCTTTCTTAGTTTTTAAGTCTACTCCTTTATCTTTTGTTTTGATATATTTAGGAAACATGTCTAATTCATATATTTGGAGATCGCCTACACGCTCTTCAAGTTTAAAAGAATTTAACTTTTCTAAAGAATTAAGAACCGTGACTTTCAAAATGAAACACTTAGGGCGAGGTCTAAGAATTTTATTGACTACACGATTTTTTGGAATTTTATCACCTAAGTTGAAACATGAATTAACAATATCAGAGATACGGGTATAGAATTCATCAAATGTGTCAATTTCTTTCATGGTAATGGTTTCAAATTGTGTGGTTGAGTTTTGAAGTTTAGATTCTTTAACCGCACTCGTTCCCTCATGAGTAACTTGTAGAATGTTCTAAGCATCCTTTATAGTTTGACAAGTCATGATACGACGAAACTCCCCGGGAGTACTAAATAATGAATTTAAACCTTTAGATTTAAAGTTACATAATTTTAATTCATCCTAACTCCAATTCTCTACAAGTTTTAAAATAGTTTCATCATCAACAGTTATTGTAGGAGGGGACCATCCTCTTTCAACAGCAACCCAAACACGTTCATCAATTGATTTTAAAGCAGATTTCATATTTGCTTTCCAATAAGTGTAGTTAGTTCCATCAAATATAAGTGGTCTATTCGACGAAAACTTTCCATTTAACCTCCAGGATTCATCTAAATAACTTATAGAGACTAGCTCTGATACCAATTTGAAGTTGTACAGTTATATGGATTTAGTTAATTTCCTAGAATACACTTCTAAACTAAATATAAATTAGGCCAAGAGTTGATACTTTCCAAATTTTAATATTTCTTACTAACTCCTAAGTGAGCATGCATGACTATTAATTAAGCAACAAGAAAGCACAACCATAACACGCCAATGTATGAGGAAATGGGAAAAACCTCGGCCGTCTGGGCCTTGACAAATCCACTACAAATGTGGTTTTACAAAGAGACTCAAAAGACTTACAAACTTGATACACTAAGACTTGCTGATGCCCCTTCCTCTACCTCCGTTCGTAGTATGGGAAGATCCAACGCGTTACACAACACTTGTCGTGTCTCGGTATCCACATAAACCCAAATATCGTCTCCTATGAACAATTGTGCAGAGTCATACCGCACATAAATTTGATGAATAAATTGTAGAGTGTATGGAGTTTTGATTCTAAAATTTGATCGAAAGATCACTTATGTGTTGGAAAGCATTTTGTAAAAAAGACGATACATTTTTCTTAAAAGTGCAAGTCCTACTGGATACAATTATTTTTGTCCTTCTTAAAGATATACATGAAGTAGTGTACCAAAATAGTTATAAAAAGGAACTGTCGAATGTTCGAATGAACTTCTAACGACATTTCAGAACAATATGCGAAGAATCTCGTTGGAAGTTCGTTTTAACAGATTCGTTCGAACGACACTTTTAATGAAACTTCTAACGATAATTCATAGGGTTTGCAAAGAAGTTAGTTAGAAAACTCATTCAAACACGTTCGTTCGATCAAGGTCGTTCGAACGACCTGGACTATTTTTTAAACGAAAATATAATTTTTTAAGATGACTTAATTTCTTTGAAAATTTCATAAAAATTCCTTCTAATAAAATTATATTTGTCTCCAACACATAAAAAGGAACTGGGTCAAATACCTTTGGGAAAAGAGCATTCGCAATCAATTTGATGAGGTTTGAAAGACCTATGACCAAATTCTTCAATGTTGATAGTTGAACGACACACAATGACCCAAAATGTTTTGCGCAATGTAATTTAGCCAATACTACAAATGACACAATTGGAAATTTGTCCTTCCACCACCTATTCCGTGGAGTCCACTGATAGGTCACAACAATCGTCACGCATACGGCGTCCACTATATGTAATCCAACGAGAAAGAAATCTTTCGTAAGAAAAAAAATTCTCAATAATATATAGAATGAACACAATGCCAAAAACTCGATCTCAAAACATATATCTCTACTACTTAAAAAGTGGCAAAATCTTTTGAGATAGTCATTTATCGAAATTATCCTCATACATTATGAAATTCTGTTGGTACCCTCACTCTTAATTTCGTTCCATTTTCTCCTATCATCCACCACCACACGCTTACCTCACTTTTCATTCCCACTTCCTCTCTCTCTCATTTAAAATCTTGTACGGGTATCTTATCTCCCTCTTTAGATAACATTAATTGAAATACTCTTCATCTTAGATCCATTTATCTCCCTATATGAAACCCGACCAATAGAATATCAAACACCAAAAGCCCAAGATATCCATCCATTCCCTAAAATATGTACCTAGTTGAGGAACCACCTCAATCGCTAGAAACCCTTGGATTGCAAGATGATTCAACTATAATCTCAAATTCAATTGCATGTTATTTCTCAAAAGATTTTCTCCAGTATAATGTGTAAAATGTCCATATGGTGTTAGCAAAGCCATTGGTAAGTGGGTATAGTGGTATACCCGGTGCATCATTTATAACATCGTGTGTGTTGTATATGAACTATTGGATGTGCCACATTAGAATGGAAATTCTTTGGTCAGTCTGCTGGAGTTGAAAGCAAATTTTTAGCGCCTTGCCAAAATAGTGGTGGGTATTTTTGATGTTGTGTCTGAGAATTTGGTCCTACCTGATGAACATAGTCTTAGTGATGGTAGGATTATGAGGATCCAATCAATTTATATTCATGATTTGTACGAAATGTAGCTGTGAAAGGATTTAGTGGTTAGGAAACATAATTTGTCATAACACAACTGTAGAGGCGTAAGCCCCCGATTTTAAAAATTCTTAAACTTCAAAAATCAATTTCCTTTTCAAGTTATATGCGGAAGCGAAGATGATGGTTCAATTAAAAAAGAAATTGACAAATTTTAATTTCTATTCAAATTAAAATTAAACCAAGTGAAATAGGATCAAACACACACACAATTTGATTTCACTTAAACACAATTAATTCAACCGAAGTCCTAGAAATTTGCCTAAGAGTCATATTTTTCAATTTTACCAAATTAGGCCAAACCAATTTTATCAAATTAAATTAAATGACTTGAATTAAATTAACATAAACATTACCCAAATTAATTTAGCACCAAATTAAGTAAGTAGTGATTAAACCAAATTTTATCTTGTTACCTAAGCATGCGTTCTAGGTGAGTATAGCAAGATAAAATAAATAATAAATCACTACGCCGCGATGTACGATGAAAAACCCACAACGGGAAAAAACCTCGGACGACCATAGCCTTAAGTCCACTAAGTATGGATTTACAAATTACAAGACAGATGACTTAATTTCTCGACTCGACCCCTTTAAAGCCCTGACGCGTCTTCTTGTAAACACCTCCGCCTAGTAGACAACCTCGGAGCTCCACCGCGATCTCGGAATCCACCGATGAGACAATAGGTACACCGTCAACCACACATGATGCCTTTCACCATGTGAGAATGCCGCAGCAAAAAAACTTCTTATTCTTTGTGGGATATAGAAGGAAACCCAAACTTCTCTTCAAACGGATGTAGAGATGAACCGGTGCCAAACACTCCAAGCAAAGTATGTATATATGGAAGCTTGGTATAATAAACAATGCGTGTAAAACAAAAGTGTTTTATGAATTTATCTTGGAAAAATATACACTTAAACAATGAACTTTTCTTTGGAAAAATGAACACTCAAAAACTCTCTCTAAGAGTTGGAATAGTATGAAAAGTTAAGTTAGAAAACTTGGTTCCCGCACTTAGATATTCAGGTAAAAAGTTAGTGGGAAAAGAAGTGGGAAAGTGGGAAAAAACTGCTCAAAACTGCCAATTAACTGTTCTCGCCAAATCTCTTTCGAACGAGATTTTTGTTCAAATGAAGTCTCGTTCGAATGAGCCTTCTAACGAAGTTCCAATGTGAATTCGTTAGAAATCTCGTTGGAACATCATTTTTTGTTCGAACGAAACTTCGAACGACATTCCAGTGGCCAATGTGGGAACTCGTTGGCAAACTCGTTCGAACGACATTATTATTCGAACGACAAACTCGTTTGAACGACAATTCGAACGAACTTCCAGAAAGTTGAAAATTTGATTTTTAGTCCAGAAACTTTATATATTTTATTTTAAAGTTTTAATAAAATCTTTCTGAAAAAACAACAGTTTAAACGAAAATTTCACCCAATATAAAATGTTCCAAGCTCCTATTTATATATTCAAAATGCATTCATACCTTAGGAGTAATGGAACCAATGTCGTTGACGTAGAAACGAGTCACATTAAACTCGACATTTGATGAAGCTTTAATATCTTGGCCTCTACGTCTTCAACAAACACGTCATAGGCTTAAATGGATAAACTTGAACTCTATCCAATGACTCAAATTTTTTTGTCCGGAATTGAGCCAAAAACTACAAAGGACACAATTGGAAATTTGTGTCCTTACAAATATCCCTCTTTGGCTATTCCAGGACAAAAACTAAACAAAAATCCTAAAGGGCCGTCAAGCTCACTAGACTCAAAAACATCCCACCCAATACTTGACACTAGACCCATGGATTAAAATCTTTGCCGGTGAAAGTTGCCACTTAGAATATAATTCCTGCACACTTAAGCACACACATTAAACACATAGGGAATATAAAAATTTAATGAAATTAAAGTAAGTAATCCCCCTAAATAAATTCTCCCCTTTATCAACAATGATCAACTTAGAAAGACGTCTCCCTCTAAGATAAATCTCCCCAAATAAAGATACGATTATAATAGGATTAGATACCATTTCTCCCCCTATCATTCTCCCCGTTTTTGTTCAGGAATAGACAAAGGCTAAAGAATTAAAAATTAACTTATCTCCCCAAAATAAAGCATATTATCCTTAAACTAAACAAGGGATAAATAAAATTTGATAACAAGCTAAAACATGCAATTGTGCATAAAGTGATGAGAATATTAAAGCACGTGAATCCAACAAAGAATAACGGATACCAACTAAGATGCAAGAAAATGATACCAATAGGATATATAAAGTATTAAGCATGTGATATCAACAAAGAATGTAACAAGATAGATACCAATTATGAATTAAGGCTTAGATGGACTAGAAAGAAAGGCAAAGACTAAACAAAACCATATCAAATATATGTATACATAATATATACCAAATAAACTCAAGTACACATATATAAATATAAACACACAAATGACACAAAATAGAATAAGCTTTTCACGCTCGTATGGCAAGAATGTGTCATATGGAAATGGAAGTGTTGGGGTGTGAACTAGTAACAATTAAATTTAGACCCAATCACTTAAAACATGTTCACGGAGTTCTCAATTAATTTCAAACTTCATCACATTTGAATATATCCTCATGTGACAATATAAGATGAACTCAATGAATAAACATACACAATGCATACAAGCCTAGCATGTTGATGATTCTACAAACCAATAGAGTCATGACATTGAAAACGCAACTAGGATTAACGGACATTATGCAAACCGTTGATATACCATCCAATCTCCCTCATTAAGCATATATATTTTAATGAATATATCAAACCAAATAGTCGTTGGAAATTATTTTTCTTTTTAATGCCATAATTCTATTTTTTGGCCTTTGGACCACATATTTCTTTTACGTCCAAACAAACGGTGGCTTACTATTCGCAAAGGATAAAAAATAATTTCGGAGCCCTTCCCCGTGAACATTTATATTTATCATTTTTTGCTTCTCACAAATCTCACATGCAACGGATTTTGACATGCACTAGTCCTCCTAGGTCACAAATATGTAGATGACAAAATTGGTAGGAGAACACCTCACAAAGCATAAATATACATATGAAGTTAAAATTTCAAATGAGCTCGTGCATGTGTGAATTGAGGCATATAAAAATAGAATCCATTTAAGCAACACAAAATCCAACTACTCCATGTAAGCATGGTAAAGAACATAATAAGGATTGATAATCTAAACCAAAAGTTCTAGCCACGTGGGAGCGAAAAAGATGGCATTCTAACACAAGAATATGCCACATAAAGTGTGTCAAACTAAAATACAAACAAAATAAAAAATATTTTTGAGTTTTTAAAAGTTTTAACCAAAAATAAAAATATATACTCAAAAGACAAATAAAAATCATTTGAAGTTTTTCATTAATCTTAAATTACCAAGAGAAAAAAACCCAAATGATAAACAAAAATATTTTTGTATTTTTCATTTAATGCAAACAAAAATGAAAGAAATAAAATACAAAAGATAAACAAAAATTATTATTTTAGCATGTGATTAATCATGGGGCATAGACTAGAAAATGACTAAAACAAGCATACATTTAGCATTGGTGATATAACATGAAGCACAAAAGCTAAAGTATGCAAATAAAAATAACACATTCAACCTTTAGATTTTGCAAGGGAGGAAACATGTGAAAGTAAATGAGAATCAAATACCCTATCTTGTAAAGCTACAAAGTCGGATCTCCTAACTCAAACTAATGACGAATTTTGATCTCGGGGCGTAGGAATCTTTACTACCTTGATTTTCTTACGGTGGGATTTTCTAGGACCTCGTTTAAGATCAAAACAGAATTTTCTAAGATGACCTTTTCGACCACAATGTGCACAAGTAAAAACACGTCGAAAATTGGTACCTAAGGATTGATTTCTAAAGGCTTTCCTAGGCGATTCTCCTAAAACATGGGTTTTGGCTTTATGAGTAGATTCATTACAAGTATTAAAGCCTAAACCATAAGTGTCATTTTTTATTTGGACCATGCCTAAGATTTTATCTAGTTTTTCGAACCTACACTCCAAATCAAATTTGACTTTCCTAGAGTCTGTTAATTTATTTTTTAATTCTAAAATATTAGACTCTAATAAAACATTTTTCTCTTCAAACTCGAGAAACTCCTTTTTCAAGGATTCCATTAAACCTCTAAGGCTATCTCTCTCGCCTTCTATATATTCAAGCTTCTCTCGAAGAGTCCTCTCATGTGTCCTAAGGTCTTCTACCAACATACTATCATCAACGACCTTGACACGCTCTTTTAAACCTTCTTCTAACTTCAAATTTGCTTTTTTTAATTTAATTGATTCTTCGTATAATTCTTGAAAAGAATTTTGAAGTTGACTCACATTAACCTATTCTTCATTATCATTCTCTTTTTCTTCTTCACTCTCACTATCATAAAAAATAAGGGAATCATAAACTATGACCTTGGAAGTGTCATATGTTAAAATTTCACCAATAGACGAGTTCTCACTATCACTCACATGACTAGCCATAAAAGCCACAAAGTTGGGCTTAGTGGGGGAATCGGGTCCCTCTTCATAATCACTATCACTAAGGGTTGCATTGAAAGAAATTGGTTTCTTACCCTCTCTCCTTAGTTTAGTGGGGCACTCAGAAGCCCTATGGCCATACCCTTCACAACCAAAACACCTATTTGACTCGTCCCTATTTAAGTGTTCATTAATAGTTTTAGGAATCTTCTCGGCTTTGTCATGCGTAGATTTTTCAAATTTCTTAAAATCATTTTTAAATTTATCTTTGTTAAATTTAAGAAATTTTCGAAACTTCCTAGCGAACATAGCCATATTTTCCGAGTCAGTATCACTCTCGCACTCTACTACTTGTTTTTCCTCTTTCTGGGCTTTTAAAGCAATGCCCTTTTCAATTTTCTTTTCGATTTTAGAGGAAAACATTTCCAATTCATAGGTTTGTAAATCACCTACAAGCTCTTCTAATTTCGTAGAGGCTAAGGTTGATAAAGAATTTAAAACGGTCACTTTTGGAATAAATCTATCAGGTAGGGACCTTAAATTTTTTTTTTACAACTCGGTTGCCAGGTATTTTCTCTCCCAAATTAAAAGATGAATTAACAATATCGGAAAGTCGAGCATAAAATTCATCAAAAGTTTATTTTTTCATTCATTTTGATGGTTTCAAATTGAGTGGTGAGATTTTGGAGTTTCGATGCTTTTACGACACTTGTATCTCCATGAGTGAGTTGTAAAATATCCCACGCTTTTTTAGCGGTATCACACGTCATAATGCGTCGGAATTCATCCGGTGTGACAGCGCTAGACAAGGCGTTTAAACCTCGGGAATTAAAATTTGAAAGTTTAAACTCATTCTCACTCCATCTATCGGTCGGTTTGGGAACACGTTCATTATCTACTAAATGAGTTGGTGGACACCAATCGTTAACTACAGATAACCAAATTGTCTCGTCGATAGATTTAAGTACCGATTTCATTCGCGCTTTCCAGTACACGTAATTAGAACCATCGAAAATAGAAAATTTAGAGAATGGGGAAAATTCCATTTTAGCCAAAAATATTTAAAGGATCTTTACGAAATAATTTATCGTTTTGGCTCTGATACCAATTTGTAGAGGCATAAGCCCTCGATTTTAAAAATTCTTAAACTTCAAAAATCAATTTCCTTTTCAAGTTATATGCGAAAGCGAAGATGATGGTTCAATTAAAAAATAAATTGACAAATTTTAATTTCTATTAAAATTAAAATTAAACCAAGTGAAATATGATGAAACACACACACAATTTGATTTCACTGAAACACAATTAATTCAACCCAAGTCCTAGAAATTTGCCTAAGTCATATTTTTCAATTTTACCAAATTAGGGCAAACCAATTTTATCAAATTAAATTAAATGACTTGAATTAAATTAACATAAACATTACCCAAATTAATTTAGCACCAAATTAAGTAAGTAGTGATTAAACCAAATTTTATCTTGTTACCTAAGCATGCGTTCTAGATGAGTATAGCAGGAAAAAATAAACAATAAATCACTACGCCGCGATGTATAAGGAAAAAACCACAACGGGAAAAAATCTCGGACGACCCTAGCCTTAAGTCCACTAAGTATGGATTTAAAAATTACAAGACAAATGACTTACTTCCTCGACTCGATCCCTTTCAAGCCTTGGTGCATCTTCTTGTAAACACCTCTGCCTAGTAGACAACCCCAGAGCTCCACCGCGATCTCGAAATCCACCGATGAGACAATAGGTACACCGTCAACCACACATGATGCCTTTCACCATGTGAGAATGCCGCAACAAAAAAAACTTCTTCTTCTTTGTGGGATTTAGAAGGAAACCCAAACTTCTCTTCAAACGGATATAGAGATAAATCGGTGCCAAACACTCCTAGCAAAGTATGTATATATGGAAACTTGGTAGAATAAACAATGGGGGTAAAACAAAAGTGTTTTATGAATTTACCTTGGAAAAATATACACTTAAACAATGAACTTTTCTTTGGAAAGATGAACACTCAAAAACTCTCTCTAGGAGTTGGAATAGTATGAAAAGTTAAGTTAGAAAACTTGGTTCCCGCCCTTAGATATTCAGGTAAAAAGTTAGTGGGAAAAGAAGTGGGAAAGTGGGAAAAAACTGCTCAAAACTGCCAATTAACTGTTCTCGCCAAATCTCTTTCGAACGAGATTTTTGTTCAAATGAAGTCTCGTTCGAATGAGCCTTCTAACGAAGTTCCATTGTGAATTTGTTGGAAATCTCATTGGGACATCATTTTTCATTCGAACGAAACTTCGAACGACATTCCAGTGGCCAATATGGGAACTCATTGGCAAACTCGTTCGAACGACATTATTGCTTGAACGACAAACTCGTTCGAACGATAATTCGAACGAACTTTCAGAAAGTTGAAAATTTTGATTTTTAGTCCAGAAACTTTATATACTTTATTTTAAAGTTTTAATAAAATCTTTCTGAAAAAACAACAGTTTAAAGCAAAATTTCACCCAATATAAAATGTTCCAAGCTCCTATTTATATATTCAAAATGCATTCAAACCTTAGGAGCAATGGGATCAATGTTGTTGACGTAGAAACTAGGCACATTAAACTCGACATTTGGTGAAGCTTTAATATCTTGGCCGCTACGTCTTCAATAAACACGTCATAGGCTTGAATGGATAAACTTGAACTCTATCTTATGACTCAAATATTTTTTTCCGGAATTGAGCCAAAAACTACAAAGGACTCAATTGGAAATTTATGTCCTTACAACAATAAATTGGCTCATTTGCCGAATGTTTCTCCTTTGTCCCTTATTTTACATGTATGTTATTTCTTTTATCATTTTTTTGGCACTATAAACTATGAATCCTGTTTGGGATAATTTTATTATTTTTTTCAGATTGTGTCAACTAATATGGATTTATTTTTTTCCATTTTGATGATGTTATTGATTATAGAATGTCCTTTTCAAGAAGGGAAATAATAAGAAGCGATGCATGCTCTTGCTGAGGTAAATTTAAATGTCTCTATTTTGACTTTGGTTTTGATAATTAACTTAAAACTTGCAGACATGGTATCATAATAAATACTCCACATTTCATTTTAGCATTAAGAATTTCTTGTGTGTCAACTATTTTTTGAAAAGGTTAGTTTACAGTATAATCAAGGATCACTACTTTTATTTGTAATCTGCTTTTGTTATGAAATCCAGATGTTTTTTGGGTGTTGTCTTGTTAGTAAAGGTTTTGAATCCACTTGCGACACTAAAGTTCAAGAATGAATGGTCTACAATGGTTTGATGAACAATTGATATTCGACAATCGAAAAGGTAAGCATCTTGTAGATTTAGACGATAGTTACCCATTTAGTAAATTTGATACAAACATTATTTCTTCATACGAACAATATAAATTTATACGAATAAAGACAATGAAATATCATTTGTATGATTTCATACGAACAAACATTGTTTTTGTACAACTTGTTTTTCTTCAAACGAACGCCATTTGTTCGTGCGATTTTTTCATAATATCCTTCGACCACTATGGAGCAGTTTGATGTTTCTATAAATTGATGTAACTTGTGTATTATCGATCTCTTTTTTTGTTTAATTCTTAATAATTGGTAGGTCCTTTTGTATATTTGACTTATTAATTTAGATATTCTTCTCATATGGAATCATGTAACCCTCTTTTATTTAATATGTATTTTTTAACCAATGCCTTGTTTGTTGAATAAAAAGATCTTTTTTATCCACAATATCGAAGTCATACGGGAAGCATGTACTTTGTCAAATAATGACAACTTGCATATATTTAGCATTGCTCGCTCCAGATCTTACCTTGCATAATTTTTATTCAACTATTCAATCTTTCTCAATTTCCCCTTATTCTATTTTCCTAAGTTGTTTGTCCTTAATCTTTTTCATTATTTTTTGCTGCTATAAGTATTGAGGTTCCTCGACATCATCTTCGAATGTTCATTGAAACTATTAAGGTGATATTCTTCCGTTATAATCCAATTTGTAATTTCTCCCTACAAGTATACGTAGTTTAGGAATATCATAATTGTTTGATATATTGTTGTAAAAGAGAAGCAAATTTCTAAAAAAATATTAAATTTTATATACCATACATTTTCTTTTTGATTAATGGTTAGACCATGGATTACCGTTTTGAATTTTATGAAGTCATCCGTTGAAATTATGTAGAGAGAATAATCCAATTATAAATTATTAATTATATAACACTATAATTAAATGTGATAATGATAATCTATACATAAGCTGAAATTACACAATATATTGCTAATACGAGTGATTTTAGAGTTGTATTAGGTATTTTAGATAGACCAGAGAACAAAATTTTAAAGCAGTTAACTTGGGATAATAATGTTAGCTTAGTGGATGTTAGACAGTAGCTCATGTTGATGCACCCAGATAATCCACATATTATTTCTATGCACAGCGTGTGTCGTGTCGATGGCCTCTTTCTGGTAACTAGATCTATAGGGGATGCATTTTTAAGAACCTTGTGTTTCATGTGGATGGATATTACCCAAGATTCCACCTTCCTGAACTTGTTTGCCATCTTGTGCTAAGATCCGATACGGCTATGCATACAAGAGCCCTAGAACCCAGTGAAAAGTTTGTTCTATTTACATATGCTGGGATTTGGGACCAGTTATCGAAGAAAGAGGTTGTTGAGCTTGTGAAAAATATTCCAAAAAAGATATTGCAAAAGGAATTGGGGAATCGGCTCTGATTAAAGTGTCTATAAAGATTAATAAAAGTCATGAAGATGTTAAGAAGTTTAAAAAGGGGGCGAGACAGAACTTTCATCATGATATCAAAGTTTTTGTCTTTATAGCACACCGATATATTGTGATGGGCTTACCTGTGTCAGAACTGCCAGTACGATGATTTATGGAAGCTGTGGGACACTCCAATTTAAACATTCTGTAAGTGATTAGTCAGATGCAGAGCCTTAAAGAGTGATTGGTGATAATTTAGGGCCTAGATAAGTTGAGCAGACTTTGTTGATTATTTCTTTAGCTTATCATTCTCAATTTCTTTTACAGTGATTTAAACATTTAATTTTATACTGAAATGCTTCCCTGGTGATAGATTTTCATAGAAAGGCTACGAATTTGCCAGGCTTAATTTGCACACCTAACTGTTTCATATTTGGATTTAATAAATATTATATCGTTGGTCTGACTTTGTTAGGAAGTAATGGCAAGCTTCTAAAAAATACGGGGCGTGGAGGCCAAGCCTTAAGCCTTAGAAGCCTAGGTTGGCCTTAGGCATAAAAAGGCGTGAAAAGACGTTTAGGTCTTTTTAAATATATTTTAGTATTTTTTAACTATAACAAGGCTATTAAAAATATTAAAATTGTACGTATCACAAAATATGTCTGAATATTTTCAAATTAAAATACTATTTGATTGTTTTGAACTAGTTAATGGTCCGGTTTGTAATAAAAGTCATTAAAAGGTGATATCATTTCACTAAAGCATTGTTTTTTTTAGAAAGTACGCCTTGAGGCTTTTACCAAGAATAAGGTGTATAAGCCTTAAGCTAGGGAGTTTCTCCTAAGCCTCAAGCCTAGGTGCACCTTTTATAACACTTAGTAATGGATATCGTTACTTGTGGTGCATTTTTAAATGATTTTTCTTTTCAAAACAATATGTCGACAATGGTCACACGTGCAATGCACGTGTGCACAACTAGTATATATATATATATATATATATATATATATATATATATATATATATATATATATATATATATAGAGAGAGAGAGAGAGAGAGAGAGAGAGAGAATCTTGGATCTAAAATAGTTGAGTGTAACATAGGTTTTTGTTTTGAAATTTTAATAATGAATCATTAAGGAAAACTATCATGGACTTTTAGAAATGTATATCTCTCAAAGGATGCAAAATATATGTTTAAAATTTTCATCTCATACTACTTAACTATGGATAGAAAAGGAAGAAGTGGTGGTGGTGGGTGTGACAACCCTGCCTTTTATATCTAATTCAGTTAGCACCGCCCAATTAAATTAAAGCGGAGCATCAATATGTTGGCATTAGAAACAAAATTTAAATAAACGCAGTAAAGTAAACATGTACACTTTCATACGTGTAACTATATCACATCATAACAGCTATAACAATAGAAACCAACTCATGACTATTAACTGTAATAATCCATCACTAATCTTAAACTGAAAATATAAAATGCTAATTCATGCGGCCCAACACAAAACGGGAAAGAGTAATACAATAATTCTCTCAAATCCCAAGTATAAACAAAGTGATATTAATCTCTAATACCATCCTTAAGAAAAGGGAAGAAAACGACATTCATTAAAATAGAATAACTCTACGGCTACAGGAATCCTAAGATTGATATGGTCTCATCAAGCTCCATAGTCTATTTTCCATCGGGACGACGACCTGTCGTATATTATATATATAGGAGAGGAGTAAGAAGCAAGATATACAAACGTCAAAGCCAAAAACAAGCTATAAGATTATAAGATGTACTTATAATGAAAGCCCACCAGTTATTACTCATCTCCAGTAACTAAGTTGTTTAATTACCCAACCAATGCTCCTATGTCGTGACTACCCAACCCAAACTCGAGTAACGTGTAGCCTCATATCGTATCATGATTAATCATTATTAATCTCATTTCAGTACTTAATGTATCAAAATATTTCCTTCAAGTATAATATCAAATGCATCGATTCGGGATATTACTTTAAGACACAAGCATAATATCTCACACAACAAGTCATATCGGGTCACTATCGTTACCCGGGGGAATAAGTCGTAACACTAGGTCTACACACTAATATTCCCAAATATTACATGGCAAGGGCAATCATACTAAGTCCTAAATCACATGGCATTCCAAGGTCTTTTTATCCGTCCCGCATTACAACCATGTGTCTGGTTCCGGTGGTTTATCTCCGACACAACACTCGAACGGAAGGTAACCAGATCAATCACAAAAAAAAATCGCATTCAACATCTGCCTACGTCGACCGGAGGACTAGTCTAGTGTATACTCGATAATATACATGTAAAACAATTTCACGCTTAGGTATATATACAATCGTGTCAAGTCTCTTACTCGAGTTATACAATAGTCGTTATTTACAATATAACATAATTTACATCATTAATTTACTAATTCAATATCAAATCATTTCAAGATTATATATCCCTAATAACCATAAGTATGTGATAAAGTTAGGATATTAGGCATAACACCACAATTATATTTCTAAAAACATGAACACCATTAGCGCTCATATTTCAACAATATACTGACCAGAATTTAAAATGCAGATTTGAGGCTCTTTCGATTCGTTTTTGGAAAAGTTAAAACTACAAAGTTGTTCGGAACGTGATTTTCTACAAGGGTGCGCGAGCATGCTACCATAGCCGGCATAAAACAGACCCGAAACTAACATATAATATTCGCCCCTCTTTTTGACAACTTTCTGCCCAGAATTGTAAAACGCCGATTTGAGGCTTTTCCGATCCGTTTTTGGAAAAACATAAAAACTACAAAGTTATTCGGAACATGATTTTCTACAAGGACTCACGAGCACGCTACCATAGCCTTCTTAAAATAGACCCGAAACTAACATATACAGTTCGGACCTGTTCACGTTAACTATCCGCGCAGAACTGTAAAATGCATATTCGAGAATTTTTCGATCCGTTTTTGAAAAAATTTAAAACTACAAAGTTGTCCAGAATATGATTTTATACCAGGTAAAGTGGGTGAAACATCCATTTTCGGAACCAAAACAGCTCAAAACAGTTTTTAATATAACGATTTACTTAATTTCATTGATTTCTCAAATTCGATAGATTATTTTACAACTCAATCCATATAATGATGTTATTGCATTTGAATCTACATGGGGGATGATCCTAATAAATTGCATATCATTTTTAACATCAATTTCATATTAATTTAGGGATCCAAATACATGTTAAATACATATTATACACATAAAAGTTATTAACTTGCCTTGGATTGTATGGAGAAATTGAATCCTCTTGAAATCCTCTTAGATTTCTTCTCTTCTTACTCTCTCTCTATCTACCAAACCCTATCCCCCTTTGTGAAATGATAAAATGAAGACTTCTTCTCTTCTTTTCTATTTATACCTAGCGTTAGTTTATTTACAAAAATGCCATTGCCCCAAATTAACCCTCTCGATCCTTTTACGCGTTAATTCGCTTCTAATATTTAAGTCGCACATTCGTATCTCAATGAATTCATTTTAACTTTTCATTTCCAAACATTTCGAATATATATACTAACATAGTTTCAATTTTTTTTTTCCAATTTCAATTCAATAAAAAATGCGGGGTATTACATTCTCCCCCTCTACGAACGAAATTTCGTCCTCGAAATCCAAAATATAATAAATCAATTCAAGTCAAGTAAGGTAGTTTCGCACGTACCTTCCATGAAGAGATATGGGTGAATGATTCGCAAGTCATCCTCTCTCTCCCAAGTGGCCTCATACTCATCATGATTACTCCACATAACACAAACAAGAGGAATGACTTTTGACCTCAACTGCTGTTCACGACGATCTAGGATCTTTACCGGCCTCTCCTCGTAGCTCCCATCGGGTTACAGCTCAACCCCGTCTAAATCTATGTGTAGGTGTGAGTCCTCAGGACGTAAGAACTTCCTCAACATGGATACATGAAAAATATCGTGTACCCACTGGAGCTGGTCGGTTTGGGCTAAACGATAGGCAATTGACCCCATCATGTCCAACACTGTAAACGGACCCACATATCACTGTGAAAGCTTCCCTTCTCAACAACACTTGGTCCCCAACGGCGAATTCTAACTTCCTCCGCCTTATGTCTGCATAAGTCTTTTGACGATCTTGCACGGTCTTCATCCATGCACGAATCAAGTCTACCTTCTCTGAGGTTTCCCTAACAATATCCGGACCTAGCATCCGGTGCTCTCTAAACTCCAACCAACATGTAGGGGATCGACAAGGTCTACCGTAAAAATCCTCGTACGGTTCTATGCCAATAGTTTATCTGATAACTATTATTGTATGCAAACTCCACCAGTGGTAAATGTGTATACCAACCACCTTTGAAGTCGAACACACAAAATTGTAACATGTAATCCAAAATTTGGTTTACCCACTCCGTGTGACCATCAAACTGAGGGTGGAATGCAGTACTCAGACTCAACTAAACTCCCATTACCTCCTGAACATCGCCCCAAAAGTGTGAGATGAAGACAATGCCACGGTCGGACACGATATCACGCGGTACCCCATGCAACTTCATAATCTCATCAATAAACATCGTGGCGTACTGTGCTACCTTATAATCCGTCCTCATTGGAAAGAAATGAGCCAACTTTGTCAGTCTATCAATGATGACGCAAATTGAATCATGACCGCGCTGTGATCCTAGCAACCCAATAATGAAATCCATGGAGATACTTTCCCATTTCTAACTGTACAACCGAACTCTCACCACGAAGCCTAACATAACTAAACTACTAAGCTGATCTAGAAATCAATACCCCCAAGTCCCGGCTCACTAAGTTTCGTGCGTGGAGTGTCTCTCAAGCAAAATCCAAACAAGGAACCCCTCCGATACACTACTGTCAGCTTGTCGAGATAAGGAATTTATCAACTCAAGACACCTAGTGATACAAGAATCATCTAGATCCAAAAACCACTTATCTCTGGACTCAACGGCTCATCACACAACAAATAATCCAACTTCGCCTATTCAATATAGATGTCACTATTCATCAATCATGCCTCGATACTCAACTCAAAATCGACTAACAATGTTGCCCAAGCTACACTATGAGTCACGATCCCAGACATCAGATACCACATCGAACAGATGGTACTGAAAGCTCAAAAGCCAACTCTACTCCGAGTTGTCAATAACATTTCCTGGCACTTAAATTGATAGTGGGTCAACTGATATGGAAATCGTTATGATCCACTAATGTTGCACATGTGCATAAGCATAAAACTTCTATGCACTTACGAATATTGTTCCATCTTTTCATGTATGAAGTTAGGTAAATAATATCAACAAGGTTCATACTCTCTCGAACAAGACAACACCGACAAAGTTGCTTTTTGGGCGGTTAATGATCCCTCACCTAAAGGTTTCGAACTAACCTGAGATGCAATATTCCCCCTTGCACACCCCCACTTCTCATGGTTTGGTCGCTCTAACCCAAGGCGACAGACCCTCGCTAGATTCAACTTACCGCCCTTTTGTAAAAAAACACGTATAGGAATTCAACCTCTTCGACAAGATTTTCCTTACAATGTTAGTTTATTAGAATGTTCTCACCAAACATGAAATGAACTTGGTTCTTCAAACCACAAATAAGGCTTGTACATTTTCCAAGCAACAAGGTAAGACCCAAAATTCCCACTTATCATACCAAATCAGAATATCGGATTTGGCACACTCACCATCTGAATACTCATCTTCCAGCACACCAATGCTACCTGATCTTTATGAAGAATGGTGTGTTATCCAACAGGTCAAAGGTCGTAAATACAAGGTAGCGGGTACCTTCGCATACCGTGACCCCAATTAACACTCAGTTTTCCACACATAACTGAAGTAAAAATTAAATATCTTACGAACCCATTCGCGGGTGTTTTCCGAAGAGTAAACACCCTCCTTATAAAAATTCTCAACAACGGTCGAAACACTCTCTTATTGTCCCCTTACAGTGGAGGTTATCAAAACCATTTCAAAGAATGGGTTCAACATTTGAATCCCCAAAATGTCTCAATCCTTGCCATCAACGAAGACACTCACTTGGCAACACTATAATCAATCATGCAAAAACCGACTGAGCTACACGCGACTATACCATTATCAAAAGACCCATCAATGTATGACTATTCACTAGTCTAGACGTTACCATAATCGAACATCATACACTTGGTTTTGAAATGCGTCTTTAGTCACACATGATCTAAGTAAACATAATGTCACTAACTACTCACTCGTCCTCTAATTCACATTAATACATAACGAGGGCCACAACATAGCCACATTACCATATCTGATGGATTCAAAATCAAGCACCACCATTATCACGGTGCAAAAAATTAGTACCCCCAATCATCGGGTGATAACATAAAATCGAACTAAGGGATTGTTTATGTAAAAAATTAGATCATATCTAATTATTCAATCACAGATAAATAAATGAGACAAATAATTTTAAAGTGGTTCAGCCTTATAAGAATGGCCTACGTCCACTGTTATGTTATTGTTGGGTGTTTTGGGAATTCTTGATTACAAGTTCTATCAAGAAATTTCTGTCCTCCTCCAATGAGGATTGTACAATGTATTTATAGCCATAAGGCTGTAATGTGAAAGGGTAATACATTAAATGATGTACATATGAAGGGTGATACATTCAATGCCCCTTCAGCGTGTGCGTCTGAATGATAATCATTTAATGAATAGTCAAACTGTTGGTTATCCTGCTATTAAAGCTTTGTTCGAGGTGCAGCTCGAACTGCCTGAGTTGCTCGGACCGCCTAAGATTCTCGGTGTTTAAGAGTTTCTCGGGGAATTCTTGTTCCTCGGAGCGTCTGAGTTCCTCGGGGAAGCAGTGTTCCTCGTTGTAGTATGGTTCCTCGGAGCATGTGAGTTCCTCAAAAGTATTTATTGTTTCCATGTAGATTGCCACGTGTCATCATTCAATTGAGATATGTCAGTAGACTAAATTTGGTATCAACAGAAGTCCCCAATGTTTCATAGTTCGAAATTTGAGGAGTATGGAACATTCTTTCTCGGAATATGGTAGTTTTAAATGGTCTTCCTGATTTTTAGGAGTGTTTCCCTTGTATTTATTTCTCCTTCCAAATTCGTAGAATCAGGCTTTTTGAATTTTTATGCCCGCTTCGATTCTCGCGCCCCTTTTCGTCTTTTTAGCCGCCGGTAATGTAACCGTCTCTTTTTATAATCATTACTTTTCCTTTTCCCAAGGTAAAGTATTTAAACGCTGCAGAAAATCCCATCGTCTTCTACTTTTTTAAATTTGTATCTTAGAGTTTTCCGTCGTCTCTTTCTCTCCTGTGTGTTCATCTCTTCCATCGTTCGTTGTCATCAGATCCACTCTTTTTCTGTAAGATTTTCTTTCTTCTTCTTCATTTCTTTTATTCATCATGGTTTACCCTGTTGAATCTCTTGATAAGTTTCGCTCGGATTTTTCCATTCCCTCCTGGGTCGTTTTGGAAGAGCTTTATAAGCCTTATGATTATTTCCATTTGGCTGAGGGACATTGGTTCCCCAGTCTCTTTATTGCTGAGTGTAGATTTTCTTTTCCACCCAATCCTTTATGTCTGGAATTCTGTCATTACTTTGACATTGTTCCTGCGAGAATAGCCCCAAATACATGGAGAATAGTTAATGGGGTTCATAGGTTAAATCAAATCCATGGAACTCGCATAGGAATTCCAGAAATCATGTATTGCTATAGATGGGAAGTTGGTGATAACACCTTTTATTTAAAAACTAGATTTTTGAATAGGGCTTTAGTGGTAAATCTCTCGGATGCCAATAGGGATTATTTTGAACATGGGGTTGTCATAAAAAACTGGCAACATGCTCCTTTATCTGGAGATGAAGCTTATCAGGGTCCGAGATGCCCTCCCTATGGCAATGGGATAGGTTATTTTTATTTCATTTTACTTATTTTGAAATCATGCTTCTTTTGTATTTGATAAAATGTGCCACTGATATTTCAATGTTGATTTATTTACAGTTGATAGCAAAAGAAAGTGTCCAAAGGAAGCAGATGTTAATATAAGACATTTGAAACTTATCTGGAGTCTGCATCAGAGTGTTGCCGACGAGCACATTAGATCAGCCTCATATCTGCTGCAGTACAAGAGCTATACCACCTCTTTTACCGCTCGTCCAGTAATAAGTGAATCAGAGCCAGTACCAGCTTCCACCAGTTCTTCGCCTGAATCACACATTCCTTTAAGTGAAAGGATGAAGAAGATAAGACCTCCCACCCTTTTTGAGAAGCCTACCTCTGGTGCTGGAGAGGCAAAAAGAAGTAAGGTTGATGTCCCAGAAGGGACAAAGAAGACTGATGCGCCTTCCTTGGCTGCTGCTGTTGTGAAGGTTGTTGAGAAGCCCCAAGTGGCTTCGAGCAGGTCTACTACTCCAGGAGAAGTGATTGTAATATCACCGACCAAGAGTTCTTCCTTGGTCGAAACTGTTGCTGTTCCTCCGAGGAGGCTAAAGAAGAGCTCCTTGGTCAATTTGGCTGACACCATCACTCAGCCCCCAGTTACTGGAACCGGGGTTCCTACTTTTGTTCCTCCGAGCTCTGCCATGAGCTCGCTAAAGTCCTGGATCATTCTCGAGGTCCAAGGTACTGAAGAAAACCTTACTCGGGACATGGTCACTTCGTTAGCTTCTCGCCATATTGCTTTTGTAAGTCTCATTATTTTTAACTTTTAATCTTTTCTTTGCTATATCTGTCTCTGACTTGCTTTCATTTTCTTTTCACAGTTGGTAAGCTGCTTCAATACCATTTTGAAGAAAGATGAGGCGATTAAAGCTTCATGCTCTTTGTCTAGTGTGGAGGAAGCTCTGGAGGAAGCTATTAAGTCTTTGGAAGATTCTCGCCAGAAATATGCTACTGACAAGGCAATCTGGGAGAACAAGCTTGCCTTCATCGAGCAGGAAAAAGCTCAAGATGTTGAAGTCTCCAAAGAGTTGGAGAAGAGAATAAAGGACTTGGAGGGGAAAAATAAAGAGCTCGACGAGAAGCTCAAGAATGCTGTAGAGCTAGAGAATAAGCTCAAGGTTGCTGAAGAGGAATTGTCTCAACTTCGGGAGGTAAATCGGCAGAAGGAGGAGGCTGAGAGAAAACTGAAAGCTCTTGATAACCTGCTATCCGAGAAGCTTTCCTCGGAAAAGCTGAAAAGGAAAATGGATGTGAAGAAGTCCTTCAGCGCTGGCTGGGATAAGGGGTGGAACAAGGGATTGGCTGCCATGGTGTCGCAAGTGGACTATGGCAGCCTCAAGTACTTTAGGGATGGATGGGTTGCTGCTCTTCAGGAGATGAAAGTGGATGAAAATTCCGGACTCTTTCAGCAACACATCCCTGGTCCCCTTCCAACTCCTGAAGACTTAGAAGAAGACGAAGATGCCTCCGAAGAGTCTTCTATGGTGATGTGGAGGTCATCCCCCAGCTATCCAGCCTGCTAACGAGGATCCTCAGTAAATCGTTACTTCTTCTGAGCAACTGCTGGCGCTCCCCGAGCAACTTTTTAATCCCTCCGAGCAACCTACTTCCTCATCCCAGCCTCCCGAGAAGGTTTTGGGAGATAAGGAAAAGGTGTAGAGTTATTCGGGTTTCTCTTTATATTTTTCTTTTGTCAATTGTAACCATGAATATGTACCTCTGAACCTTATACTTCTGACCTTTATAATATAATAAAACTTGAACTTGTGTTTATTCATACCGTTGTCTCTTCTTCATACTCTGTCTTGATTCTTCTTATTAATTATTGCTTTTTCTTCCTCTTCTAATTTCTGGCCAAGATGGAATTACTATCTGCCCATGATACAAAGCTGTTGCGATAATGTAATAAATACTTTAAGGCTGGTCATATAAACCTGAGTGCAGCACAAGTCGTCGACATCCTCGGCCAAGATGCTTCTGAACAGGCAGTTGAAGCATATCAATATCTGAAGTGTCTACTTGATCGAGCAGTGGCCAATAATGTGGCCTATTATGATATGATCGAGGATCTCCAAGGCACCCTCGAAGACCTTCAGAAACAATACAAAGAATCCACTGCCCTGTTGCATGTGGGGTACGAGAAGAAGTACCAGCAGATCATTGCCGACAAGGGCTACGAGAAGCTTTTTACTGGGTACGATGTGAGGGAGAGAACTCTGAAGGGTGAGGTCGAGGAGTGCAGACAAATCGCTGAACTATTAGAGCAAGAGAACAACAACCTGCCAAAGGGAGTTGTCACAGTTGAAGTCTACAGCTTCCACTTCAAAAGCCTTGATCCCAGTGACTGATGAAGGATTTTTGTTCTTGGAGGTCGAGAACGCCAACTTAAGGGACGAGTTGGAAACCTTGAAAAGGTCTGGCTCTTCTTCTTCTTCTCGGGGACGAGCAAGAACTCCTCGGGGACGAGCAAGAGCAGCTCGGATTCCTATCGAGGAACAAAGGACTCAGTCTGCCTTAGAGAACCAGGCCTTCCAATTAATGGCAAGGAACCAGGCGTTGGCTGAAATGTCAAAGAAGATCAGAGACCTGGAAGAGCAGCTCTCCACGCAGAAGTCTACCTTGGAGAACAAAGAGATCTTCATCAAAAATCTCCACGAGCAACTAGAAAGACTAACATATCAATTCCACAAATAGCCCAGGGAGTTCTGGATGGCTGGATACAACGAGGCGCTCTACTATTTGGACGATCGTATCCAGAATGCCAATAATGAGGGCTACAAGCAAGGCTGGTTGAATGCCTTAGGTGTGCTGCAACTCGAACAGGGTCATTACCTGTGGGACTACCATGATCCCGGGCTGCTCGACTTACCTGTGCCACCATACAAACTGGATATGAGTTGGATCCCTGCTCGGGCCATTCCTCGGAGCTTGATTTCCAAATATCTCGGTGACTACAATCTCCATTCAAATGCCGAGATATCTCGTCCTGAGCAACTCTTAGATCGACCATCCGTGATGAATGTCAGGATATTGAAGGATCTCAACTTTATAAATTCTCCTCTGGCTTTAAATGATCCGCCTGCTGGCGAGGAACCTGTGTCAAAAGCAGAGGGGAAAAGACCAGTAGAATAGGAATTTTGATGTAGTAGTTAGTATACATTTCAATGTCAATGTAACTTTCATTTCAATATCAATGTAATTTATTTTGAATTCAATGAAAGACTTTCATTTTTGTTTGCAAATCTTAATTGCTATTGTCTTGTAATTACCAAACACTTTATATTTGTGCATGCATATCTGTTAAAAAGATAACAATATTGTGTTGTTTGTCGACCAACTCAGTAATAATTAAAAAGTTACGAGTATAAAAAATGTTGCTCGATCACTTAATAATAAAGTTTTGTTTCTCGACCAACTTAGCAATAAAGTAACGAGTATAAAAAATGTTGCTCGATCACTTAATAATAAAGTTACGAGTATAAAAAATGTTTAAAATGTTTCCAACCAACCAAGGTCGTTAAATTCTCCATGTCGGCCAACTATAGTTAGTGGGTTTTTATCCCCGACCAGCCATAGTTAGTAGATTTTTCTCTTAAATGTTTCCGACCAACCAAGGTCGTTAAATTTTACTTGTCGACCAACTACAGTTGGTGGGTTTTTATCCCCGACCAGCCATAGTTAGTCTTTTTGAAATAATTTAACCTCCTGACCAACTCAAGTTGGCATTTTCGAGAATATATTCATTTCCTAACCGACATAAGTTGGCATTTTTAGGAATACTTTTATTTACGGAGAAACATATAGTTTTATTTCCCTTAGGAATACAAATTTTACTTCCCGGAGGAATACAAGTAGATTTACTTCCCGGAGGAATACAGGTAGCTTTACATCCCGGAGGAATATAGGTAGCTTTACATCCCGGAGGAATATCGGTATCTTTACTTCTCGGAGGAATATTGGTAGCTTTACTTCCCGGAGGAATATAGGTAGCTTTACTTCCCGGAGGAATATTGGTAGCTTTACTTCCCGGAGGAATATAGGTTTCTCGACCAACCTTAGTTGGCGTTTTCAAGAAAAAATTTGAGTAGCCTGAGCTTTGCCGAGTTTTGCCCCTAGTAGTGTGTAGCACTAGTATTCCCCGAAAAACTTTCAATAAAAAGAAAGAATTCGGCAGAATATCTTCATTTTATTCATCACTGATAATACTTGCGTAGGTGCTCTGCGTTCCATGCGTTCTTAAACTCCTCCCCTTCTAAAGTTGCTATTCGGTAAGTTCCTGGTCGAACAACTTCTGTAACTCGGTATGGTCCATGCCAGTTTGCCTCCAGCTTATTATGCTTTTGAATTACTTTCTTCAGCACATAGTCTCCTTCTTTCAGGTCGCACTTCTTCACCCTCTTATTGTAGAACAAAGTTGTCGCTGCTGATAGGCAGCATTTCTAATGGCTACTTCTTCTCTAACTTCCTCGAGCATGTTTAAATCCAATCTTCTCATTAAGTCACTGACAGGGGAATTGAAATTCAGTTGCCTGTGTGTTGGGAGGCCCAACTCGGCAGGTATAACAGCTTCACTCCCAAACGCCAGCATATATGGTGATTCTCCAGTTGCTACTCGGGGAGTAGTTCGGTAAGCCCAGAGTACTGATTGTAACTCATTGATCCAATTTGCTTTTGCATCATCCAGTCTTTTCTTCAAGCCATTTAGCAGCGTTCTGTTTGTCACTTCAGTTTTTCCATTGCTTTGAGGATGGCCTGGTGTTGAGTGGACCTTCAAAATATTTGACGATGGATATAGGCAGCGAACTCCTCGTTATCAAATTGTGTTCCATGGTCTGTGATGAAAGCATGAGGAAGGCCATATCGACAAATGATGTTCTTCCAAACAAATTGGTACACCTTCTCGTACGTCATATCAATGAGTGGCTCAGCTTCTACCCACTTTGTAAAATAATCCACTACGACGACGAGGTATTTGAACCTTCCTCGGGTCGTTGGCAGTGGCCCAAACAAATCAATTCCCCACATGGAAAATGGCCAAGGGGAAGTTATAGGTGTCAACAATGCTTGTGGAGTTCTTCGGATGGAGGAAAAGCGCTGGCACTTGTCACATTTCTTGGCATAGACTATACAATCAGCCCTCATCGTCGGCCAGTAGTATCCCTGCGTCATCACCCTTTGCAAAAGCGTTCGACCTGCTACATGGGCTCCACAGGACCCTTCATGGATCTCTTCAATTAATTTTTTCACCTCGGAGGGATGTACACATCTCTGCAAACCTGCCATAATTCCTTGTCTATAAAGAATACCGTTAGTTAATACATACCGAGCAACTTTAAACTTCAATTTCTTGGCTGCGAGCTTGTCAATTGGTAATTCTCCCTCCTCAATGTATGCCCTGATTGGATCCATCCAAGATGGTCCTAAATCAAGGGTAATAAAGTTCGTCGTCAGATCGTCATCTATACTCCGACCAGCTAAAACTTCAATTGGGATTGTTCGTCAAAGCTCGGTACGAGTAGCTGATGCTAATCGAGCTAAGGCGTCTGCTTTTGCATTCTCCATTCTTGGTATTCTGACCAGCTGAATAGCAGCAAATTCTGACACCAGCTTCTTTGCCTTTGCGTGATATCTGATCATTAATTCTCCTCTAACTGCATATACTCCCAACATTTGATTTATAGTTAATTGAGAATCACTGAAGACAATAACCTATTGCACCTCCATAATTTTTGCCAGATTAAGCCCTGCAATCATGGCCTCATACTCAGCCTCATTATTGGAAGCTTTGAATTGGAAATGTAGGGTGTATTCCATGTCGACCTCATCCGGAGTGCTCAAAACTATCCCCGCGCCACATCCTGTAGTACAAGATGAGCCATCTACATATAGCCTCCATATAGTTAACTCGTCTTCAAATTTCTGATCTGACAGAGTTCCTCGATGAAATATTTGTTGCTTCCTTTCATCCTCCCCTGATATTTCTTGCTCCTCGTCGATTATATTTTCTTTCCCTTTTACCAACCGGAGTTGGTTTGAGCTCGAATTTGATGATCCTATAACATCTACTTGCTCTTTGCCAACTGGAGTTGGTCCGAGCTAGTATTTGTTGGTCCTGTAAAATCCACAGGTTGATCAGCGAGCAACTTTTTCTCCTCGGGGGTATCAGGATAGGTGAACTCTGCTATAAAATCTGCTATAGCCTGCCCTTTTAGCGATGCTATGGGTTCATAGGCTATATCGTATTCACCGAGCTCTATTGCCCAGTACATCAATCTCCCTGATTTTTTTGGTTTATGAAGGGCTTGCCTCAATGGCATATCAGTGTATACTACTATGGTATGAGCCTGGAAGTATGGCCTCATTCTCCTACTCGCCTCAATCAATGCTAGTGCCAATTTTTCCAGCCTTAGATATCTGATCTCTGCTCCTCGGAAGGCCTTACTCGTATAATAAATTAGTTTTTGCACTCCATCCTCCACTCTGATCAATGCCGAGCTAACTGCATTCTCGGACACTGCAAGATATAAGTATAATTTTTCTCCCATCACTGGCCTGGACAACAGTGGAGGTGCTCCCAAGTATTTCTTCAAGTCTTGAAAAGCCTTCTCAGATTCATCATTCCACTCAAAAGTCTTTCGGAGTGTCTTGAAGAATGGGAGACATCGATCAGTTTCTCGTGATACAAATCTGTTGAGTGCTGCTACTCGTCCTGTAAGACTTTGCACCTCTTTCTTCATCGTTGGAGATCGCAGCCCTAATAGAGCTTAGATCTTTTTAGGATTTGCTTCAATGCCTCGTTGATTGACAATGTACCCGAGGAACATGCCTTCTCGTACTCCAAATATGCACTTTGTCGGGTTCAACTTCATTTGATATTTATCCAGTTGATCAAAAGTTTGGCTTAAGTCAACTAGATGATCGACAGCTTTCTTGCTTTTCGTCAGCATATCATCAACATATACTTCCATATTGCCACTGATTTGTTCAGTAAAGACCTTGTTCATCAGCCTCTGATATGTCGCACCTGCATTTTTCAAACCAAAAGGCATAACATTATAACAATAAGTTCCCCTAAGGGTAATAAAAGAAGTACTCTCCCTGTCTTCAGGTTTCATTTTAATTTGATTGTATCCAGAATAAGCATCCATGAAGCTCAGTAACTCGTGTCCCGAGGTGGCATCGACCAGTTGATCAATTCGGGGCAATGGAAAGTGATCCTTTGGGCATGATTTGTTGAGGTCGGTGAAGTCTACACACATCCTCCATTTGTTTTTCTTCTTTTTTACCATCACCACATTTGCTAACCAGTCTGGATATTTAACATCTTCAATGAAACAAGCTTTCTGGAGCTTCTCGACTTCCTCCTGTATAGCTTGATTCTTCTCGGGGCTGAACACTCTTCTTCTCTGCTTCACTGGCTTGATCTCCTTATTCACATTGAGCTCGTGATATAAGAAATTTGGGTCTATCCCAGGCATATCTTCATGACTCCACGCAAAATTTTGCTTTCTCCTTCTTAGGAAAGTTATCAATTCCTATTTTAATGAGGCTTCCAACGAGGAACCTACTTGAGTAGTGCGTTCAGGGTGCTCGTCGTCCAGAATGATGTTTTCAGTAGCTTTCACCACTTGACCCTTCACGAGTTGCGACTCATCTTTAGGATCCAATGTTTTAATTTCTGCACCTTCATCCACTTGATAGGTAGTAGTCTTTTTCCTTGATTCCTCCAGTTCTTCTTGCTCGGCGGATGAATAATAGCATTCCCTCGCTACTTTCTGATCACCTTTCACAACTCCTACTCCAAAATTTGTTGGAAATTTTAGGCACTGATGCACTGTAGATGGTACATCCTCGAACTTCTTCAATCCTACTCTTCCCATGATGATATTGTATGATGATTGAATATTCTTATCCATCATGAAGAAGCGTATTCTTTCTGTTCGACAAGTAGGCCACGTACCAATGAATATATCCAACTTGATCGTCACAAGTGGAAAAACTTTCTCGCCAGCAAAATCGAGGAGGGGTCTATGATAAGGTTCCAGTTGAGATAGCTTTAGATTCAAACTGTCGAAGCACGAGTAGAACATGATGTCTGCCGAGCTACCATTGTCTACCAGTACTCTTGAAATCATTAACTCCTTCATTCTCATCTTGATCACCAGTGGGTCATCATGAGGATATAGAACACCTGCCATGTCATTCTTTGAGAAACCAATGACCAATTTCTCTTTGTTCACCTTTCTCGGGCGATCCTCCTCAGCTAGATTTATTCGCTGAATGTACGAGCAAGCTTGATCCTCACAGAGGTAAGATTTTCTCTCGGCAGTCAGGTCTCCTCCTCCTGCATCTCCACCTGTTATAACATTACAGTCAAATGACCCAAAGCGTATTGAAAATACCTCACGTTCTGGTTGCCTTGGTCTCTTGGGAAGATCGGGGTCATCTTCTGGATCAAGTTCATTATTTCTTTTCTTGTTCTCCTCTGCTCGACGAGGAGATTTAGACCTCTCTCTTGCTCGGTCGTTGTTTCTTCTTTCGTTTCCACGATCAACATACTTTGACAGCTTTCCTCGTTGGATGAGTGTTTCAATCTCATTTTGAAGAGCTATGCAATTCTTGGTCATATGGCCATGATCTTTATGAAACTCGCAATACTTCGCCTTATTCCTCTTGTCAGGGTCTGCCTTCATTTTCTCTGGCCAGTTTAGTTCCTCGTTGTTCTTGATTTCCTCTTGAACATGGTTGATATCCTTCTTCAAAGGGGTGTAATTATCATATTTCTTCATCACGTCCCATACCGACCTAGTTTTTGAATGTTTGTCATTACTATTGTTCTTGTGCTCTTTCTTCTTAACTTTATCACTTTCCACCTTGGTTTCTTTAGCATTCATATTCTTCTTCGCAGCCATAGCCTCCTCGGCATTCATAATCTTGGACGCTTTTCCCATCAGGTCTGACATGGTTCGAGGTGGATCTTTGACCAAAGTGTAGTACAACTTGTTCGGTAGTAGTCCACTCATCAAGGCAGTAATCGTTGTCTTCTCCTCATAATCAATGACTTCGATCTTCTCGTTATTAAAACGAGTTATATAATCTCTGGTACTCTCACCAGCTTTTTGTCTAACACTTAACAAATGTGCTACTCATTTAAACGACTTTGCCCCAAAACAGAAATTCCCAATGAATAACTCGGCCAGTTGCAAAAAAAGTTGAGATCTTACCCCGAGGAAGATTATTATACCATATTTGAGCAGATCCGGTAAGAATTCCCGAGAATGCCCTGCATCTCATCTCATCTGGAACAACATAAATGTCGGCAGCAGCTTGATATTGTTCTATATGAAGAACAGGGTCAGTCTTTCCATCATATTTGGGGGTCACAACAGGTGCTTTGAACTTTGATGGTGTTGGAAAATCTACAATTGACTGGACAAAAGGTGTTCCTCGAACAAAGGTTCGTTGTAGAGGGTTCTTGGACTTAGCCATTTCCCATAATCTATCCTCCATCCTTTGAATAGAGCCTTTCCATGTATCATTTCCTTCCTCGGGCCTATTGGTTCGAGCAGCTGATCGCGTTAAAGTGGCTTCCTGGGATTTATCTTGACGAGCAGCTGGTCGCTCATAGGATCTATCTTGACGAGCAGCTGGTCGCGACTGGGCAGATCCTTCCCTTAAATCTGATGTTCATCGAAAACTCCTCGATGGGGCCCTAGGAGGACTTTTACTCCTTCTAGGTCCTAATCGATTCAAAGGTGATACCCTGCTTAATCTTTCTAGCGCACTGGTCCTTTCTGGGGAGAGAGTGATACGCTGTTCAATATCTGTGGCTCGCACTGACAAAGTTCATCCAGGTTGATAAGAAAAATCTTCAGATTCCTCATTGCGATATGAATTGGTACGCCTAGTTCGTGAGGATGGTGCACGGGTGTTTCTTTGAATACTCCGCAGTCCTGAATGGGTTGGTGCACCGCCATGGAGGGTTTGTATGAGTTGTCGCATTATTTCTTGCATGACGGTCTGGCCCTGAGCCAGATTTGTCATTATTCCGGCCAGATCTGGAATATTTGGCGGAGCAGATGGATTTGGAGGGGTTCCAGCGTTTCGATTGCTAGATTCTGGAATATCAGCCATTTATGATGGATCTCTTTTGGTGAAAAACGATATTACCAGTCGTTTCCCACAGACGACGCCAATCTGTTGATGTAAAAAATTAGATCATATCTAATTATTCAATCACAGATAAATAAATGAGACAAAGAATTTTAAAGTGGTTCAGCCTTATAAGAATGGCCTACGTCCACTGTTATGTTATTGCTGGGTGTTTTGGGAATTCTTGATTACAAGTTCTATCAAGAAATTCCGGTCCTCCTCCAATGAGGATTGTACAATGTATTTATAGCCCTGAGGCTGTAATGTGAAAGGGTAATACATTAAATGATGTATATATGAAAGGGTGATACATTCAATGCCCCTTCAGCATGTGCGTCTGAATGATAAGCATTTAATGAATAGTCAAACTGTTGGTTATCCTGTTATTAAAGCTTTGTTCGAGGTGCAGCTCGGACTGCCTGAGTTGCTCGGACCGCCTAAGATTCTCGGTGTTTAAGAGTTCCTCGAGAATTCTTGTTCGTCGGAGCGTCTGAGTTCCTAGGGGAAGCAGTGTTCCTCGTTGTAGTATGGTTCCTCAGAGCATGTGAGTTCCTCAGAAGTATTTATTATTGCCATGTAGATTGCCACGTGTCATCATTCAATTGAGCCATGTCAACAGACTAAATTTGGTATCAATAGGGATATATCACCAACTCAAGCTATCACACTCGCATAAAATGAAATTCCTATTAAACACTCCCTCATGATGTTTTCACTCGACAACTCGTCCCTAGAGATTCGCTACTCATCGTAGGGTTCATAACTGGTAACTCCAGCTTAAGTTTATCCCTTAGCACACCCATATTCACGTTTCGGTCTCGATAACTTTTAATAAATATACCAGTATTACAAAGCAAGATAACCACATCTTATCGAACACCCATTCTAATATAGGGCTTTAAGAAGAGAACTTAACTACAATCATTACCAAATATGGAAACAAGACTCCCTTGACAATTCTAGACTTCTCCAAAGTCAATCCTCGTATGACCTTGACATACGAACTTCCTCATCCCTAGTGTCCATGGCCAAGACATCGCAACATTACTGATACCTTCTCACGAGCTTGTTTCGGGATAACTCGCCGAAACATTCCACTCTGAACATGTGAGTACCTAACCCACTAACATATCTTGTGCATGACCGAACACACACCTAATCAGCCTTAAGTTGATTCCATTACGTATTTTATCACATCAGAACATTATGGAACCACCGTGTCACCCCAATATGACATCTATCGCTTGTGTGGACAACGTATAGGTTTACATGCCTACCAAACTTCCCTAATACCAACACAATAATTCAAGGATAATCTCTTATCCATTCCAGATTCAGACTCATGAATCTCCCATTAGACATCATCAAATAAATGAATCTAGTTCGTGCTTTTCACAAGTACGATAACACTCTTGTGTACATCTAAATTGGACCCCTCAGGTAATGCTTTGACGGAGTGGGACGTATACCGATTTGGAGTAGTCATATCTCAAATCACAACCCTTCCTTTACATGTTCATGAGTAATAATATACTTTTATTATCACAAGACTTAGTTCGTTAACCATTCACTGATTAATACGTCATAGAATGGTTCAGCAGTGTGTCCATCACGGGTGGAGCGCGATAATTCCTTCTCAGTAAAACATCACAAAAACAACTGGACCACATCATTTTGAGGTATGCCATATCTAAAGCTCTCCCCTTCCACATTGGAAACAATTTCAGACAACTACACACGCAAGTGGTACCAACAATTCAGTGGTACTACAGGGTGGGCTATAACTTATAACAACTTCTTTACAGTCATAAGAGAGATGATATTCAAATTTGATAATGCACAACAAATATACGGGTGTTTCCTCCCCCTAATGCACCAAAAGTCAACTAAATCATTGAGTTCGACATCGATGCTCTCACCTACTAGTAGGCGATTAAAGTACGATAGTTGCACGTGAATCGCAGTCTCCTAAAATGCTTGGACCCTATGCCCTCCCAGAGTCCACGTCTCATCAAATCACCATCTTAAAAGATATTAAGTTAACACGTATCCTAAAAAAATTATTCAAGTGGAGCACTAGTCATAATTACAACAAGTATGCACATATGGACCTCACACGTACTATCATTTGGTCGATCAGAGATTCACCTCATGCGTGGGACGTCTCACGAATGAAATCCAAACAAGGAACCCTCCCTATACACGTGGCTAGCTTCGAATCTCCCATCGAAATCTTAGCGTGAAGATCTTCCAAGTCATCGAATACAAGACCTAATTGTAAGGCTCTACGTATCAAGGAAACGATGCGCGAAAAACGTAACGGACGCCCTCAGATCCCTAAAATCTCTAAAATTGTGCTCTGATACCAATTGTGACAATCCTGGATTTTATATCTAATTCGGTTAGCTACACCCAATTAAATTAAAGCGAAGCGTCAATATGTTGGCATTAGAAACAGAATTTAAATAAACGCAGTAAAGTAAATATGTACACTTTCATACGTGTAACCATATCACATCATAACAGCTATAATAAGTGAAACCAACTCATGACTATTAACTGTAATAATCCATCAGTAATCTCAAACTGAAAATATAAAATGCCAATACATGCGGCCTAACACAAAACGGGAAAGAGTAATACAACAATTCTCTCAAATCCCAAGTATAAAAACAAAGTGATATTAATATCTGATACCACCCTTAAGAAAAGGGAAACAAACGACATAAATTAAAATAGAATAACTCTATGGCTATAGGAATCCTAAGATTGATATGATCTCATCAAGCCCCATAGTCTATTGTCCTTCGGGACGAAGACCTGTGGTATATTATATATACAAGAGAGGAGTATGAAGCAAGATATACGAACGTCAAAGCAAAAAAAACAAGCTATAAGATTATAAGATTTACTTATAATGAAAGAACAATAGTCATTACTCGTCTCCAGTAATTAAGTTGTTTAATTACCCAACCAATGCTCATATGTCGTGACTACCCAACCCAAACTCGAGTAACATGTAGCCTCATATCGTATCATGATTAATCATTATTAATATCATTTCAGTATTTAACGTATCAAAATATTTCCTTCAAGTATAATATCAAATGCATCGATCCGGGATATTACTTTAAGACACAAGCATAATATCTCATACAACAAGTCATATCGGGTCACTATCATTACCCCGGGGAACAAGTCGTAACGCTAGGCCTACACACGAATATTCCCCAAGATTATGTGGCAAAGGAAATCATACTAAGTCCTAAATCACATGGCGCTCCAAGGTCTTTCTATCCGACCCGCATTACAACCATGTGTCCGGTTCTGGTGGTTTATCTCCGACACGGCACTCGAGCGAAACCTAACCGGATCAATCACAAAAAAAATCTCATTCAACATGTGCCTATGTCGACCGGAGTACTAGTCTAGTGTATACTCGACAATATACATGTAAAACAATTTCACGCTTATGTATATATACAATCGTGTCAAGTCTCTTACTCGAGTTATACAATAGTCATTATTTACAACATAACATAATTTCCTAAATTTACTAATTCAAAATCAAATCATTTCAAGGTTATATATCCCTAATAACCATAAGTATGTGATCAAGTTCGGATATTAGGCACAACACCACAATTATCTTTCAAAAACATGAACACCCTTAGCGCTCATATTTCAACAACATACTGCCCAGAATTTAAAATGCAGATTCGAGGCTCTTTCGATCCTTCTTTGGAAAAACTTAAAACTACAAATTTGTTCGGAACGTGATTTTCTACAAGGGCACTCGGGCACACTACCATAGCCGGTCTAAAACAGACCCGAAACTAACATATACAGTTCGGACCTGTTCACGTAAACTTTTCGCGCAGAACTGTAAAACACATATTCGAGTATTTTCCGATCCTTTTTTGAAAAAACTTAAAACTACAAAGTTGTCCAGAATATGATTTTATTTTGGGCACTAGGGACGAAACATCCATTTTCGGAACCAAAATAGCTCAAAGTAGTTTTTAATATGACGATTTACTCAATTTCATAGATTTCTCAAATTCAAGAGGTTGTTCTACAACTCAATCCCTATAATGATGTTACTGGATTTGAATCTACATGGATAATGATCCTAATACATTGCATATCATTTTTAAAAATCAATTTCATTTCATTTAGGGATCCAAATACATGTTCATGTGAAATTTCAGTATAGATACATATTATACACATATAGATTATTAACTTGCCTTGGATTGTATGGAGAAATTGAATCCTCTTGAAATCCTCTTAGCTTTCTTCTCTTCATACTCTTTCTCTCTCTCTACCAAACCCTAGCACCCTTTTGTGAAATGATAAAATGAAGACTTCTTCTCTTCTTTTCAATTTATACATAGGGTTAGTTTATTTACAAAAATGCCATTGCCCCAAATTTAACCCTCTTGATCCTTTTACGCGTTAACTTGCTTCTAATATTTAAGTCTCACATTCGTATCTCAATGAATTCATTTTAACTTTTCATTTCCAAACATTTTTAATACATATACTGACATAGTTTCATTTCCAAACATTTTGAATATATATACTGACATAGTTTCATTTTTTTTTTCAATTTTAATTCAATAAAAAATGCGAGGTATTACAGTGGTTGGGGGGGGGGGGTTAAGGAAACACTCCCAAAAAATAGAACTTTTTGAAATTTGCGCCTAGTGTTCGAATGAGGTAATTTTCTCATTCGAATGACATATCCTTTTTTGTTGAAACAGTGTTTCATTGAGAATTCAACGAGATTCGAGGGAGGTCAAGTTTTTCGAAAGATTTTCTCGTTAGAAGGTTTTTCGAATGAAGCACCCATTCTGGTTCGAACAAAGTACCCATTGTGGCTAGAACGAATGCTTCGAATAAGGTGCCCATTATAATTAGAATGAGGCACCCATTCTGGTAAGATAGAGGAACCTGTTCTCATTAGAATAACCTATTTAAAGAGAAAATAGAAAAGGCTAATTTTGACTCGCTGGAAGTTTCATTTGATCCGAGGTCTAATGACATCCAAAATGACTTATAAATAATGTCTAAAAATAATTAGATTAAAATATCTTAACACCTAATAATTAAATATCCAAGGCTAAACATAAAATATGCATTCATACCTGAGAGATCATTGGAACGTTGATGACGAAGCATGGTACGAAAGTTGGCATGATGATGTATTCTCTTTGGCTTGGACACTATGTCTTCAACAAATATTTCATAGGCTTGAAAGGTCACGAACATAACTTCTAACCTATGACTCAAAGTGTTTTGTTCGGAATTAAGCCAATCAATACAAATTGAATCAATTGAAAATTTTTCCTTACAAATATCCTCCTTTAACTCTTTTCGGGACAAAGACAAGAATAAAAAATACCTATGGGACATCAAGATCATGTAAAATACTTAATCCAAACCCAAAGGAATAAGTACATATGCTTGACCGACACAAACCCTGAGTAGCATTGCTTGCATTAAAACTTTTCCACATGGTTGCAAACCTACACACTTTAACACACCATAAAACGCATGGAGAATATAACAATATAAACTGCATAAGAAAATCCTCCCCTTTTTTCTAACAATATCTACCTAAGAAAGGACGTCTCTCCCTAAGTAATAAATATCACCAAAATTAAAAGAGTTAGATACCATTTCTCCCCATTTTTGTTCAGGAATAGACAAAGAATACGTGCATCAAATAGTTAATTTCTCCCCAGTTAAACTAATTCTCCCCTAAATGAAAGAAGGGATAATCATAAAAGAAAAACAAGTATATTATGCAATGGTGTATAGTGATAGAAGAAACAACAAATCAACTTGGCAACACAAGTATACATAATCCAAACAAAGAATAATAGATACTAACTATGATGCGATAATAAAATGATACCAACTAGAACGTACTAAGATAAGCCTGGGATACTAGTGAACAGTCACAACAAGATAGATACCGATATGAATAAATAGTATACCAAAATTATATTTAGCTTTAAATTGGTGGCATACAAGGACTAGATGTAAAATCAAAGACTCAAAACAAATGATATCAGATATATTAATATGAAAAAGATATAAATGAAGCATAATAACATATATATAGGTATAAACACCACAGAAGACACTAAACACAATAAGCTATCCACACTCATATGGCATAAATGTGTCTAAATAAACATGTGGTAAATGGAGTGAAGGGGTGTGAACTAGATATAAAAGAATTATGACCCAACCACTTAACCATGTTATTGGAGTTTTATTTGATTGGAAAACTTCATATCAAACTTAGATTTAGCCTCACGTGATAAAATAAAGTGAACTTGAAGAACAAATGGGCATAATATACAAAAGCATATAATTTTGATGATTCTACAAATTAATAGCATCCTGATAATTAAGTATACTAGGATTCATTGTGCAAGCCCATTGATCTTCAACTAAAACACTCTTAAAACTAAACATATATCATTTTTTATCTCAAATATTTTGAAGATATCAATTTTGATGATCAATGTTATAACATGCTATTGGAAATTTATTCTTTTGTTTTGCCTCTTAATATTTGTAGGCTCTTACCAATGCTGGCTTTCTGGCAAAGGAGATTTTCTCCCTCAATAGCACTTTCCAGCACTTTGCGTGAACACTCAGATTTTTCAATAAACAATAAACTCACGGGAAATGGTTCATACATGCACAAATTTCCAAAGTCTAAAGATATATAGATGTCAAGATTAATGGGAGAACATCTTACTTAGATTAAATATAACATGTGATATTAAAGTTTAAAGAGCTCATGCATGTGTGTGAGGAGGCATATATAAAGAGAATCCATTAAGCAAATCAAAGTCAAACTACATGCAAGCATGATAAAGAACAATTAAAACATTGAAATTCATAGCCAAAAGTTCTAGCCACATAGATACGTGGAATAATATAGGATTCAAACACAAGGATATGACATATAAAATGTGTAAAACTAAAGTACACATAAACAAAGGAAATCTTTTTTATTTTTCAAATTTTTAAAATTAATTTTAAAACAAGGACAACTCAAAATACAAACAAAATCTTTTTATATTTTTCAATAATACTTAATTAAAAAAAACAAAGATTCAAAACACATACAACTAGCAAACACATATATCATAAAGTACACAAACTAGTGTATGTAATTATGTAAACACACTCAACCTGTAGATTTAGCATGGAGTGTATCATGTGAATGTATTCGAGAATCAAGAAGTCTATCATGTAAAGCCTTTAAATTGGATTTCCTAACCCACATAGGTGAAACGTGATGTTCTCGGGCATTAAAAACTTTGGTGAGTCTAGGTTTAGATTTCTTAAAACCATTTTTAAGATCAAAACAAAAGTGCCTATGGTGACAATTTCTACGACAATATATGCAAGTTAAGACAAGTGGAATGTTACCTAAAGGTTGACCTCTTTTGACGTTCTTATAAATGGTTGACTCTCTTAAAAATATGGTTTTATTTTTATTAATGAAATCATTTTGAGTATCGAAGTAAAATAACACACTTGTCATTTTTTATTTGAACGACGCCTTAGATCTTAGATAATTTTTTGGACCTAGAATCAAAATCAAACTTGACACAACTTGAGTATCTCAATTTACCTTCAAGCTCTACTATCCTAGACTTAAATAAACTCCTAGTCTCTTCAAACTCAAGAAGCTCTTTCATTAAAGCCTACATTAAACCTCAAAAACTATCTCTCTCAACTTCAATATACTCTAGCTTATCTCAAAGAGTCCTTTCACATCCCTAATAGCTTTAATTAAGACACTCTCATCATTTCATATGGCACGTTCTTTCATCCTAGATTTTAACTTCAATTTTGCCTTTTTCAATTTCAATGATTCTACACATAACTCACGGAAGGTAACTTGGAGCTCACTCACTTCGTCCTCCTCATCTTATTCATTCTCACGCTCTTCTCCATTCTCTCTACCATCAAACACTTGGTATTCACACAAATGTCCTTGTAAGTGTCATGCATGGGAAGATTTCTCATAAAAAGTAGCATGAATATCCACGAACGCGATGAAGTTGTGCTCAATGGGGGAATTGGGTCCTTCTTTTGGTTCTCTATCACTAAAGGTGGCATTATAAGCAGTAGGTTTCTTGCCCTCCTTACTTAGTTTAGTAGGACACTCAGCTTCCCTATGGCCATACCCTTTTCACCCTAAGCACATACTCGACTCATCCCTCTTAAGATTATTATTATTATTATTAAGATTATTACTATGATTCTTAGTTTACTGATTGATTTGTGCTGTCTTGAAGAATCAATTTTCATCATCTCCAAATTCAAGAAGATCTTCAAAAAACAAATGTATAAAATAATTTAGGATTTTGAATTTATTTGCATTATATTTGGGTGTTATTTTTCATAAAATCAAGGCATTTTTTCGGATTTAAAAATTTTCAAAATATGCTCATATCGTTTAAATAAGATGGGAACCTCGTTCAAACAACTTTGTCATTTAAAGGTTCCTTCAATCGAACATTTAATGAGGGCGTACTGTTTTGTCACATTTGAAGCTCGTTTCAACGAGATTAGGATTTTGTTTAAAGACATTTCTATCATTCAAACGAGGTTTAATTTTTGTTCGAACAAGAGTCACCGCCTCGAATTTTATGCCGACTTATAAATACCTATTTAATACAAAATTTTATAACGCTTTTGCAAATTTGATTTCTGAAAACATGATCTAAAAGTTCTCACATTATTTACGTAAATAACTATTTTGATTCACAATCATCACTCCTAACTATATATGCGAATCAGTACAAATACTTCTATATCTCAATTTCTTGTGGAGAGATTTTCTCCCGTTGTGGTTCTCGAGGGAATCACTACTGAAAGGAAGATCAAGGTTGATCGATGGATACCGAGGGTGGACCGTCACCCGTGGACGACTCTGGATTGAGCCGTATTCTATAAAGATTTTTGTTAGTTGCGTCTTTTGAAAAATCTGTAGTGATGATAAAAGGTTTTACCTGCAAGGGTTTTTTCCTCAATTTCCCCCTTCTTATTTGCATGCTTTAAATTATATCTTCTTTGTTATGGGTAATAAGTTAAAATTTGGACTTGTGTGTGTTGAACACTTAATTATATAAATTATCCATCAAGATCACAAGCGCACTCTCAAATTGGTATCAGAGCCTGTTGCACAAATTTATCATGTGATTTTTTTCGCGAAATATTTTTTTCTTGATATCAATTTTAATGAATATTGTTGATCTTTGAAAAATTTGATTCTAATAGAAAATTTGTATAATCGAGTGCCCATCTTCGATGGAACTAATTATGCATACTGGAAGGTAAGGATATGGTATGCTTTAAAGGCCATATATGAATGCGTCTGGATAGTCTGTGTAAGAGGGTGGACACCTCCCATTGTCACTATCGATAATGTCATCGACCCTAAACGTGTCTCACAGTGGATAGACCATTTTAAATGGAACAACTTTAATTCCTCCGATTTGAGTTCCATCTCGAGTTCCATTATCACTGACGTGTTATGGCGCATTATAATGTGCATTACATCCAAAGAAGCTTGGGATACCCTAAAACTCATTTACGAAGGTACAATTGCTGTGAAAGCTACTAAGTTGTAGAACCTCACCACATAATTTAAAATGATAACAATGCTTGAATCTGAATCTTTCAACGAGTCTTATGCACGATTTTCAAACATAGTCAACCTGAGTTTTAATTTAGGCGAGATAATACCCGAGATGCATATAGTTGAGAAAAAAATTAAGATTACTTCCTGACTGCTTTATTCCTAAGGTTACAATTCTTAATTTGCTTGGGATCTTAGATAATCTTATATTAGAAGAACTTGTAGGAGATTTTCAAACGTACGAGATGGATATGTTCCCAAAAATAGTTAAATCGAAGGATAAGGGGGGTATAAGTTAGCCTAATCTAGGAGTAAAAAGGATTATCTAAAAAGAGAGAGGAAGCATCATCCGATTCATAGTTTGATTATGATGTAGATGATTTGGCCTTTTTTGCTAAAAATTTTAAGAAATTTCTCAAACTTAAAAAGAAAAATATTTCCAAAGATAAGAAGAGTTTTGAGAAAGATAAAAAATTTGAAACGGGAAAGAAATTTTTTGAAAAAGAATGTAAAGATGAGGAGAGATGTTGTGAGTGTGAGGAAAAGGATCATACAGTTCATGAGTTCCCATCTAGGTTGAAATTTCAGGGGAAAGGAAAAGGTGCCTTAAACATCACGCTTAGTAATAGCGAGGTTGAATCAATGAGTTCGGGAGAAGGACCAACGCATGGGTGTAACTTTAGCGCATACATGGTTAGTCATGTTAGTACAACGAGTGTACCTCATAACAATGAGGAAGCTACTAAACATAAACATCTCGATAGTGAATCTAGTCATTCCGAGGTGAGTGAGGGAGATAATGCTTTATGCGATAGTGGGAGTGATCGTCAATGCGCCTACGCCAAACTTTACACCGAGTCCTTCACAACGAAGAAACAAATTAAAGGATTAGTGATGAGAGTTTTAGAGCTAGATAAAGAGTTGATGAAAAAACTTTATTTACAAGATTAATAACAAAAAGTTATAAGTTGAGTAAACTCCCAATTAAAATCGTTGAACGAAACTCTTTTCAAAATGAACGCTAGACGTGTTAAAATAATTTTTCTGAATATGTTCATTAGTTTGATTACCTTGAGTTTTAAAATAAAAACGTTCAATTTAAGTCTCGAGTACGATATTGTTCACCAAAGTAATTAAGAAGATTCAAGCAAATAAGACGCATGATTTTTAACGTGATAAAATCCTAAAATAAGGGAAACATCCACGTCCCCCTCTACGGAGCAAAACAAAAAATCCACTAGAATCACAACCAAGTTACAACACTAAAGCATGCAACTAAGAACCAAAATAAAAGATCAGAAAACGTACCTAACCGAGTTACTCCACTCTTAAAGGCATTCTATCTTGATTTGTTCTTCTCCACGCAGCTTCTTATTTTATGCTTGAATCTCGGATTCCAGAAGCCCCACAAACAAAATATCTCACCAAGAACCACAACTCATAAGTGTCCATGTGAGAGTGACAGTGTTTGTGAATTAACTAAATGCAATAATGCTTCTCACGCCTCTCAATCAAATACACAAGCAATATCCTGTTAATTACAAACCCCTTCTATATGAAATGCAATTAATCTCAAATATGCTTTGAATAAAAGACTTCAAAATTTTCAGATTCGGAATAAAAATATTCAAGTCAAATTTTGTTTCAAAATTATTTATGTCCAAAATATATTTCACCAATTTGTGAAATTAATTTTTTTGAAAAAAAAAAATATTTCTCTAATCTGTATATATGCCACAAAAATAAGTCTGTGTTTCAAATTTATTTGAAACTATATTCTTGGATAAAAAAATCAACAACAATAATACACAAATGATCCAAGAACAAAAACACAACAATCCTAACAATTAGTGTACTAAAAAGTTCCCTAAGAGATATAGGATTTGAGGAGTACACAAATATGATCTATTCTGTGTTTTTCAGCGATAAACAATTCGGCGGTCGGTTTACGGACAACTCCGGTGTCGATAGGTGACGACGGTTCCGACAGCGTCGAGCTCACTCTCTCCTCTTTTGTCTCAGCCGACAGCGGTCTCGGATCTCTCTCTCTCGGTTTCCGCCGATCTCGATTTTTTTTCATCCGGTGGTATAGCTCCGGCGGTGACGGAACTTTTCGGCGTCAACAGCAGCTCCTACTGGGATGAAATTTTTTGGCTTCTCTCAAAGGAATGGTGGAGAAGATGAAATATGCTTTCTCTCTTTTCTATATCAGTCGCCACTTCTTTCTTTCTTCTTACCCTTTTCTCTTCACTCATCTAAAGATAAAAAACCCTAAGAGATCTTTTATATGAGGTACAAAAGGGTTTGTTATCAATGGAGGGTTTAGATCAACAATCGAAGATCTAATGGTGTAGAAAGAAAGTGGGATAACTAATTTGATTGGCTAAAGGTTGTTCACTAGAATTGAGGCACTAATAATATGGTTCATAGATAACTACTCGATCTTGGGTCACAAATGAGTCTAACCACCAAGACACTAAACAAACACAAATAGACTTATTAAAAAAATAACACACGTGTTTTTTAAAGTCTTGGAAAAATTAGATTTTTTGACTCAAAAAAATATTAACCAATTAAAAATTGAACCAATCAATTTTTATCATAAAAAATATTCTTATGTTAACCTCAAATATATTTTTAAAATCATATTTCAATTAAATGAAAAATCATTTTAAATGATTAAAAAAATATTCGTATGAATTTCTTTTTCCAAAAAAAAATATTTGAAGCAACACCACCACCATAAAAAATATGCACACATGATAAACATGTATATGTAGTGTATATGTCCTAATTGTGGATCAAGAGTTGTACTTACCTCTTTGTGTCGCATTGGAGTACTTGGACTAGGATACCTTGGAGCCTTTTTTAGATAGGGTAACTCAAAAAAATCTAATCCTATTTTGTGTCGATATCCAAAATAATTGGAACTCCTATATGGCACAGACTCAAGTAAGTCAACCATATAGTGTGTTCTTAGTTGAGTGTGGCAAGAAAGAGTGAACTCTCGATAAGAGAAGCTTTTAGAGAGAGTTTGTTTAGTTGAAAGAGAGAATGGGGACTTGACCAATAAGTTGGCTAGTCTTGTGAGAGATATCTAAGCATCCATGGAGACTCATGAGAAAATTGAAGCCCTTATATCCTAACTCAGGAAAGACCTCGAATGTGCTCGGGAGGTCAAGGTAACTGTTAAGGACATATTGAAGAAGGTTGGTAAGATGCTCCTCGACCCCGCTTTAGAAAACGTTGAGAGGCAATGAATAGGCTACGACGGTGCATCCACTTCCCATATCACACCCAAGACGGTTCCCAAGTTTGTGACCTCGATCGAATCCACCTAGGAGACATAATCCACTTAGAAGAGTTCCATCTAGAAAAGCAAACCGATGTATACCCAAACCTGTCTATATTTGCACCTATTGCAATAGAAGAGGCCACCTTAGAGAGTTTTTCTAGTCTAAAGGAGCAAGTTAAATTTCTTATTGCAACTTGCCATAGTCTGAAGGAAGAATTTCAATGGATGCCTTTACCGTTAAAGAATGTTTCTAACATTTTGACAAGGGAAAACAAAAAGTTATTGCTACTTGGTTACCTAAGCGAGACGAGAAAGCCATTGCTGTTCATGTTTCTCTCGAGGATCAAAATACTTCCCAATGGTGTTTTGACAATGGGTGTTCTAGGCATATGACATATGACATCTCATTTTTTACTCACCTTGAGGATCGCAAGGAAGGTAAAATAACCTATGGATATGGGAGTAAATCTATAATTTTAGGATGTGGCAATGCTGAGATACCCGAATTTCCTAAGCTAGACGACGTGTTATACGTGAAGGGGTTTAAAGTGATCTTGATTAGCATAAGACAACTGTGCGATGCAAACATTGCGATAAAGTTTGACCGGTTCGAATGAAATGTTTATGATCAATTCGGTAAACTTTTACTACAAGGTGTGAGAATGGAAGATAGTAATAATACGATCGTGACCAAATAGTCTTTTGTGTGAAACAGTGCCACAATCTCCACTATGGTGTAACACCCCGTATTTCTTAGTATTTGAATTTAATTAATTCGGTAATTAATTAGTTTTATTTTAAATTATGCGAGAGAAGTATTTTAATTGAATTGAGTAATAATGTTATTATTAAATATTAATAGAGACTGAGATAATGATTAATATTATGAATTTAATTTACTAAATGAATAGTAAATAACGTGTGAAAATGATTACGCGTAATAGAGACTGATATTGGCGTAATTAGATTTATCTCAACCGGGATTCGTGCGTTGACTAATTAGAGGTAGAGATGGGAGGATTGTGTAGAGTGACTCAGATGATGATTTCAAGGTCAGAGATGACCCCGAAAGGGTCGAAACGGTCGGAATAGTATACCCAGGGGTGTTATTTTGTTTCCAGGACATTTTTGAACTAAATCGGCACCCTATGAGGGCATTTTGGTCTAAAATAGGGTAAAGATACCTACGAATTTTGTAGCCTTATATCAGATGTTAGATAGAAGGGGATAGGGTTAGAAACACCAAGAACAAAGAGTGGTCATTAGAGAGGGAGGATAGACCATTCTTGGAGCTATTGGGAGAGTTCTTGAAAAATCAAAGTGTGTTATTGTACCACAACCAAGTTTGGAGTGAGGATTAGAAGAATCCCAACCACGAAATCAGACCCTACTGATCAAACACAAGTGTTTATTTGCAATCCTTTTGAGATTATAATACCCATTTTGTTAGGGTTTCGTAATATATTGATCAAATTGAGATTATTGGAAGAAAATAATATTTTAATGCATGTTTGGGTAGGAATTAGATGTAGAAGGATTGTATATCTGTAGAGGATAATAAATTAGAGATTATGTGTTATTATCCACGAATTAAATCTCGATTTATGTTGAATATTAATGGAGAATATGGAAACCTAGGGTTTTTGACGTTTAGATGATTCAATCCATTCTTGAATGAAAATTATAAGGTTTTGGTGTTGTGTTTACGTTAGAAATCATCCTATTACATGAAGAAATGGTTAAGGACAATCGGTTTCAAGTTTGGTGAAGAAACATGCAAGTTATGGGAGTAAACATGGTGAAAAATGCAAGTTCGTAAGGAATAAGACGATTTTGTAGAAATTCGAATCGATTCGCCTCCTGGCGAATTGATTCGGTTTCCTAAAAAATATGAAAATTTCCCTTTTATGCCTAGAACTCCTGAGTTTTTGTCGGGAAAACTTTTAGGACATTGTTAGAATATAATGAGGGATTTATTATATTTCAGTAGGCCATGATATGATTAAAGGATTAGATCTTATCAAGAGAATTAAGATGATGAGTACTGGGGATTAAATGATATTGTAATTAATTCGAGAGGATGTGAATAAAAATTACGGGTAAGGTGAGTGAGCTTATTACATAAACCAGCAGGGTAAGGAAGAAATAACTACTGAAATTAAATAAGAGGTAACTAGGGCCCTTAGACAACAGTACTCCATTAAATACAATAATGAAAATAATCATAAATTGAAAGTACGATGAGTATTCGTGTGAGATATACTACGTACGAATGACAATAATTAGGTTGTGTGAATACCTACTATATATATATATATATATATATATATATATATATATATGTTGTGTGTATACCTATTATATGATTTATGATATATGTTAACATACCTATGCTGCCTGCTATCACAGAGGTCCCCGCGCAGTGGGCGATCCCACCTTGCCGATTCCAGGGTGGTCTGAATTTGTGCCCCAGGCATAGAACTTAGGGAGACACACTATGTGTCGTGTATTAGTGGGACCGGCATGTTGTTTGGGTACGTTAGGTATGTGCGTAGCCCAAAGGCTTAGAACTATGTTCCTCCATTGATTGTTATTTGATTTTGGGTTCGAGGTGACATACCGAACCAATAGTCCTTATTCTGGTATGAGAGGTACATGAACTGATAGCAGAGTATGCCTATTTCTATGGTGGTGGTCCTTTTAAGAGACATCGTGGATATATATATATATATATATATATATATATATATATATATATATATGATCCTTTGATTTATTAGCAAAGTTTTAATTAGACGCATCTATCATTTCTTTCCTAGCGTAGGAGTTTATTCCAGTATTTAAGTTTGGGTATGTTGGCCCCATTTGAGACTTTATTCATTCAGTATTTCAGTTTAGACTTGTATTAAGATATTCTTATTAATTGGATTCATTGTTTGGTTCGAGATTTTTGGCCGATGGTTTATGGCAAGACTTTATTTATTTATTTATTTACTTGAGATGTTTTGGACTCTAGTATTGCCTGAATGTGAAAAACTTGTTTACAAGGTTAACAACAAAATGATATAAATTGTGTAAACTCCGAATAAATTTTTTGGGAAAAACTCTTTTCGAAAAACACAAGACGTGTCGTAAAAAATTTCTGAATATATGGTCTAGATTTGATAGTTGATTACCTTAGTTTTTAAATTTTAAAAAACATCTACTAAAGCTACCATGCAGTACCAATCACAACAAAAGTTAAGAATATTAAAAGGAATAGACATATCAATTTTTAACGTGGTAAAACCCTTAATCAAGGGAAACATCCACGGTGCCATCTACGATACAAAACAAAAATTCACTAGAATAAAGAATCAAGTTACATCACTTAAGCAAACACAAAAGGATCCAAAATATAAGTTTAGAGTTATACCTACATGATCTACTCCACTCCAAAGGATTTATGACTTGACTGATCTCTTCTTTGTTTCTTCTTTGACTTTTCCTTGACCTCCTTCTCTTTGAATTCTGTTTCCAGCAACTCTTTCAACTTTAAGTCTTAAACAGAACCATAGTGCCTAAGTGTTCTTGTGAGAAGTGTTTGTAAGGTGATCTATATGCAGATTTGTGCAACTCACCTTCTCAAAGAATTTATACAGACAATATCCTATGAATCAATAAATTCTATATGACATGAAAGATCCGATTCAAATGATTTTGTAAAAGAAACTTTTATACAAGATCAGATCTAGAAAAGTAACCTTGCTTTAAAAAATAGCCAAAGTCCTATGTGTCTCGTTTTTATTTTTGTACAAATTTTATTTCATAAAGTGTGAAATATAAATCAGGAGACACAAACATTCTTAAGGATTTGATATAGCCCTGAAAACTTAGAAGTTTATTTTTCAAAAATCCTTAGAATCAGATGGATCTAAAGAAATAGATCCAAACAGAGAACTTAAAAAATAGGCGTGTGATGTTCTCTTTAGAAAATCTCAAGTTTTAATAAGTGAAACTCGCTATTTTCTCAGAGAAGAGTTCCGAGAGAGACTCAAACTGAAAGAGGTCTTCAAGAGATGTCCAACCCCACTACCAAACTCACAGAAACCCTAGAATGGTTCTAACACTCAACATTTTGGTTTCTGGTAAATGGATCTTTAAAGGTTAAAGTGTATGGGTTGTGGGAAATCACTTAGAGGTGTGAGGATTCGAAGATAGGTTATCTTATTCTCTCTTTTATATATTTTTCTCCTCTCTTTCTTCCCTTCTCTCTCTTCTCTCTCTACTCTCTCTTTTTCTCTCTTATGGACGAACTGGCAAAAATACTCAAATGCTGAGACTTGGTTCTCTTTTATACTTGGTGAAGAAGGATCTCGAACATCAGTTCCAATCCAAGGGCTGAGATTTGGTCTTATAAGTTTGACTTGAAATCTAATGGCCTATAACAAGCGGTGGAATAACGAAATCTCATTGGTTAAAAGGTAAGCATTGGGATTGTAACTAAAGACATGCAGAACGTCGATTAAAATCATCCAAGGGCTGAGATTGGTAGGTGGGTTTGTGTCTGTGAGAAAACACAAATCTAACACTTAATGAGCCAACACGTGTATGGACCAGATTAAACAAAAATGCATGTTTTGAAAATAAATACAAACGTACCCTAAAGTCTCTAGCACTTTGACATTCTACCCAAGCTAACTTTGAAGCAAAAAAAACACTTTCTGAAATATAATTTATAACCCCAACACTTTTAAAAACCAAATTTTAATAATTCCAAAAATTATTTAAAATGTTTTAAAAATGTTGTAAGTGAATTAAATTGATTTTAAAAATGGTTAAAGTCTTTAAAAACCACAAATGAAAATAGGAATAATATATTATGCAGTGAGAGTGTCTAATAGTGGTTTAAGGATATAATTAACTTCCCTATTAGGATTGCTTGGACTGGATTGCTTCTTTTTCCTTCATCTTCTTGAACCTTTGGGATATGGAGCAACTCATAAAATCTAACCTACTTTGTCTCAATATCTAAACTAGTTGGAACTCTTATATAATATAGACTCAAGTAAGTCAATTATATAGTGTGTTCTCAGAATGTTGTAATTCAGTTTCCTCATATTATTATTTATCTGTTTAATGCAAGATAAAATTTGGCACCGACTCAATTAACTAATAGGTGATTAGTAATTAATTTGGTTTTCGATAGTGATGCTGAGAATGAACCAAATGAGAAACCTCTTTTAATTAATAAAGGACTGATCACCCAATATTTAATTAGGCGGGGTGTCACATATGGACCTTTGGTGTCAACCTCTAGGTCACGTGAACTTTAGAGATCTTGAAAATTTAGTGAAGAAAGACCTAGTTAGTGGCTTATCATCACTGAGGAAACAAACTTACTCAGTTTGTGGACCGTTCTTACAAGGTAAACAAATTTGAAGTCCCCATCGAAAGTTGAATACCATTACACCTACCCATGTGTTAGAGTTGACTCACATGGATCTTATGAGTCCTACTTATTCGACGAGCTTAGGTGGTAAGATATACATACTCGTGATGGTTGATGAATTTTCTAGATACACAATTGTAGGATTCCTTCGAGAAAAGTATGATGCGACTAAGTTTCTTACAACCAAGTGTCGTCTCCTATAAAACCAATACGGTGTCACTATTAATCGGATGCGTAGTGACAATGACATGGAATTTAATGTTGCAAAAGTGGATAGCTATTACGATGAAGTGGGCATAAATCATAAGTTTTTGGCTGTTCGTACTCCTCAGTAGAATGGGATTGTTGAGAGGAAGAACCAGATGATACAAGAGATGACTATACCCATGCTTCTAAGGAGAAATGTGCTTACACATTTTTGGGCAGAGGTAGTGAGCACCGCATGCCATACACTGAATAGGGTATATATTTGTTCGTATATACTTCACATGCCTTATGAGTTATGGATAGGGAATAAGCCCAACCTATCAAGTTTTCGTGTATTGCATTCTACATCCTACGAGATAGAGAGACCTTAGGAAATTTTGACTCCTGAAGAGATATGGGGATATTTTTACAATATATATTGACGAGGAGGTCTTACTGGGTTTATAATCTTCTTAGCTCTAAGTTTATGGAGTCAATAAACATCACGATTAGAGACGACGAGCCACCGACATTTATTTCTCCAAGCCCGTAGTGTGAGGATGAGGCACCCCCTGGTGACGATCCCATCCTTACTTATGCTACAATGGTGGACTCCATTCCTAGTTTGGGGGAGACACCATATTAGGTTTGAAAGAGTCACGACCCTTCCTCTAAACTTGATGATCCTACAGTAGGGTCAAGACTCGTTCTTAACTTAAAAATATTGTAAGCCGTCTGTAATACACGTCCCTAGACGAGCCCAAGAATGAGAAATAAGCACTCAAGGATGTGCTTTGGATATCGCCCATGACAGAACAATTGCTTCAGTTAGAACGATGTATAGGAGTTGGTCCCTGACCTAGCTATACTAACGTGATAGATACCAAGTGGATTTGTAAGAATAAGGTGGATGAGAATGGTACCATAGTTCTCAATAAGGATTAGTTGGTCACTCAAGGCTACACACATATCGAGGGTGTAGACTTTGAGGAGACATTCTCTCCTATTTCTAGGCTTGAGTCCATTTATTTACTACTCTCCATAACATGTCATATGTGCTTCAAGTTAAATTAGCTGGATGTCAAGTGTGCCTTTCTAAATATCATTATATTAGAGGAGGTTTACATGGAACAACCTAAAGGGTTTGAAGATCCTAATCACCTAGGAAACACCTACTATCTTAGGAAATCCTTGTATGGTTTGAAGTAAACACCCCGTGCTTGGTACGGGAGGTTTACATCCTATCTCCTAGCTCAAGGTTTTAAGTGAGGGGAGTAAATAAGACGTTGTTCGTGAGGAGCGGTGCTATTTTGGTTGCCCAAGTCTAAGTGGACTACAAAGTCTTTGGATCGATGTGCTCCCGCCATGATCAAACTTTTGAGGAGGAGATAAATAGTGAGTTTGAGATGAAAATGTTAGTTGAGATCACATTCTTCCTAGGTCTTCAGGTTCATCAACTTGAGGATGGGATATTCATATTTCAATCTAAATATACAAGAGACCTTGTGAAGAAATTCGGTCTAGACTCCGCTAAGCACGCTCGCACCCCTATGAGTTCATTGACAAAGATTAGAAAAGCCAATTTTGGAAGCGACGTAGAGAAGACTTTATATTTTAGCATGATAGGTAGTCTTCTTTACCTTACCTCTAGTCGACCTGATATTGCCTTTAGTTTTGGAGTCTGTGCGATACCACTAGTCCCTGAAAGAGTCACACTTGTAAGATCTTAAATGTATCATCAAATCCCTGAGTGGTACTCTATCATATCATATTGGGTATTCCTTTGATACCGATGATCTCTTGTCTTCTTATTCAGAAGCCAGTTAGGATGAGGATGTCAATGGGTGTAGGATCACTTCGGGTGGGTGTTTCTACTTTGGGAGTGCTCAGTAAGAAAAAAAAATCCATACCTTTGTCCACAACGAAGGCTGAGTATGTAGTTCTCAAGAGTTTTTGCAAGCAACTCTTCTGGATGAAGCAAATGTTGGAGGATAACAGCATTTCACAGGACATGATGACTATTTCCTGATAATACGAGTGCCATTCATATTTCATGTAATCCAGTACAACATTCACGCACAAAGCACATTAGGATACTTGAGCACTTTATTCAAAACCTAATTGAGGTGAAGGTCGTGTCTATGAGCCTTGGGAGCACCGATCATCAGTTAGACGATATTTTCACGGATGCATGTCGAGTCGAGGATACTAGGATGTTGTTAGGTACTTGCACCATTGACTGAGATTGGATATGCTATCTACTATAGGATGATTTTCACACTTATTCATATTTATTCCTATTTCTAGATTGTACTACTATTGGATTATCATTGCATTTATCTTTTTCCATTTTGATATATTTTTCAAAAAATCTAAAAAGTTTTTTGTTTTACTTGAAAATTTTTGGAAAAATACAAAATGATTTTCGATTTCTTTTTAAGAAAAAGTGAAAAGGCCAAAAAGATTTTATTTTTGATAAATTTTTTGAAATATCCAAAAAGAGTTATGTATTTATTTTTCACCATATGTGGATGAACATTAAAGATGTCCGAGTCACCTATTCATTCCATATCCACGTGTCTCTTTTGTAATATTTTGAGATGTGAAATCATTTCATTATGTGCTTTATAATATGTGAAGTCATTAAGATGTCATATGAAGACTACTTGCTACATTTTTTAGTCCGTATCACCTTTAATTCACATGAGCTCAGACTTATTTAAGTATTACACTTACCTTTCACATGTCAATAGTAGTGTTTTTATCTCAATCCTTCTTTTAAAATGAACCAAATGTTAAAAAAAATGAGATAATGAAAGTAATGCTTGTAAGAACCATTGCTCGGATTGGAAAAATTGAAAATCATATCTCTGATAAATTTGGTATATATTTAAAGCAATGAAAACGGACTGAGCGCAAAAGATCAAAGGCACATAACAAGGAAAAAAATGAGTGCCATGCAAATTTCAAAGAGCACTGATGCTTTGCTACATATGAACATTGATTTGTTAAAAACGATCGAGGGAGTTAAGTTGAAGATCAATGGGTTTGCACGTCCTAAAAAAATTTTGTAAAAGTTTTTCATTCTTTTGGGCATTATTGGTGTGAAAATCACTAACGATCTTGATTAGTCGAATAGTTTTAGTTTATTTCAATCAAGTTCACAATTTTTACACTTAAGGTAGACTTTGAGATCTTCATTAGTGGTGTCTCATTCCTTCAGGCAAATATGTTATGTTTTTCCATGTTGATTAACCTATAGAATGTGTTCACACCCCTAAATTCCATTTCTATGATTTGGTTATTTTGGTGTTTCTCCATGGCGTGTTGTATTTTTTAAATTTTTTATTACTTGAAAAATTTGAAATCCATATACAGTTTGTGTTATCTTTTGAGATTATCATTGCATGATTATTCATTCATATTTTATTGCGATGATATCTTTTTAAGCTAGGTGATATTCCTTATATTTTTCCTGATTAGCTTTTAATCCTTATCTATTTTGGAAAAAATAAAAGGGGGAGGAAAAATTACGGGAAAGTTTGATTTATGGGGGAGATTTTCGTATCTTTATGCATTTTATTTTATATATTTCAAACTCTATGAATCACGAGTTATTTGCTTTGCTTCATGTGTGTAAGTATTTTGGAAGATCATATTTGGATTACAATCGATGAAGACAAAGTTCCCAACAAAAGACAAAGAAGAAGTGAAGATTGGAAGACTTTGTTTTAAAGACAACTCTATCTTTGTACCTATTCATTTTCGGGTTTGGGAGGGTATATTTGTCTTAGGGGATTATTTATAATTTTAATTTCGGTTTTATGTTTGTACTGGAATGGCCAAAAAGGGGGAAATTTGTAAGATTATGATTTCCATAATTTTCTCAAAGTTTAGGCTACATTTAGTTTTTGGAATATCCCGTTACCGATTGATTCGAGCCGTCACGAAGAATTGATTTTCATCGTCTCCAAATTCAAGAAATCTTCATAAAACAATGGTATAAAATAATTTAGGATTTTGAATTTACTTGCATTTATATTGGGGAATTATTTTTCTTTAAAAAGAGGTATTTTTCTAACATTTAATTTTTTTCAAAATATGTGCATATCGTTCAAACAAGATGGGAATATCGTTCAAACGACTTTGCAATATCATTCGAAGTGGTCGTTTGGAGGTTCCTTCAATCAAACATTTAATTAGGGCATACTATTTTGTTACATTTAATGCTCGTTCAAACGAGATTAGGATTTAGTTCAATCAGCATTGCTGTAGTTCAAACAAGTCCTTTTTTTAAATGAGGGTTAGTTTTATTTCGAACGAGTGTCGCTGCCTCGAATTTTGTGCCAAATTATAAATTACTATTTTGTATAGAATTTTGATGAGACTTTTGTGAATATGATTTCTGAAAACATGCTTGAAAAGTTCCCACTTTCTTTAGGTCAAAAACCTATTTTGAGTCACGATCATCACTCCCAACGATATATGTGAATCAGTTTAGAACCCTAGATAGTTTTATATATGAGTTTATTGTGGAAAGAATCTCTTCTTTACTGAACCATTGTGGTTCTTGAAGGGATCATTGTTGAAAGTAATAACAAGGTTGATCGGTGGTTGCCGAGGGTGGACCGCCACCTGTGGATGACTGGACTGAGCCGTATTCTGTAGAGATTTTTATAAGTTGCGTTTTGTAAATACTATATAGTGTTGATAAAAGGTTTTACCCGCAAGGGGGTTTCCTCAATTTGCTTTGTCGTGTTTTCATGCTTTAAATTTTATCTGCTTTATCACCTTGTTGATTGTATAGGGTAATAAGATGAAAATTGGACTTGTGTGTGTCGTACACTTAATTATAGAAATTATCCATCAAGATCGGAAGAACACTCTCATACTTCGAACGAAAAGGAAATCTCGTTAGAATGAGATTACTATCTCATTTAAGTGAGTGACACGAACTATGAAAAAAATTTAAATAAAGAAAAATGCCTCGATTTTCTAAATAAAAAATTATGTTCCAGTTTTAATAAAAATTAAGATCCCAAAATAAATTCAAGGAATAAATTTAAACTTAATAGCATTATTCTTTCATAAAGTGGAGATAATTGAAAGTTGTAGATGTTTGAGATTTGGTCTTTGTGACATCTCGAGTTAAGTGGTAACGGGATATGCCAAAAACTATGTAAGCCTAAGGTATGAGAAAATGATAGAATTACTTCTCTTACAAATCACCCCCTTTTGGTTATTCTGGTACAAACATAAAACCGAAATCCAAATCAAATGAAAATATCCTAACACAAAAAACAATATCCTAACACCCTCCCCAACCCTAAAATGGATAGGTACAAGAATAATGATGTTTTCAAATCTCCATTTCTTCTTTGTCTTCTCTTGGGCACTTTGTCTTCATTGAGTGTAATGAGAATATTATCTTCCAAAAGGACCTACGCACACGAAACAAAGAAAATACCCCAAGATGCATTAAGTTTGACATATTAAATAAAAGGCATAAAGATAAATTGTCCCCTGTAAATCAAACTCATGAAATCTCCCCCGTAATTTGTTATCCCCCTTTTATTTTGTTTGAAATAGATAAGGAGTAGAAAATAATCATGGAAAATATAGGGAACATCACCAAAAAGAATAAGAAATCATCACAAAAAGATATAAGAATGAATAACATGCAATGATAATCTCAAAAGCTGGCACAAACTATTTTTGAGTTTCAAATTTTTTTAAGTAACAAAAAATTTAACAAATACAACACACCATGGAGAAACACAAAAATAACTGAATCATGGAAATGAAATGTAGGGGTGTGAAGACATTTTATAGGTTAATCGACGTTGACAAACATAAAAAATGGGCATGAAGGAATGAGACACCACTAACGCAAGATCTCAAAGTCTACCTTAGGTGTAAAAATGGTGAACTCTGAAGCACCTTAAACACTTGACTCTACATTGTATAAGTGCTCATCTAGTTTGGAAATAGTGACAAAGTTAAGTCCATTCCCTAGATACCAAAGAACCTAAGAACCTTCTTCTTAATTCCTCTTAATTGTTGTTTAAAGGTATATTCTTAATCACCCACACACATTAGAATTGCATTCATAACATATATATTTCATAAAATGCTTGTGTTAGTTAATTCCCCTTTAAAATTATTTTTAATAATTTTTGGGAATTTTTAAATAATTTTTTTAAAATGTTTTTTTAAGAAATTAAAATTGGTTTTATAAACTTATGGGGTCATTGTGTAAATTCTGATTCAATCACATTTTGCCTAAATGTTTGGTTGGGTAGGATCCGAATGCGCTTGAGACTTCAGGGTGCGTGTGTAATTATTTTGAAAACACGCGTGTGTGAGTTCATCTTGGCCTTACACTTGTCAGCATTATATCGGCCTGATCTATGTTTGTTGGTATACTCATATCTTGTAATCGATCTCAGCCTTTGGATCAATTCAATCAACGATCTGCATGTGTTTTATCCCAATCCCTGTGAACCCTTTTAGACATATCAGCGCGCGTTAAAATCACTACTGTTCTTTAACCGTTGGATCAAAGTCAGAAGGCCAGGAGTAAATCTCAACCTTTAGATTTGCACCAACCTTTTCGATCCTTCCAAGCCTACTATATAAGGAGTCTTAGTCTCAACATTTGAAGAATTTTGCCAGTTCGTCCAAACTAAGAGAAAAAGAGAAGAGAGAGAAACTAGAGAGCAAACCCTAATTCGTTCAAACCCTAACCCAGTTTCAAACCCTAACTTCCTGTTTTTCAAAATCAGTTTAAACCAAAATAAAACCTGAGTGTTTTGGAGTTAGTTTGGTAGTGGTTTGAAAGCCTGTTCGTGGGTTGAATCCTCTGTTTTGAGATCTTGTAACCAACTTCGACGTTTCATGTTAGATCTCTATTTCTTGTTTATAGAAACTGTAGATCTTGCTATTTTATGTCACATCTCACTTAGATCTGCATTTTTAGTTTCTCATCTTGAGAAATTTTATTTGTTGACTATTTTGCTATAAATGTTTTTCACAACTCAAGAATCAACAAATTTATTTTCTGTTTCTAGTTCTTATGAAACAAGACTTCAGATCTAGTTGGAATCTCAATCGGTGGTTTTCAATTTCAAAAATATTTTCAAAACCCTCTGAAATTGATTAAGACCTTGAAACATCTTTCGAGCAAGGTAACCTTGGATTCTAGGTTTATTTGAAAGATCAAAGAAATTCTTTTGTTTCTAACAGAAGAGAGAAACTGAAAATCACACCATATAGATCTGTTCTATAATTTGATTGGACTTGTTTGTATAAATAAGTGTGCGTGTGTGCATGCATGTGTTAGATCACGTTCATAAACACTTATCACACTACAACACAAAAGTGTTGGGCATAAGATCTTGAAACTTCAAGACTCGACGTAAAGCTAAAAAAAAGTGTTGAGAAGTTAGCAAGCTGAGAAAGCAACATCAACATCAGAACTGCAAAAAAGTTAGAATCAAAACAGTGGTTGCATTTCTAAACAAGTATAGGTCTGAATTGTTTGCATGTGTGTTAAATAGCTTGTAACTTGTATATTTTGTTTTAGTGTATTTTTGGTTTGTGACTTAGAAGTCACCGTGGATGGTTCCTCAGTTGGGTGAGGTTTTACCACGTTAAAAACTGTGTGTACTTATTCTTCCTACATCTTCTCATCTCATTCTTGTGGGTGTGCTGATATAAAATGTTTTAGTTTTGTTTTTCAAAACTAGTTACATAATCTTAATCATGTATCGTATATTTTTATTAAACAAATCTTGTGGTTAATCTGTTTTGATTTAAAGAAAAGAGTTTCTCCAAAAAACAGTTTGGAGATACTTAGACAATTTAATCTTGAATTAAACGGCTTAAGTGACAACTTTTCAATTGGTATCAGAACTTGGGAAATTTCTTTTTAAAAGATCTTGTATTTATGAAATTATTTTCTTAAAATCAAACAATGGACGAGAAAAATGAAAGATTTGGTAACTTGACCAGACCTCCTCTCTTTGATGGAAACAACTTTTCTTACTGGAAAGTAAGGATGGTTGCTTTCATACAAGGAACCTTAGGAGATGATGTTTGGGATATTGTTGAAAATGGATATACTTATCCTATAAAACCAGCCACTGAAGGAAGTAATGAGAGGATTAAGAAAGTATTAAGTGAATTCACTCAAGAAGAGAAGCAAGCTTCTAGAAACAATAACAAAGGAAACAATGCTATCTTTATGTCTATAAATAAACATGAGTTCAAAAGGATATTATCTTGTACCACTTCTAAGGAAGCTTGGGATACTCTGGTTACTGCTCATGAAGGTGACACTAGAGTTAAGGCTGCTAAAACACAAATGCTTATCCAACTGTATCACTCTTTAATCATGTTAGACTCTGATTCTTTTGATGACTTCTACATGAAATTAACTGACATTGTGACCAAATTACACTCTAATGGGATAACTTATGATAGAAATGAAATTGTCTCGAAAATTCTAAGGTCATTACAATATAAATTTGATAACAAAAGATATGCTATTGAGGAAATGAGTGATCAAAATCTCACTCCTGAATTACTCAGTAGTAAATCGAGAACTGTGGAAATAGAACTAGAATTCAAGAAACAATTAACCCAGTCCCATAGGAAACAGACTAGCTCCAATTTGAGTTTCTCCTCTAAACTGATAAGACCCGAGCTTAGTATTCCTAATAATGATTCTAATGAGGAATGTGATATAGATAGTTTGGATAATCAGATTTCCTTGATGTCAAAGGAGTTTAAGAAAATTGTGAAATTTAGAAATAAAATGGCAACCAGACAAGGCAAGCCAAATTATCCAACTCAGTCTAATCACAAACATCATGGGAAAGGTCAAGACAAACATCACAAGGACATTCATACGAGACCTAATAAAGACTTTAAGAATATTAAATGTTTTAGATGTGGAAAATTGGGTCATATAGCACAAGACTGTAGAGTTAACTTGAACACGATTAATAAACATACTAGGGCCAACATTTGTAAGACTTGGGATGATTCAAGTGACTCTGATAATGAGGAACCTGAGTCATTTGAAGTTTTTGATCCTTACATGTCTTTCTTTTCTAAGATAATCTATAATGATGATATGCTTGTGCCTAAGTATGAGAATGATGCTAGTAGCTCTACTTCTAGTATGAGAATGATGCTAGTAGCTCTACTTCTGTTGTTATGAATCATGCTACTACTGGTTTAGATGATTTAATGTCTGAGAACATTACTAGTTCTACAGCGGGGTGTGTGAGTCAAAGGGAAAGCGATAATGACGATGTCAATGTGTGTGTGAGTTCAAGAATTGAATCCTTAGGGGTCACTTCACACACTACACTTAGTGACTTGGACACTGAAGACCTCCCTGATGTTCACACACAAAACTCTCAAGAAAAGATCTAGACTAGAGAAGATAGTGAAATATCTCACTAAGAAACTAGAAGACCTAAGTCTAATGGTTAAACTTAACGCTGAAGAGTACACTACACAATGTCTAATTCATCAAAATGAAGTCAAAATTTTTGATCAAAAATTGAAAGATTTGATTGAAATAAATAAAACTCTGGAGAAAAAATATAAAGGGACATTATTAGAATTGGAACAAGCCAAAGAAAAGACAACAACTATTTTTAAAAAAATTGCTAAGTTTAAAAATAATTCAAATTGTTTTGCTAATTTTGTTGCTGATTCAAAAACCAATTCTGATGATCAAACTGGAATAGGATTTTGCCCAAATTTAAAGACACAAATTAAAAACTTTGAATCAATCAAGTTTGTGTCAGGTGGCAAAAGACCTATGGAAACATGTCCAAATTTTCATTCACTAAAAGATGAGTTTGAGCAAAAACATCAAAAGTTGGATATTGGGGAATCAAGTAACTCTAAGTGTGAAAGTCCACCTAAGGCTAAATATGTCTGGCCTCCTATTAGGAAGAGTGATTCTGCCTTTCAAACTGTACTTCCTAGGAACAAGGCTCAAAATCAATATTCCATGAAACCTATGTTTAGAGACTTTCCTAAGGAGATACCCTCTTCAAGCAATCTGGATTGCTCTTACTGTGACATATTCAGACATTCTTTTGAAGATTACTACTCTAGACGTTTAGTTAATCCTGCCTGTAATACTCCTTTATACCAAAACTTTAACTACTCTAGGAGAAGCCGTAACAATTATGTTCTGCCTAGACAACCAGACAAAAACTCTGACTATAGAAAGAGAAAGACCAAGCCTAAAATATAATTTATAAGAAGGATTCTTAGGCACTTTTCTAAACCAAATGCTCATATCCACCATAAAACTCAAATGTATGCGCAAAATATTTTTCAACAAAAATCTAATGCTCGCAAGTTTTATCAGATGAGAGCAACTATGCGCAAAACAAAAATAAGAGCTATTTGGGTTAGAAAAGATGAACTATTGACCCAGATGAAGTGTAATATCGTGATTACTACTTTAAAAGCTGAATACCCCTCTTCTGGTTGGTATTTAGACTCTGGGTGCTCAAAACATATAACTAGGGATTATACAAAACTTTTAGACAAAACCAGCTTTGTTGGAGGAAAAGTTATTTTCGGTGATGGTGCATAATCTCAAATCATTGGCAAAGGAACACTCAAAGAATAAGGGATGCCTATGCTTGAAATGTTCTTCTCATAAAAGGTCTTAAGGCTAATCTACTTAGTATCTCACAGTTTTGTGACTCAAATCATACTATCACCTTTTCAAAGAATAATTGCAAGATTTTAAATGAAAAATTTGAGTGCATAATTATAGGATTCAGGACTCCTGACAATTGTTATACTGTTATGAACAGCACTGAAATCTGTAACGTTGCCAGAATTGATGACAATGAAATATGGCATAATAGGACGGGTCACATAAATTACGATAGTCTTAGTAAATTGTCTTCACAAGAAATAGTTAGAGGAATTCCAAAAATCAAACCTATCTCTAACATTTTCTGTGGATCATGTCAGGAAGGAAAAATTGTGAAGGCACCTCATAAGAAAGTTAAAGATATCCTTACCTCTAAACCCTTGGAGCTCATCCATATGGACCTAATGGGTCCTTCTCGTATTGTTAGTATATGTGGACACAGTTACATTCTAGTTATGGTTGATGACTTCACTAGGTTTACTTGGATAGCCTTCTTAAAACAAAACTCAGACACTTTCATAACATTTTTGAAAATTTTACTTCGTATTGAAAATGAGAAGGGCACTCAAGTAAATAGGATTCATAGTGATAGAGGAGGAGAATTCATAGATTCAAGTGTTATAGAGTATTGTGACTATAATGGTTACAAACATGAATTTAGTGATCCTAAGACTCCTCATAAAAATGGAATTGCTGAGCGAAAGAATCGTACCCTTCAAGAGATGGCACGTGTTATGATCCATGCCAAATGTTTACCTAAATATTTTTGGGTAGAATCAATTCGTATCGCGTGTCACATCATTAATATGGTCTATCTTAGGAATAATTCTAAACAAACTCCTTACGAACAATGGTATGGGAAGAAGCCCAATCTTAAATACCTTAGAACTTTTGGTAGTACATGTTATGTCTGCAAAGATAGATAACACTTATCCAAATTTGAGACTCATGGAGATAAAGCTATTTCCCTAGGATATTCTCCTGACATTAGAGCCTACCGTGTCTATAATCTCCGCACTAAGACCTTAATGGAATCCATAAATGTTATTGTATGTGACACTACTATTGAGAGTAAGACTGGAGAACCAACTATTGTGGAAGAGTCTGAAATTGTTTTAGAAAATGACTCTCTAGAAATAGATGATTCTTTACCAATTGAGGAACCTGAAGTACCTAACTGGGTTTCTAAAGATCATCCCATAGATATATTTTTTGGTAATCCTTATGAACCCTGTACGTACAAGATCTCAATCAAGAAACTACGCTCATTATGCATGTTTTGTCTCCCTTGTGGAACCAAAGAATGTAAATGAGGCATTGAATGACCCTCAATGGATTTCTGCCATGCAGGAATAACTTCTTCAATTTTTCATTCATGAAGTTTGGTATCTTGTACCTAGGCCTGATCATAAAAATGCTATCGTCATATGTTGGATATTTATAAACAAATCTGATGAAAGTGGGATAATCATTAAAAACAAAGCCAGATTAGTGGCTCAAGGATATTCTAAATTGAAGGAATAGATTTTTACAAAACATTTTCCCCAGTTACTCGTCTAGAATTTTTTCGTCTTCTCTTTGCAATAGCTTGTTACTTGCACTTTACGCTGTACCAAATGGATGTAAAATCAGCCTTTCTTAATGGAATCCTGTCTGAAGAGACCTATGTTTAACAATCCAAAGGGTTTATTGACCCTTAGTATCCAAATCATGTTTATCGTCTTAAAAAGGCATTGTATGGTCTAAAATAAGCGCCAAGAGCTTGGTATAAGCGTCTTTCCAACTTTCTCTTAGATAAAGGTTTTAAGAGAGGCAGAAATGATCAAACCCTTTTTGTCAAACATTTTGGCAAAGATATCATTATAGCTCAAGTCTATGTTGACGATATCATTTTTGGATCCACTTCCCCTTCAAAAGTTAAATCTTTTTCTGAAATCATGCATAAAGAATTTCAAATGTCTCTTATGGGGGAGTTGCAATTTTTCTTAGGTCTTCAAGTCAAACAGAATTCAAAAGGTTTATTTGTGTCGAAATCAAAATATGCTTTAGATATTGTCAAAAAATTCGGCCTTGAAAGTGCCAAAGAAGCTAAAACTCCCATGAGTACTACAACTAAATTATCTAAAGATGAGAGTGGAAAATCCATAGATCCTAGTCTCTATCGTAGTATCATAGGAAGCTTACTATACCTCACTGCCTCGCGTCCTGATATTATGTATGCAGTTTGCATGTGTGCCCATTATCAAAATAATCCCAAAGAGAGCCACCTGACATGTGTAAAAAGAATCATAAAAGGCACTCTCAATTTAGGACTTTTGTACACCAATGATACTCCTAGTACTATAATAGGATACACTTATGCCGGTTGGGTAGGGTGTACTTATGATAGTAAAATCACATCAAGAGAATGTTACTATATCGGTAACAATTTGGTAGGATGGAGTAGTAAGAAACAAAGTTGCTGGTAGATGTTGTGCCCAATTACTGCCGAATCTGAATACATAGTTGCTGGTAGATGCTGTGCCCAATTACTTTAGCTTAAGCAAATGCTAAATGATTATGGAATTCAAGAAGACCAACTGCATCTCTATTATGATAATCAAAGTGCGATCAATATCTCTAAAAATCCCGTTCAACACTCGCGAACAAAGCATATAAAAATTAGACATCATTTTATACTCGAATTAGTTGAGACTAAGGAATTAGAAATTAATTATCTTCCTAGTGATTTGTAGCTTGCATACATGCTTACAAAACCTTTGGATTACAATATATTTCATTCTTTGCGAAAATTGATAGGAATGGTTTGCGCTGAATAAACTCGTGTGGCTTATGTATTTTTTCCCTTTGTCCATTTGAGACAAAATGGGGGAGAAATTTGAGTCTTATGAGTTCATTTTTTCCTTGTAAATATTTCAAAAAAGCTTGATCTTAGTCTTATTTGCAGGAATCTGTACCTTTGATGTTATTAGTGTATTGGTTTGTAATTAGTTGAGTTATGTTATGGGTAGATAGAACTTTGTATAGGAATAGGTTTTTCTTATTCTTTTGTTTTCCTACGAGTCCTAGATGACTCAAAGGAGATTTTGTCTTATATTTCCAAAGGGGGAGATTGAAGCACCTTATACTCTTGACTCACTTGAGTCTACAATGTATAAGTGCTCATCTAGTTTGGAAATACTGACAAAACTAAGTCCCTTCCCTAGATACCAAAGAACCTCAAAGCCTTCTACTTAATTCCTCTTGATTTTTGTTTAAAGGTATATTCTTAATCACCCACACATTAGGATTGCATTCATAACATATATATAGCATAAAATGCTTATGTGAGTTAATTTCCCTTTAAATTTATTTTTAATAATTTTTGGGAATTTTTAAGTAATTTTTTTTAAATGTTTTTTTAAGAAATTAAAATTGGTCTTATAAACTTATGGGGTCATTGTGTAAATTCTGATTGAATCACATTTTGCCTGAATGTTTGGTTGGGTAGGATCCTAATGCGCTTGAGACTTCAGGGTGCGTGTGTAATTATTTTGAAAACAAGCGTGTGTGAGTTCATGTTGGCCTTACACCTGTCAGCATTATATCGGCCTGATCTATGTTTGTTTGTAGACTCATATCTTGTAATCGATCTCAGCCTTTGGATCAATTCAATCAACGATCTGCATGTGTTTTATCCCAATCCCTGTGAACCCTTTTAGACATATCAGCGTGCGTTTAAATCACTACTGTTCTTTAACCGTTGGATCAAAGTCAAAAGACCAAGAGTAAATCTCAACTTTTAGATTTGCACCAACCTTCTCGATCCTTCCAAGCCTACTATATAAGGAGTCTTAGTCTCAGCATTTGAAGACTTTTGCCAGTTCTTCAAAACTAAGAGAAGAGAGAGATAAGAGAGAGAAACTAGAGAGCAAACCCTAATTCGTTCAAACCCTAACCCATTTTCAAACCCTAACTTCCTGTTTTTCAAAATCAGTTTAAACCAAAATAAAACCTGAGTGTTTTGGAGTTAGTTTGGTAGTGGTTTGAAAGCCTGTTCGTGGGTTGAATCCTATGTTTTGAGATCTTGTAACCAACTTAGACGTTTCATGTTAGATCTCTATTTCTTGTTTATAGAAATTGTAGATCTTGCTATTTTATGTCACATCTCACTTAGATCTGCATTTTTAGTTTCTCATCTTGAGAAATTTTATTTGTTGATTATTTTTTTGTAAATGTTTTTCACAACTCAAGAATCAACAAATGTATTTTCTGTTTCTAGTTCTTATCAAACAAGACTTCAGATCTAGTTGGAATCTCAATCGGTGGTTTTCAATTTCAAAAATATTTTCAAAACCCTCTGAAATTGATTAAGACCTTGAAACATCTTTCGAGCAAGGTAACCTTGGATTCTAGGTTTATTTGAAAGATCAAAGAAATTCTTTTGTTTCTAACAGAAGAGAGAAACTGAAAATCACACCATATAGATCTGTTCTATAATTTGATTGGACTTGTTTGTATAAATAAGTGTGCGTGTGTGCATGCATGTGTTAGATCACGTTCATAAACACTTATCACACTACAACACAAAAGTGTTGGGCATAAGATCTTGAAACGTCAAGACTCGACGTAAAGCTAAAACAAAGTGTTGAGAAGTTAGCAAGCTGAGAAAGCAACATCAACATCAGAACTGCAAAAAAGTTAGAATCAAAACAGTGGTTGCATTTCTAAACAAGTATAGGTCTGAATTGTTTGCATGTGTGTTAAATAGCTTGTAACTTGTATATTTTATTTTAGTGGATTTTTGGTTTGTGACTTAGAAGTCACCGTGGATGTTTCCTCAGTTGGGTGAGGTTTTACCACATTAAAAACTGTGTGTACTTGTTCTTCCTACATCTCCTCATCTCATTCTTGTGGGTGTGCTGATATAAAATGTTTTAGTTTTGTTTTTCAAAACGAGTTACATAATCTTAATCATTTATCGTACATTGTGGTTAATCTGGTTTGATTTAAAGAAAAGAGTTTCTCCAAAAAATAGTTCGGAGTTACTTAGACAGTTTAATCTTGAATTAAATTGCTTAAGTGACAACTTTTCAAACTCAACTGAAATTAACTAAACCTATTCAACTAATCAAGATCGTGAGTGATTTTCACACCAATAACACCCAAAACAATGTAAATCTTTTACGAGAATTTTTTAGGACGTGTAAACCCATTGAACTTCGACTGAACTCCCTCAAAACTCACATATTGAATTTTTGCTCTAAAATCTTTTGAAGAAATTAATTCCCATATGTAACGAAGCATCAATGTTCTAAAAATTGACCTGGAACTTCTGTTTTTATGTGCCTTTAATCTTTTTGGATCTTTTCGTTGGAAATGGTGGATATTCACGTAAAGTCAACATGCCTTTCGTAGCCCGATTCCATTGCATAAAATATACCAAATTTACTCGATAAATGACTTTTAATATTTTCAATCCGGTAATAGTTCTTACATGCACTAATTTTATTATCTTATTTTCACATTTGGTTTGTTTTAGAGGCAGGATTGAGATGAAAAATCCTAAAACCGGCATGTGAAAGGTAAGTGTAATACTTAAATAAGCTCGTGCTCATATAATTTAAAGGTGACAAGGAGTCAAACATGTATCAAGTTGTCATCATATCATATCTTAATGACTCCACATATTATAAAGCACAAAAATGAAATGATGTGACGTCTCAAAATAGTACAAAATAGTCACGTGGATGTGAAATGAATTGGTGAATTGAACATCTTTAATGTTTATACACATATGGTGTAAATAAATACAAAACTCTTTTTGAATTTGTCAAAAACTTTATCAAAAATTAAATCTTTTTTCCTTTTTCTTAAAAATAAATCAAAAATCTTTTTATATTTTTCAATTTTTTTTCAAGAAAAGCAACTCTTTTTGGATTTTTCAGAGATATATCGAAATGAAAAATATAAGTACAATGCTAGTACAATCTAGCAATAGACATGTAAAATATGATCATGAGAATCATCCTATGTTAGAAACAAGTCTCAGCCTCAATAATTAGGCCCAGAGGAGCTCTCAAAAGAAGATGACATCCTATGAAATTCCTACATCAAATTTGTGAAGTTTGACTAAATACTCTACTTGGTCTAAAAAACTCTTAAAATCTCTCATGTGATGCGCAGGAACATATGGAGTAACATGTGTGGAAGTACGTGTGAGAATTCGGGTGGTAGAATATCATGGAAGATACCTATGAGACACTCTCCCCAACTTGAAGAGAATTTTCCTAAAGTGACCTTTGTTCTTGAAAGGGGAACAAACATAACGTGCTTAGGTCCATCTCTCTTAGAATGTCTAGGATGAGGTCTCCTACGTGGATTCAGATGCCTAGATGCATTAAGTCAAGGGCCATATGAATCTAACAAAAACTTGAGAATCGTCTTGAGTGCTACATGGGAAGTGGGCGCACCTTCATAACCTATTCTTAGCCTCTCAACATTATCCAAAGGAAGACTGAGGAGAATCTTTCCAACCTTCTTAGATGTGTCCTCTAAAGTAACCTTGACCTCTTGAGAAGGTTCAAGATCTCTCTCGAGTTGGGATACACGGCTTTAAATTTCTCACGAGTCCTCAATGAAGATTGAAGATCTCCTGTAAGACTAGTTTGAACGAGATACACGAACTTTGAAACTTTTTTAAATAAAGAAAAATGCCTTAATTTTTAAAATAAAAGATCTTGTTCCAGTTTTAATAAAAATAAACATTCCAAAATAATTTCAGGGAATAAATTTAAACTTAATAGCTGTAACAACCCGCGTAATTTTGGGGTATTTTCGAAATAAAGAGGAAAAATAAATTTTGAGAGAAAATTATTTTTATTACTCAATTATGTTGGTTATTATTTTTAAAGGCGAGAATTTCAAACGATTTCGAAATCGGAATTAAAATGGAGTTTTAATTGAATTTTTATTATTTAGAAGAGTTCTCAAAACATAAAACTCTCTAAGAGTCGTCGGAACATAAAACTCTCTAGTAAAAATAATATTTTTAGAAATCCGACCATCCGATCAAGCTAAATTTTTGTCAGAAGTCCTGTCTCGCCGTTCGCTACAACATACTAAAATTTCAAGCGATTCCAACAGTCCGATCGTCCGGAATAAAACTTTTAGTGTTTGTATCTCATTAGAACTCTTTTCTTAATCAAACTCTTAATCCTTTATATATCAACTAATTCGTGGCTTGGCTTTTTAAATCACTTTTTCTCAAACTTTTCAACCAGAAGACCTCTTCAAAATTACTCCCTTTCATATACAAACCATAGCCCCAAACTTGTTCAAGATTTCAACCTTAGATTAGAAGGCTTATCTAGTGTTTTCTCGAGTTTGGGCTGGAACGATATTTGATTATTTTTGTGAGAAGAACGTGATGGTGTGTTTAGATTTTGTGGCTAAAATTATGTGATGATTCATGTGTGGTTCTTTTTGGTGGTTTAAGGTATGGAGTTTTACACAATATGCTCCTGAAATCTCGCGAGTGTTTATTCCGTTGAATTCTTGTTAATTGAACTCATATTTTGAATTGTTAAATTCTTGGAAATCTGGAAAAATAATTGTTGGAATTATTTTGATTCATGTTGTATTATTCATGTTGTTATTGAGCACGTTGTCATGAGATTTTAATATGGCACTGAAGTTGGGCACCCGCCAAGACTCCTTTTCGGCTACTTGATAAAGTATGGCGCGGTATGGTGAGGCCTGGTGACTCCGGTTAATGTGTTGTTGAGAAATTTATTGATAAAATGCTATTGAGATTTGCATTATTTGATTTGAGTATTCGTAGTCGTATTGTTATGCTTTGTTCATCGCTAACATCTTTGTTGAGCATATTCCTGTCGTATTGTGTACTTCCCCATCTTTTTCTTAGTTGGCAGGTGAGCACGGATTTGAGTGCTATGGACCAATTGGGATGATTTTAGCGAGGATTATTTGAGAAGATTTTTAATACAAGATGAGAAGATTGTATTATTTTGATGTATAGAGCATTTGGAGATTTATCGATAGTAACGCTTTGTTCGCTCTCCCCGGGCGGGCGGGGTGTTACAATAGCATTATACCTTCATAGAGTGGAGATCCTTGAAAGTTGGAGACGTTGGAGATTGAGTCTTCATGACATTTCGAGTCGAATGGTAATGGGATGTGCTAAAAACTATATGCTAAAAATTATGTAAGCCTAAGCTATGAGCAAATGATATAAATATTACTCTTACACTTCTTGTTAGCGGCTTCGTCTAAGAATACCTATCATTAGAGCTCCTCATGAGAAGTAGAAAGGATGTACTCATTTGGGAACTCAAAAATCCACATATGGAGTTCTCCCATGGGATTGTCGGCTATATAATCACATATGGTTCATACTTTAATGGCTTTATGTGTGACACATTTGATACCGAACTGGGCTAGAAATAGTAACCAACAGGCTATGAAGGTTGATAAGGTAGGATTTTCTAGAAGGTTATTAATGGGATCCATTTGAGACACCAACATTATAAAAAATGTGATCATGTAGTGTCAAAGTTTTTGGGTGACTTAAAAAAAGGAGATGCATGCCTTTTCTAATGCGGTGTAGTTAAATTCATATCCTTCAAGTTTCTAACTAGCATAGTAATTGGCTCTCTCTCTGCATGACTGTTCAATGTATTGGGCTAACATATCCCTAGTTGCAAGGCATGTGACATTAAGGTACAAAAGATGGGGTTGACCAGACTGATATGGCATGAAAATCGAAGGTCGGGTAAAGTATTACTTGATTTTATTAAATTCTTATTGATATGCCCATTTTAGACTTTGGTTGAATCCTTTTGGAGGACCATGAAAATGGGTTCACAGATAGAAGTGAGCTGATTGATGAACATGATGATGTACTATAAGTTGCCCAAGAAGCCAAAAAATTCTTTCTCATTTCGGGGCAGTGGCATTTAGAGGATTTCTTTGAGTTTGGTGGGGTCTAATTCGATCCCTCTCTCATTGACCACTTAAGTTTTCTGACACCGAAGGCGCATTTCCTTGGATTAAGAGGAATTTGGTATTACCATAATCTCTCAATGAATTTTCCCATGACAGAAATGTGACCTTCTCAAGTTTAGGACATAATGATCATATCTTCAACATAGACTTAAACTTTCTTCCAGAGAAGATCATATATGATTGTTATAACTGCTTTTTGGTATATAGATCTAACACTGTTAGGATCGAAATACATGAAATATAGAAAAAAGTACCCCTTAGGGTAATGAAGACAGTCTTCTCTAGGTGGTCAGGATGCATCTTTATTTCGTTATACCCCGCAAATCTATCAACAAATGAGTTAATGGAATGATTGGTTTTATTATCCATAATCATATCGATGTTGGTCAAAGGGTAATCATACTTTAGAGAAGCTTTATTCAGGTATTCGATGCACATGCAGACTTTCCCTTCTAATTTTGGCACATGAATGATGTTGGCGTGTCAAGTTAGATATTTAACCACATGGATGAAACCTACATTTAACTATTTGACCACTTCACCCTTAAATTTGAGGGACCACTTGGACAAGGATTTCTTAGTTTATTTTTTACGGGATTACATTTTAGATAAGGGGGGATTTCATATTTCACAGAATGTGGGTTGATACCAAGCATATCACTATTGGACCACGCATATACGTCCACAAATTCTTTCAAGAGTTCTTTGAATTGTGGCCGCTCATGATCATTGAGGTTTGACCCTATCTTAATCTCATGTGAAGTGCTATTAGAACCAAGGTTAATTACATTAGAATCATCATCATTAGTTTGAATGCGGTTATGTTGTTTGATTTTTTCCTTATTGAGATCAGTTAAGAATTATTCATTCATTAGATCATCTTTATCAATTATTTGAGTAGAATCAATGCAAATAATGTAAGGCATGATAAAATACTCAAAATCTTCTTTTATATGATTAAAAATATTATTTGGAAATACCACATTGGGCACATCATCAAAGGAGGACTTGTTTCCTTTCATATCAGTAATGGAAAATGGATAAATAGGTTTTGTTCATTCTTAAGAAGGTAAACACCAGGGCTTTAAGTAAATAGAGTCAGGCTGAATGGAACGCTTTGCCTGTTAAGGAGGAGTATATCAGCATGAGTGATCTTTACTAGTGGGTTAGACAGGACTTGGCATGGGTCATGAAGATGTCCATTCCCACTTTATGTAAGCCACACAGTTCATTAATGTAGTTGTATTCAATGCTTTTTATGATTTTAGGGCATCCAAAGAAGCTCCAGCGAGCTAACTTGATGGACAAGGGCTTCACCTCATGATCCGATACTTCAGTCCAAGAAAACTTATCTTCAAAGAATATCTTAAATCCTAATTTTTATAATGTTAATCTCACCATCGGAGTCATCAAAGGGATTGGAATCATCTTCCCCTCTAGTAGCGATAATGTTGTCTTTCTAGGTAAAGTCGTTGCCTTCTATAACCTCAATCGCTTTGTTATACAAATATTCCAATATTGTGGAAAAGTGTTGGAGAGAAGGTACCAAATACCCTTTGAGTTTCAGTGTTGTAAGTAGTTCAGGAGCTTCACACATCTCTTACTTTTTGGCACATTCTTCTAATAAGACTTGGACGATGTGTTCTATACTGAATTCTTTCGAAGGCAAAAACCAATCATCCGATTGGTGGGACCACTTTCGAGATTCTATGTATACATTGCTGAGCTTTTTACAATTAGATTTTTTCAATGGTCATTTTAGACGGGAATTTCATTCTAAATCTTCTAAGATGTTTCTGGATAGTTGACAGTTCCATACTCTCTATTTCTGAGCAGCGAAAGAGGCTCTTGTCATTAAGGAAAAAGCTTAATTAAGAGATTTTTAAGGTTATAGGAGGAAATATGGGAAAATATGGAAAGGTTTAGGTGATTTGAATGAGATACTAGAAGGGGTAGATTCACTAATGGGTTTGATCCTAGTAGTTTAGTCAAAATATGGGTCTTCAATATGGCATGCATGCCAACATAATGCATTAGTAAAGGGTTTTGGGTGATGTTTGGCTTAGGATTTATTGAATTAGCGATAAAATATTTTCTTATGAGGCCTTAGATTACATTCCTCACGTGAAAGCATTAGTCAGTAGTGTGCCTGAAAATTTGATGGAAGTCGCAATGGGCGTCATGTCTAAAATTCTTGGGAAGTGGATTAGGAAGCAGGCAAGGATCTAAAGGTTTAATGATATTTTAAGATAGGATATTTTAGTAAACTTTTAAGAGGGGAGTATGAATCTCGGTATGTTCCTTTCAGGCTTTAACAAGTCAGGATTTTAACGCCCATGAAGTAGTAGGATGAGAGATGTTGTTAATAGATGAAATAGTGGTAGTAGTTGGGAGGAGTGAAATGTCCTGTTGGCTTCTTCAATTTTGGCTCGACCTTATAAATGTGGTCAATTTCTTTAATGTCAACCCCGACCTCTCAAAGGGCTTTGAAATGGGGGTAATATTGGCTATCAATAGAGGATCGAATGTGTGACAGAAAATTCTTCTTCATAATATTGACCTGTTCTTACTCAAATGAATGGTTTGTCATGGGAGTGACCTTGTCTCTCCACCTACTGATGAAACTATTGACAGATTCTCTGGGGTTATTCTTGAGAAGTTAAATATCCCGACTATTTACCTCTAACTCTTTATTATACTTGTAGTGATCCATGAATTCCATGGATACTTCCTCTCAACTGTGAATTTGGGATTCTTCTTGTGATACGAACCACCTAAGGGCATTTTCCTTAATAGTATGTTGGAACATCTGAGCCATAATTTTCTCGGTAGCCCTAAGTAGGATCATGGAATGGTGGTAGTTGACATGATGTACAATGGTAGGTCCACGACCTCCGAACTTCATGATATCAGACATCTTGAAGTTCTCTGGAGACCTTGTGTTCTGATAAGGAGACATGTATGTGTGATCAACGTAGTTCTATAAGATTGTAACATGATCAAACTTCTTGGAACGTATTTTGACGTCTTCCTTAACTCGGTTCAATTCTTCCTCCTTGGGATCAACATAAACAGGCACTGGAAAGTTAGTATATAGTTGAGCAAGATAGAGGATTAATAAATGAGTCGGGGTGGTCTGTTGATAGGCGGTAAATGTGGAGGTTGAGGAGCTTTATGGTATTCTTATAGAGCCCACATTAACTCAGGAATTTTGGGTTCCATAGCAAGGGGAAGGCAATATCAAGTTCGGTAACCTCAGGAATCGCTCCTTTGTTTCTATGCATTTTTTGGACATCGCCCTGCAGACTCTCTATATTCTCACTGAGATGAGAAAGTACCATCATATGGTATGGTTGGACATGGTATTCTGATCCGAGTTTTCCATGAGGTATCTCCGTTTCCATTGAGGTGGATGATAAGGGTGTAGAAATCAAGGGTGGCTTGATGGTAGATCTGAGATAATAAGGATCCAGGCCAAGGAGTGTGGTCGCACTTGAGAGGGAAATAAATTTTTTATTTTTATTTTAGAAAAGAATATTTTTGGAATATTTGAAAAAGGATAGAAAATGTTTTTATTATTTTTGAAAAAAGGAGGAAGGATGAACCTTCAGTGTAGTTGTTATTATTAGTTTTCACTTGTATTATTTTTTGCCTGGGTGCCAGTGAAATATTGAACATGACTTGAGTTTTGTAAAGGATGGGGTACGCGATGCAAGACTTAGTTTGACTTATTTCCAGACTATCAAACAGGGTCTTATTTAAAAATAGATAAAATAGCAAAAAATTTGGGCAGTAAGATGAACCGGAATTTTAGTAGAGTTTGAAACCGAAAAACTAGGTATGAGTGTCCTATAGTAGACGCTTATATAAGGTTTATGCATTGGAGGTTAGTTTAAGGGTTCCCCAATTTGTCATAACTTCGACGATAGACCTTTTGCCTATAAGGGCAATCATTGATGAGCACGTGTAAAAAATCCATTTCATATACTTGAGTGTACGTGAATTGCCTCACGATATCCCTCATGAAGATGATATGTGTGAAAGAGAATTCGATATATTCGACGTATATGGACGAATTCCCTGTTATAAACCTATTATCGCGATTTTAATTATGCAGTACAATGTGGGGGAATCGTTCGATATGCATCGAGGGTACTAGACCAATGGTGGGTGGGAGTCATAACAATTAGGTTAACTGCGCACCACAGAACCGACAACCTACGGGACACAATAGGGTCAATGTGTAGTTATCATGTGATGTAGTGTGAAAAATGCACGTCTTAATTAGTATTTTTATGCAAAGTTTTATGCATGATAATAAGGATATGTATAAGTACTAAGAAGGAAGTAGAGCATAAGAGTCGACATGTGAAAAAAAACTAAGCATACAAGGAGAGTAAAAATAATAAATATATACGAGCAACATGAAGCATGGATTATGTACAAATGGATAAAGCATCATGATATATTAAAGGTCTGAAACATGTGGAATACACACGTGAGATGGAGATATGTAAAATATGAGAGTAACGCGGTAAAATGTACAAGCGGAAATAACATGGAAGTGTATGCATGTGAGAGTAATGTGAAAGTGTGTGCAAGTGACATGGGATATATATGAGTAATCATGGGATATATAAGTGAGAATAAGCATGGAGATCTACAAGTGACATGGAGTATGTGAATCATGTGAATAAGTTACGTGAAACATGGAAAATATATACATGTGAATGTGAAATATATGAATAAAGCATGAGTATATACGGCTGAATAAAACATTAATATATATAACTGATAAAAAGAATATGATAGAAAATGTGGTATACACATGTGATGAGATAGTGAGCATAATGGGGAGAAAAATATACATGGATAACATGACATGAGCACGGTATATATACAACATGTGAGCATGAAAGTAAAAGAAGGAATATACATGATGAGACATATATACACATGAAGAAAGATATGGAGAAAAGTAGAAAAAGAAAGAATAAAGGACACATAAATTAGAGTTTAGTCCTCTAAAAATAACGTCCTCATTGGAATCGCCACTCTAGCCATCCGGGATAGGGTGTGCCTCGAAGGAAAGAGACTTCCTGTGAAAATGGGGTCAAGAAAGAAAATTCCCTTTCCGCCACTCACAGAATATTTGTGGGCTCCCACAGACATGGAGAGGCCTTACTTAAAGGGTGAAAATGTAAAGAATGGAGTCTCCAACCGATTTTACTCAAAACTGACAAAAGATATAGCCATCCCCAAGGAAACGAAATCAAAAGATTAATGGATGCAAACGAAATCAAATAAATCATGAGTCCGGGGACTAAGTTACGAAATGGGAAGGTGTTAGGAACCTATTATGCCCCGGGCTATAAAAAAAATTCTCCATTTTCTCCTAAAAAGTATATTGTCTATGTAGGGTAGAAGTACATGCGCGAAAAGTGTGTAAGAAGTCAAATCATCGTATCCGCATCATGAAAAAAGACGGGAACGAATCATTCGAAGGATATATATATATATATATATATATATATATATATATATATATATATATATATATATATATATATATATATATATAGAGAGAGAGAGAGAGAGAGAGAGAGAGAGATAGAGAATATTGGTGGTGCACCAGATCCTGATTCACTATGGATGAATGAATATGCATGTCTAACCGAACCACTAAACGTAAAAATAAGTGAGTAAAAATTTCTATAAAAATGCTAAATGAGAAAAGTAAAACTTAGAAAATGAGGAAAAGAGGACTCGAATACCGAGATAAATCCAGGATGCCTACATAGTCAAAAATTGACATCAAAGTCCACGTAGTTCGAAATAACATACGGATGGAATTTAACCCAAAAATATGAAAATAGATTTTTCTATTTTGATTTGTGAAAAGACCGGCTCAAGTAGAAAAAATGTAGAAAAATGGAGGAGAACTCTAATTTGGGGTTTATAGATAAAACCTTATTTTTGGGTTTTTGAGTTTATGAAAATAAATTTTGTGAGTATATATATATAATAAAAAAGCTTATTAGGGGTGATAAAGTAGAAACTACATGGAAATATATACTAAAAGTAGTAAAGTGTAATACGTGACTCTAAATTACTAATCTTGAATGGATAGAACATAGATCTTCTAAATTACTTGAAATTTGATTTTGGAGAAATGTGGGTTAATTTGGATTGATGGTATAATGGTGCAAAGTGGTGGTCAAAGGCGAGGTGAAAGTTAGATAATGGGGTATTGGAGAGATTGTATGGAAATGGATGTTTTGGAAAGCTGAGCACTGATTTCGAGCAAGATCTCCTGAAAATGAGGTTAGGTCTTCCTTCAATAAGAAACCCTGAAAAGGACAAAAGATCAAGCTTACATGGGGTGGTGGTCGTGTTTCGTGTCCTGCCTATCGACATAAGTGCCACACTTGGAGGCCAAGTAAAGAATCCCTTGCCCATAGACAGGGGGAAGGTGTGCCTGTAGGCAGCTGAAATGGATTTCTCGAAAAAACGATCGAAAATACAAACTATAAATTCATTTCGTGCATGGTATGGACCCTTTGAAAGAGGAATCATAGATTTTTAAAAGTTCCTTAAGGTACTCTCAGATTCAAGAATTGCCCAAATAGAGCTCTGGATCCACCGATGACCTCCAATTTAGGGTTTTAGTGTAAAAAGACAACTAAATGCGAATCGTAAGTCCGACTCATGCACAGTATGGACTGTTGAAAAGGGTATTCAGAGTGGTATAAAAGTATGTTGAGATACTCTCGAGTCTGAGAGTTGACCAAAGTCGAATGGAGCTAAAAAAGCTTCAGCGGACCTATCGGGTAAATGAGGTGCTAAATGTGAATCCTAAGTCTACTTCGTGCGAGGTGATAAGCACCCAAAACTGTACAATTTATACCCCAAATAGACATGCTTTTGTTGCTAATTCTCGACAATTTGGGTCTTATGTGCTTAAATATTTGTCATGCAGGCTTAACTGCAGTTGCGGTGTCAAAAGCTACATTTCGAGGCCAATTGTAGTTAAAATGAAGCTAAATACCCAATTTCATTACCCTAACTTACCCTAATCCTAGCCTAGACCTATCCCAAACCATGTGTGTGTTTTGTTTGTCCCTTTTTATTATTTTTTATATTTTTAGTTTGAGTCATTTTTATTTTTAGAATTTATTTTAGATTTATTTAGTATTTTCTAAGTTTTATTTTCTATTTTTTTCTATTTTATTTTTATTAGTATATTTTTATTTTATCTTTATTTTTATTAGTTTTATTTTTATTAGGATTAGATTTTTTTAGGATTTCATTTATTTTTTAGTTTTATTTGATTTTACATTTATTTAAAATTTTAATTTTAATTTTATTAAATTTTATTTTTATTATCTCCCTTTTAGTTTCATTTTTTAATTGGGTCTTTATTTTATTATTAGAAGTAGTATTTTTATATTTAGAGTTTGACTTTTATTAATTTTAGTTATGTTATTTTTTTTGGTGTCCAAATTAAACACACAAATAAAACACGCACCCTATACCCACATAAACTTATCTTAAACCCAACTAATCTATCCTACACCTAAGCCACACACACCATTTCCTACACCTCACCACACCTTATTCATCCTAACCCATCTTCAACCTCCATCCCCAACAAACCTTCTCTCTCCTCTCTCCACTTCCACCATAACCAACCCCCACCTTATAGCCGACAACCACCATAACTTGCCGGACCACAACCGTCGGCGACCTTCCATGCCCACTCCGGCGTGTCCCCGACCTCAACCCGCCGCTGATTTGCCTAAACCCGGAACCCTCCGACCCAGCCTTAACTCAAGCCGGGCTATCTCCGCCCACAACCCGACCTCACCCCCTGTGCAACCTTCACCTACCCCGTCCCTGCGATTCCGGCCGGTGACCTAAATCAGAACCACTTCTTCCCAACCTCTTCCCGGCACCTTCTATCTCTTATATCAACTCTCCACGGATCTCCGAAGACCGTGTCCCGTTACCCTTTACCCCCGCTGCTAAACCATCCCAACCCGCCGCCAACCTGCCACTCCGGCGGCATCCCTTACAACTTCCCACCTGCCATCGTCGGTAATACCTCGTCGGGTTCTCCCTTAACCCGCCGGCGGAAACTTTTACCTCTACCCTACCCCCCGTCCTTACCCAGTCCCGCCGCCACCGTCGGCGTTAATCCTTAAACCCGGCGGTCCAGCGACCTCGCACCTCTCCATCCTCAACCGCCATCACCAACCGAACCCGATGCCCCTTGCTCCAAAACCGTATCCAAACTGCAAAACCAAAACCCATTTCATTCTTTTAACCAAATCGATTTCCTTAGCTGCCAAATAAAAACTAAAATGCAAACCAAAACTAAACAATTACCCCATATGCCAATAAAACTCTTTAAACCCATTTCCCCAAATTACCCGCAACTAATTTTTTTTCTCCATATACTCCAAAACAACCTTCTACCAAATCAGATTTGTTATCTCTCCTCATCCACATGACCTCACACACCATATCCACATGCACCCCCTAGCCATTTACCCAATATACCCCTTATCCCCCATGCTCCATGTGTCTACTATAAATTAGGTAGAGAGAGAAAAATCTAGAGAAAAGTAGAGAGTTATGTTAGAATAAATTAGGTAGAAATATTTGTAAATAGTTTTATTTTTATTTTTTTTAGATATTTGTGAGATTCAAGTTGAGTTAATTATTGAGTTGATTATTGTTGGATGCTCATATTGGATGGATTGTGCTTAATTTCAAAGGAATAGAAGTTCAATTTCACTTCAAGAGATTGAGGTGTGATTGTTTTCTTCTATCTCATCTATTTTATGCATTTGATTATTAATTTGTCATATTTCATATCATGTTAGGCTAAAACCCCTTTCAATGGGTGGGGTAAAATTCTTATTTGATGTTATTTTATTTTAATTAGTTTAATTACTTGAAAAGTCCCTTTTGAATGTTAATTTTAATCCCTCCCCCTTAAATTTACTCCTCGAGAGAGGGTAAATGATTTTCGAGAGAAAATCAAAATTCTAATTATAATATCCATTTTAGATTCGAATTAGAGATAGGAGTTTCTTAAGTGGGGTATATAACTTGAATTTCAACTCTAAATTTATTTTCTAAGATTTACATAAATTTTAATTGATCGATCCTAGCGGGTGATTAATTAAAAGGAGTGTAGATCTACTTTTCTAAGAGTTGTGGGGTGTTAAACTTAAGTTTCTAACAGATTAATATTATAATTACGCTTACAACGGGAGTTGGTTTGTAATTTTGATATTAATTTGGGAGAATTCAAATAATTAAATTAATTAATTAGAATAACTAAAATTTGTGGTGTAATCCCATTCCTTGATTGTTCTCACAATTATTTACCTCGCTTTATCTCTTATTTTAGTGTTAGACTTTATTTTTCATTTTTGTCACTTTCTAGTTAGTTATTTTCATATCACATTTTAGTTTAGTTTAGTTTAAAATCTCACCTCACCCTATTGTTTTAATATTTGAAAAAGCTAAAAAAAAATTTAGAAAAGTGAAAAAGCACAAAAATATAAATAAAAAGTGAATTACAATTGAGTTTGTCACTAGCTTACACCCTTGAAAGTGGATTGATACCCTTACTTACCTCTACACTTGAGATTGTTATATTTGTAGGTATTTGAGGATTTTGACTAACTTGGCTTAAACAACGATATACAAAAAGCTCGTTATCACGAGGTATGGTCCTTTGAAAAGGGGATTCATATCCCTATGAAAGTGTGTTGAGAAACTCTCAATTTCGAGAGTTGACTAAAGTCAAACAAGGCTCAAGAATCATTCGGTGATCTTTAGTTTAAGGTTTGAAGGTGGAGTAAGGATTTGAGGGTTATAGGCATAGTCCTTAGGCCTATGAAGGTGTAGGGGGTGTGACACCTTGCCCAATTAAATTCCCGGTGATTAGTCCTTTATTAAATTTAAAACAAAATGTTTAGTTTGTTTATTCTTAGCATGACTGTCGAAAAACATATACTTTAATAATCACCTAGTAATTAATTAAGCTAGTGTCTAAAACATTCATTAAATTGTAACCATTTAAACCATTAATTAATTGTATTAATTTTGAATTACTAAATCATTCACCATACACATGAACTAAAATAATACTATATAGTGAACAAATAGCTGAAAAGAATTAGACTGGAATAAATGCTCCAGTTCAAAGTCTCAAAATTAATAAACCATAATAATACTCAATCCGACTGAAATGAAATACTAAAGTATAATAATTGCAATATCTTTGACATAAATAAGAATCGAGGAAGGGTGTCACATGCCCTAAATGGAATGACCAAACATGAATTGAATGAAATGATAGTGGAGGCGTCTAATCACGAGGACCTGCAACTCTAACACTAGCTGCAACTCGTCAAATTGTCTGACAATCTAAGCTCGGTGTCCCTGTGGCTGGACACCTAATTAATTTCACAAGAGATAAGATATTTTGCAAGATACGGGTCAGAGCCCGAGTGTAAAATATCTTAAAACAATTTAGCAAGTATTTAAAAATTATAGTAAAGAAAATATTATATGCATGTTATTTTTTCGAGCACTTACGTGAGATTATCACCTCTCAACTATTGTTCATGCCTAACGTACCGCTAAACCATTCAAGTCATCATCATCACACCTAACTAGATTGTAGACATAGATCTTCTAACTATAACTTGTAATAATAACTCGTAATTTCCCACATTCTATTTTTTTTATTAAGTGTTCCTGCATTTACTAGCCTCAGTAAGAGTTTCACAATAAGATTAAGTGTTCTCATACTTAAGATATTTAAGAATTCATTATCTTCCTTGACTACAGTTTTCATGTAGTAGATAATATCACAAGTATATAGAAATATTCATCACTATATTACATATACTAATACTGCACCCCTAGACTCAGCTACGGTGCATGTATACTCTGCTATTAAGTCATGGTACCTCTCGTACTAAATAAGTACAATCGTTTCGTTATCTCTCTCGAACCATAAAAATACACATAATACATATTGGAGGCAAACATAGTTCTAAGCCTTTGGGCTACTCACATACCTACGCACACAAATGACCGTTAAGTCCATTGTTCTAACGAATGGTATCCAACCTAAGTTCTATGTTCTGAGGTACCAATCAAAAATCCTGCCAATGGGCTCATCAGGATGAGACTGTCCTCTTTGACATCCTACCGTGATATCAAGTAGCGTAGTTATGTCATACACATAATAAATCACATATAGTTATTCACATATCCCATTAATATCAATAGGTACTTACACAACCCGAATATATATTCCATGCATAGTATTCTTCTCATTACTACTTACAATATATTTATTAAATTATGATATTCTCTCTCTCTCTCTCTCTCTCTCTCTCTCTCTCTCTCTCTCTCTCTCTCTCTCTCTCTCGTAATTTCCAAGGATAACTCACCGCTCCAAATACCTTAAAGTATTATTCCCAAATAAATTCCAATAATTCTGCACTATACTGAAATTCATCGTACATTATTTTATCTCACTCGAATTAACTATGTTGCACAAATTTTGAACACAAAAGAAATTTTCCTGAATTCTGACACGTCGCTCGAACGAGGATTGCATCTCGTTTGAATGATAATGACATTTCGCTCAAATGACAGCTTTGCGTGACATGCCATCTCGCTCGAATGACATCTTTGTGCGACTTCGAGCGACCTGGGCCTATTTCGTCTCTAACCTCTAGAACTTGCGTTTTCACCATTTTTATGTTCTAAAACCTCTACAGATCATTCCCAAACACCAATTAATCAATTCTAATTGATATCCTAACATGTATATATGATTTCTAACAACCTAGGATGATTAAATCATGCATAAATCTTGATAAATTTCGAAACCCACAAATTCATTTATTAAACCCTAGTTCTTCAAATTTTTATTCAAGAACATAATAAATCTAGATTTGTTCATCACAATTAATCATCAATTCACGACTTCTAATCTACATACATGAAGGGCTCAACCTAATTCAATTTCAGATTCTAATTAATCAAATTAACTCTCCAATTTCATCAAGGTTATGAACAATACATGGGTATTATACACCTATACTAACATGAACATGATTATTACTAAAGTTTTGGAAGGATTAAACACTTGCCAAAGGTCTGATCCGTTGGTGTAGTTTGTATGGTCGCGATACTCGCTCTCCGATCTACGGGGTGGTGGTCTTGATGGTATAAATGGTGCACTAATGGCGGTTATGAAGCCCTTATACCCTTGACTCACTTGAGTCTATACTGTATAAGAGCTCATCTAGTTTGGAAATAGTGACAAAATTATGTCAATCCTAGAAACCAAAGAGCTTCAGAAGTTGGATTGGACTTCATATTTAAAAGTTGTAATGATCCTGAACTTATAGCCATCACTCACACACTTAGAACACCCACACTACATTGCATATTGCACTTTTATATGTGTTCTTGGGTTGAGTGAGTTTAAATCCCTTAATTTGGTTTTTAATAATTTTTTGGGATTTTTTTTTAAAACATTTTTCAAATTTAATTTTTATAAATAAAATTTGGTTTTAAAAGTTTTGGGGTCAAACTGCAATTTTATTTTGTGCTGTTTTTGGGCTGATTGTTTACCTGGGTAGAAACCGAAAGCGCTAGAGACTCCAGGGTGTGCATGTAATTAAGTTTGGGACGCGCGTTTGTTTCCAATTGCTGGCCAACACGTGCAGCCTTCTGATTGCCTACATTTGTGTTTCTTTGTAGACACAAACTTCGCGTCACATCTGAGCCCTTGGATCAATTCTTATCTAGGGTCTGCATGCGATCTTTGGTAATCCCTGTGTAAACTTCTCCACCTATCACAGCTTGTTTAACCACCGCTTGCTGTTAACCCTTGGATCAAAGTCAAGAAGAATTGACTTGATCACAGCCGTTGTTTTCACTCGAACGTCTGGAACCTTCTCAGCCCCCTATATAAACCCTCATCTTCTCAGACTTCGAAGATTTTTTGCCATTTTGTTTTCCTCTGAGAGAAGAGAGAGTAGAGAGAGAAGAGAGAGAAGTGAGAGAAAAAAGAGAGAAGAGAGAGAGTTTGAAACCCTAGATTGAAACCCTAGAAACCCTAACTTCGTTACCTCTTCTCCAGCCAAAATCAAACACCTAAACCAAAAACACCTTTCCAGTGTTCTTGAGGGTTTGAGTGTATGAGTTGTGTTTGTTTTGCTGTTCCTTGTGTTCATCGAATCTTACTGTTCAACTTAAACTTTTTATTTCAGATCTGGTTTCTGTTTCAATAGAAATCACAGATCTGAAGTGTTTGAAGTTACAAAACACGTAGATACACATTATTTCTCATCCAGAGAAGTATATTGTTGATTTCTTTTGATAAAAACGTTTTCATACTTCGAATCAACAATACATGCTTTCTGTTTCTTACTGCTTGCAAAACTAAACCTTGACCTAGTATTAGAATCGCACTTGGAGGTTTTCAATCTCGAAAATCTTTTCAAAACTGAGATTGATTAAGATCTTTACCGATTTTGAAGAAAGATATCCGTGGATTCTGGGATTTATTGAAAGGTCAAAAAGGTTTTATGTTTTGTGAGAAAGAAAGAAAAAGAAAGTTCACAGCATATAGTAAACTGTAATTTACTAGGACTGTTTGTAACTATTAAGGGTGTGTGTGTTCATGCATGTGGTTTAGAACACCTTTTCACAATACATCTTCACACTACAAACACTTAAAGTGTTGGCTGTAAGATCTGGTGAACTAAAGTCGACGTAGAGTGCTGAAACAAAAGAGGAGTGTACAACCTGAGAGGACTACATCAACAAACAAGATCTGCAGAGAAGTTTGAGGACGCCAGAGGGTATATTCCTAAACTTGTATAGATTTGTTTGTGTGCATGTTAGTTAAATAGATTGTAACTCATATATTTGTTTTAGTGGATTTTTCATTTTACTCCGTAGAGGGAGTCGTGGATGTTTCCTCAGTTGTTGAGGTTTTACCACGTTAAAAATCTGAGTATCAATATTTCTACATCTTCTCATCCCTTTCTAATAGTGTGCTGAGTTTAAAATATTTTAAACTGTTTACTAAAACCTGTTATCAAATCTTGTCCATATCTCGTACATAATTTTGTTAACACATCTTGTGTTCAAAATCGTTTTGATTTTAAGTAAAGAGTTTCTTCAACAAACTTTCGGAGTTGCTTAAATAGTTTATTTTCATAAACGGCTTTGGCAACGCTATTTCAGGTTATAACCCTAGAAACCTCTCCTCCTCCTTCCTCCTTTGGCCTCTTTGTGTGTAACAACTGATAACCCTAATCTAACCCATGTACATGATATTTTATCCCTTTAATTTTCGTCATTAATTATTCTCCAAAAATACAAATTACTAAAACCCCCCTCCTTGGATGCCGGTTTGGCTTAAAATTGCCACGTGACCCAAACTAAATCCCTAGGTAGGTTTTTCCTGACTATCTCGACCCTTCCAAACACATTGGCGCACTCGAAATGACCATATGGGTGACTAAAAATATATTTACTTTTTATTCAATTAAATTATTCCCTACACGACTGACACGCGAATTTTAAATTAATTACCGTAACTGTCATATTTTTCACTCGTGATAATTTTCATAAATTCACAATCATATTCACAATCTTACATTACTTTATTCGCTCAGTAATATTTAATATAATTCTCGTCAATAAATACTAACACTTATCTCGCTAGTTAATATTTATTTAAATTCGGATTAATTATCAATTAATTTCCCATAGTTAATTTAATTAATCCTCTATTTAAAAATCATTAAAAATACGGTGTGTTATAGGGCGTACTTGAATGGGTTGTCTACACGTTCAAAACTCAAACACCAAAACGCTATAAAGTAGATAACATTAATGTGAAGGAAGATCTCACCTGAATAGGAACTATCCTTGAATAAATGCACTGTCGTTGATAATCTTTTCTTCCCTTTTTTTCAACGAATAGAAAAAGGTGGAAAGGATAATAGTATGATAAGTGAGAAAATAAATCTCTAAATATGCTAGAGATAAACATATATAAATAGATAAGAGTATGATAATCAATCTCGTGATGGATATACATAAAATCATTTCCCCCTTAAATCTCTTATAGGATAACCACATAAACAAATCACAAGATATAAATGCTAAAGAGATATAATCCATGATAAGGAAAGAGTGAATGTAATATATCTATAGATAAACCACACAAGAAACACATGCTAGCATTAAATAATATGTATCATGAAGTCTAAAAAATATAGCATGGAAAAGCATGAACAAATGAATAACATCTAAAACAAAGAACTAAATAGTTTCCTTAAAACAAATATCTCTCCCCTAAAGAAAAAATCAATCCCCTAAAGCTATGCATGCAAATAAATAATCATGAAAAAGAAAAAAAACATATGAAACATGGGAAACATGATGGGAGTAGAAGTATATACATATATATATATATATATATATATATATATATATATATATATATATATATTACAAGAATCATGTGAAATAAATGAAGATCTAACATAATAACAAAAATGAAACTGGATACCCAAGAAACATGGTATATGAAGAATAAGCAAGTATGTGCATCCTAAATATCAACATCTCTACCAAAAATAACATAAGGTATCATAAGAAATTTCTCAAAACACATAATATCAAAAACGATAGTCACTAAAATAAAGCAACAATCGCTAGCCAAAATAAGCACAAAAGTGTCACAAAGACATAAAAGCGACAAGGATCTAAAAATGTGTTTAATGTAGATTTAGCAAAATACTATCATGATAATAGCAAACACAAATCAATAACCCAAACGAATCACAAATAAATCAAAACATGACCTAGAATAAAGTCAAAATATATAAATCTCAAGACAAGTACACCAAGAAATAATCAAGCTCTCATCATTCGCAAAATTACATACGGTTACTAAAGAATAAACTATAGGATGATATAAAGGTACAAAATTCAAATCAGTAGGTACAAACACATGCTGAGTTATATGCAGAAACACATGTACGAAAAAGAAAACTGCGATGAAATAACACAAAGGTGGTGCAAATGGATTGAAAACACTCTCGTGTGAACATGCACAAAAAGGGAGCATGCGAACGGTTTGAAGCGAAAGCCAATATCTCAACGAGCCTCAAGCCACTGTGTGAACTGCTAAAAAATCAAACCATGGGAATGATTATGATAAAAAAAACCTCACAATTAAAATACATTTACAACAAATCAAAATCCAACCTTATCACTCCTATAGAAAACTTCTTTCCCATAATCATGTCATCAAATACTCATTAAAACAAAAAATACCCAAACAAGAACAAAATTTTAAGGTCACTGAACACCTCAAAGTCAACTCAATACACAAAATATCAAAAACTCTCAAATACATGATGCACAAGATGGAATAAAAAACAAATAGAGAAAGGAAATCAAATGATCCAATCAAAACATGGAAAAACATTGGATATGATTAAAGAGATATCATTCTTGTAAAATTAAAACATATAGGGGATATGTACACAAACACATGATTTGTTCTCACCGAAAACCAAATATAAACTTTAAACTTTTAATAAGCATTAAGAATTATCAAGTTGATTACACATGTAAAATTTATTCAAGTGCCTATGAAAATGATCATAATTCACATGAAATTCAACTTATCATATGATATTGGACATTTTAACATGCATGTGCAAGAGAAAAAATGAATAACAGATGTTTTAAATAGCATTGATTCATATCATGATAGAACTAGTCATCAAAAACACAAAATGATATTATGGACTAGGCTAGAAGTTTCCATATACATCATTAACTTCCTTAAGCACATGTTCTATGAATCTTTTAAATGCCAAACAAAAATAGTAATTTCTTTTCAAGTAAGTTATGGCCCTATATTATTTTCATTGTCGGTTAAGAGCTTGGCTTGTGGCTCTTTCAAACATATTGACTTTTGTCATTAATTAGATTTTCACACACACATTAGATGAAACCTACCCACGAATAATTAAACTAAAGTCGGTCGTTATCACACTAATAGTAGCGCTTATCAAGGCATAAAATGGTCCATTTTCAACTCCAACAAATATATATATATATATATAACACTAAAACTCAGAAAAGTGGACCATGCAGAGTTCACAAGCAATCCATATAATGATAATAGTAAGGAAGTAATCTCAATCATCATTATAAGTCTAAATAAATTACTAAAACAAGTGTGACAGTGTGATATACAATCTTGGAATTTACAATACACTTGTAAAAGTTAATGTTCATGGTATTTTGAAGAAATTATTAAGATAAAGCACATAATAAATGAAAATAAAGCTATAAAATTATCTTTGCTTAATAATATTCATCCATTAACGTCTATCATTGTTAATCTCAAAGTAAAAATCAAGCAAACAATTTTTTTTTAGATTTTTCATCTATGTACCAAAAGTAAGCCACAATACATACAAAAGGATATACATGCAAAAGTATGAGAGAAGTAAATCGTATAAGTATAACAACACACTCTCACAAAAAATAAATAAACTCAAAATATTTTTGTATTTTTCTCAAGATAAATGTAATACCCCGTGATTTTTAGGACTGAGAATCTAATTAATTTGGGAGAAATAATAATTATTTAAATTGAAGAATTTTAAATTGGGCAAATGAGGTTAAAATTGAGGATGTTATAAAGTATCTCGGATGACGATTCTGAGTGCGCGGTTGATCCCGGATTGGTCGAGATAGTCAAAATGATTGTACTTGGGTTTAATTTCACTTCCGAAATATTTTAAGTTAGTTTGACTCGATTTGGAGTAAACGAGTCATTTGAAGTGTGTATTATCATTTAAAGTCGGGTATTTTGGAGATAAGGAGTAATAAGCCTCCGTGAGATGACAATCTCATTCTTGAGATTGAGAAAGCCCTAGAGAGAGAGAGAGAGAGAGAGAGAGAGAGAGAGAGAGAAGAGGAAAGGGAAGGAAGAAGAGAAAGAGAATAAAAGCGTGGAAATTTCGACCATTACGTGATTTCGAGGACAATTCAACCTCTACGACTTTGATGCAAGTGATTAAACTTGCTAAATAATTCATTTGTGTCATTTATTTCATGATTTTTGGATAAAACTATGGATTTTGGGTTTATATGTTAAAACCTAGATTTTAGTTAAATCTTGCATTTGAGGTTTATGTTTGAATTTGAGGTTGTAAGATTAGTTGGGTTTATTTGTAGTATGAGGTTTAGTGCTAGAAATGTGATTGGGTTGAAGATTAATGGTTAGAAGATGTCATATTAGGTTTTTGGAGAGTTGGATTTCGTCCAAATTGAAGAAGGGCCAAAATATCTGGTAGGGTCGGTCGACCGCGGCTAGGAAGCTGATCGACCACGCCTCAAGGGAAAATCCTATTGCTTCCTTTTCAAGGCAAATTCCAGAACCGAGATCGACCGGGGGGTCAGGGGCTTATCGACTGGTACTCTGTTTCTAGCCCAAGAATGGGATTTTATTTCCACCCCTTTTTTTGGGTGTAAAACTTAGGGACCTTCTTAGTTGATATATTATCGAGGGTTAGGTCATAATATCAAGAGATTGATATCTTAGGATAGTCAAGCGGTATTCGGGCCTATTTTAGGAATGTCTTGTGAGAAGTATGTTTTTGGGAGATTTTCATGGAGTTTCACATGTGAAGAAATATTGGGGGTCATATCGGGTTATATCGAGAGAGTATAAATTCAAGTTATCGTGTTAACTTAGTGGGGAGTCATATTCGCATTTGGGATTTCCATTTGGAGAAAATTATGGGTCAATAAGAGAGAGGTAGTATATGCTTAGTGACGTTAGACTTTAGGACTTAGTCACAAATGCGGTAACGTCAAAGTTCATAGGAATAACTGAACTGAAATTTGAATTTAGAAGGATTCAAGGTATCACCGACTAATAATCTATGTTCGTACTTTTAGCCGGGATAATTATCGTATAACCATGCGCCTTTGGATGAGTGAATTTCAAGTGAGAGATCATATAATGAAATAAATTGGGAGAGTATGCATTATAGCGTTGGTTATTATAATGAGAGTTATATACTTATAGCCGAATTCATTTCTTTTATTCATACGGATGTGAGATATTATGTATAAATATATATGGCATAAATGTATATACCTTGTGTGATGGTTTGTGTATAGATGATGTGATTGCATATATATCTAGTGTGAATGATATATATATTTATTGTGTGAGCATACCCTCCCGTGCTATCATGGGAACTTGAGCGATGTGGGTGAGTCCCCTGGATTGAGGAGCAGGGAGCGTATAGTCCCCAGGTCATAGTCGTCCATTATTTATTGCATGATTTTATTCTGGGTGAGAAGTCTTGGGTATGATTCGTTCTCACTTTCAAGTTCGAAACTATGATCGCTTCCCATACGTTGTGATTTGTTTTTATTACCAGGGCGGTGTGATAATAATTCGGTGTCTGGTAACCCGGGATAAAGTGAGTAATTCCTAGAAGATGATAGCTTTGCAAAGTATTTTTATATCCTATGAGTGATTGTGTTCGGGATATTTAAATGTACGCTAAGCGTGTTATGTGTACTTACTTGTTGGGGTTGAATGATCGTGTTTTGATTTGTTTTTATTACCAGGGCGGTGTGATAATAATTCGATGTCTGGTAACCCGGGATAAAGTGAGTAATTCCTAGAAGATGATAGCTTTGCGAAGTATTTTTATATCCTATGAGTGATTGTGTTCGGGATATTTAAATGTACGCTAAGCGTGTTATGTGTACTTACTTGTTGGGGTTAAATGATCGTGTTCTATGATTAGAGTAATGTTATATAGACCCTAATGGTACGGTGTGATAAGTTATTTAGGTATTTAGAGTAGTAATCTAAATAAGTAGCTGATGTTATATGCGTCGTGTACCGAGGGCATAATGGATCTCGACGATCAACATTGTCAAGGAGTAATGTATTGGGGGGTTCCTTGTTTGGATTTCGCTTTGCCAGACATCCCACGCACGAAACGTAGTGCAATGTTGAGAGTTGGGAGAAGTTTATTCCTTAGTATTCAGATATATGTGCTATAATGAATCAATGCTTTATGAGAACCAAAAACTGATGTGTGACTATTCTGATGCTAATAACTTGTTTAAATTAATAACTAGAATCCGATGAATTCTAGTAAGAGATATGTATGTATGTATGTATATGTATATATATATATATATATATATATGTTAACATAAGTTCAGATGCACACTGGGGTTAGGGTAGAATAGGATGTTTATGGTTATGTTTTAGATGATGGGTTACGCGAGTGTAGATTAGGCGTAGGTTGGTGTTTAATTATCCCTGGAATGTGTCGGGTAGCTTAGTTTAGATACATGTGCATACGATTAGGTGCACACTTTAGTCGAGGGGTGAGTTGGATTTCCAAAAGAGTGCAACTCCACTTTAATCATGACATAGTGCATTTATAATTATTATGCATTTTAATACACTTGCTAAAAAAGTTTATCACACCTCGGGCTCTGATACATTTATACTTCTCTCTTGCTATACATGTATTGTAATAAATTATAGGTGTCCCATCGCAAGGACGCCAGTGACTCTTTTCTATCCAGTGTGCTCGAAGCCGTAGGAGATGCGGACTGTTGCGAAATTTTTGTTATAGTCGTTTCCTATCTTTTGTAAATCTAGTTTAGGATTCAGTTTGTATATCGGGTTTACACCCAAGGGTTATGTATGTAGCACTTTCATATTTCTTTCCTCGGGTTGTTGTATTGTTTGTGACCCGACAGCATATTCGGGTATTTCCTTTTGTGTATTTATGACATACTATAGGATTATTTCCTTTTATCTTAGTATGTGTGTGTACATTATCATGTTCAATAGTTATCCTATTGTTGGTTTGTTGATGTTCTTTGTATGTTTAATTTTTTTTTGGCATCCGCTTATTATAGTATTGGGTAGTTAGCTATGTTTATTTAGTATCGTTAGTAGATGCTGAGAATGATCCACTTGAGATTCCTGATTAATTATAGTATAGGGCTGGCCTCCTGTTATTATTTTAAGCGGGGTGCCACAGGTGGTTTCAAAGCCTCAGGTTCTAGTGTCTTTAGGATCTATGCTGGTTTTCTGCGTTCTTTCGTAAGCGTTCTTGATATGGAGCCCTACTATTAGGACTGTTATTTTCATTATGACTATATTTTCTTCTGTGATGTGTAAACACTTGAACGACATTCTGATATAGTTGCTTTTATTTCAGATGCCATCGAAGAGAGGCCGTCCAGGCAGGGCAAACAGAGGTGCTGAGAATATGGAACCCCAAATGCCTCAAGGGACTGTGACCACAATCGAAGTTACCAATATTGTGGCACAAGCGGTAACTGTTGCCATTTTTACAATGGCACATCAACCTGCAGTTCAAGTAGCCCAAGTCCACACAGGGACATCTATGTGGGAAAGAGTATGGGAAGCTTTTCTAAAGGGACATCCTCCAAAATTTTCGGGGGGAGTTGATGCGATAGTTTCAAGTCGTTGGAATAAGGGTATGCAAAGGCAACTTCGAATGGTTTAATGCAGTGAGGTGAAGAAGAAATTACTCGCCACCTTTAAATTAATAGGTGTCGCTCTCCAATAGCAGGAATCAATCACCACATCGGAGTAGAGAGATGGATTGCCCATAGCAAATTTTTGGGAACGATTTGACCGAAAATATTTTCCTTTCGCGATCCAGACAAAAATAACGAGGAGATTTCTGGATGTGTCTCAAGGTGATCGAACGGTTGCTGAGTGAAGAATAATTTAATCGATTGGCGAATTTAGTGCCCGATGAGGTAAATACGGAGGAAAAGCGTATAGAAAAGTTTTTGGGAGGTTTAGAATGGTGAATTCGGTATCACTTGTTAGGAAACCCAGCATTATTGACTTTTATCGAGGTGGTGAATGCGGCATTATTACAGTGTCAGGAATATCGTCTTCGTTTTCAGGGGGTAAGAAATTTAGAGACTCGGGTTCATCAAGTAAGTCTGGAGAAGAAGATGTCGGTGGAGCAAGATGGTATACGCAGGATTATCAAGGGTCGTAACAACCTTTTGTTCCCCATGATGGGCAAGGAGGATTTGCTGGTAGATGTTTCTTTTATAAAGAAATAGGCCATAGGAAGAGGTATTGTCCCGAAAGAGGTAGAGGGAAACTTTTTGGGGAGGTTTTGGATGTGCAACCCCACAACAAATCATAGGCCAGTTTGGGCAGGAGGATTTTGAATAGGAACCCATGGAGGAAGCAAGGCAGTTGGAGTATGGAGGTAATATGTAAATTATTTTCCTTTGTGTTTAGGTTATGCTTTGAGGGGTATTTGGAGTATCGCAAGTAAGATTTTAATAAGTGGTTAGTTGTTATAACCTTGTTATGTATGGAATGCCTTGGAAGGGAGGAGTCAGCAAGTGGGGCACTTAGACGATGTCTTTTGGGAGAATAGATTGTCAAGTGATGTGCTAGTAGAGAGTTATGACTTTGTTTTGAACGTAGGAACCGTTGAAACTTGTTGAGTAGTAACGGTAAAGCCATCATTTTATAGTTATGCTAGACACATGTATTTATGATGTTCTAGTTGTGGAAGGGCCTAGCGTATGGCAATGTTTTGTTATGAGGTAAAGGATTTTTGTTACTGAAGAGATTCAGGGTTTAGAGGATTATTGTTGAGTTAGGAATTTCAGCTCATGGTTGTGTGCGTGTTGACAAATTAGATGGTTGGTAAGAGTATTGTAACTGTTGATGCCTTGTATCTTGGGCATGAAGTATTTAATTTGTGTGTCGAAAGACATAAACTGTTTTTAATATTATATTAATTTATAGGCCTTCGGGTAATATCAAAATGATTCAAAAATATTTTTAAAACTTTAGTCCTGGTTTAACTGATCTCAATCCCCGACAAAGCTACACAGTAGTGTATGGGGAGGGTTCCTTTTTTGGATTTCGCTTGCGAAGCCTCCCCCGCATAAAAATAGCGAATGTCAGGAATTGAGAAGAGTTAAACCTTCGAACATTTCAAAATTTTTAACATAATTAGTAAGTTATAACGGATTAATTTATTTTGAGTTATTTTATGATTTGAGGCTAAGTGGAGTCCAGTAATGTTTTTACAGTAAGCTCGGGTACAGGGTGTATGGGTGCTCTGGTTAACTGATTTGGTTTTACATTAAAATGATTCGCCATGAGAAGTGTGAGGAATAGATATAATGATCTTGAGAGTAGGTGTCTTAGGATCTAGTTGAGGTTTGGATGGCTTGACTTAATTTCGAGGACGAAATTCTTGCAAGGGGGGAGTTTGTAATACCTCGCGATTTTTAGGATTGAGAATCTAATTAATTTTGTAGAAATAATAATTATTTAAATTGGGTAAATGAGGTCAAAATTGAGGATGTTATAAAGTATCTCGGATGAAGATTTTGAGTGCGGGTTGATCCCGGATGGGTCGAGATAGTCAAAATGACTGTACTTGGGTTTTATTTCGGTTTCAAAATATTTTAAGTTAGTTTGACTCGATTTGGAGTAAACGAGTCATTTAAAGTGTGTATTATCATTTAAAGTCGGGTATTTTGGAGATAAGGCTTATTAAGCCTCCAGAAGATAACAATCTCATTCTTGAGATTGAGAAAGCCCTAGAGAGAGAGAGAGAGAGAGAAAAGAGGAACGGAAGAAGAGAAAGAGAAGAAAATCTTGGGAATTACGACCATTACACGATATCGAGGATGATTCAACCTCTACGACTTTGAGGCAAGTGATTAAAGTTGCAAAATAATTCATGTACGTCATTTATTTCATGATTTTTGGATACAAATATGGATTTTGGGTTTATATGTTAAAACCCAGATTTTAGTTAAATCTTGCATTTGAGGTTTATGTTTGAAATTGAGGTTGAAAGATTAGTTGGGTTTATTTGTATTATGAGGTTTAGGGTTAGAAATGTGATTGGGTTGAAGATTAATGGTTAGAAGATGTTATATTGGGTTTTTGGAGAGTTAGATTTCGTCCAAATTGAAGAAGGGCCAAAGTATCTGGTAGGGTCGGTCGATCGCTTCCAGGAAACCGGTCGAACATGCCTTAAGGGAAAAGCCTACTACTTCCTTTGCAAGGCAAATTCCAGAACTGCGATCGACCGGGGGTCAGGGGTCGGTCGACCGTTACTCTGTTTCTAGCCCAAGAATAGGATTTTATTTTCACCCCTTTTCTTTTGGGTCTAAAACTTAGGGACCTTCTTAGTTGATATATTATCAAGGGTTTGTTCATAATATCAAGAGATTGATATCATAGGATAGTCAGGCGGTATTCGGTCCTATTTTAGGAATGGCTTATGAGAAGTTTGTTTTTGGGATATTTTCAGGGAGTTTCACATGTGAAGAAATATTGGGGGTCATATCGGGTTATATCGTGAGAGTATAAATTCAATTTATCGTGTTAACTTAGCGGGAGTCATATTCGCATTTGGGATTTCCATTTGGAGAAAATTATGGGTCAATAAGAGAGAGGTAGTATATGCTTAGTGACGTTGGACTTTAGGACTTGGTGACAAATGCGGTAACGTTAAAGGTTCATAGGAATAACTAAATCGAAATCTGAATTTAGAAGGATTCAAGTTATTACCGACTAATAATTTGTGTTCGTACTTTTAGCCGGGATAATTATCATATAACCATGTGCCTTTGGATGAGTGAATTTCAAGTGAGAGATCATATAATGTAATAAGTTGGGAGAGTATGCGTTATAGCGTCGCTTAATATAATGAGAGTTATATACTTATAGACGAATTCATTTCTTTCATACATATGGATGTGACATATTATGTATAAATATATATGGTGTACATGTATATACCTTGTGTGATGGTTTGTGTATAGATAATGTGATTGCATATATATCTAGTGTGAATGATATATATTCTTATTGTGTGAGCATAACCTCCAGTGTTATCATGGGAAGTTGCGCGATATGGGTGAGGCCCCTGGCTTGAGGAACAGGGAGCGTATAGTTCCCAGGTCATAGTCGTCAATTATTTATTGCGTGATTTTATTCTCAGTGAGAAGTTTTGGGTATAATTTGTTCTCACTTTCAGGTTCGGAACTATGACCGCTTCCCATATGCTGTGATTTGTTTTTATTACGAGGGCCGTGTGATAATAGTCTGGTGACTAGTAACCCAGGATAAAGTGAGTAATTCTTGGAAGATGATAGCATTACGAAGTATTTTTATATCCTATGAGTGATTGTGTCGGGATATTTAAATGTACGCTAAGCGTGTTATGTTTACTTACTTGTTGGTGTTGAATGATCATGTTTTATGACTAAAGTAATGTTATATAGACCCTAAAGGTGTTGTGTGATAACTTATTTAGGTATTTAGGGTAGTATTGTAAATAAGTAGCTAATGTTATATGCGTCGTGTATTGAGGGCTTAATGGATCTCGGTGATTAGCATTGTGAAGGAGTAGTGTATCGAGGGGGTTCCTTATTTGGATTTCGCTTTGCGAGACATCCCACGCACGAAACGTAGTGCAATTTTGAGAGTTGGGAGAAGTTTAGTCCTTAGTATTCGGATTTATGTGCTATAGTGAATCAATGCTTTATGAGAACAAAAAGGCGACGTGTGACTATTCTGATGCTAATAACTAGTTAAGTTAATAACTCGAATCCAATGAATTCTAGTAAAAGATATGTATATGTATATATATGTTTACATAAGTTCAGATGCACACTGGGGTTAGGGTAGAATATGAAGTTTATGGGTATGTTTTAGTTGATGGGTTACGCGAGTGTAGATTAGGCACATGTTAGTGCTCAATTGTCCCTGAAATGTGTCGGGTAGCTTTGTTGAGATACATGTGCATACGATTAGGTGCGCACTTTAGTCGAGGGGTGAGTTGGAGTTCCAAGAGAGTGCGACTCCACTTTAATCATGACATAGTGCATTTATAATTATTATGCATTTTAATACTGTAAGGACACAAATTTCCAATTGAGTCCTTTGTAGTTTTGGCTCAATTCCGGACAAAAACATTTGAGTCATAGGATAGAGTTCAAGTTTATCCATTCAAGCCTATGACGTGTTTGTTGAAGACGTAGCGACCAAGATATTAAAGCTTAATCAAATGCCGTGTGTGTTGTGCCTCGTTTCTACGTCATCAACATGGTTCCATTGCTCCTAAGGTATGAATGCATTTTAATATATATATAGGAGCTTGGAACATTATTTATTTGGTGTATGTTAGAAATTTATTTTGGGTGTTAGAATTTTTTGTTAAACTTTGTTTGAATTCATAGTTCTAAATATTTTGTTCTCGGACACCTTTCAGTAGAAAAATCATATCAAATCCACAAAAAATTAGAAAAATACGAAACTGGCGGCCACGCATTTGTATCAAAATTATCTAGAACCATGGCCTGAGATCTCGTTAGATAGGTCGTTCGAACGAGTTTTCAAACGAGAATTTTTTTTCTTTCTGTCTCGTCGTTAGAAGTCTCGTTCGAACGAGATTTCTAACGAAAAAACAGCGGGAACAGTTTTAAGCCAGTTTTGTCCACTTTTCCACTACTTTGCCCCACTTACTTTTTGACATACTTCTTAAGTGCAGGAACTAACTTTTTGAAGACAACGTTTTCACATTTTCAAGAGTCATTGAGCAAAATACTTTGAAGAAAAAGTTCCTTTTTATGTGTTAAGATTTATGGAGTAAATTCCTTTCAAAACACATATACACCCATATGTTTGTCTATATCCAAGTTTCAACATATATATAATGCTTGGAGTATTTGGCACCGGTTTTCTCTATACCATTGAAGAAGAGAGTTTGAGTTTTCTTTTCAAATCACAAAGGAGAAGAGCTTTGTTTGATATGACTTTCCCACTTAGGGAAAGGCTTCATTGAGGGTTGACAATTGTCCAAAAGTCTCATTGGTGGATTCTAAGATTCTGGTGGAGTTTTGGGGTTGTCAACTAGGCGGAGGTGTTTACAAGAAGACGCGTCAAGGCTTGAAGGGAGTCGAGTCGAGGAAGTAAGTCATCTGTATTGTAATTGTAAAACCGTACTTAGTGTACTTAAGGCTAGGGCCGTCCGAGGTTTTTCCCATTTGGGTTTTCCTCGTACATCCGACGTAGTGCGATTGAGATTTATTTTATCTTTCGATATCACCTAGATGCATGCTTAGGACTAAAAGATAAAATTAGTTCAAAATCACAATTTATTTAATTTGGTGCAAATTTAATGTTTGGTTATGTTCAATTTAATTTAAGTGCAAAATTACTTTATCTTGATAATATGCAAGTTTAACTTGAATTGGATTAATGTCTGTTTAAGTCGAAATGAAAATTGTGTGTGTAGTTTTAATTTCACTTTTAGTTTCGTTTTATTTTTTTTCATAAGTTGGTTTGTTCGCTTTAAGAAAAGAAAATTTTAAATAACTTTTGGAAAATTAAAATTTGAACCATTTCGTTATATTTGAATTTAAAAATTGGGGTTTTCGCACTCTCAAATTGGTATCAGAGCCAAAAACGATAAATTACTTCATTAAGATCTTTTAAATATTTTTGGCTAAAATGGAATTTTCCCCATTTTCTAAATTTCCTATTTTCGATGGTTCTAACTACGCGTATTGGAAAACACGAATGAAATCGGTACTAAAATCTATCGACGAGAGAGTTTGGATGTCTGTTATTAACGGGTGGTCCCCACCTACTCATTTAGTAGATAATGAGCGTGTTCCCAAACCGGCCGATAGATGGAGTGAGGGTGAATTTAAACTTTCTAATTTTAATTCCCAAGGATTAAATGCCTTGTTTAGCGCTGTCACACCGGGTGAATTCCGACGCATTATGACGTGTGAGACCACTAAAGAAGCTTGTGATATTTTGCAACTCACCCACGAAGGTACTAGTGTCGTTAAAGCTTCGAAACTCCAAAACCTCACCACTCAATTTGAAACTATCAAAATGAACGAAAAAGAAAGTTTTGATGAATTTTATGCTAGACTTTCCGATATTGTTAATTCATCTTTTAACTTGGGAGAGAAAATACCCGACAACCGAGTAGTAAAGAAAATTTTAAGGTCCCTTCCCGATAAATTTATTCCAAAAGTGACCATTTTAAATTATTTACCAACTTTAGCCTCTATGAAATTAGAAGAGCTCGTAGGTGATTTACAAACCTATGAACTATACATGTTTCCCTCTAAAACCGAAAAGAAAATTGAAAGGGCATTGCTTTAAAAGCCCGAAAAGAGGTCAAACAAGTAGTAGAGAGCGAGAGTGATTGTGACTCGGAAGACATGGCTTTATTTGCTCGAAAATTTAAAAAATTTCTTAAATTTAACAACGATAAATTTAAAAATGACTTTAAGAAATTTGAAACTTCTAAGTCTGACAAAACCGAGAAGATCCCTAAACCTATTAATGAACAATTAAATAGGGACGGGTAAAATAGGTGATTTTGTTGTGAGGGTTATGGCCATAGGGCTTCTGAGTGCCCCACTAAACTAAGGAAAGAGGGTAAGCGACCCATTTCATATAATGTGACCCTTAGTGATAGTGATAAGGAAGAGGGACCCGATTCCCCAACTAAGCCCAACTTTGTGGATTTTATGGCTAGTCGTGTGAGTGATAGTGAGAACTCGTCAATTGATGAAACTTTAACACAGGACACTTTTGAGGTCAAAGTTTTTAATTCCCTTGTTTTTGATGATAGTGAGAGTGGAGAAGAAAGAGAGAGTGAAAATGAAGAAGAGGTTAATGTGAGTGAACTTCAAAATGCTTTTCAAGAACTTTATAAAGAATTTATTAAATTGAAAAGAGCTAATTTGAAGTTAGAAGCTAGTTTGAAAGAACCTGTCAAGGTCGTTGATAATAGCATATTGGTTGAAGACCTTAGGACACGAGAGAAAGCTCTTCTAGAGAAGCTTGAATATATAGAAGGCGAGAGAGATATCCTTAGGGGTTTAATGGAATCCTTGAAAAAGGATCTTCTTGCTTTTGAGAGCGAAATATTTTATTAGAGTCTAACATTTTAGAATTGCAAATAAATTAAAAGACTCTAGTAATGTCAAATTTGATATGGAGTGTCGTTCGGAAAAATTAGATAAAATATTAGGAACGGTCCAAATTAAAAATGACACTTGTGGTTTAGGCTTCAATACTTGTAATGAATTTACTCATAATGCCAAAACCAATGTTTTAGGAGAATCTACTACAAAAGTCTCTAGAGATCACTCCTTAGGTAAATCTTTTCGACATGTTTTTACTTGTACACATTGTGGTCGAAAATGTCATCTTAGGAAATTTTGTTTTGATCTTAAACGTATTCCTAGAAAATCCGAACGTGAAGCAACCAAGGTAGTTAAAATTCCTACACCCCAAGATAGTCATTCTTCATTAATTTGGGTTAGGAAATCCGACTTGGTTGCCTTGCAAAATGGGGTTTTTGATTCTCATTTACTTTCACATGCTTCCTCCTTTGATAAATCTAAAGGATGAATGTGTTAGTGTTTGCATACTTTAGCTTTTGTACTTCATGCTATATTCAAATGCTAAATGTATGCTTGTTTAATCATTTTCTAGTCTATGCTCCATGCTTATCACATGCTAAAATTATGATTTTTGTTTATCTTTTATATTATATTTCCTTCATTTGGTTTGTATCAAATGAAAAATACAAAAAGATTTTTGTTTATCATTTGGATTTTATCTCTTGGTAATTTAAGCTTAATGAAAAATTCAAATGATTTTTGTTTGTCTTTTGAGTATATATTTTTTCTTTTTGGTTAAAAATTTCAAAAACTCAAAAAGATTTTATTTTGTGTATATTTTAGTTTGACACACTTTATGTGGCCTACACTTGTGTTTGAATCCCATCTTTTACGCTCTCATGTGGCTAGAACGTTTGGTTTAGATTGTCAATCCTTATTGTGTTCTTTACCATGCTTACATGGAGTACTTGGATTTTGTGTTGATTAAATGGATTCTATTTTTATATGCCTCTATTCACACATGCACGAGCTCTTTTGAAATTTTAACTTCATATGTATATTTGAGCTTTGTGAAGTGTTCTCCTACCAATCTTTTCATCTTCATATTTGTGACTTAGGAGGACTAGTGCATGTCAAAATCCGTTGCTCGTGAGATTTGTGTGAAACATAAAAACATGATAAATATAAATGTGCACGGGGAAGGGCTCCGAAAGGACTTAGTTATCCTTTGCGATTGTAAGCCACCATTTTTGAATGGACCTAAAAGAAATACGTGGTTCAAAGGACTAAAAACAGAAAATATGGCATTAAAAAGAAAAATAATTTGCCAAGGCCTATGTTTGATTGATATATTCATTCAAATTTAATATAAATGCATATTGAGGGAGATTGTATGGTACATCAACGGTTTGCACAATGTCCGTTTATCTTAGTTGCGTATTTCATGTCATGACTCTATTGGCTTGTAGAATCATCAATATGCTAGGCTTGTATGCATTGTGTATGCTTGTTCATTGAGTTCAATTTATATTGTCACATGAGGTTATATTCAAATGTAATGAAGTTTGCAATCAATTGAGATCTCCGTGAACATGTTTTAAGTCATTGGGTCTAAATTTAATCGTTACTAATTCACACCCCAACACTTTCGTTTCCATATGACACATTTTTTCCATACGAGTGTGAAAGACTCCTATTATATTTTGTGTGTGTCATTTGTGTGTTTATATCTATATATGTGTACTTGAGTCTCTTTGATATATATTATGTATACATATATTTGATATTTTTGTTTAGTCTTTGCTTTGATTTCTAATCCATATATGCTTTAATTCGTACTTGGTATCCATCTTATTGCATTATTTGTTGATATCACATGCTTAATAATTTATATATCATATTGGTATCATTTTATTGCATCCTAGTTGGTATCCGATGTTATTGTTTGGATTAGTTGAATTTTTTTTTGCCCATATGCTTTAACGTTCTCATCACTATATGAACAATTACATGTTTTAGCTTGTTATCCCATTCTTTTATCCATTGCTTAGTTTAGAGGGTGTATATGCTTTATTTGGGGGAGATAAGTTGCTTTTTTTTATTCTTTAGCCTTTGTCTATTCCTGAACAAAAATGGGGAGAATGATAGGGGGAGAAATGGTGTCTAATCCTATTATTATCGTATCTTAGTTTGGGGGAGATTTATCTTAGGGGGAGACGTCTTTCTAAGTAGGTCATTTGTTTGATAAAGGGGAGAATTAATTTAGGGGGAGTAATTATTTAATTGCATTTAATATTTTGATATTCCCTATGCGTTTGATAGTTTGCTTAAGTGTGCAGGAATACTTCAAAATGGCAACATTCAACATCAGCAAAGATATTGATCATTGGGTTGTTTGAGTCGAGCATTGTATTGTTATTTTGGGTGGGAAAGTGTTTTTGAGTCTAGTGAGCTTGACGTCCCTTTAGGATTTTTGTTTAGTTTTTGTCCCGGAATAGCCAAAGGGGGAGATTTGTAAGGACACAAATTTCCAATTGAGTCCTTTGTAGTTTTGGCTCAATTTCGGGAAAAATATTTGAGTCATAGGATAGAGTTCAAGTTTATCCATTCAAGCCTATGACGTGTTTGTTGAAGACGTAGCGTCCAAGATATTAAAGCTTCATCAAATGTCGTGTGTGTTGTGCTTCGTTTCTACGTCATCAACATGGTTCCATTGCTTTTAAGGTATGAATGCATTTTAATATATATATAGGAGCTTGGAACATTATTTATTGGGTGTATGTTAGAAATTTACTTTGGGTGTTAGAAGTTTTTGTTAAACTTCGTTTGAATTCATAGTTCTAAATATTTTTTTCTCGGACACCTTTCAGTAGAAAAATCATATCAAGTCCAAAAAAAATTAGAAAAATACGAAACTGGCGGCCACGCGTTTGTATCGAAATTATCTAGAACCATGGCCTGATATCTCGTTAGATAGGTCGTACGAACGACTTCTTGTTCGAACGAGTTTTCAAACCAGAATGTTTTTTCTTTCTGTCTCTTCGTTAGAAGTCTCGTTCGAATGAGATTTCTAACGAAAAAATAGCGGGAACAGTTTTGAGCCAGTTTTTTCCACCTTTCCGCTACTTTGCCCCACTTCTTTTTTGACATACTTCTTAAGTGCGGGAACTAACTTTTTGAAGACAACTTTTTCACATTTTCAAGAGTCATTAGAGCAAAATACTTTGAAGAAAAAGTTCTTTTTATGCGTTAAGATTTATGGAGTAAATTCCTTTCAAAACACATATACACCCATATGTTTGTCTATATCCAAGTTTCAACATATATATAATGCTTGGAGTGTTTGGCACCGGTTTTCTCTACACCATTGAAGAAGAGAGTTTTAGTTTTCTTTTCAACTCATAAAGGAGAAGAGCTTTGTTTGATATGACTTTCCCACTTGGGGAAAGGCTTCATTGAGGGTTGGCAATTGTCCAAAAGTCTCATTGGTGGATTCTAAGATTCCGGTGGAGTTCCGGGGTTGTCGACTAGGCGGAGGTGTTTACAAGAAGACGCGTCAAGGCTTGAAGGGAGTCGAGTCGAGGAAGTAAGTCATCTGTATTGTAATTGTAAAATCGTACTTAGTGGACTTAAGGCTAGGGCCGCCCGAGGTTTTTCCCGTTTGGGTTTTCCTCGTACATCCGGCGTAGTGCGATTGAGATTTATTTTATCTTTCTATATCACCTAGATGCATGCTTAGGACTAAAAGATAAAATTAGTTCAAAATCACAATCTTTTTAATTTGGTGCAAATTTAATGTTTGGGTATGTTCAATTTAATTCAAGTGCAAAATTACTTTATCTTGATAACATGAAAGTTTAACTTGAATTGGATTAATGTCTGTTTAAGTCGAAATGAAAATTGTGTGTGTAGTTTTAATTTCACTTTTAGTTTAGTTTTATTTTTTTCATAAGTTGGTTTGTTCTCTTTAAGAAAAGAAAATTTTAAATAACTTTTGGAAAATTAAAATTTGAACCATTTCATTATATTTGAATTTAATAATTGGGGTTTCCGCCCTCTCAAATACACTTGCTAAAAATGTTTTCACGCCTCGGGCTCTGACCCGTTTATAATTCTCTCTCGCTATACATATATTGTAATAAATAATAGGTGTCCCACCGTAGGGAAGCCAGTGACGCTTTTCTATCCAGTGTGCTCGAAGCCATAGCAGATGCGAACTGTTGCAGGATTTTTGTTATAGCCATTTCTTATCTGTTGTAAATCTTGTTTAGGATTCAGTTTGTATACTGGGTTTACACCCAAGGGTTGTGTATGTAGCACTTTCATATTTCTTTCCTCAAGTTGTTGTATTATCTATGACCCGACAACATATTAGGGTATTTCCTTTTGTGTATTTACGACGTACTATAGGATTATTTCCTTTTATCTTAGTATGTGTGTGTACATTATCATGTTCAGTAGTTATCATGTTGTTGGTTTGTTAATGTTCTTTGTATGTAAAATTTTTTTTGGCATCCGCTTATTATAGTATTGGGTAGTTATCTATGTTTATTTAGTATCGTCGGTAGATGCTGAGAATGATCCACTTGAGATTCCTGATTAACTATAGTATAAGGATGGCCACCCGTTATTATTTTAAGCGGGGTGTCACAATAAAGAGACATTAACAAATTAATATATGCAAACTGTATGTATATACGAAATCAATGAAACCTCTCACACAACAAATCCCAAAAGACTATAAAACATTCACTCAAACTAGGAATAAGAATAGTTTTAAATGAGTCCAAACATAAGGAAAACAAACCAAATCCTTACAACCCAATCACTCCCTAAAACATACAGTAGGAAAAAATATAGAACATGAAACAATAAAATCCTAGCAATGAAAATCACCAAGAAACTCGAGTGGGAAGAGGATCCTATCCGGTCCCAATGCTAAGTGTATGAACAGTTGTGGAAAACTCACCCTTAGAGGTGGAAATACACATTTAAATAAGCAAATTACTTTTATTCTTCCAAATATCCATTTAAATGAGATTCGCGGGTTTAGTGATAACCTTTGAAATAACTTGAGTCTTACAAATCACACTAAATCGTTTTTGAAAACTTTCCTTTTTTACAAAATCCACAGCGCTCACAAAAATTTCCATTACCACTCTTGTGAGGAGGAGCATATGGCGAGCTTTTTTTTTTAAAAACGAAATCCATGTTGTCTAAAATAAATGTTTCTCCTTTAAATGTTTTTCCTAGAAAAATCCCTATCACACTCTATAGTCAACTCTTTGACTTTGGTCACAAGAATAAATATATCATGCTCTAAGACATCAATTGAACTATTGTCACGAGAAACAGAACCAATATGAGAATTCCTAAGCATAAAATAATAATATCTAAGGTGTTCGATTTTTTGACAATGAGTGCACACATTATATTCATAGTGAACCACCTTAGGATGAGATTTAGGAACAATTATTGACTTTTATTGATTTTTTAAAACTTATAGATTTTTTTTCTCAAATGACCATTTTGTTACAAAATGTGCAAGTGTAGGGTTGGTAGGGGTGTTCACGGGTCGGTCGGTTCGATTTTGATCGGGTTTTTTGGGCCGAACCGACCATGTCTGTTTTTGGAGGAGGAGAACCGAACCGAAAATGCTGAAAAACAGAACCGAACAGAACCGAATCGGGTCGGTTTTTGACAGGGCCGGTTCGGTTTGCCCGTCGGTTTTTGACAGGGCCGGTTCGGTTTTTTCCTTTATTTTAATAAAAAATATATTTTTTTAATACCTAATATAAATATAAAATTAAAAAATATAATATACTATGCCAACACTAATATAAATATAATATAAAATATAAAATTAAAAAGTATAAAAATTAATTCGGTTCGGTTCGGTTCAAAATTGGTTTTTTTATGCTAAAACCGAAAACCGAACCGACCCTGTTGGTTTTATACCTGATTAAATCGAACCGAACCGACCCTCAAAAAAACCCAGCCCGAAAATTTTCGGTTCGGCTCGGTTTTGTCGGTTTGTCGGTCTTTTTAAAATTTCTTGTCCCTTTTCAAAATAATGACCCTTGAAATATTTTGGTCATCTCCTTTTTTATTCAAATCACTTGGGAAAACAAACACATTTTTCTTAAAATTTCCATTTTTCTTATACACTTTCAAAGAGTCTTAAACCACATTTGTTATTTTTAACTTTATTTGTTTCCAACAGAAATTTGTTGAGTTTCTTTGAACGATCTTTAAGATCAAATTTAACTTTCTTTGACAAAATTAATTCATTTTCAAATGAAACAATTTTCTTCACAAATATAAAATTTAGACACTTCACATTTAAATTTCCATCTTCACCTTTGCCAGTGTAAAAAATAATTCATTATTTTCTTTTTAATCAACTCAAACTTTTCAAAAACACTTTTACATTTAATTTTCAAAACTTTCAGAAAATCGTTTTCCTCTTTTTTGTTCAACTATTTCCTCAGAATACAAGAAAATTCCAATAGGTCAAGTTTTTCTTTTTTAATATAATTCACATTTTCTCTTAAGACATCTCTTTGAGTGAAATTTTTTCTAGATCATCAAATTTCTCAACCAAGGATGCTTTTTCATTTTTAGATAACTTGAGTTTGTAGCTAGTTTATCATTTTTCTTTTGAACTTAAGACACTTTTTCATGAGATTGTGATGTTTCGCACTTAACTCTCATCATTATCATTATCATTGCAATCTTCTTTCACATGAAAAATTAGACTATTAACATTAGAGATACCATGACAACAAGAACCAATTTTTGAAGTCAAACATGTAGATCGATCTATTCTCACACAAGGCATATCATCACATGGACTAATATAGTTAGGATAAACAAAGTATAGTATCATAGCACCCATAGTCACTACAAAAATAATGTTCAACTTGTCACACAAGTAAAATTCAAGTAAGGCACAAAATCACAAACTAGTACGAAATAGCACACACAAATCTAACTCGAGATGTTAAGCCAAAAAAGAGACACCGTTCTCTGTTTCTAATAAAAAATGAAAAAATATGGTGTGATAATGTCCTAGAGGAGGGTGAATAGGATAAACTCAAAATTCATGGCCAATTTAAAATTTGCTTGTTCGAAAATTCAATAAAAATTGATTTACACAGTAAAATTCAGACTCACACTCACTTATGAAATTTATTAAACAACTAACCTTAAAGTGATTAGGTCGAATTTTAGCTCAAGGAAAGTTCCATGAAATTATTCAAATCCAATTAAAAAAACCTTTGAACTTAATTGCAACTAAACAAGATGATAAATCTACACCTAAATCTAATTAGATCCAAATTCTAGTTAATTTGTGATTTGATGAGATCTAGCCAAATTAGTTCAATTCAATTGCAATTATGTGAGATATAAAGAGATAAAAATTTAAATCTATTATAGATCTGAGATTATATGAGGTTGTATGTTATAAATAGAATTAAATACGAGAATAAGCAACGACAAAATATAAGAGAAAACCCCAATCTATGGAAAAATATCTGGGAACTCTACAAATGATCCACTGGAAACATGAAGACTTTTATAGGAGATAAGGGAGTTACTTAGGTTAAGTTTCCATTTATAAGCTCTTTTAATCCACCAATCCTCTAAACTCCACCCAATCTAGCGGCTCTCAATCAAGCTCCTCCAAAGCTCCTATAGAGAGAAAAATCCCCTTCCATAAGCTTCCACACATACACTATGGAGAAGTCCTATATAATTCTTCATATCTTCCTAGAGTGCATAGTTCAAATAAATATATTCAATGGCAAAGGATGAAAGATTGGGTTACTAAGGTTGTTTTGATAAATCACTCAATATGTCTCACAAAATGTTTCAATAAAAGTGAGGTAAAACCCAATCTCATTTAGAGTTTATAGATGGAATGAGAATATATTAGATCTAAAAATTTCTCAAAATTAAGTTAGAGTTCTAATTCAAAAATGAAGCCAAAATGCCTTTTATAGTGTGAAAAATCAAGATTTCAACTACAGGGAAGTTCGATCGCACAGAGGCTCTTTTATTCGTGTGAACGACCATAAAAAAATGACCAAGAATGAAAATATTAATCATATCCATGTTCACAGTGTCAATTCTGCCACGTGCTCACGGTTTTGAGCATAATACAAAACCGTGTAAAAATCATCCAACCGAAAGGCACCGTTTGCTCCAGTTCTCATAATATGACTTTTTAAGGAAAAGAACAAGTGAAAGAATTGTGGTAAAAAATATATAGGCATAGAGAGGGCATCCTAAATTATGTCAAAGGTCATATATCATATCTAAAAAGGTCCAAAAATGAACTGAAGTCTCTTAGTCAATGAAGTGATATAATGCAAGTTATCTTGGATGCGAATATAGGCATGTATAGAACTCAAGTATGTAGTCACATAACAAATATCAAGGACATATTCCCGGACTAAAATAAAAACTCGTATAAGTTTGAGAATTAAATTATTTAAACACAGAATAAGGCAAGAAACACTTTTATACATTTTCATATGATGAAATTATTTTATTTCATATGTAATCGAACTTTTATAAATATGGAATAAAAGAATATGACGTTGGCCTAGAGAATGTAATTTTTTGATTGAATTGTCATACATTAAAATAATGACATTGTTGGGATTATCGAGTTACGTTCCTTATTTTTCTCTTGGATTTTAATTAATTATAGTTGATGTTCTCTTGGTATGGTACTAGAGAACGGTAAGTTTTATGGTTGGTTGTTTCCTAGATATGGGATTAGAGAAATTTTAGGGCTTTGGGTATTTCCTAAGTTTGGGACTAAGAGATACGAATTATTTTGATTATTTCCTAGGTGAGGAACTATATAATGGTTAATGGTTGGGTATTTCCTTGGTATGGGACTAGGAAATATGTGTGGTTTTTGATGATCTTTAGGTATGAAACTAGTGGTGGCTTGGTTTCTGATTCCCGGGTGTTTTGGGGGATAGTAATAAATAATAAGAACATAATATAAATAAATGAGATATAATGTGTGTCTTTGATGATAATGGGTATTATAGATAAATGGATTTGTGGTGTCATTGAGTGTGTGGGTGTGCCTTGGTTGGATGCACTACATGTATGGTACCTACATTGGCTTGGCTACTTTGATAGAATTTATGTTTGCATTACGGTATGTGTAGTGTCTACTATTGACTGGCTATGATAATATGTGTGGGGACTATAAAAACTGGCGATAGTAATGGTTTTATGTCTTTGTCATGGTATATGCAGTGACTAGGTTGTATCTCTATCATAGTATGTGCAGGACCTGGGAAATCGGGATATAATGATGGGTATTTTATGGAGATACATCACGGCATGTGCAAGGGATGTTATAGGCCATCAGGCTATAGTTATATATGGGTTATTGATGAGTTGATTTAAAGGATAATAAATGTATAAAGAAACATAATTGTAAATATGGATAGTTAGTTAAACTTACTTTACTTGGATCGCTATTTAAATACACTATCCTTAATTAAAATATTGTATTGTTGTATTTTTCTCATCTAATGCTTATAATTGGGTTCATGTAATCTTAATTGGGAAATGTAGTTGGTATTCTTGTAGTGGGCCCTGACCCATTGTCGTTGACTAATATTTCGGGTTAGATGGTTATTAGTTGCATAGTTTGGAGATTTACAAGAGTGCAGTTGGAGTTTACTTTTATGAATAGTTTAGTTTTCCATTCCATTCGTTTATTTTTTTATATAGACGCATTTGGATTTAGTGGGTCCTTAGATTCCTCAGTGGTTTATGGCTTTTATTTGGGACATATTATGTTGATGAAAATTTATCATTTGAGATTTATATTATTGGAGTTTTAGCATGGTAATGGATCTTATTGTGGTGGATTATTTATTTAAATGTCTCATATTTCTAGCATATGCTAAGAATGGTATTTAAATTATAATGACCAATACATCCTAGTATAGGGTTATGGTCACCCTCAACAGAAAAATATACGAGTTGTTATAGTTGGTATCAAATCTTGGTCTTAGGTCTGACCCAACCAAGATCGAAGGCCTCTACTTAGGTATTCTTATGCCCTTGAGTAAATTCTAATCCTCACGGTCTTCCACTTTCTTGCGGGGACTTACTAATCAATCCTTCTGAGGGAATGCTTTTCATTTAAGTTTCCATGATGAGTTTTATTCTTTGGCCCACCCCTATAGATGATTTTAGATCATGCCTCTTGCCCATCTCATGGGTCCTATCTTCTAAGAATTTAAGTGATACAAATAAAACAGTTTAATATCTTTTAATAAAAATGGTATTTTTCATTAATAATTAATATATTCTTATTACACATTTTGATGAAGACAGATCACAACGTCTAGAAATAGTAGTGTTTCTATAGATTTTCAGTATTATAGGTGTTGCTGAAAGGTTCCCATTTTAGTGTCTCAATTCTATAAGTTCCTGGTAGGACTACCGTTCTGATTTGGTACGGGCTTTGCTAATTAGCTTCTAATTTATTCCCTTTTTGCACAACTTATTTCAAGACTAGATCTCCTTCCTTTAGCATCATGGCTTTTAACCTTTCCTTATAGTATCTTATAGTTCTTTGTTGATAGGTATCCACTCTAAATTCTTCCTGTTCTCTCATGCATTTTGCCTACTTTAAATCCATCCGTCTCATGAAGTCGCTAACTATTGAATTGATGTTTGGTGTGTGGTGGCTATGGAGGACAACCTAAGTGGGTACCATTTCTTCTTATCCAAAGGCCAATATGAAAGAGGTTTCCCTATTTGGAGTCCTAGGGTAGTGCTATTAGGGATCGATATAAATGGAATAAGAAAATATCATCCATGGATCTTCGATTAATCAAACTCGAGAGAGAGAGGTAAAACCAAAATCCTTGAAGAACAAACCTTGGGTTTTAGAACACAATACCTTTGCGAAATTGGTTGCAATAAGATGGTGAGAAAAATATGTTTTGATGATGGGGCCACCTTGTTTGAAAAAAACATTTATGCAAAAATACTATTAACTAGGTTTACCAAACCTATTTGTATAAACTGCAAGTTTGTTAAAGAAACCTTATTCACAAAAAATAGAATATCAAGGATAACACAAGATATGTTTATCCTAAAGTCTAGAAGATTTTATTTGTAAAACATTTAGTCAAGGTTTAAGGAGAACTTTTGAATTGAAAAAGCAAATGTAAGAACTAAGGCAGGTAAGTAAAGTAATAAGCATCCATACCACCAGAAATAACTTGGTAAAACCTCCCCAAAGGAAACATCGACGAGGTCTTCTATGCCCTAAAAGAAAAATAATTTCGCTATAATCAGAGAATATGTTTAGAAATACAAAAACATCAACATTGGCCAAAAAGGTTACCTAACTTAGAATCCCCTCTCAAATGTAGGTGCAAAACCTTTGAACGCTGATGCAAATAGGTGTAGTTGAATGGAAACACCCAAGCCTCCATTTATAAATAGAAATTTGATGGAATTTATACAGTGTAGTGTTTTTTCCTATATATAAGGACAAAATTCACACACTTGTAAGGAGAAATTCTTGAATTAGTCTATTTGTATGTATTTTCGCTTGTTTCGTGTTTGGAAATACCTTTGCGTCATAGGTTAGGACTTGAGTGTGTTGACCTTTCAAACCTATGACATGTTTGTTTGAAGACGTAGCCGTAACGTTTCAAACATTACGTTCATCATGCCATGTTTTTGGCCGTGTTTCGTGTTCATGTTAAGATGATCTTTGAAGTATGAATGTGTATATATTTTTATCCTTGGAAGTTAATAATGGGTATTAGTTTTTGTTTATAAAATTTTGAGGGCTGCCCTTAAAAGATTTTCAAAGAAATGTATTTTTATTTTTATGTCGTTCAAACAATTTTATAGTATTCGTTCGAACGAGAACATGTTCTTCATTCAATTAACTTCAAATGAACATCTAACGAGATTTCTCTATTAGGAGAAAAAAATTGGTTTGAAGCTCGTTAGATGTTCATTCAAATGATATGAATGGTTCATTTAAACGTGTTTGGTTTTGGTTCGAACGAGATATATAGTTGTGTTCGAAGAAAGAGTCTTTGAAAAATGTGCTGCCTCAAAAGAAGTGTTTTTAATATAAATGAGTCTTTCCATCTATTTTCAAAGTGACTTTTGGAGAAAATAATTTTCATATACATATCCAAAATCTCCCAAACTCTAGTTTCACCAAAAGTCTTTGAGATCCTAGTTTTAGTGATTATATGCTTTGAGATTTCATTTGGCATCAAAGTTTTACTCATCATCATTGTTGTTGAGTAACTGTGGATTCCATGTTTGATTTTTAAACAAAGTGGACTTCGTGGTGTGGTATTATGGGGAAGAAGTGGTGTATCCGTGTTCTAGATTCGTAAACGGTTCCTGAGCCATATCGCTAGATATTGAGGCATGTGTGCACTCACAATTTATGCCAGTTACATGTGGGGACTCCTGCTAGTCACTGTGCGTAGGTTGAGGAACTAAGAGCATCAAAGTTTGCTATGGTGTCAAGTCTGTATTGTAAGTCTACTGTCGTATCCTTGTGATTCCATAGATAGTGAATTTGCGTGGCTGGGCCATTCGAGATTTTTTTTTTATTTTGGGTTTTCCTCATACATCGACATGTTGTGTTGATTGATCGATTTTATCATCTTATAACCTAGAAGCATGCTTTAGGATAGAGATAAAATTGGTTAGTCTGTTTTAACATAATATTCTTTTAAAATTGGTGCAAAGTGTTATTTGGGGTAATTCTATTTAAGTTTTATATTCAATTTAAAAAAAATAAAAATTGGCTTTTGTTTTGACCACTCCGTACACCCCCAACATTCTCAAATTGGTATCAAAGCACGAACACTAATTTTTTATATTAGATCCATTTTTCTGCGTGAATTATAGCCATTTTTTTATTCGGAGGGCCAATTATTTTCTTGACCATCATTTTTTATATGTCTAATTTTGCGTACTACAAAACACGTACGAAATCATCACTTAAGTCGATAAATGAGAGGGCATGGCTAGGAATAATTAAGTGTTGGTCTAAACCTACAACTTTAGATGGTGATTATAGGATTCCCAAACCCGAGGAATCTTGGAGTGAGGAAGAGCATATGTTAGCAAATTACAATTCTTGAGGTTTAAATGCTTTGTTTTGTGTGGTCGGATCGAAGGACACGTATTATTGTATGTGAAACATGTAAAGACACTTAGGACATACTCCAAGTCATATATGAAGGTACTAATGTTGTTAAAGCTTACAAATTCCAAAATCTCACCACTTAGTCTGAAACCATTTGGATGGAGGAGAGTTAATACTTTGATTAGTTTTATGCTAGATTGTCTGATATTGTAAACTGATCATTTAACTTGGGATAGAGCATACCCGGTGTGACACCCCGCCTAATTAAATACCGGGCGATCACTCCTTTATTAAATTAAATCAAGGTGAACAGTTTGGTTCATTCTTAGCATCACTGTCGTAAAAAGAAACTTTCCAATTAAACACCCTAAATAATTAAGCTAAGTGTCAAAAACCAATTTTTAACATTAACTTCCAAATTTTATTTAAAGAAAAGATTTATTTAAATTATTAACAAAGCTCAATGAATAAGATTCACACCACAATAAACTGGAACGAAAGAATCCAATATATGAAACATTCATCAACGAATCTCAACATGCGAGAAAATAAAGTAATACATCCGTCCTGAACAAAATCCCAAAATAACGAACTAGGAAATAACTGAAATAACAAGGTCCCAACATAAAGAAATAATGGAAAGGGCTACACATGCCCATCTGAATGAAAATGCTAGGAGTGGATCTGAATGAACGAAGTCGTCTAATCAAAAGACCTGCAACTCCCACCTAAGCTGCAGCGCGTTCCTTCCAAAAGATCCTAAGCAAGACGCCCCTGTGGCTGGGCACCTGAAATACATACATATATATATACAAGGGGGAGAGGGAGAGATAAAACGGGTCAGAGCCCGAAAGTGTGTATGATTTAAAATTAGTTTAGCAAGCATTTAAATTGATACAGGCCAATGCAATAACATATTAGTTCGACACTCTCTTGAGAAATTCTCACCTCTCTTCTAGTGTGCACGCCTATCGTACTAACCTTCCCCAAATGGTTTAACTTAACATATTATCATACTAACCTTCCCAATAATTTAGTTTATCTTAACTTACTCATAAGTTTTAAAAACCGAGCAATGTCAACGTGTGAAAAGGTTACTTTCAAAGTGTAGCACAACTCTCGTTTTAGCTTCATTAATTTATAAAGTTTCCCAGTGTCATATTATACTCTCATAAAACAAGTATTTCCAATCTGATTCATCAAACATGACTTACTTACCAAATCACAGTAGGTAGTTCCAAGTTTCAGAACTTCATATATATTAAATACTCGTGTAATATATTTATTCTAATGGCACCCCACATAAAAATTATGGTGCGGGCATACTCTGCTATCCAATCCCCGTATAAATCGTACTAAGGGAAATACAAGTTCGGAATCACTCTCGAACTGTATCAATACAAACACAAACAATATTGAGGCGAAGTATAGTTTCCAAGTCCAAGAGGTCAGCACATACCCTCGCGTCTCTTAGGACCGTGACTACCGATTCGATAGCCTGTACCTAGGATTCCTATCTTCTAGGGTGCGGATCAATATCCCCCGTAAGGCAACACAGGATAAGACCGTCCCAGCGCGGTAACCTCAGGGATAGCAAGTAGCGGGGGTACGTTTTTCACATGTATATAATATACGCACACACAATCATATAAATATACTACTTTCATCATATTAATATAGGTCACTCTCGTTACCCATAATTACAACATTTATCCTTAATTTCACATTATTAGTATTACGCATAAGGTTTCGTCTCTAACCTTAACTCGAAGGGTTTTCTCACTAGTTATGGAACACTCATGGGTTCTATCCATCCAAGTAACAAATTCAGTAGGTAGACATCTATTCACTATCGTAGGTATTCGTCATAATCCCTCACTTGAAATACGTAGTTCGTCATTCCTTAATTAATTATCCCTAAAACACAATAATCATTTCATAATAAAGTTCTCAACACTTAATCATATGTCCTACTGGTCTCTCCTATATCCCAAAACATTTTATTTAATATGCCCAAGGATTATTCCATGATAAATTAATTCAAATAATTAAACATGGGGAAATAAGAGGCTGCCAGGAAGGGTCGATCGATCGACGGCTGGGGCTCGATCGATCGAACCTTCGATCGATCGACGCTCTAGGGTCGATCGATCGATCAAGCAGGTCTGCGGAAATTCTGCAGAATTGCAGTTGCGGGTTTCACCAAAATTCTTCATTCAAATTCATATTTTCCAACCCTAATCGTCCCAAAACTTATACCACAAACATAATAACATATTACCAGATGTTTCTAACATTAAGCATGCGTATAACCATCATTAAACATGATTAAACAACCTAAAATCTCATCTAATCATCAAGAACCCTAAGTTTTCTTAACTTCTCTTCTAATCAGTTTTTCTCCAGAATTTCCTTCTACATAATCATCAAAATTCGTGGGTTAATCATCTACATCATACAAGACTTCCAGAATATGGTTTTAATCTTTTCTACATGCAAATTCCTATCAAAAAGTGGGGTTTTCTTCCATAGATTATACTCCTAATCATTCCTAACTAATATGAATATTGCACCAACGAAAATACGCAAGTTAAACACTTGTCTGGGATTTCAGAGGTCTGGTTTCCTGCTGGTATTGGTGTGGTTGCGTTCTCCTCCTCGCGATCTACGCGTTGGTGGTGACGGCGGTGCAAACGGTGGTGTTTTGGCCTTGAATCTCCTTGAAAGATCTCTCCTCTCTTCTCTAATGGCCGTTCTAGGATTTTGTAGGTTCTAACCCTAAAAGGCTAACTTAACCAGCTGATAAAGGCTGCTAAAATTCGTGGGTTTACTTACCCTATTTTGTAAAATGACCAAAATGCCCTCCCGGGTCACTAATTAGGCCTAAAAACACCCCGAGACTCAAACTAAACCCCCGGGTACACTTTTCTGACTATCTCGACCCTTCCGAACGCGTTGGCACACTCAAAACGACCATACGAACAACTTATAAAATATTCACTTTTATATATTAATAATTAATCCCGACGCGACACGGGCGCGTCCCGACTAAAATTCCCAAAACTGCCATTTCATTCACTCGTGACATTTACTATAATCAATATCATATATTACTATGCTCATAACTAATATTCAAAAATTTCATATAATTACTAACTCACGTCACGTCAATAATTATAACATAATTAATTTCTGGATTTTTATTAAATAATACACTCTCATTAAATTTAATAAATCCCCCAAATTAATATAGCATAAAAATACGGGGTATTACATACTTCCCCCCTAATAATTGAATTTCGTCCCGAAATTTGGAAAATAAGGCATACCTGGTAAAAACAACTCTGGATATCTCTCGCGCATATCTGCCTCACGCTCCCAAGTGGATTCCTCCACATTATGATGCTCCCACTGGACTCGCACAAGTGGAACTACCTTCGACCTCAATCTCCTCTCACTATAGTCTCGGATAGCCACCGGTCTCTCCTCGTAAGAGCTATCAGGCTGTAAATCGATCTCGTCTATCGCGATGTGAGTATGGGCCATATCATCTCGAAGGTATCGTCTCAGCGACGAGATGTGGAATACATCGTGGATGCGATGTAAATGTTCTGGCAATCCCAACCTGTATGCTACTGGCCCAATTCTCTCGATGATGGGAAATGGTCCTACGTACCTCGGAGCCAACTTCCCCTTCTTCCCGAACCTCATCACTCCTTTCATAGGAGATACACGTAACAACACTTGATCTCCCACATAAAACTCCCAAAAGAACCGTTTCGCATCGACGTAGCTCTTCTGCCTGTCTTGGGCTACCCGAATACGACTCCTGATTATCTCAATCCTCGCGGAGGTCTCCTGAATCACTTCTGGCCCTAATAACTTGTTGTCCCCCACCTCGAGCCAACAAGTTGGAGAACGACAAGGCCTGCCGTACAAAGCCTCAAATGAAGCCATGCCAATCGTAAACTGATAGGAGTTATTATAAGCAAACTCTACCAGTGGAAGGTGTGGCTCCCAACCTCCTCCGAAATCGAGAACACACATTCGTAGCATATCTTCCAACATCTGATTAGTACGCTTTGTCTGTCCATCTGTCTGTGGGTGGTAGGCTGAACTCAGTCTCAACTCGGTGCCCATAGCCTCCAGAAAGCTTTCCCAGAAATGTGACACAAAAATCTTGTCTCTATCTGACACAATATTCAGGGGCACCCCATGTAATCTGACAACCTCAGCGATGAACAACTGGGCATACTGACCCGTGGTATAATCTGTCCTCACTGGCAGAAAATGAGCCACCTTGGTCAAACGGTCTACAATCACCCAGATAGAATCGTGGCCCCGCTGTGATGTAGGCAACCCGGTAATGAAATCCATGGAAATACTTTCCCACTTCCACGCGGGTACTTCCAACGGCTGAAGTAATCCTGACGATTTCTGGTGGTCCACCTTCACTAGCTAGCAAGTAGAACACTTGGACACAAATTTAGCGATGTCCTTCTTCATCCCACTCCACCAGTACTGTCGTCTCATGTCCTGGTACATCTTATCGCCTCCCGGATGTACTGCAAATCGGGACCCATGAGAATGAGTCATCACTTCATGACGTAGCTCCGCTCCTTATGGAACCACTAATCTCCCATTAAACCGTAACCCTCCATCCGAACTAACAGAATAGGACTCAGCACCCTCGGCTAGAAGTCGTACAATCTGCTCCTGACAAAACGGGTCTGTGGTCTGCGCCTGTATCACCCTCGTAACAATCTCGGGTGTGACTGACATCACGGATATGAAAGAACGTGCTACTGCGTCCTGGTGACCCAACTCCTTCCACTTTGCTTTTCAGATGTCCGATACATCGTCAACCGGTCTACGGCTCAACGCATCAGCAACTACGTTGGCTTTCCCCGGATGATACTGTATATCAAACTGGTAATCTTTCACAAACTCTAACCATCTGCGCTGACGCATATTCAGCTCTCGCTGAGTGAACAGGTACTGCAGTGACTTATGGTCTGTGAACAAATAGAATTTCTCGCCCAATAAATAGTGCCTCCAAATTCTCAATGCAAAGACGACCGCAGCTAACTCCAGGTCGTGGGTGGGGTAATTCTTCTCATGCGGCTTAAGCTTGCGGGAAGAAAAAGCTATAGCCTTCTCCTCCTGCTGAAGTACTCCCCCAAGTCCTCGTAAGGACGCATCTGTGTAAACCAGGTACTCTACACCCGGCTTCGGTAAAGCAAGGACTGGTGCCGAAGTAAGCTTGTCCTTCAGCTCGTCGAAAGCCAACTGACAAGCGTCATCCCAGACATATGGTACCCCCTTGCGAGTCAGATTCGTCAATGGACCCGCTATTTTGGAGAATCCCCGAATGAACCTCCTGTAGTAACCAGCTAACCCCAAGAAACTACGCACTTCCGTCGGTGTCGTGGGCTGTCCCCATTCCCTCACCGCCGACACTTTGCTCGGGTCAACTGCAATCCCCTGCTCAGAAACAACATGCCCCAAGAACTGTACCTCTCGTAACCAGAATCCGCACTTCTCGTACTTAGCATATAGCTGATGCTCTCGTAGAGTCTGAAGAACCTGCCTCAAGTGTTCGGCATGCTCCTCCTCGGAGTGTGAATATATCAAAATGTCATCTATGAAAACGATGACAAACTGATCCAAGAACTCTCTGAATACTCGGTTCATCAAGTCCATGAAAACGGCTGGAGCATTTGTGAGTCCGAACGGCATCACCCGGAACTCATAAGACCCATATCTCGTCAAGAAAGCAGTCTTCGAAACATCCTGCTCCCTAATACGTAGCTGATGGTACCCCGACCTCAGATCTATCTTCGAAAAGAAGGTTGCTCCTCTCAGCTGGTCGAACAGATCATCGATTCGAGGCAACGAATATTTATTCCGTATCGTGACCTTGTTCAACTCCCGGTAGTCCACGCACAATCTCAGTGAACCATCTCTCTTCTTTACAAATAAGACTGGAGCGCCCCAAGGTGAGGTACTCCTACGAATGAAGCCCTGACCTAATAGCTGCTCAATCTGATCTCGTAGCTCTCGCATCTCTGCCGGAGCCATACGGTACGGTGCACGTGCTATAGGTCTCGTATCCGGCAATAAATCTATAACGAAGTCTATCTCACGACTGGGCGGTAGGCCTGGTATATCCTGAAACACATCGGAATACTCCCTAACAACTGGGATCGAATCCAAAGGAATCACAACCTCCTTAGAGGTATCCTCCTCAATGTAATATAAATGAGCGGTCGAACCTCCCTCTGGGCGAGGCATCGATACTACAAACATCTCTTGCCCCGGAATGGAAAAAACAATGCTCCCACCGAAGCAATCAATCATGGCTCTATAAGATGCGAGCCAATCCATACCAATGATCACATCATGCTCGTGCATGTCTAAGACTAGCATGTCTGCAGGCAATACCAAGCTACCAATCTCTACCCCTACTCCCCGGCATATAAAGAATATAAGTGACCCACTCCCCAGTGGTGAGTCGACACACGTCACGGTGCTATCTGCTGTGGCTAATAATCCTAAGGACTTCGCAAAATGCGTAGCTATAAAACAATGCGTTGCCCCCGTATCAAACAAAACTTTACCCATAGTACCATGGATAGGAAACATACCCTCAATCGCGGGTGGTGCCTGTGGAGCTGCTGCCTGGTGGACGTTATAGACACGTCCATACTGCAATTGCCCCTGCTGCACTGGAGCTGCTGGAATGGCTGGTAGGGCTGGCACCTGGGCTGGAGCTGGAAGGGCAGGTGGAAAAAGTGGTCTCTGTGGCGCATTACGGGCTCCCTGCTGCTGTGGGGCCCTATCGCCCTCTGGGCAATCCTGACGCTTATGGCCGTGCTTGCCGCACACAAAACACCGGCCTCTGAAATTACCTCCACTCTGTCCCTGCTGACCACGGCCCTGCTGGCCGTTACCTCCACGCCATTGGCCTTGTTGGCCCTGATGTGCACGCTGTTGGCCTTGCTGGCCCTGCGGTCGGTGTTGACCCTGCTGGCCCTGCTGATTAGGCTGACCCTGATGGCCCCGCCTGAATCCTCCGAATCCCTGCCTAGAATCACCTGAACGGAATCGCTTAGCAGGGTCCCCCTGATGGGAACTCTGCTCGTGCTGACGAGTCTGTCCATGAGTTGGTGCCCCACCGGCACTATTACCCCCGGTCCTGCCCTGCTGGCTGGACTCTCCTGCTCTCTTGCTTCCCTGAAGGTGGAAGCGGTGATCCTGGCAATGTAGTAACGCTGCATTGAGTACATCAGTGAAAGTACTCAGGGATAGATTTCCAATAAGGTGCTGACGGATCCTCCAAGCTAACCCGTCGACGAACAGCAAAATCTTCTTGCCCTCAGTGGGTGCCTCATCCGGCACAATAGTGAGAAGTCTCGTGAACTCCTCCTCATACTCTGCTACAGTAAGATTATCTTGCTTCAGATTTAGTAGTTTCCGCCTCATCTCCGTCTGCACTGCAGGTGGAAAATACTTGCGGTCAAACCGCTCCCAGAACATCTGAATAGGGATCGTGTCCCTCTCTTCCAAAGTAGTAGTGGACTCCCACCACTGTAATGCGGCTCCCACCAGCTTGAAAAAAGCCAATAACTGCTTTTGTACTTCGGTGCACTCATACATGCGAAGATGCCGCTGGATGTCTTTCTTCCATTGGCTAACCGTGATAATGTCGGAGCTACCAGAGAACTCAGGGGGATGTGCTTTCTGAAAAGCATCCCGAACCCTCTCCCATGCAGATGGAAGCTGTGCTGGTAGTGGCGCCACTGCCTGGACCTGGGGTGGAGCCTGCTGAATTACCGCTATCGCGGCATTCACCGCCTGAGCAACTATGGCGGCCACTTCATTAGCATTCATTGTGCCTGGTGCCGGAGCTGCTGGTTGCTCAGCCTGGGCACGCCTATCTTTCGGAGCACGTCTCGGAGGCATCTGAAACGTGAACAAAATTGATTAGTCTACAGTTATCATCGAATCCCAATTAACTGAAGACTTAAACGTAAAAACAGGAATACAACAAATCCTAAAAATAGGGCTCTATAGCAAAAACGTTAAGCTGAAAGCGAAATAAGCCGTACAGATCCTATGGACACTAGAACCTGATGCTCTGATACCACCTGTGACACCCCGCCTAATTAAATACCGGGCGATCACTCCTTTATTAAATTACATCAAGGTGAATAGTTTGGTTCATTCTTAGCATCACTGTCGTAAAAAGAAACTTTCTAATTAAACACCCTAAATAATTAAGCTAAGTGTCAAAAACCAATTTTTAACATTAACTTCCAAATTTTATTTAAAGAAAAGATTTATTTAAATTATTAACAAAGCTCAATGAATAAGATTCACACCACAATAAACTGGAACGAAAGAATCCAATATATGAAACATTCATCAACGAATGTCAACATGCGAGAAAATAAAGTAATACATCCGTCCTGAACAAAATCCCAAAATAACGAACTAGGAAATAACTGAAATAACAAGGTCCCAACATAAAGAAATAATGGAAAGGGCTACACATGCCCATCTTAATGAAAATGCTAGGAGTGGATCTGAATGAACGAAGTCGTCTAATCAAAAGACCTGCAACTCCCACCTAAGCTGCAGCGCGTTCCTTCCAAAAGATCCTAAGCAAGACGCCCCTGTGGCTGGGCACCTGAAATACATACATATATATATACAAGGGGGAGAGGGAGAGATAAAACGGGTCAGAGCCCGAAAGTGTGTATGATTTAAAATTAGTTTAGCAAGCATTTAAATTGATACAGGCCAATGCAATAACATATTAGTTCGACACTCTCTTGAGAAATTCTCACCTCTCTTCTAGTGTGCACGCCTATCGTACTAACCTTCCCCAAATGGTTTAACTTAACATATTATCATACTAACCTTCCCAATAATTTAGTTTATCTTAACTTACTCATAAGTTTTAAAAACCGAGCAATGTCAACGTGTGAAAAGGTTACTTTCAAAGTGTAGCACAACTCTCGTTTTAGCTTCATTAATTTATAAAGTTTCCCAGTGTCATATTATACTCTCATAAAACAAGTATTTCCAATCTGATTCATCAAACATGACTTACTTACCAAATCACAGTAGGTAGTTCCAAGTTTCAGAACTTCATATATATTAAATACTCGTGTAATATATTTATTCTAATGGCACCCCACATAAAAATTATGGTGCGGGCATACTCTGCTATCCAATCCCCGTATAAATCGTACTAAGGGAAATACAAGTTCGGAATCACTCTCGAACTGTATCAATACAAACACAAACAATATTGAGGCGAAGTATAGTTTCCAAGTCCAAGAGGTCAGCACATACCCTCGCGTCTCTTAGGACCGTGACTACCGATTCGATAGCCTGTACCTAGGATTCCTATCTTCTAGGGTGCGGATCAATATCCCCCGTAAGGCAACACAGGATAAGACCGTCCCAGCGCGGTAACCTCAGGGATAGCAAGTAGCGGGGGTACGTTTTTCACATGTATATAATATACGCACACACAATCATATAAATATACTACTTTCATCATATTAATATAGGTCACTCTCGTTACCCATAATTACAACATTTATCCTTAATTTCACATTATTAGTATTACGCATAAGGTTTCGTCTCTAACCTTAACTCGAAGGGTTTTCTCACTAGTTATGGAACACTCATGGGTTCTATCCATCCAAGTAACAAATTCAGTAGGTAGACATCTATTCACTATCGTAGGTATTCGTCATAATCCCTCACTTGAAGTACGTAGTTCGTCATTCCTTAATTAATTATCCCTAAAACACAATAATCATTTCATAATAAAGTTCTCAACACTTAATCATATGTCCTGCTGGTCTCTCCTATATCCCAAAACATTTTATTTAATATGCCCAAGGATTATTCCATGATAAATTAATTCAACTAATTAAACATGGGGAAATAAGAGGCTGCCAGGAAGGGTCGATCGATCGACGGCTGGGGCTCGATCGATCGAACCTTCGATCGATCGACGCTCGAGGGTCGATCGATCGATCAAGCAGGTCTGCGGAAATTCTGTAGAATTGCAGTTGCGGGTTTCACCAAAATTCTTCATTCAAATTCATATTTTCCAACCCTAATCGTCCCAAAACTTATACCACAAACATAATAACATAGTACCAGATGTTTCTAACGTTAAGCATGCGTATAACCATCATTAAACATGATTAAACAACCTAAAATCTCATCTAATCATCAAGAACCCTAAGTTTTCTTAACTTCTATTCTAATCAGTTTTTCTCCAGAATTTCCTTCTACATAATCATCAAAATTCGTGGGTTAATCATCTACATCATACAAGACTTCCAGAATATGGTTTTAATCTTTTCTACATGCAAATTCCTATCAAAAAGTGGGGTTTTCTTCCATATATTATACTCCTAATCATTCCTAACTAATATGAATATTGCACCAACGAAAATACGCAAGTTAAACACTTGCCTGGGATTTCAGAGGTCTGGTTTCCGGCTGGTATTGGTGTGGTTGCGTTCTCCCCCTCGCGATCTACGCGTTGGTGGTGACGGCGGTGCAAACGGTGGTGTTTTGGCCTTGAATCTCCTTGAAAGGTCTCTCCTCTCTTCTCTAATGGCCGTTCTAGGATTTTGTAGGTTCTAACCCTAAAAGGCTAACTTAACCAGCTGATCAAGGCTGCTAAAATTCGTGGGTTTACTTACCCTATTTTGTAAAATGACCAAAATGCCCTCCCGGGTCACTAATTAGGCTTAAAACACCCCGAGACTCAAACTAAACCCCCGGGTACACTTTTCTGACTATCTCGACCCTTCCGGACGCGTTGGCGCACTCAAAACGACCATACGAACAACTTATAAAATATTCACTTTTATATATTAATAATTAATCCCGACGCGACACGGGCGCGTCCCGACTAAAATTCCCAAAACTGCCATTTCATTCACTTGTGACATTTACTATAATCAATATCATATATTACTATGCTCATAAGTAATATTCAAAAATTTCATATAATTACTAACTCACGTCACGTCAATAATTATAACATAATTAATTTCTGAATTTTTATTAAATAATACACTCTCATTAAATTTAATAAATCCCCCAAATTAATATAGCATAAAAATACGGGGTATTACACCCGGAACCCATGTAGTTAGGAACATATTGAGGTTCTTTCTTGAAAGATTTAATTCAAAAGTGAAACTTTTTAATTCCTTGGGTACATTGGACTCTTTGAAATTCGAAGACCTTGTAAGTGATCTTCAAACTTATGAGCTCGATGTGTTTTCCTCCAAAAATATGAAGAAAGATCAGATCATTCCTTTGAAAGGCTGAAAGGAGAAAACACGTATTTTGCATGATGATTCTGACACTGATTTCGATGATAGGTCCACATTTGTAAAGAACTTTAAAAATTTCTCAAGTTTGAAAAACAATCCAAAGATGTAAATAACTTTAAGAAAATTTAGTATAACAAGGTTGATTAATTCCCTAAAATCATTATGATAGTTTTAAGAGTGATGAGAAGAATAGATATTTTGGGTATACAAGTTATTTCCATAGGGAAGATAAGTGTCCCACCAAGATAAGGATGGAGGGAAAAAATTGATTTCGTAGAAGTTAACCCTTAGTGATAGTGATCTGGAAGAGGAACCTGATTCCCCCATTGAGTACAACTACACACGCGATCCTCGATGAAGAAGCTTCCTATGAAGATAATTCTGAGCGTAACACTTCTGAAACTGTTGTTAGTGATTCTCAAGTGAGTGATGGTGAAGGGAGTGTAGAAGAAGAAGCTCAAAAAGATAAGGAGGAAATTGAACTCCATGTTTGCTTTTGTGAGTTGTATGCGGAAATGATGAAATTAAAAAATGATAACTTGAAGTTGGAAGCAAGGTTGTAAGATGCCTTAAGTAATAATGGGAGTGTATTGATTTAGGATCTTGAATCACATGAGAAGAATCTTTTAGTAAAACTTACTTTGTTGAGGGGGAGCGAGATGGCCTTGAGGGATTAATAAAGATTTTGATGTAGGATTCCTCAATTTTTGAAGATTCTTGTCGTTGACTCGAGTCTAGATTATGGAGTTAGAAGAAAGATTTAAATACTTGAGTAATGTCTAATTTGATTTGGAATATAGATTGAAAAATTTGGATAAGATGTTAGGCACCATCTGAATCAAAGATGACACATATTGGATTGGCTTCGATATTCCAAATGCTTCCACTACTAAAGCCAAAATGATGATGTGGCCATTCATAATTTTTTGACATGGCTTCACCTTGAAAGAGAGATTCGACACATTTTGGGATTAAGGAGGGAATTAATCTTTCATCCACTCGCATAAAGTATGTGGGTTCCCATAAACGTAAATTGACCGTCGTTAAGGGGGTAAAAATAAAGAAAATGGAGTCTCCAACCTAATGTGCTCAAATAGGCAAAAGATGTAGTCATCCCTGAAGAAACGGCATCCAAAAGTTATTTCCCCATGTAAGACCAATTCTTTTAGGGATGAAATTCAGACATTGAGGAAAAATAAAAATAAGTCTTTCGATAGATGTTGGGATAGGTGTAACGATTTAATTAACACGTCCTCACACTGTGGTTATGAGTAGTGGAGACTCATCTCCTACTTCCATCACGGGATTAGCCTAGGTTCTAAATAACTCATTGAAACTAGGTGCTCGGGAGAGTTCTTTGGGATAAACGTGGATGATGCAGGGCCCATTTTAAGTATATCATCAAGAATACTAAAGCGTGTGACATATCGGATCCAAATACCCAACCCAAATCTAGACACATAGCCACGGCTCCTTTCCCATTCGGTCTTTATTAATTGGACGAGGAAGACGAATTAAGACTTCAAATTAATTAACTATCCAAGAGGTTAGAAGACATGGTGGAATCTAGGGGATAGACATATCCGTTTCCACGTGAGCAATGAGAGAGGAGGTGAACGCTATTTGTGAGGCGGGACAATTAACTAAGGAATATCCGACATTACCCTCCTAGAAAGTGATGCTTTAAGAGAAAGTTGAGGCGGTGGGTGCCTTTAAGGGTAATTTTAATTCCCTTCATTGGAATTCATACAATCCCTCATGGCGAAACCATCTTGATTTGAGTTACGGGAAACTAAACACAATGATGAAATCGAATCCACATGTTTCCCAACAACTGTGACCACTCACACCTTACCAACAAGATCCACCTATGCAAGCGCCCCCTCCTACACCATATATAATCCCACAACGAAAGAGTCTCGACGACACTTTGACCCTATTCATGCAAACTCAATCAGCGATACATGCTCAAAATACCCAAAATTTGTTGACTTAACGACGTCAATGCTTAAGCTGCAATCTTCCCTAAGTGTCTAAGAGAAGAGAAAGTTTCCCACCTAAGGCCAAAGACCTCCTCAAGGTCAAAATTGTGTTAGTGCTAATATTGATGAGAACAAAGAGCAATGTCAAGTTCTTACCACTCTATGTAGTGGGAGTGTTGTTGACTTGCCACCTTCCCCACATGACGAGCAAAATGACAAGGAGGTTTTGTACAACATGAAAGAGGCTGAAGATGCCCCCTTGGAGGAGAGCAATAAAGAGGACACAATTAGTCCTGAGGTGGTAGTGAAACCCACTAATGACACTCCTTACCCTCAACGATTGGTCCCTCCCCCTGAAGGGGCCACCCGTGATGATATCTTATGAGTGCTTAAGAAAGTAAAGCTTAATTTACCTTTTGTCAAGGCAATCAAGAAAATTTCCTCCTATGAAAAGTTACTTAAGGACTTGATAATGGTGAAACGTAGACTAAAGGTAAAGATGAGGGTGCTCCTAGCACAAAACATAAGTTCAGTACTTTTTAATGACCTCTTGCCAAAGTATAAAGATCCGACTGCGCCCACCATTTTGTGCACCATCAGAGAGAGAAAAATTGAGAGAGCATTATTAGATATAGGGGTGTGTAAGGACATTTTTGTCCATTATCAATTTGTATGTCGTACACCGTTACACTGTTGAAGAAATTCAAGATCGCATCTACATCAACGGATCCGAATATCAAAGCTTCTTCAACATCATAGCCTCTGCGAGAATGAACTTGGTAAAGTTTTGTTTTAATGTTCCTTAAAGTTCATACTTAGTATCGGGAAATTTTTATAAAATGATTTTTTATAAAAATAAGAAGTAAGTTTTTTCAAGCAAAATGAGGCTTTTAAAAAAGTTTTTTATTTTTCTGGGAAGCTGGACCGGTCCGCCTCCCTACCGGACTGATCCGCCTCCGGACCGGTCCGCCCTCTACCCGGACCGATCCACCTTGCTTTGTCCAGTAGACCACGGACCGATTGCGAATCGAAGAAGACAAATTTTAAAAGAACCGATCCGAGGTCGGACCGATCCGCCTCCAAGCCGGACCGGTCCGCCTGGGATAAGTTCGAACAGTTCCGTGAGATTTTATTCCACCAACTTATTTTTCCTATATATATACCTATTTCGGTGGTGTATTTTTTCAAGTCTTTGAGAAAACGTCTTTAAGAGTTCAAACACAACAAGACTATAATTTTTGATGTGCCAAACATCTTTTTGATTCACACACAAAAATCCCAATTACTTTTGTGAATCTTTTGGAACCCTAGAACACAATTTTGTTATTGTTCAACCCTTGTGGAGAATCCGTCTCTCTTCTTCATTGCTGACCACCTGGAGTTCCTGCGGGAGATTCCAGCCAACACTATTTCTAGCCGTTGCTTTCAAGGTTTACCGAAGATACCGTGCGTTACACTTGTGGGCGATTATCAGGTTGTATGTAAGTCAATGGTCTTGTAAATTATTCAAAGTTCTAGAAATAAAAGGTTTTGCCCTTCGGGGATTTTTTCCTTAACTTTGTGTCGCTTGCTTTACTTGTCTGTGGGTTGACACTTGCACTTTAGATGCATTTTTAGGGGCTGAAATTAAATGAGTGTGATATTTTAGAAATTTGCGAAGTTAATCAATTATCACACGTAATTCTCATGTTCTCAGGGTGAATGTTAATATTCTCCCTTACACCATCTATAGACAAATAGATTTGGGGGACCATAAGACCACAATAATTTCTTTCCAAGTCACGGATTGTTTCGTGATGATACCTCGGGGGATTATCGAGGACCTGATTGTCCAAGTCGACACTTTTTACTTCCCGGTAGATTTTTTTATTTGGGACATGGAGCCCTCATCTCCCGTGAGACATCATGTTCCCATAATCCTTAGCTGCCTATTCTTAGCTATGTCTAATGCTTTGATTAACACCTAAAATGGGAAAATGTAACTCATGTTCAGGAGTATGAAACTCGAGACTAATATCTTCAACATCACCAAGAAAATGGGTGATGAGGACGAGTTGTATGAGATGGATCTTGTCGAGGAGGTAGTACATGAACACTTTGAGGGTAATCACACTAGGGATCCATTATAAGCGTGTATTATTATGATGAGTGAGGGCGATAGTACATACACCACTTTCAAAGTAGATGTGAAGGAGATAGGAGAGTTGTTAGATGTGAGTGACATCGATGAGGATGTGAGAGATAGTAGTCGGGTCTCTCGATTTGAGGAACTACCACTAAGAGAGGCATGCACACTTCCTTTTGGTGAGAAATTTCCTACCCTCGAAAGGAAAAAGCATCCTTCGAACGTCAAATATTCTTACTTGGGATATGATGAGACATTTTTGGTTGTTGTCTCCTCGAGCCTAAGTAAAGAGTAAGAGGTAAAGCTTATGGCCATTTTTAGGAAGCACCGAAGTTATTTTGGTCGGAGAATTGCGAATTTGAAAGTATAAGTCCTTTAATTTTTACCCAAAAAATTCATCTCGAGGAGGATGTGAGCCCTCGAGAGACATGAAAAGGGGTTTAAACAGGACGATGAAAGACGTATTGAGAGTGGGGATTATTGAATTGTTGGATGGGGGCATCATTTATCCCATATCGGATAGCAAATGGGTGAGTCCTATTCAAGTCGCCCCGAAAAAGTTGTGAAGGGGGAACTTATTCCAAAAAGGTATCTTTGGGTGAAGAGTTTGTACTGACTGCTAGAAGCTCAATGTCGGAATAAAAAATACCACTTCCATTTGTCATTTATGGATGTGGTAGATTAAGAGTCTTGGGCAACCCTTTCTATTGCTTTTTAGGTAGTTATCCGGGTATAACCAAATCGAGGTGGATGTGGTAGATCAAGAGAAGACTATATTCACATGTCCTTCTGGCACGTTTGCCTTTAAACACATGCCATTTGGATTGTATAATCTTCCTGTGAACTTTCAATTGTGCATGGTTAGTCTATTTAGAGACATGGTCGAGAGGGGACTAGCTGATAAGCACCAAAAAGTGTATATTCTAAAATCCAAATAGTTGCTCTTTAATTGCTAGTTCTTAATAAAAATAAACTTTTATTGTTATTTGCTTGTTTTGTAGGCTTGCTTGCATTTGCAATTTAAAAGCTTTATGTCAAGGAAAAATGCAATATTTTATAATGCTATTTGAAGTTAATCCCAAACCCTTACCCTATACATTGTCCAATACCAAAAAATAAAACCCAAACTCAACCTGAACTATCCCAAACCCCTAGTGTGTGTGTAGTATTATTATTTTTTATATTTTTTATATTTTAGAGTCATTTTCTTATCAGTTCATTTTACTTTATTTAGTGTTTTATTATTTTATGTAAATATAGGTAACTCCCCATATTTTTAACGACTTTTAAAATGGAATTAATTAGAATTAATTGTGGGATAATTGAAAATTAATCCGGATTTAAATATTACTTGGGAATAAAGTAATATGTGAATTGTGTTGAATATTACTTATGATTAAAAGTAATATATATGATTATTACAAATGATAGTGATTTTTTATAAAATTGTTACGAGTGATGAATACAAAAATATGTGACTCATCCACGTGCTTTATAATATGTGACTCATCCACGTGCTTTATAATAGGTGACTCATCTACCATAAAACATTCTAGTGCCGTGTTAACGCTCTCATCCTAAAATTCCACCCCCACAGACGGTTATAAGCGATATATAACTTTTTCATCCGGAATGACGACCCTCTTACACGTTTGAGGGGGCTTGGCCACCTCTTATACCTTCCTTTTTCCTTTTGCCATCTGGGGGATCAATCTTTGTCCCGCGCGATCATGAATAGGCATCCTTGGTTGGGAACATTCTCCAACCATTTGCATCCCCTCCATTTTCTCGTTGAGCTCTTTCTTTATTCGTCAATCTTAGTATAAAATGCCTCATCCACCAGATGGGTTTCCACAACAAAAAAATGTCTTTTGAGTTTCTTTGATTATAATATCCTCTCCTCGATCATTGGCTTTGGTGCATTGATTATATGTGGAGGGCACTATGCCATGAGTGTGCATCCACACTCGCCCTATAAGCAGCTGGTAGTTTGTGTTGGAATTGATGACATGAAATTTAATATGGGAAGTGAGGTTCTCTAGCTTGATACCCAAATTCACATATCCAAGTGGCTGAATGCCTGTATTTTCAAACTTAAAATCACAAGTGGTACATGTAATATCTTGTTTTGAGAGATAACTATCTCGTATAGAGTGATGATTGGCATAATACTGATGGATACTCCTCCATCCATTAATGACCCGGGGGAAAGAAATCCCATTGATCAAATTTGTCACATAGATTCGGTGGTTGTGAAAATGTGGTACTTGTATATCTGCCTCATAGAAACCATCTCAGAAGTGTATCTTTTGATCAGTCGCCCAATAGGTCCATGACAATTTAGAGAGGTATGCCCTCGCTGTTGCACTGATTCCAAAATATTTCTTGTAATGATCACCCGAGTGTCACACTTCACCCCTATCTACTCGAAAAACTATTTGAACTTGGGACTCCTTGTGATGGCTTCACACTCAGAGTCCAAATCTACTTCATAAGTTTGAGCATTGCATACATATTATTCCTTATATGTTCATCCTCCATCCAGAGCAAGGATTATATTTGCGTTTCCTTTTGGGGGGTTCAAGTGCTTAACCCCCTCACATTTGGCTCCTTCTTGATCAGGACTAAAAACCATTCTTCACTCATCCTCTCATTTTTAACTTTCTGTTATCTATCAAGGATCAGCCCTTCCAGCTCTTCGCATATCTTCTCGCTTCTCCCCATTCCTTCAGGTCTCGAGATGGTTCTTCATCATATGCTACCACCATATTAGAAGTGCCATAATGATGTACTGGAAGTAAGTTCTTATTCAAATCAACAGGCGATATTTACAAAGTACTATTGGCTACTTCCTCGCCAATGATCCTCTGCAGGTAAAATAATCTTTGGTGGCGTGTTGCACTCTCTAGTGCAACTCACAATATTTGTCATCTGCTTTGTCTGCTGCTATTGGTATTTGCTTGTTGGAGTGGGGTGGACTGCTACCCCCTCTCACACTAAAGTGCGATAATAGTCCATGACCTCTGCTACACTTCAAGGTAGTGGTGGTGGGATGTCATCTCCAAACTTCTTCTTGCTTGCTGGGATACCTCCTTTGAACCCCGAACCTCCTTTATTTTGCTTTTAGATACCCTCTACGTAGTAACAACCTTCCTCCTGGATATCTAGAACCTACCTAAGGTCAGATGCACTTACGTCCTCCAATTTTGCCTATCTGGGCTTTATGATCATGGCGATATTACGAGTTGCTCTAGTAAATTCCCTGAATGTCCCATCTCTAGTATCATTGACTATATGGAGATGGTATTCCTCTAGGAGTCCCCCTATATAGATCAACTGTAACCTCGCTTCGGACACATCTTCATTCACATCTAACTCCCTCTCACGAAAATGTTTAATGTATGATATTAGTTCTTCACCGGGCTTTTACACTTCTTGGTAAAGATGACTTAATGTAAACTCATCCTCTCCCATGAAAAACTTTTGGAATAACTTCTTATTCATCTCCTACCATGTGGGAATGCTATTAGGTGCAATGTGGGAATACCAAGTATATTCTTTTCTAGTGAGATTCTTAGATAACTCCATCGGCTTCAAGTGCTTATCATTTCCATGCATGCCCAAATATTCTAGAAACCTCTATACATTCTCTCGATACTTTTTTCCTTTACCATGGAACTTTATGAACTTCGGTGGAACATGCCACTCATGGTAAGGATTTTGTAGCTTCTAATATAGGTGAGAGGATTCCCTCTATGAGGAAAGAAACTTCTTCACTTCCTCTATAGTAACAGATTTGGTTGGAGACTCCTCCAAACCAAATTTTTTAGTTACCGGTGAACTTACTGGTGCTGCCACTTGCTCCACTACCACCTTCTATGGTGGACCCGCTTCTTTGGTTGCTACTGTAGTAGCGAGTACACCTCCGTCGATGTCTACCACCGACATCATACATTATTGCCTAAAGCTTTCCAGATCAATATTATTTTTCTTCAGAAACTCAAAAAACATGCTCCTTAGATTCATACCTGTTTGTGGCGTTGCTGCTGTTGTGCTAGTTTTTCTTACTTCAGGAGAAGGTACTCAAGCTACTGTCACCATCACCTCTTCTTGTGTGGTCTTGTACGCCCCTTTTTCTTTCGAGTGTATTTTAAGGATGACAAAAAACCAACTATCTTTTTGCAAAATGCTTTTTCCAAATTTTAAACTGCACCAAGTTGTGAAGAAATTTTTACTTAACCAAATTTTATCGTTTTTAATCCTAAACATGCATCTAGTGATTAAAGCAAGTAAAATAAAGTAAGCTCACAAAATTCAACGCCGGATGTATGAGGAAACCACTAAGGAAAGAAACCTCGGACGACCCAAGCCAGAGAATCACTATGATGTGGTATTACAAAGTACAAAGCTAGTCTTACTCAATGACTCTATGCCCACAAGTCTTGACGCTTCAATGAATCTTCAACCACTCCTCCACAGTTCCCAGGAAAATCCTTTCGTGATACCTGTCCATAACACTCGCGTCCACAAATGCCTGGGTGTTCACCGATGTATCTTGGAAACGTATACAATGTTTAACACGAACTCCTTCGCTTTTTCACCGCAAACCCAAAGATGTTCAAGGTGATTAACAAACCAATGGTGCAAACAAAGATCAATTTTTCATATGATGATGAAAGATCGGATCTTTGAAACTTTTAAGGATGTTTTAATCTTGGGGAAACCTTACAAATCTTGTACAAAAAACGTATTGTTTGCATACTATTTTTTTGGACTGAACACTTACGAAATTCTGAGAAAACATGCCTTAAATAAAAATAATGAGGTAGTGGCTCGTTCGAAAGACTTAAGCACGTCACTCGAATGGGATATCCATGTCGTTCGAAGGACAATGAAATCTCGCTTGAACAACTGTCAAAGTAGTTTGAACCACTATACACGTGAGTTTGTTTTTAACACAACTCTAAACCATCTTTATCTCAGAATAAATGAAGTTTAATCCTTTAAACACTTTACAAACATTTTAAACACATTTCTTTAATAAAATAAAATCCTTAATCATTTATAAATAAATTAAAATAAATTTTGAGTTCCATTATCATTATGCATTCATACCTGAGTGATCTCAGAATGCAATAAAGACGTAAAACAAGCACCAATAAATTCTCGGCATAATTTATCTTCAAAGCTTGGCCGCAATGTCTTTAATAATCTTTGTGTCATCGACTGTGTGAGATCGTGACAAATAAAAAATCTATCGATGACTCAAAACTATGTTTTGTTCTGAGAATAAGTCAAAAACATACAAGGGACTCAATTGAAAATTTTGTCCTTACAAATCTCCCTCTTCGACTCTTCCGGGACAAAACCCAAACAGTGAAATGCCTAAGTCGGGCCGTCAAGCCGTATGACGCCTAAATCCCATCCCATAAGCCCAAAATAAAAAATTACGGGACAAGACTAGAAAATGATGGTCTGACAAGCATGAACTGTCTGAATGTCATGTAGACTTGAAATCTCAATACTCATAAGCATACATACACACATGAAATAGACAAATACCCAGTGAAGTATGGAGGAACAGATGATATAAGACATGTAAGAAAAAATATGATATCAATTTGTAATCCAAGAAACCAATATGTGTAAACTAGGCAATATAATCATGAAGCGTATGAGCAAAAATATGATATCAATTTGTAATCCAAGATACCAATATGTGTAAACTACACAATATAATCATAAAGACATATGATCACAAGAATGATAACAATGAGTAATTCAGTAAACATGTATGTTCCTAAAATAAAGTCTACCCTTACATCACATACATCTCTCCCCCTTTTTGTCTCTAATAGACAATCAGTGAAAAGATAAACAAATCAACAAATCTAGAATATTAATGATGAATGAAATATCTCTAGATTAACATAAACAACTAGCTAATTATAAGCAATCAATATCAAATACATAACTAGAAAATAGTAATCACATGTGAAAAATTAGCAAAATCAGAAAAGATGTAATTAAACCAATACAATGCAACATATTAATCAAGTCTATTAATGTGATTGCATAAACTGATCAAAAGCAACCAACAATACCAAAAATAATATAACAGTATGCATCAGGTACTGAAACAGAGTAACCCAAAAATCCTCAGATGGTCACTCGAATGACTTCGCCTTGTCGTTTGAATGACATGAAAAGTTGCTCAAATGAAAACTCTATGTCGTTTGAACGACATGCAAAAAATCAGTTCTAGTGCTGAAAATCTTATGGTTTCGTCCAGTGAAAAAATTTCCAGAAAAAACTAACTGGAATGAGCTCAAAATAGTAAAACAAAAACAAAACAAAAAAAATAAAACAAAAAAAATGTGAGTTTCATGCCAACATAGAATCAATTTGGTCCAACACGGATATGGAGTGAATGGTTAAGAACTACGACAAATGAATCATAAATCCAACACATTGAAATGTTCAAGAAGCTCTTATTGATAGCAATATGTCAACAAACTTTGATTTTAAACATATATGACCATTAATAACGTGAGCTAAATGAAATAAACAATCAAACATGCACACAAATCGAGAATATTGACAATTCTATAAATAATAGCATCATGATGCAATGTTTCAACATAAGGCTTCGTGGTGCAAACCTGTTTAATTTTTCCATCCAAACTCCCTCATATATGTTTGTTCTTTTTTTTAAAGTTCTTTTGAGCTCTATTTTTCTCAACATAGAGAAATCCTATTGGCCTGAATTTTTGGCATATGTTTCTTGTTATTGCCTTTATTTTTTCTTTTGGTCTATTTTTAAACGGTGGATTTCACGACAAGTTAATTGTGTACCCTCACGACCCTTTCTCATGAACACTCATCATTTTTTAATTACATCCTCATGGTAAATGGTTCTTACATGCACACCTCCTCCTAAGTCAAATGACAAAATTGAGATAGGAACACTCACCTAACTCAAATATGCATTATATGTCAAGCATTCATTTAAACTCATGCATGTGTGCAAAGATGGGATATATACAAAGTCACATTCATATGCATATCAACTTCGAAACAACCTCATAATACAATGGTTAGGATCATTCAATGCATCAAATATTATGACCAAATGTCGTATCCACATGGATAATGAAAGGATGGGGGTCCAAGCACACCAATATGCCATATAAAACATGTAGATTAAAAAACAAACAGAAAATATTTTTAGTTTTTTAACATATTTTGACTCAAATAAAAGACAAACCTTTTTGTATTTTTCAAAAATAATATGAAATCAAAAATCTTTTTGTATTTTCTCAAAAATAAAATATTTTTGTATTTTTTCAAATAGGACTCAAATAAATGAAAAATATGGTACAAAAGATACAAACGTCATAACACTAGCAAGATATAAACCATGATGCAAAGACTAGCGTATGACGAACATGGAAATATAATCATCCTTTAGATCTAGCATGGGAAAAATCAAGTGCAGACAAATGAGAACTAGGAAGTTTAAGTCCTAAAGCCTCTAAGTCTGATTTTCCTAACCCAAGTAGGTGTGAAATTATGCAAGGGGTTTTGGGAATCGAAACGACTTTATTACTTAACTTTTTAGGAGCATTCCTAAGGTCATAGCAAAAACGTCTAAGGTGACATTTCCTACCGCAATGTGTGCAAGTGTAAAGATGGCGGGAATGGTTACCAAAATGTCGACCTCTCCTCACTTTCCTAGTGGACTCTCTCACACAGTTGGTAATGGATTTGGGAATGGGAACAACACTATCATCGTAGCCTATACCACACCTATCACCTTTGACTTAGACAGTGCCTAACATCCTATCCAAGTTCTCTAACCTAGCTTCCAAGTCAAATTTCACCTTACTCGAGTCTCTCAATCTATCATCTCACTCACTAACCCTACACTCAAGCACACAACTAGACTCCTCAAACTATGACACCTCATTGTTCAAAGCTTCCATCAAACCACAAAGTCTATCTCTCTCTTTCTCAACATACTCTAACTTCTCCCTAAGCATCTTCTCCCGTGCCCTAAGATCCTCAATCAAAGCATCATTATTTTCTACAGCATGCTCATTCAACTTAGCTTGCAATTTCAAATTTTCCTTTCTCACCTTTACCACTTCATCATACAACTCCTTAAATGAAACTTGCAACTCTCCTACATTGATTTACCCATACTCACTAGCTTCACCCTCACTCTCTTGGGATTTACTCTCAACGACCTCGAAAGTGTTATGCACATGGAATCTTTGAGGGAAGATTTATCATCATTGCTCACATGACATGCCCTGAACGCAACGAAGTTATGCTCAATGGGGGAACTCTCTCCCTATTTTGGTTCACTAACTTAAGGTGGTGTTATATTCTATCGGTTTCTTTCCCTCTTTCTTAAGTCTAGTGGGACACTCAGCAACCTTGTGACCATACCCCTCACACCCAAAACACCAATCCGACTTAACCCAATTAATTTTCTCACTTTTATCCTTAGGGAGGGAATCTAGAATGTTGTTCTTGAATTTCTCAAACTTTTTGGCATCTTTTCATTACTTTTGAAACTTAAGAAATTTTATAAACTTATTTTCCAACAAGGAGACATCCTCAAAATCAAAATATATATCGTCACCTAAAACTTTAATCTCCTCCTTTCGGGCTTTAAACGCAATGCCCTTTTTTTCTTTAGCACTTGATTAGAGGTAAACATATTGAGTTCATCAGTTTGTATGTCACCTACAATCTCTTCTAGTTTCATCAACTCAAGAAAACCTAAGGAGTTCAAAATGGTCACTTTTTCATCAAACCTACTCGGCAGAGGTCTCAAAATTTTCTTTATTACACGGTTATCAAGTATCTGCTCTCCTATGTTAATCGACGAGTTGATAATATTGGACTACCTAACATAAAACTCATTAAATGACTCACTCTCTAACATCTTAATCGCCTTAAATTGTGTAGTGAGGTTTTGTAGCTTAGACGCCCTAACCGTGCTAGTGCCCTCGTGAGTAAATGCAAGTGTATCCCCAGCCTCTTTTGAAGTTTCATAAGTCATGATTCTATTATAATCTTCTGGTGTGACATGTGCAAAAATTACGTGAAGACTTTTAGAGTTGTAAAGTGCAAGTCTATGTTTGGCTTCGGTCCACGAGTCAACGGGTTTTAGTGTAGTGGCATCACCCTCTCGTGTAACCGATCGAGTCCAACCCTTTTCTAGTGCTAACCACACACACTCATCAATTGATTTCAAAGCACTTCTCATTTTCATTTTCCAATAAACATAATTTGTGCTATAAAAAATAGGAGCACGAAAAAACCTCCAAAATTCATCTTGAAAAACACAAGGTATCAAATCACAAATAAAAAATGTTTCTAGCTCTGATACCAATTTGTAGGCCCTCTTTTCTTTCGAGTGTGTTTTAAGGATTAAAAAACCAACTATCTTTTTGAAAAACTCTTTTTCCAAATTATAAACCGCACCAAGTTGTGAATAAATTTTAACATAACCAAATTTTATCTTGATTAATCCTAAACATGCATCTAGTGATTAAAGAAAGTAAAATAAAGTAAGCTCATAAAAGTCAACGCTTGATTTACGAGGAAACTGCTATGGAAAAAACCTTGGATGACCCAAGCCAAACAATCACTATGATGTGGTATTACAAAGTATAAAGATAGTCTTACTTAATGACACGATCCCCATAAGTCTTTACGCTTCTCTGAATCTTCAACCACTCTGCCACAGTGCCCACATGAATCCTTCCACGATACCTGTCCACAACACTCGTGTCCATGAATGCCTTGGTGTTCGTTGATGTAGCTTGGAAACATCTACGATGTTGAACATGAACTCCTTCACATCTTTACCATAAACAAAATGATGTTCAAGGTGATGAACAAACCAATGGTGCAAACAAATATCACTTTTGCTTGTGATAATGAAATATGAGATCTTTGAAACTTCTAAGGATATTTTAAGCTTTGGAAAGCAAGAGAAAACTTTTGCAGAAAATGTACTATTTATATACTGATTTTTTTGGACTGCACACTTACGAAATTCTAAGAAAACATGCCTTAAATAAAAATATGGAGGCAATGTCTTGTTCGAACGACTTAAGCATGTCGCTCGAATGAGATATCCATGTCGTTCGAACGATAATCGAATCTTTCTTGAACGACTATCAACGTCGTTTGAACCATATGCACGTGAGTTTCTTTCTAACATAACTCTAAACCATCTTTATCTCAAAATAAACGAGTTTAATCCTTTTAAAACACATTAAAAACATTTAAAAAATATTTCTTTAATAAAATAACATCATTAATCATTTTAAAATAAATTAAAATAAATTCCAAGTTCCATTATCATTACTCATTCATACTCGAGTTATCTCAGAATGCAATGAATACTTATAACATGCACCAATAAAATCTCGGTATAATTTATCTTTGAAGCTTGGCTGCAACGTCTTCAATAATCTACGTGTCATTACAAATAAAAAATCTATCTATGACTCAAAAACATGTTTTGTTCTGAAAATAAAGGAAAAACATATAAGGGACTCAATTGGAAATTTTTTCCTTACAAGTTTAGTCACTCTGGACTCCATTACTAGCTGGAGTATCTTCAAATACCATGTTCTTAAAAATATTATGACATTCTTTGTGCGTGGTAATTAGGATACCTCCCCAGCAGAGTCGCCAAATGTAGAAGGGTTATGAGACTGGGGTTTGAGAAGAACTAAAATGGGTGAAGTGTGACCCATTCCAATGTACTATGTCTTCAAGGCCCTTAAAGTCTCAAGAGTGGCTACCTCTTCTGGTAAAAATGTAGTGAACACTATGACCTCTTTCTGTAATAAGATGAACTTCATAAACAATAATAGAAACTTCGAGAAAAAGATCTCCTAAGAATGATGGTTGTAATGATTGATGTGAAGAGATAAACACTTAGCACTTAGAGAGAGAGAGCAGGGAGAGAATAATTGGTCTGTTGTGATTTCAACAGAGTAATGACTTAAACTTGAGTTTATGATCTCCTTTGACCTTTCCATGTGGTCCTATTTATATTAAGGTACTAGGGCTGATTTGGAACTTTTTGGGTTCCAAAACTGAGAGAGAGACTTAGAAGGACAAGGTCTATAATGTACCTTTTGTCCCTACTTGGTCTGTAGTCACCTAGACCCTTCGATAGACGACACCTAGTGTAAACCAAAGTCAAAAAGTAAATATGTCTCCTAATGGTGACAAAATAAATGATTTGGTAAATATATTTTCAAACGGTAACTTTATGTAAAAACTTTGTAAACTTGAGGGCCACCCTCTCTAAAATCATTTTTGTTTAAATTTTTTTCTTATGAGAAATATCTTAGCTACAAACTCTAGTTATAACTAAGTGTAGGTGTGTGAGGACTTCAGTGACTCCTAGAGTCCCTCTACTAATATTCTCTCTATTTTAAAGTGCTAAATGGTTGATCTTGGTCAATAAACCTTGTCTCTTAACCACCAAACCAAAACTCCCTGGAGATTCGAACTGGCCCATTTGAGCCCTGATTGTTCAACTAGGCTACCCGTAGAAGTAAATAGACATTATTACTTTTGCTAGTAAAAGAATAACTTTCCTTGACGAGGGGCCTCCCATGGTGAACCCCCTCTCCCTAACATGTTATGTTTCTAGCTTACCTTTGGGCAGAGGGGTTCCTCGCGGTTAGTCCCCTTACCCAATTACTCTTTTTACTTGCTTCATAATTTATGAGATAGAGAAGTAACAACTCTTAGGAGATCTTGTTATCTCAGTAGCCACTTCACTTGTTAAGGGGTTACTCATGACTTGGACCCCCATGCCACAAATCTTATTCCTTATAGTTTACACTTGGTAGAGGGGAACACGAGGTGAACCCCCATTGGCATAAAATACTATTTGAATTGGGATGTCTGAGGGGCCCCTCATGGTGAACTCCCTCACCACAAAATAACTCTTTATTATAAACCTAGTAGAGGGGTCCTTCGTGGTGGTCTCCCTCGCTCAAATTATACCCTTACTGTGGTATTTGCTGAGGAGTCCCTCACAATGGACTCACTCATCACAAATTAGTCTTTAATTGTGGTATTTGCTGTGTGGTAGTACCCCTCTACAATATATAGAACAATATTTATGATGAGGGGGTCCAAGACGCGAGTGAACCTTGAACAAGTGAAGTGGCTGGTGAGATAAGAGGTTCCACCACCAGTGGTTACTTCTTCATCTGATAAACTATAAATCAAGGAAAAATAATAATTGGGTGAGGGGATTCACCTCGAGGGACCCCTCTACCTAAATGTATGCTAGAAACAAAACATGTTAGGGCGGGGGGTGTACCATGAGGGGCCCCTCATCGTAAAAAGTTATTATTTTACTAGTAAAAGTACTAATGCCTATTTACTTGTGTAAGCAGCCTAGTTGAGCAAGCAAGGCTCAAATGGACCAGTTGGGATCTCCTGGGAGTTTTTGTTTAGTGGATGAGTGACAAGGTTTGTTGAGCAAACTCAAACATTAAGCACTTTAAGATAGAGAGAATACTAGTAGAGGGACTGTAGGAGTCACTCAAGTCTTCACATAGACCACACTTAGTTATAACTAGAGTAAGTAGCTAAGAGGCTACTCACAAGAAAAATCACTTCTATAAAAATGATTTTAGAGAGGGTGGTCCTCAAGGTCACTCTCAATTTTACAAAAAAATTAAAATTTTCAAAACTTTACGAGGTGGTGGTATTTCAAAAATTTCCCTATCTTTGGCAGGGTCTGCTTCGATCCCCTTCTCACTGAACATGTAGCCAAGAAGTGTTCCCTTCATAACGTTAAAGATGCATTTTTACTGATTAAGACACATCTGATACCGCCTCAGCCGCTCAAAGAGTTTCCTCAAGCTAGGGATGTGACCTTCTTGAGTTTTGAACTTGATGATCATTTTTTTAACATAGACTTTGTCCTCTTTGTGGGTAATGTCATGCAATATTGTCGTAGATAACCTTTGGTGGGTAGCTGCCGTGTTTTTAGACCAAAAAGCATGACGGTGTAATAAAAGGGTTCCCATGGGGTGATAAAGGTAGTCTTCTCTCAACTGTAAAGATGCATCTTGATCTGGTAGTACCCAGAAAAACCGTCGATAAACGATTTAAGGGCATGACTGGAAATTTTATTAATAATCATGTCGACGATGGGCAGAGGGTAATCAGCCTTTGGGGATGCTTTATTGAGATCTCTATAGTTGATGTAGATGCGAAATTTTCCTCTCGATTTTGGCACACTGATGATGTTCATGATCCATGTAGAGTATTAGATCATATGGACGAAACCTATGTTTAATTGTTTAACCACTTCATTTTTTATCTTAAGGGACCATTCCGGTCGAATCATTCTCAATTTTTTCTCGGTAGGCTTTATTTTTGAAAAGGTATGAATTTCACAATACATGATCTCCAAGTCAATTCTAGGGATGCCGTTATAGAACCATGCGACGATGTCCATAAATTATTTCAAAAGTTCTTTGAATTAAAACTATGCATTCTCATCGAGGGTGGACCCTATCCTAACCTCATGAAAATTTCTAGTAGAATTGATATTAATAATAATAGCCTCATCATCATTAATTTGAATTCAATTATGTTGTTTAATCTTTTTCCTATTGAGATCAGTTAAGAATTGTTCATTTAGTAGATCATCTTCATAACTATTTGATTTGAATTAATGCAGTTAATATAAGGCACAACTAGATACTCAAAATCTTCATTCATTTCATTACACACATTTATTGGAAATACAACAGTGATAAACTCGTCAAAGGATTATTATTTAAAATCATATAACTTATAAAGGGAGGGAATAGACTTATGCTCATCTTATACGGGTGAACAAAAGGGTTCGGGTTGGTCAGAGCTGGCGTAATAAGGACACTATGCCAGTTGAGGAGAGTCTTTTTAGCAGGGATAACGTTAGCAGATGGGTGAGATGACTCAATCTTGGTGTGGCTTATGAAAAGATCTAGCCCTAGTGTATGGAGACCAGACGACTCATCATTGACACCATCCTTAGAATTATTAATGTTTTCCACGGCTTTGATGGTCAGAGGTTTCACCTCATGCCTCTGATCTTTATCCCAGGTGACTATATCTCCAAAGAAAATTTCTAATCTCGGCTTTATTTTCTTCTCAATATTGTTGTACCATGGCTCAGGGAACCTATAGAAGGGAAAGTATTCACCTTTCTTGATAAATCTTCCATTTAAAGAGACTTTCGAAAGTGTATCTTTATTTTTCAATATCTTCTTCTAATACGACTAACGAAGTGCCCTGAGTTCAACTGGTGATGGTTGTAAACCTAGACCATAAGGGGGAAGGCTTCTTTCAAAACTATCAATTCAAGAATTCCCTATTGTTGCCGGCTTTGCCCCATTTCGAGCATGAAATGCATATTCTTGAATATCTAAATCACATCGATGTTTCCATGCAAGATTTAATCCGGGCATACTCTGTCTTTGAAATTATCCCCGATCGGGGTGGGGAGTGGATTATTCTTAACAGCCAAGAGGAATATATAATAGCCCCATGCTGGATTTCTAAAATGGGGTTACTCATGTCAATTGTTTCAGAGTCGTCATCATCCCTAAGTACAGTGATGACCTGATCATTAGCAAAAAATTTAAACTTTTGATGAAGGGATGAGGATACACCCCTGATACTGTGAGGCCAAAGATGACCGACGAACATGTTGAAACATAATGGTATATCGATGACCTAAAGCTCAGTTGGGGGTATATAGGACCAACCCCAAGTGTGAGTTTTATTGAACCCATTACCTCCCAATGGGTACTATCATAGATGTGCACGATTACATAAATAGGGGTGGGATCACTACTTTTATCCCCAGACAGTTAAAATTTCTCAATGAATAGACATCCAGAGCAGCTCATTATTGAAAAGTGCCAAAATAACCTTATTTACCATGATATCTACTGAGATATTTAGATCATAGTTTTGGCCAGAGCCAATTTTAAGGATTTCCTTATAAAAACGATGATCCTCATCATGCTCAGAGATCCAACCATGTGGATGGATTCTTCGAGAGTAGTAGGAGGAAGAACTATGGATCATGTGAAGGGTTTGATCAAAGTATTTCTATGCAATTTGGAGGACATGAAAAGGCCCCCCACAAAGTGATGTTAGCTTGAGTTTTCTTAATATTTCCAAGGACCTTCCCTTCTTCAATTGATATTTCTGGCATTGGGAGTTTTTTAACTACTGCTTTTCCTTTGTCCATACTCATACCCACTATTGGGACAATCGGTTCTTTATAATATCGCACGGATTGGGTCATGTGATATACAGATATAGGGAAGAATAAAAATCCTGCATATTCATTCACCTCTAGTATAATGGATACCTCATTAATTCTTGATAGAACCTTTTCAAAATAAATCATCCCACATAAGGAGGAAACTGTTCCAATATCCCTACTATTCGGTTCATCATCTCAACTGTCTGAATCATCGCCTAACCCAGTGGAAATAATATTATCTTTATTTAAGATATTAATGAAATCCATTACTATAACTGGTTGGTCATATTAATCTTCCCATTCAGTGAAAAAGTGTTGGAAAGAAAGGAACAAGTATTCTTTAAGGTTTAGGATGGTGAGCATTTCGAATGTTGTACACATATCTTTATTTTTCATAAACTAGTTGGACATGACTTGCACAATACTATTCAAGATGATCTCCTTAGCTCATACAAAATAATCATCTGACTGGAGGGCCCATTCATGATCTTCTATTATATATCGTTTATCTCATCACAACTGTCTTCTTCAAAAGTCATCCCTGGTGGTAATTTCATACCAAAATTTCGGAGTTGATTCAATACTACTGGTAGCTCCACACTCTTTGTCTTTTTGCGAGTTGTAATGGTGATGCAGGCCCTAGTCAGGAGAGATAAGGCCTGACCTGATGCATTTCCTGGGGGTAGAAGAAAAAAGGGACAAATCTTGAGGGATTTAGGGGAGATGAAAGATGGATCGGGTGTATCGATGGATCGAATCCTGTTGGAAGGATCACAATATAGATTTTCTTTAATAAGAATGGCATTTACCCTAGGTGTTTGAACCTTGTTTGGAAATATCTCTTGGATCTCTTTTTGGATATTATCATTCTTGATGCCAAGCTGTGAGAGAATTATCATCGAGTCTGACTAAACATTGGCATTATGATTAACATTTTCTATGAAGAATCATTAAGGGGACTGTTCAAATTTCGTGGAGAAAGTAGAGGAGGTGGTAGAGCACCGTGGTGTCCTGATGGTGGATCTGAGACAATAGGGAGCAAGGCTAAAATTGGGGTATGCAATCTCACTTGAGAGGGAAAAAGGATATTTTATGTTTATTCTAGTGGGAAAAAAATATTTTTAGTATTATCTTTTGAAAAAGGCAGAAAATATTTTGGATATTCTGAACAAAGGAGAAAAGGAAAATTCTTAAGTGTAGTTATTATTATTAGGTTTCACTTATATTATATTCTTCCTAAGATTCAAATAAAATTCTATAAAAAATCCTACGAATAGTCACGACTCAGAGCCATGACCATATAAAAAATGGGTGTGAGGAAGTCCATGATTTAGTGTGGTCATAGATCGTCTTGCATGTGGTTCGTGACTCATGTGGGTCACGAATATGAGCCGTGACCCATCTGTGACCATTATGGAACCTAGTTTCCTTCCAAATGTGGTATTGGATGGGGTCATGGTCTAAGGCCATGACCATAACCCAAAGCCACATTGATATGGTCACGACTTTGGACCGTGACCATACTAGGAATGGAGTCACGACTTTTGGCCAGGACCAGTGTATTATTTACACGCTGTCGTGTTAAAATTTAAAGGGTTCATGGCATGTGGTCACGGCTTAGGGACGTGACTAGTGTCTTTATCCTTAATTTCGAGCCGAACTTTTTATTTCCCTCGAGAATTTCTAAACGCTCTAAAGTTTCCCTCTCTCCAATAATTTCGACGCTTGTCCGGCAATTTTGGCTCTCAATCTCAATATCTCTTTCAATCTCAAAGGTAATATTTTGTGCATTTATATTTCTGTGTGTCTTTCAGTGTGTATTATTGTGTGTGTATGTATGTGTGTATTACTGTGTGTGTGTATTTAAGTGTCTATATGTGTGTGTACGTGTGTATATTTCACTATAGATATGTGTGTGTACGTGTGTATTGTGTATTGTGTATGTATATGTAAATGTATAATGTATGTCTGTGTGTATTCTAGAAAAAAATATGTGACTAATGTTGGTTTAAGTTTGGAGATGAAATATAAAAAAAATATTTAAAAAAATGTGTGTCCTTTAATATTGATGCTAAATTCAGGATTAATTTTAAGGGTAATGTTTGTAAAGGATTAATTTTATGACTAATGTTTGTAAGCGTTAATTTTACGGTTGATGTTAGGGTTGATTTTAGGGATTGTTGGATTAAATGACAAAAGTAAGTATTCAAAACGTAATAAATTAAAGGTGAGATACACAGGATTCACTCATGGGAGACTATGCATGGCTTCGCTGTTTTTTTTGGAGTTTTCTCTAGACAGTCTTTGGACGAGTGCCCTGGCTTTGTAGAACTATATCAAGGTATCCCATTACTGATTTTAGATGGTGGATTTCAATTTTCTTGAGTGAGGGGAAGTAAGTCTTATTATGCAACTATAGTTTGATTCCACGCTCTACTTCTCAAATGACATTGGTGGGAATTTTCATTGTAAAGTAAAGACTTAATATGAGCTAGGAATTAACCGTTGTGTGAAGGAAATCAAAGGTCGGGTCACAAAGATTTTCGCGACCGTTGTGTGAAGTAAGGACGTATCGACCACAAAAAAGTGAGGTCTATTTTGGGAGTATTCAACCCAAAGTGACTCGATAATCGTATTCATATATCTTTACGTAAAACTCCACAAAACAGCCAATGTAACCCACAGGAACCGAACGAATAGTCACGGGACCCCCGGTCTGTGTGTGTATTTCTGTGTGTATGTGTGTATTTCTGTGTGTCTGTGTGCACGAGATTCACGCCCTTGTACATAATAACTAGTTAATGATTCATTTGATCCATTTTTTATAGGAATAATATTTACACCATCATTCATTTTTCTCAGGAAAAATGAGTTACGGTGATAATAAGTGGCAACAAGAGTGTGAAAGGTTTCAATCGGCCTGCACTTGTACCTCTTTCATTAATGAGTCTCATTCAGTGGGTACTCCGATTTGTTGGTATGGGAATAGGAAGATCAAATAATTTAACTACCTTGTAAACCGTGGAGTTCATCTCCAGTAAGAGTACTTGTTCAATCGTATTTTGTTTTCCCTACCAAAATGCTGGGATGAAGCTATACAATATATATTTCGCGTACATAGTCCTGATACAGCACTGACCTTACTTACGCTGTTAGAGAAGGTAGAAAAAAATGACCCATTATGGATAGAATTACGTTCAAAGAGCATTATCGAAGACTGTGATGTCTCGTGACACATCCACATCAAACTCAATCTTGCCAATAGGCTGAACAGGACGAGATTTTGAGTCCATGTTGCTGACATCTATGCATCCATTATAGATATGCCTCCTCCTAATTAGTAACGTGAAAAAATCCCTAGGTTTTTAAAAACAAATCCCGACTGGATGGAGATCAGACACATTGAACTTTTATTAAAGTCTTACCATGAAAACGTAGATTATAATATATGGTCAAAAAAATTATATTGTTAGCTGTAATTTCATATTTAACATTGAAATTATGCATCTATTATAATTTTACAAAATTATGTATCTATTTTTGTAGTTAATGTCGGGCGATAATGGAAAAAAGTCTCCAACCGAGGACATGACACCAAGACAAGGAGAATTCTCATCTCCAATTGGTGAGAAATACTCAACTCCACTAACGGTTCAATCCCCTATTCCGAGTTGTAGTAGGCAAGGTACTCCTATTAATCCAACATACATTCTCCCCACTCTTGAAACTTTTAGATCAGTTCAAAAGAAGACCATTGTATTCTCTCTATTTCGAAATAACCCCACAGGGGATAAGAATCACGTTCAATAATTTAAAGCCCAGTGTTTGTCCTTGGAAAAAATGAATGTGGGAGTGGGAGGAGTTTATAATTGGAACCTCGTAGATAAAGCTATTAAAGATGACATCTATGAGAAACTCAACAAACGGTATGAATTTTCCACAAAATAAAAAAAAAGGTTCTTTCTCGGGTTGCTAAACAACTCCGAACATATCGAAGAACCTTAAGAAGGAGCATTTCCCTAAGGTAACATCGAGCTCCGACATTTTGGCTCTCAACAAAAAATTCCCTATGAACGTTGAGATGCCAGTCGGTCAATGGAATGATTTTCTGGAAAATGAGGCGAAGGACTGTAAAATGCTGCAAAGGGAGAAAAATAAATAGAATAGGGCTATAAAAATTGATGTCCAGCAGCTTGGCTCAAAATCTTATGAAGATTTGAAGAACGAGTGGTTGAGCAAGACAAAATACAACCCAGATGAAGGAAAGACACCGAATAGAGCCAACTTATACATGCATGGAAGACGAGACAAATATAATAAATTCCTTTCTCACTTGGCCAAGACTCTAGAATCAATAGAGTCTCTGAGTAGTCAGTCACCTTCAAGCCCGTTCGACAACATTGATAATGATGCCCTCATACAGACCTTGGGGAAGGACCATCAAGGGAAGACAAGAGGTTTGGGGTTGCATATGTTAATAACAAGATTCAAACACGCTGCACCTCTCATGGATGAGATATCTTCTATTAATAAGTCTTTATCGTCCAATGATGAACGTTATTCTAAGACTGAAGGGGATTTAATAGGGCTTCGAAATGACTTGGGAGGCGTGAATGATAAACTTTCACAAATAGTGTCCCTTTTAACCGGTCGTATGCCCCTGCAACCCCCAATGCTCCCAATTTCCCCTTACATCCTCAAAATTTTCCTCCTTCTCCATTCCCCTTATAGAAGTCGGTTCCTCCTTCAACATTTCCCTTCCCAGTGCCTTATCATGCCACAAGTCTTGGATTGTCGTCAACAACCCACGCTGACTATGGTGAGAGATATTATATTAAGGACCTGGGCGGTAAAGTTGTCATTGGGGTGTGTACGCTCATCTCCACCCAAGTAGGAACTTTAGTACATAATCGGCCTTTGCAGGTGGGTGAGTGTCAGATCCTAGTTGATAAAGTATATGTCGGTTGCGAAGATGATCCACTGTACGTGTCCAGCAGATAAGGGAATTTGGTGAAAAATTATATCGACTCTTTTATCGCTTAGCTAGTTTATCATTTGGTGATGATGTAGTAATATTTTTCTTATGATTTAAGAATATCACTAGACAAATTTATTTGATTTTAGTTTAAGTGGGTGTGTTCTTGTATTTAAGTTATTTCATAGTTTGATTGATTGGTGCGTTGTTTATATTTATGATATTTATGATTTTCTATGCAAAATGATATTTATGCAACATGATATTTATTTTATCATGTTAACACATGACTCCAATTTGAAGATTATTAAATGAATTTTCCACAATACAAAGAGTGGATAAGGGAGACTGGCCGAATATCTAATAGTTATGTTAAAGGCGTTCAAGAATTTTTTAGCTACGATTTTAAGAACCTTAAAAGTGAGAAGATTTCGTGTCTGTGCCCTCATTGTATTAATGGAAAATATAAATTTTTAAAAGATGTTGAGTTACATTTAATAAAGTGGGGAATTTATCATAATTATAACAAATGGACATACCATGATGAAAATCATGTACCTTATGTTCCCGAAGAATTACCGGTAATCGGCCGCGTAACAGACCACTAATGAATGAAAGTGCTAAATGATTCACCAACACATCGTCCATTGACCGACCTAATTGGCGATGCTTACGGAGTCTACCATGACCAAAATCACCAACTTATGGAGATAAATAATGTGGACAATGAACAATTTGATACTGAACTACTAGGAGACCGAGAATATATACGGCTGAAAGTCGATGAAGCTAGACCGTTGTATAAATATTACGATGAAGATCACTAGGTATTATATGCAATGATTGGTTTTCATAATTTGAAGAGTCATTTTGGTTTGTCTAGGAACAAAATAGTCAAAATTCTTAAGTGGGTTAAAGAAATTCTCCCAAAAGAGAATACGTTACCAGACAATTATCCTACCATGAAGAAGAGATTGAAAGGTTTGGGATTCAAATACCAATCCATTCATGAATGCAAGTATGATTTCAAATTGTACCACAATGAACATGGACAAAAGGATGAATGTATAGTATGCGGTGAGCCTAGATATGTCATTTATGAGAAAGTAAATGACGAACCTGCCTGTAAAATATCCAAAGAGCTCGCAAGTCCCATAAAAGGTTTTGAACTATTTTCCACTTGGGCCATGTCTAAAATGATTTTTTACCATACTGTGGATAGCAGAGGCCATGACATGGCATGCTCGATGCGAGGCGGGTGGGAATCTGATGTGTCATCCGGTTGATTCACTCGTCTAGAAAATTTTAAATGCACGATACCATGAATTTCCAAAGGAACTACGTAATGTTTGTTTTGAAATCTCAATCGATGGGTTTAACCCTTTAGGTAATTTAAGTACCAGTTAGAGTTATTGGTCAGTTCTCATGATGCCTTTATGTCTCCCTCCAACACTGTGCATGAGAAAGGAGTTCACATTGTTATCTTTATTGATATGCGGGCCGAAGTCTCCAAGCGATGATATTGATATATTCTTAGCCCCATTAATCAAATAACTTAAGGAGTTACGGGATAAAGGCGTGATGACGTTCGACTCTCACAAGGGTGAAGAGTTCACACTAAAAATAATGGTGATGTTAGCAATCCACGACCTTCATGCTTATGGGAACTTGTCTAGTTGTAATGTTCATGGTTATTATGGATGTCCCATATGTGGGGAGGAAACTGAATCCACTTGGCTATAACATAGTAGTAAGATGAGTTACACGGGTCATCATAGATTTTGCTGACCAGTCACCCTTTCAGGAATGACAAGTCTAACTTTTATCCTATTGGTCAAGCACCAGATGGCACCTGCTCGGCTTTCTGGTCACAAGATCAAGGAGAGGGAAGCTATGGTGAATAGGTACGTCGGAAAACACCATAAGTTTATAAACCTGAAGCATAAATCAAGGAGAAATCCTAACGACCCTAGGAAAGCAAAACCATGGTCTAGGCTATCAATATTTTTTGATTTTTCGTATTGGAAAGATCATCATGTAAGGTATGTAATTGATGTGATGCACACAGAGAATAATGTTATAGAACATCTGATAAGAACATGTCTGGGTGGATCTCATTCAAAATATGGAGAGAATACCCTCTGAGATCTACAGGATATATATCTAAAGAAGGAAACCTGGTTAAAAAATGATCCTACAACAGGAAGAATTTCTACCCCTCCAGCTGCTTTCACCTTGAATACTAGTGAGAAAAAGATCCTCTTAAACAAATTGTTCAACTTGAAGACTCCAACGGGTTATTCTGATAATTTACGTAGGGTAGTAAGCTACCAAGAAAAAAACTTAAAACAGTGCAAGTCTCACGATTGGCATGTAATCATCCAATTAATCCCTCTGTTATTTCGACATTGCTTCTCTGAACATAAAGATCTCCGTTGGGAAATTATGCAAATTAGGTTGTGTTTTAACCTAGTTTGTGCAAAAGTGATAAACAGAAGGCACATTAAAGTTGCAAAATCAACTTTAGCCGAGGTAGTTAGTGAATTAGAGAAATATTTTCTTCCATTGTTCTTCGATATCATCATCCATTTACTTATGCATTTATGCGATGAAGCTTTATTATATTGTTCCATTAGGTATCGTTGAATGTATCCTTTTGAGCGCTTAATGAAAACCTTTAAAGATTACATAAAGAATACACGGTATATTGGAGCGTAACTGTGGAATCATCGTTATATGCTAGGGAATATATGCCAGAACAAGAGGTAAGGAGGTTCAATCTGAATGTAGAAGGAGTGATAGAGTAACCTGATAAGTTTGAGGACGAATTACCATTTGGGAACCCTAAAGAGGTGAAACTCACAAATATACAATACGAGTAAACAAGTCGTTATATCTTCGAGTCGTAAGATGAAGTCGAAGACTGGAGAGAGTGAGTATCTACTTAATTCTTTTTCTTTAATTATTTTTATTTTATATTTTATGATCTAAAGTCTATAATTTACTCATAGGAAGTTTAAGAACGAAATTGACCAAAATCAAAGGAGAAATTGCACGACAATTGATTTTAGGGCATGGGTATCAAAAGAGGTAAATTTTAAATCTTATATGTGTGGTTATTTATTCGTGTGGGACTAAAACATGCTCTAATATAAATTCATTAATAAATACAACTTCTAAAAAGAGGTGATGTCTCTTCAAGGCTTGCACGTCTAGCAAAAGGCCCTAGTTTTCGTGCGAAAGAATTTACGAAATTCCTCACCAATAGTTTGATTTCATTTCATATCCATATGAGGAAACAATTTTGACGCAAAATAGTGGAATATCAATTTCAGCGTTGACCACCTGTATCGATAGCAAAAGCGATAAAAATCCGAAGAATACGGTGCTAACCTATTATGGGATAATCCAACAAATCCAAGAACTTGATTACTTAGATTTCATAAAAATCGTATTCTATTGTGATTAGGTAAAGGTGGAGGATACTATGAATGCTTGCAAAGTTGATCCTATCTCCAAACTTATTATGGTATATTTATCAAAGCAGAAGAGTAAATATCGCATAGTCGACGAGCCTTTTATTTGTGCTTTTCAGAACGTAAAGAAGATTTTCTACTCGAAATGATGGAAATTGGTCAATTGTTCTGCACGCACTAAAGGGTTTGACTACTTAAGTAGATGCTTTAAAGGCTCCAAATGAGTTTCAGTTAACTCTTTATGACAACCCTAATTTGAAGGATCTTTTTGTTGATTTAGAGGAAGATTGAGTATCAAAATATTATTTTATCCTTGTCATTCTTATTTGTACCCTATTATGATATTGACACTGTATTATCATTTTTCTTTAATGTACGAATGTTTAATATGATTTAATTTGATGTATGGATGTTGAATTAAATTGACCCAACTCAATTTCGACATGTTCCTGTGCATATACATCTGTTGGATAATTATTGGTTGGATAGTATGTTAAAAGGAGTACGGTATAATTATTGGTTGTTGTCTTGTTGTTGGATTGTATGTTAGAAAGAGTACGAGATAATTATTGGTCGTTGGCTTGTTTTTGGATAATGTTTTTCTCAGGAAAAATGAGGAACGTTGAATTATTTGCTTTATTGATTTATTGAATTATTTGCTTATCAAAAGAAAAAAAACACTTATAAATCTAATGTAGTTATTAGAAATTGCGACCATACTCCTTAATAAACTACCACCTGTGTTATAATGATCGAGATAAACCCCAAAATGCAAGGAGTAAAATGCATATGTACTCCCAAAACATAACCCATGAAAAAATAAAAGATACATAAAATGTTGAGAATGAACAATAACCGGTAAGAATTCTTCTTTTCTTGTAGTTTGCCTTGAAGAAAGCTTGCCTAAGCTTCTTGGTTATTTCATTGAGATCCATACATCCAATGTTGTAAGAAAACAAGTAAATAATGGAGTTGGTCCCTGAATTAGATCTCACTAAAAGAACTAAAAAGCTTAGGCAAGCTTGCTTCAAGGCTAACTATAAGAAAATAAGAATTCCAACCGGTTATTGTCCATGCTCAACATTTATGTATCTTTTATTTTCTATGGGTTATGTTTTGGGAGTACATATGCGTTTTACTCCTTGCGCTTTAGGGTTCCTCTCGATTATTATAACATGGGTGGTAGTTTATTAAGGATTATGATCATAATTTCTTATAACTACATTAGATTTAAAAGTGTTTTTTTCTTCTTTTTATAAGAAAATAATTCAATAAACACCCCCAAACGGCCCCGTGAGTGGCGCCAACACCTCCCACATGACCATTGTATCTCGGTGGAACCGACCACGTGGCCGAGGACCTTCGGTTTGAGAGCATAGCCCAAATTTTAGAATATCGCCACTTACGCCTGAAAACATGCCGTTAGAGGGAGGAACCATAAACCACCCCCCAAACGGCTCCGTGAGCGATGCCAACACCTCCCACGGGACCAACGTATATTATAGGAGCCGATCGCGTGGACACGGCACCCCCGGTTTGAGAGCACGACCCAAATTTTAGAATATCGCCACTTAGGCCTGAAAACATTCCATTAGAAGGAAAAACCACGAATCACCACCCAAAAGGTCACGTGAGAGGCGCTAACACCTCCCACGAGACCAACATATCTTTTAGGAACCGACCTCATGGACACGGGACCCCCAGTTTGAGAGCATGACCCAAATTTCAGAATATCAACACTTAGGCCTGAAAACATGATGTTAGAGGGTGGAACCACGACTCCCCCCCCCCCCCCTCCCAAAATGGCCCCGTGAGCGGTGCTAACACCTCCCAGGGGACAACGTATCTCGTAGGAACCGATCGCATGGCCACAGGACCTTGGTTTGAGAGCATGACCCAAATTTCAAAATATTATCGTGCTCTCATACCGAGGGTCCCGTGACCACGCAGGATTTTATAATTTATTGTTTAGCATTATGGCCGTTTGGGTTTTACATTACGCAGGTTTTAGAATGTCCAGAAAATAGATAAAATTCTATCCAATTTTTTTAATATATTTAAAAATGGTCACGGACCTACTCCGTGACTAGCCCAATTTTTTTTATCACGCATAAATGAGGTCATGACCTAGGGTCATGGCCATATCAGGGTATGGGTTACAACCTAAGGCCGTGACCAATATGATATCATGAAAGTATGGGTCACGGTCCATGACTGTGACAATATATGTGACCATTTTCATACGTCGAAGGTTTAGTCACGGCTTTGTGGCGCAACCCGCTGCATGAACATTCACATAAATTAAAGGGTGGGTTATGCCCTAAGGACGTGACTAGTTGTGAGATGGGGTCACGGCTAGTGTTCGCGACTATATTTCTGTGACCCTTGAGGTTTTTGACCAAAGTTGTGGTCAGGGATATAGGTCGTGACCACTGTATTTGGTTACGCCCGATGTGGTCATCCTATTCCGCAATCCACAGCCTATTATCACGAAAAATTCCATGACCAATCGCCCAGTTTGGTGTTGTATAGGACCCGCATTTGGGAAAAGATAGGGTATGCGATCCAAGACATGGTTTGAAATTTTTTTAGACTCATGGATAGAGTCCTATTTTAAAAATGGGAAAAACAATGCAAAATTCAGGCGACAAGATGACCCAAAATTTCGACAGAGTTTCACATTGAAATCCACAATCTTGGTATGAGTGTCCTAGGGAAGACACCTATATGAGGTTGATGTATTAGGAGGTTGGAAAGGCCCCGCTTAGTGTGAATTACACGATATATATCTTGCCTACAAGTGAATCATTCATTAGTATGTGTGGACATGCCATTTGATATATCTGAGTGTACATGAATTATACCACGATATACCTCGTGGAGATGGTACATGGGAAAAAGAATTTGATATTCTTGACATACGTGTATGAGTTACCTGTTATATAACTCCTATTATGAGTTCGATCAAGCCGTACTATGTGGGGGGAACCATTAGATATAAATCAAAGGTGGTAGGCCAATGGAAGGTGGGAATCATATCACTTTGGTTAATTGTACTCTGTAGGACTGACACCCATAACTAAGTGATTCCCCTGTTTGGGACAAAATTTTTGTCAAAATGTAGTGCTCACGTGATGTACTGGGGAAAATGTATGAATCTTAATTAGTATATTGTGGAATGTTTTTTTATGTCTGCTAAGAGAGAAAAGTGTTAATACTAAGCATGATGTAGAGCATGGAATATATACGAGTAGCAGGTGATAAGGAGGTTAAATATGGAGAGTAATGCTAGCCAAGTATGTACATGAAGCATGGAGCGTATACAAATCATGATGGTATATACAAAGCATGAGACATGTGAATACATACAAGAGAGTGAAAGGTATGTGCAAAGTGAGTGTGACATGGGAATATTTGTAAGTGAAGAAAATATGTTAATATATACAAACGAGAGTAATGTGGAAGTATGTACTAATGGGACAAAGCATGGATATCTATAAGTGGTGTATGAAACATGTGAGAAAGCATATGGAGATATACAAGTGAGAATAATGTTGAAGTGCATGCTAGTGAGACTAAGCATGGATATCTAAAAGTGATATGGAGCACGTGAAAATGTGAGTGAGTGGAGTGAACATGGTAACTATATACAAGTTAATAAAACATGAACCATGTATACAAAAGGAATTATATACATGGATGTCATGATATAAGTAAATCGTACATATAACATGTAAGTGTGAGAGTAGGAAGAATAGACAAATGGATTTATATACACACATGTAGAGAAATAGACAAAAGGAGAAAAAAAAAATAAAGCCCATGTGAAATAGATTCTATCCCTCTGAAAAAATAAATTCCCCGGGGGAGTCTCCACTGTGGCCATCCGAGATTTTTGACATGGGTTTCCCCCAAAAGAGAGATTAGATGCATGCGGGGATCAAGGAGGTAAGTCCCCCTTTTGCCACTCATGCGATCTTTACGAGCTCCCATGATGTAAATCGGCCATCGTCAGAAGGGGTGAATAGATAAAAAATGTAGTCGCCAACATTATTTTCTCAAAACAGGCAAAAGATGTAGTTGACCCCAAAGAAATGGCATAAAAACAAACTTATGCGTACAAAACCAAATAGATAATGGGTTTGAGGACTAAGCTATGGAATGGGAAGGTATTAACACCCATTTCGCCCTTTAGGTCTCTCATAGGATGTAATAATATTCTCCTTTCTCTTTGAAATGTGATTTGTGTGTATAGTGTATACAGAGTAAAATAGATGAGAACAGATATCGTCATACTCACGTCGTGGAAAGAATGAGATGAGTCCCTCTAAGGAGTATAAAATAGAAGGAGAGACGATAATCCAAAAGGCAACCGAAATGTGAGTAGCGCATCGAATCATAATCCACCATAAAGAATGGAATACACATGTGTGATGGGGCCGTTAAATATAAGGAGGACAGGCTACACTATACACAATATGCCAGATCATAATCCACTATAAGGATGTGGATATGCATGTCTACAGAATTGTGAAAAGGAAACAAAATAGAAAATATGAAAATATATTGTAACATGAGCAACCATCGAATCATTATTCACTATGAGGATGTGAATATTCATATCTGATGGGGTTGTTAAGAACATATAAACTAGTGTATATACACACACACACATACAATTATAATAAATGTGAGACTAAGTAAAATGAAGAAATAAGAAAATAGAAATCGAATACCGAGGAAGAATCGTCCAGTGCCAAAGTAACTGAATGGGTAGGTCGCCAATGCCTAAAACGAACTATGTAATGTACTTTATCTGCTGGGTTACAGGGGCGGGTATTTTACCAGCGATTTCTAATATACCCTTGTGTGATTCCTGTTGAAGCATATACTCGGGGGGTGACTCCCCATTCATTAGATAGAGAAGATCGCCAAGATTTCTTGATCCGCTGCTGAACTTATTACAATTCCAAGAGCTCGGATCGAATCGGTATATAGGTTGCCGAAAGTGGCATCAAAGCCCATATAGTTTGATAACACGCAAGGGTGGGATTTAACCCATGAACCCCAAACTAGAATTTCCTTGAGTTTTTTTGGAAAATGTGTACAAGTGTAAAAAGTGTGAAAAAGGAGAGGAAAATTCTAATTTGGAGTTTAAAGACTGAACCCTCTTTTTTGCTTTTTTAAATTTATGAAACTATATTTTGCACATATAAGTAATAAAAAGAGATTATTTAGAGTGAGAAAGTGGGAAAAAGAAAAAAATATGTTAACAACAAAGAAAGTGTGATAAATGACACGAATTAAATTAGACTTCAAAGGATGAAAGTAAACCTTCTATGGAACTTTTCTCCTAATTTTTCAGATGAAGTAGGCTAGGTTTATATGGTGGTGGAGTTGTGGTGAAGTGGTGGTAAAATGGGTAGCCAAATTTGGAGTGCAAATGATATAAGGAAAGGTGGAAAGAATGTTTGTAAAATGATGTTTTTAGAAAGATGGCGCAGTTATTTTGAGGCAGAGACTTGTGACACCCCGACTAATTAAACACCGGGTAGCTACTCCTTTATAAAATTAATTCAAAATGCCAAGTTGGCTCAGTTAATAGCATCACTGTCGAAAACGTTTTATTATTATTAACCACCTAGTATTTAAAAAGTAAGTGCCAAATTTTATTAAATCTGATTAACATGCAACAAGAGTAATGAATAACTAAATAACACCATTCCCCATACTGAAGTAAAACGAATAACCATCACAAAATGTAAATAAACTCTGGAGGAAAAACTCCTCAATACAAATCCCACAACTGATAAGTAAACTGAAATAAATAACTAAAACTGGATACTGAGCAATACATGCTAGAGTCTGAAAACTGAAATGTAAAAATGTCTAATAGAATTGGGCAACATGCCCTACAACTGATAGATGCTGAGACTGGAATCCAAATGAGAGAGGCGTCTAAAAGCAAGTCCCTGTAGCTTCCACAAACAGCTACAGCTCGTCACCTGAATGAGGATCCTATGCTTGGTGTCCTTGTGGCTGGGCACCTAAAAATGGTTTTACAAGAAAATATATTTGAAAGAAAATGGGTCAGAGCCCGAAAGTGGAAATCATTTTAAAAACCTGCAAGTGCTTTAAAAACATTTAAAACATTAAATGCAAAGTACATGTTAGGACGTGCACTCACATTAAATTCTCACCTCTCGACTAACTGTGCACTCCTAACGTAAGTACCCATCTATAACGACCCATATTACTAGCTAATTGACAACATAACTAGCTAAACTGCCAAAGGTTCTACCCATTTTACTCGGTTCCAATTAACATAACAACGCTCGTAATTAAATAGAGGTTTAACGTAAACTCAGTTACTAACTATGCCATTGATATAACTATCAGTTAACTCGTTATATTTCTCAAAACAATACCGTAATATTTTTACAACATTAACATGAGGATTTCCGTTAATTTAATGTATATTATTCACATCATAAATATACGATACAAGCACCCCGCAATCTAAGCTATGGTGCACACATACTCTGCTATCCATCCCGGTACATCCCGTACATAAGGATCACATATTCCGAATCTCTCAGGAATAGTTCAGATAACATAAATCACAAATAGTGGAGGCGAACACAGTCACCATTACATGGGTCACGCACATACCTACGCTCCCATGGTCATGCAGACTTATTAATATCACAATAAGTCCTTCTATGATCTATGTTCATCAAGGTACCAGTCTAAATCCCCCCCGTAGGCACACAAGGATTAGAGGGTCCTAAGCGAACGCAAACCTCCCGTGATAGCAAGTATGGTAGGTATGTCATACACACAAATACTATATACTAAGCATTCACACATCTTAGATATTACCATATTAATAAGGTATTTTCTACAACATTATACCATTATCCCAAACTTATATATTTCAAGTAATCCGATAATATATAATTTAAATAGTCGACACGTCTCACGTCGTAATTCCTTAAACTTACAACCTATCTCGAATAGACTACTAAGTTCCCATAATTCTCACATATGATATCTTTATGCCTATGGTCTTTACTTCTGCCCCAAACCTTATTTCATCAACTTATTCAAATTTGTACTATTAACCCAAATATTAACTCACATAACGAATTTCATTTATTTAGAATAATTCCTCGAATTTCATTCTAATTAAGGTCCACTATAATAATCACGCCTACTGGTCTCCCTTAAAAGTGAGGGTATTCATAAGTTCTCCAAACATATTCTCCGAGGGTTTCCACCATTAAAATCATTTTAAGGAAAATTTCACTCATTCTGGGAAGGTCGATCGATCGACCTATGAATATCGATCGATCGATCTAGTCGATCGATCGACTGATGAATGTCGATCGATCGATCGAACGGGTATGGCTACGGACTGCTTCGTTCTGCAGATTTGAAAACGTCCCAAAACTTATTTCTAACGTGTGATTCTCAAATATAACGTTATAGTAATATCATATAACAATCCTACAATATTACTAACGTCCATAAATCAATATTTCAACAACTATAGGCTACATATGGATCAATCTTCATCAAAACCTAGTTTTTCTGATTTTTCTCAAGAACAGTCATGAACCTCATCTTAAATCCGTTTTTGATATAACAAAAGTCGATAATTCTCTTAATATAATCTTCCAGTAACATTCTACATGCAACCTATATCCCAAAATTTAAACTAATAACTCCAATCTTATGGGTTTTTCATTATCTTCCAAGAACATACAAAATTTATGAATAATCTAACATGGAAGAAGCATTCTCTGAAATTTAAATGGAATAAATCACTTGCCTTAGTTTGATTTCGGATTTGTTGTTGGTTTGGTGAAGAATCTCTGCAGAATTCCTCTCTCTCTCTCCTTCTCCAAGCTTTCTTCTCCAAAAGGCTATGGTGGCTAGGGTTTGCTTTGGGAGAGTTGGAAGACTAAATGATAACCTACGTAGCTTATGGGGTTAATAAAGGGTTGGTTGGGTCAATTCCTTATCAGATTACAACTCTCAATTTTCGTCACTTTTAATTACCCAAAAATACCAAATTACTAAAATACCCTTTAAGTTACCGGTATGGCCTAAAAATACCCCGGGACCCGAACTATACTCCCGGCTAGTGTTTTCTGACTATCTCGACCCTTCCGGACGCGTTGGCGCACTCAAAACGATCATACGGATTATAGATTTTAAATTCACTTTTAATAATAAAATAATATACCGTGACGCGGCGGTCCCACGCGTCTCAACAAAATTTCTAAAATGCCGTATATAAATCCCACGACAAATTTTCAAATACCAAGTTCATATATAATCATATATGCACATAATCAAATACCAATTCGCATCACATTAGTATTTATAACCCGGATTAATTTCCAATTTATACGCAATTTAATTAATTAATCCCAAAATAAATATAGTCAAAAATACGGGGTATTACATACTTCCCCCCTAATAACTGAATTTCGTCCCGAAATTCGAAACTAGAAGGTACCTGCTAAAAACAGCTCTGGATAACGCTCGCGCATCTCATCCTCGCGCTCCCATGTGGACTCCTCGACATTGTGATGTCGCCACTGAACACGCACTAACGAAACTATCTTTGACCGCAGTTTCCTCTCGCTTCGGTCCAAAATAGCAATTGGCCCCTCCTCGTAAGAGCTATCCGGCTGGAGATCGATGTCTTCCACAGCAATGTGAGAATGAGCCAAATTGTCCCTAAGGTATTTCCTCAGCGAGGAAATATGGAACACGTCGTGAATCCGATGCAAATGTTCCGGCAACCCCAGTCTATACGCGACCAGTCCGATCCGCTCTATAATAGGGAACGGCCCCACATACCTCGGTGCCAACTTCCCCTTCTTCCCGAAACGCATAATCCCCTTCATCGGAGATACCCTGAGCAAAACCTGGTCCCCCACTTGGAACTCCCTAAAAAATCTCTTCGCATCAGCATAACTCTTCTGCCTGTCTTGAGCTACCCGAATGCGACTCCGAACTAACTCAATCCTTGCCGAAGTATCCTGGATCACTTCTGGCCCAAGTAATTTGTTGTCCCCCACCTCCAACCAACATGCTGGGGAACGACAAGGCCTGCCGTACAATGCCTCAAACGGAGCCATGCCAATCGTGAACTGATAGGAGTTGTCGTAAGCAAACTCCACCAGTGGAGGGTACTGCTCCCATCCGCCCCCGAAGTCAATAATACACATGCGTAGCATGTCCTCCAACATCTGATTGGTGCGCTCTGTCTGCCCATCGGTCTGTGGGTGATAAGCCGTACTCAACCGAAATTCCGTGCCCATGGCCTCCTGGAAACTCTCCCAAAACCTCGAAACAAATATCTTGTCTCTGTCAGACACGATATTTAGGGGCACATTGTGAAGTCTCACAATCTCTGAAATGAAGAGCTGGGCATACTGTCCCGTAGTGTAGTCAGTCTTTACGGGTAAGAAGTGAGCGACCTTGGATAACCTGTCCACAATTACCCAAACGGAGTCGTGACCCCTCTGCGACGTAGGCAACCCCGTGATAAAGTCCATGGATATGCTCTCCCACATCCACACCGGGACCTCCAATGGCTGTAGCAATCCTGCTGGTCTCTGATGATCCACTTTTACAAGCTGACAAGTGGCGCATTTCGAGACAAACTCAGCGATATCTCTCTTCATACCGCTCCACCAATATTGCCGCCTCATGTCTTGGTACATTTTGTCCCCTCCGGGATGTACCGCGAACCGTGAGCCGTGCGACTCAGTCATAACATCGTGCCGCAAATTTTTCCCCTTCCGGAACTACCAATCTCCTATTGAAGCGCAATCCCCCGTCTGAGCTAACGGTATAGGACTCGGCTCCCTCTGCTAGTAATCGAACTATCTATTCCTGACAGAACGAGTCATCGGCCTGTGCCCGTACTACCTTCCTGACAATCTGCGGTGTAACGGTCATCACAGACATGAAAGATCGGGCCACTGCATCCTGGTGTCCCAATTCCTTCCACTTAGCCTTCCACACCTCTGCCACCTCATCTGCTGGCCTGCGGCTCAACGCGTCTGCTACCACGTTAGCCTTACCCGAGTGGTACTGGATGTCGAACTGGTAGTCCTTCACAAACTCAAGCCACCTACGCTGCCGCATGTTCAACTCTTTCTGCGTGAACAGATACTGTAGGGACTTGTGGTCCGTGAACAGCTGAAACTTCTCCCCCAAAAGATAGTGCCTCCAAATTCGTAAGGCAAATACCACTGCTGCCAACTCCAAATCATGCGTGGGGTAATTCTTCTCATGAGGCTTAAGCTTACGGGAAGCATAAGCTATGTCCTGTCTCTCCTGCTGCAATACACCTCCCAGTCCTTGCAAGGACGCATCGGTGTAAACCAAATACTCAACTCCCGATCTCGGCAATGCTAACACAGGTGCTGAGGTCAATTTGTCCTTCAATTCATCGAATGCCAACTGACAGGCATCACTCCAGATATATGGCACACCCTTACGAGTAAGATATGTCAAAGGACCTGCTATCTCCGAGAAACCCCGAATAAACCTCCTGTAGTATCCTGCTAAGCCCAAGAAACTACGAATCTCTGTTGGTGTCGTGGGCTGTCCCCACTCCCTCACCGCTGACACCTTCCCTGGATCAACTGATATTCCCTGGTCGGAAATAATGTGACCCAAGAATTGGACCTCCTTCAACCAAAACCCGCACTTCTCGTATTTTGCCTACAACTCGTTCTGACGAAGTGTCTGCAAAACCTGTCTCAAATGCTCGGCGTGCTCCTCCTCTGTCTGAGAGTAAACCAGAATGTCATCAATGAAGACAATAACAAACTGGTCTAGGAAATCTCTGAACACTCTGTTCATCAAGTCCATAAACACTGCTGGAGCGTTGGTCAAGCCGAAAGGCATAACCCGAAATTCATAAGAACCATATCTCGACAAGAACGCAGTCTTCGAGACATCCTCCTCCCTGATACGCAACTGATGGTATCCCGTCCTTAAGTCAATCTTCGAGAAGAAAGAAGCTCCTCTCAACTGGTCGAATAAGTCATCGATTCGAGGCAACGGATACTTATTCCGTATCGTGACCTTATTCAACTCTCGGTAGTCCACGCACAAACGCAGTGAACCATCCCTCTTCTTCACAAACAAAACTGGAGCGCCCCAAGGTGAGGTACTCCTACGAATAAAGCCCTGCCCTAACAGCTGCTCTATCTGATCCCGTAACTCTCGCATTTCAGCTGGAGCCATACGGTACGGTGCACGTGCTATAGGTCTCGTACTTGGTAGCAAATCTATAACGAAGTCTATCTCTCGACTGGGTGGTAAGCCTGGTATCTCCTGAAACACATCTGAATACTCCCTGACAACTGGGATAGAATCTAAAGGAATAACAACCTCCCTAGAGGTATCCTCCTCAATGTAATACAGATGAGCGGTCGATCCTCCCTCTGGGCGAGGCATCGCCACTATAAACATCTCCTGCCCCGAAACGGCAAAAACAATGCTCCCGCTGAAGCAATCAATCATGGCCCTATATGCTACGAGTCAATCCATACCGATGATCACATCGTGAACATGAATGTCTAACACTAACATGTCCGCAGGTAATACCAAACCACCAACCTCTACCCCTACTCCCCGGCATATAAAGAAAATACGTGACCCACTCCCTAATGGTGAGTCGACACACGTCACTGTGCTCTCTGCCGTAGCTAACAATCCTAAAGCTTTCGCGAAGTGTGTAGCAATAAAACAGTGTGTAGCACCCGTATCAAATAACACCCGACCCATAGTGCCATGGATAGGAAACGTACCCTTGATCGCGGGCGGTGCCTGTGGAACTGCAGCCTGGTGAACGTTGTAGACACGTCCATACTGTAGCTGCCCTTGCTGCACCGGAAAAGCTGGAATAGCTGGTAATTCTGTCACCTGGGCTGAAGTTGGAAGAGCAGGTGGGAAAGGCGGCCTCTGCGGCTCATGTCGGGCACCCTGCTGCTGCTGCGGGGGTATTCTGCTCTTATTAGGATAATCTTGACGTTTGTGGCCAATCTTATTACATTTGAAACACTTCCCTTGGAAGTTTCCTCCTCGCTGCCCATGATGACCACGGCCTCGGTGAGCGTTATCATTTCTGCCCTGGCATTGCTGACCCTGTTGAAACCGTTGTTGACCATTCTGCCCCTGTTGTACTGGAGCTACTGGAAAGGTTGGTAGGGCTAGTACCTGAGCTGGTGCTGGGAGAGCGATTGTAAACAGTGGCCCCGGTGGATCATTACGGGCACCCAGCTGCTGCTGCTGTGGGGCCTTGCCCTTATCCGGACAATCTTGGCGTTTATGGCCATACTTGCCACACACAAAACATAGGCCCTTGAAGTTACTCGGGACTTTATTCCTCTTTCGAAACTGCTTCTTTTCACCACGTTGTTGGCCAGAACTGACTCGGTCTTGGGTAGTTTGTTGTCGTAATTTCGGGGTCTTCGCACATTTTTCAGCTTTAATCACTTGTATATGGCTAACCTCTCTAGGTCTTTTGCCTCCTCTAAGTCGTATGTTGCGTTCTTGGTATTGTAAAACTGCAGTGGTGACTGCTTGTGCCACGATACCTGTTAACTCGGAGGTTGACATTCTCTCTGGTGATACCGGAGGTGTGACTCGATCTTGCTCGCTGGTTCCCCTAACCGTTTTAGCCAATTCTCCATGACGACCCATCTGAAAATTTAAGTAAATTTGGATGAGTTCATCATTCAAATAAACAAATCGCAGAAGTACGAAATCCCAATGTATAGAGATAGACACAGCATTCCTAGGAATCCGTGGTACCCCTTTATGAAGACATCTCTGAAATAAGAGTAAGGTCTTATAAGTTCGCAGTTATAAACCTTAAAATAGCTGAAGAACGAAACGTACACACAAAGAGTACAACAGTCCTAAAATATAGGGCTCTATATCAAAGAAAACGTAGCGGAAACATAATAGCCGTACAGATCCTAAAGGACACTAGAACCTGATGCTCTGATACCACCTGTGACACCCCGACTAATTAAACACCGGGTAGCTACTCCTTTATAAAATTAATTCAAAATGCCAAGTTGGCTCAGTTAATAGCATCACTGTCGAAAACGTTTTATTATTACTAACCACCTAGTATTTAAAAAGTAAGTGCCAAATTTTATTAAATCTGATTAACATGCAACAAGAGTAATGAATAACTAAATAACACCATTCCCCATACTGAAGTAAAACGAATAACCATCACAAAATTTAAATAAACTCTGGAGGAAAAACTCCTCAATACAAATCCCACAACTGATAAGTAAACTGAAATAAATAACTAAAACTGGATACTGAGCAATACATGCTAGAGTCTGAAAACTGAAATGTAAAAATGTCTAATAGAATTGGGCAACATGCCCTACAACTGATAGATGCTGAGACTGGAATCCAAATGAGAGAGGCGTCTAAAAGCAAGTCCCTGTAGCTTCCACAAACAGCTACAGCTCGTCACCTGAATGAGGATCCTATGCTTGGTGTCCTTGTGGCTGGGCACCTAAAAATGGTTTTACAAGAAAATATATTTGAAAGCAAATGGGTCAGAGCCCGAAAGTGGAAATCATTTTAAAAACCTGCAAGTGCTTTAAAAACATTTAAAACATTAAATGCAAAGTACATGTTAGGACGTGCACTCACATTAAATTCTCACCTCTCGACTAACTGTGCACTCCTAACGTAAGTACCCATCTATAACGACCCATATTACTAGCTAATTGACAACATAACTAGCTAAACTGCCAAAGGTTCTACCCATTTTACTCGGTTCCAATTAACATAACAACGCTCGTAATTAAATAGAGGTTTAACGTAAACTCAGTTACTAACTATGCCATTGATATAACTATCAGTTAACTCGTTATATTTCTCAAAACAATACCGTAATATTTTTACAACATTAACATGAGGATTTCCGTTAATTTAATGTATATTATTCACATCATAAATATACGATACAAGCACCCCGCAATCTAAGCTATGGTGCACACATACTCTGCTATCCATCCCGGTACATCCCGTACATAAGGATCACATATTCCGAATCTCTCAGGAATAGTTCAGATAACATAAATCACAAATAGTGGAGGCGAACACAGTCACCATCACATGGGTCACGCACATACCTACGCTCCCATGGTCATGCAGACTTATTAATATCACAATAAGTCCTTCTATGATCTATGTTCATCAAGGTACCAGTCTAAATCCCCCCCGTAGGCACACAAGGATTAGAGGGTCCTAAGTGAACGCAAACCTCCCGTGATAGCAAGTATGGTAGGTATGTCATACACACAAATACTATATACTAAGCATTCACACATCTTAGATATTACCATATTAATAAGGTATTTTCTAAAACATTATACCATTATCCCAAACTTATATATTTCAAGTAATCCGATAATATATAATTTAAATAGTCGACACGTCTCACGTCGTAATTCCTTAAACTTACAACCTATCTCGAATAGACTACTAAGTTTCCATAATTCTCACATATGATATCTTTATGCCTAAGGTCTTTACTTCTGCCCCAAACCTTATTTCATCAACTTATTCAAATTTGTACTATTAACCCAAATATTAACTCACATAACGAATTTCATTTATTTAGAATAATTCCTCGAATTTCATTCTAATTAAGGTCCACTATAATAATCACGCCTACTGGTCTCCCTTAAAAGTGAGGGTATTCATAAGTTCTCCAAACATATTCTCCGAGGGTTTCCACCATTAAAATCATTTTAAGGAAAATTTCACTCATTCTGGGAAGGTCGATCGATCGACCTATGAATATCGATCGATCGATCTAGTCGATCGATCGACTGATGAATGTCGATCGATCGATCGAACAGGTATGGCTACGGACTGCTTCGTTCTGCAGATTTGAAAACGTCCCAAAACTTATTTCTAACGTGTGATTCTCAAATATAACGTTATAGTAATATCATATAACAATCCTACAATATTACTAACGTCCATAAATCAATATTTCAACAACTATAGGCTACATATGGATCAATCTTCATCAAAACCTAGTTTTTCTGATTTTTCTCAAGAACAGTCATGAACCTCATCTTAAATCCGTTTTTGATATAACAAAAGTCGATAATTTTCTTAATATAATCTTCCAGTAACATTCTACATGCAACCTATATCCCAAAATTTAAACTAATAACTCCAATCTTATGGGTTTTTCATTATCTTCCAAGAACATACAAAATTTATGAATAATCTAACATGGAAGAAGCATTCTCTGAAATTTAAATGGAATAAATCACTTGCCTTAGTTTGATTTCGGATTTGGTGTTGGTTTGGTGAAGAATCTCTGCAGAATTCCTCTCTCTCTCTCTCCTTCTCCAAGCTTTCTTCTCCAAAAGGCTATGGTGGCTAGGGTTTGCTTTGGGAGAGTTGGAAGACTAAATGATAACCTACGTAGCTTATGGGGTTAATAAAGGGTTGGTTGGGTCAATTCCTTATCAGATTACAACTCTCAATTTTCGTCACTTTTAATTACCCAAAAATACCAAATTACTAAAATACCCTTTAAGTTACCGGTATGGCCTAAAAATACCCCGGGACCCGAACTATACTCCCGGCTAGTGTTTTCTGACTATCTCGACCCTTCCGGACGCGTTGGCGCACTCAAAACGACCATACGGATTATAGATTTTAAATTCACTTTTAATAATAAAATAATATACCGTGACGCGGCGGTCCCACGCGTCTCAACAAAATTTCTAAAATGCCGTATATAAATCCCACGACAAATTTTCAAATACCAAGTTCATATATAATCATATATGCACATAATCAAATACCAATTCGCATCACATTAGTATTTATAACCCGGATTAATTTCCAATTTATACGCAATTTAATTAATTAATCCCAAAATAAATATAGTCAAAAATACGGGGTATTACAAGACTCTTCAGATATCCAAAAATGGGTCCTTGGGAATGAGGCCATGAACTTTTTAAATAGTAAGATCCTATATTTAGAAGCATGCTAATTGTCATAGGCCGAGGCCTGCCTATCAACATACCCTTGACTTGCTAGCAAATAAAGTACCCCTATGCTGATAGGCAGAGGGTCAAGGGTGCCTATAGGAAGTCCAAAATGGACTTTAAAAAAAAATGAGCATAAAATGTAAATCGTAAGTCCAAATCGTGCACAACCAGGACCGTTAGAAAGGGTATTCCATGACTTATGAAAATGCGATGAGATAATATTGGGTTTGATAGATGACTAAAGTCAAACAAAGCTCGGAAGCATCCAGTGGCCTCTAAGATGGGGTTTTTGGAGTAAAAGGTAAGTATGTACGAATCATAAGGCCGATTCCCGCGTGGTATGGTGATCGAGCGGGAAAAGTAGCGTCGCGTCAAAACGCTAATCGTTATTTTTGTTTCGCCTACTCAATATAAAAACCTAAATTACGACTACACTTGCGACGCAAATATAGTGGTAAGTCGGGTATCAAGAATCTACAGGGAGTGATTGAATTTTAGATTTTAAATGCTTTAAAACTTCAAGAATAAAAATGAAAAAGGTGATAGGGTGGTTTTAAAGAAAAGGAAAAAAAATAAGAAGTTAACACTATACTACAATTAATTAAAACGAGAGTCGGGATCGCATCCCCGCCATGGGCTAAACTACGCATAATTAGAATTTCGGTTCGAAAACATTTAATCGAGTATTTTTAGTTAATTATAAACATCACACAATAAGGAATCCAATCCAAAGTTGTGAGATTAAACATTTAATAGAAAATGGCCGCACGAATCTTAAATTCGGATTACCGCTATAAACATTAACGTTGCATGACAAAGAAAGTTCAACACATAATGATCCAACTTTAATACGTGAGGTTTCAATTAAATGCAATTTTTTCCAAAAACTAATTTTCGGATCTCAACGCCCATTAATGGAAGAAACGCAATCCCAACCCTTAAAACTACTCACTACGCATGATTAAACTAAGTGAAACAACTAATTAACATAGGAAAATAAGAATTAACAAAGTATAACTAACTATCTAAGCAATAAAAGTAACTACAAAGTAAGAAATCAAGTAAATAAGCATTAAACAAAGGAAAGTGATAATGAATAGTAATATACTTACATAAATGGGATGAACCCAAAGAGAAAGGAGGAGAGGGAAGCTCCAACAAAAATCCCCCAAAAATCTGATTTCTAACCTAACTAATATAAAAATAGGATCTCCCAACTTAACACAATTGTTACCTATAAATACCCCACCAAAAACCAACTTAAAAGTAGCAATTTGCGGACTTTCTGGTGCCAAACTGAATCGATTCGGACTAGCATAATCGATTCGGACTGACCGAATCGATTCGGACCTACAGGTCTGCAATCTGCAGCTTTGTTCTATTTTACGAAAAATACCGTCATTTCTTCATTATAGCTCGGAATTAGGAACAGTCAGAGGTTACGCGAAGATAACTCAGAGGTATACAACATCCAATAAGACATTAGGCCAAAAAACCAAAATATTGAATGACTAAAATGCCCTTGAATGTGATCTTGAGTGTACTTTTGATGTAAAAACCGTCCTAAAAATGCCATAACTCCTTCGATAAAACTCGGAACCATGCACCATCGACGGCCACACGAAGAGAAATCAAAGGGATTAAACTTCCATGAGAGCTCGGTATTCAATACCAAATGCTAAAATTACTAAAATTCCCTCGAAGGTGCAAAAGTCGACGAAACTTTTTCGAAAAGCGTCCAAACTTCACACTAAGCATCCAAATACCTACAAAAGCTCAATTAACCCCTACAAAGCATGAATATATAGAAATATGAGGTTGTATGATTAACGAGCATAAGTATCGGGATTAAGATACCCGAGGGGGCTACTAACGCGTAGGTTAACGGGTGAAATACACAATATTTGCGTCGTATCACACCCCCTAACTTACACATTGCTAGTCCCTAGCAATGAAATAGGAAACAAAAAGATCTACAAGATAACCACAAAAAAGGAGATATGTACAAAAGAGATAAAAGCATTGCCGCATATGCAAGAAGCCGTTAAATCCCTAGGTTACCCTAGTGGACGAGTGTCGTCTCGTGAGGGTTTTCAGGGATGAAACCCACAAACATCATATAGTTTCCTCAAAATATGCCTAACCCAACATGCGACAAACTCAAAAACAACGAAAAAGATTTCAAACGCATTATTAACATATTGAACGAATTCAAGATAAAGTCCGTTGTTATTACCAGGTTGAATGCACCTCATAGAATTGAAAATTTAAAAGTGGTAGGGGGGGAGAGAACATGCATAGTATGATTTGGTGAAAACTTAAATAAATCGGATAAACATAAAAGCATGCATACATTCAATCCTCACGGGCATTACACTCATCAAGTGAATTCACTCGAAACAGGGAGGTAACACACGGAACATGCGGGCATAAAGAGTAAATGTAAATGGAAACCAGGCCGCACACATGTCACTAATGAAGAATGCTATATAGAAAATAAAAATATGTAATCTCAATGAAAGATATCGCACATTAAAGGAGGAAAAATGTATTTTCACAAATTTTCAAAACTATTATGACTTTTAAACTAAATGAACCCTAAGGTCATATAGGACTTCAATAGGGTTGTAATGTAGGGTAGGATAGGGTACAAAACGAAAGGAATGTATGTACGGATTCAAAGTGTTCAGAATGAAAACTTGGAATAATGGAAAGAATGTGGACAATGCCAAAAATGGAAAGTAACTTCCAAACAAGCATTAAATGTAACAATTGTAGAGTAACAAGGATTATTGACTATACATACACAACATATATACAAACTTTCTCTTTCCTTTTTCTTTTCTTCATTTTCTCATGTTTTCTTTTGCTTTTTTTTTTTTGCTTTTTCTTTTCTTTTTCACTACTTTCTTTCTTTACTTTTCAAACTCTCATATGCCTAAATTGCAACCGACATCATAACAAACATCATTCAATCCCAAGCAACATTCCAAACAAAGTTATGGAAAGTGTATGTATGGGCTAAAACTCCAATTTAGAGTTGGTTATGGGAATTGGGTTATGAAACGAAAGGATAATATTTAGGCTCAAAGGGGTTGACGAGGCTAAACAAATAAGGTGAGGTCAAGGTCAATATGGGTGATATAACAAAGAGGGCCTATGATCATTTCCAAAAGTTTACGCAATTCTCAAGTCAAAACAATATATGAAAATCATGCTCAAGTAATACATTTCATATATGAACTCAATTAATGAACGATCAAATGAAAGAATAGTGAGACTACCGACGAATTCAACGTTTTCAAAGAGGAATGAATACTGTATAACACTCACAAACGACGAAAGGTATAAAGCTTAATCGGTGTAAGTATATACAATGCAACAAAAGATTACCGAGTTATAAAAATCTTAAACCAAATCAATATAACAAGGAAAGTGCATATGTTCATGGGATAAAGTTTAATTCATGAAGTTATTCACAATATCAATGATATTGACTTCTAAAATCGAGAACATGCATCGTTGAGTTGTCAATTGGATCGGGCAATTATTGAAATTTATCGTCGGAAACAAGGCAAAATGCCCAAGAAAAATGATAAAAAAGAAAGAAAATATTTTTGAAAATTTTCAAATTTTTCACAAAAAGGCATACTTAGTAACTAACAAGTGAGGAAATCAGTGGACTACACATGAAATGGATATTATATCCTACACCCCCTAACTTAATGTTGCATTATCCTCAATGCGCATTAAGAACACAACACAAAGAGAGGAAAAGTACGATATTACCCAAAATTAGAGCGATCTCCATAAGCACAAGTCCCAACAAATCTACAAAACAAGTTAGTACCGAGCATAGCAAAAGAAAATAAAAAAAAAAGTTAAGTAATTACAATAGACTAAATTAAAAAGAAAGAAAGAAAATTAAAAAGCTAACTATTTACAACCTACTATTTAGGCTTCACACTAACTATACACTAGAAGTCTAAATAGTTGAGGGTCCACCTAAAAAGGGATTTGACTTTGAAAGATCAACAGTGGACCCTTCAAAGAGAACATGCCTTTCGAAAAATAGGAATTTCGTTTGAACAACGGAAGGCATGTGGGTGGTGAAAAAAGTGAACCATCGCCAATTTAAAATTTTGGGTGGACGATGGGGGATTTGGATAATAAAGAGAAAAGGTAAACTTGAGGTCCAAGAAAAATTAATTCATCTCCCAATGATTTTTCAAATGGAATGGGAGATGGTGCACATGTGGGGATAACATCCATCGAAAACAAGTCCGACAAGGAGTCCACATCGGCAAAAAATGAAGAAGTTTTAAAAGTTTCTACCAACTCATAGGAATCAACCGGTAATTCTAATGGTTCAATGACGGAAAACGTACATGGTAATGAAATAAATTCAATCTCCGTCAACATATCGTCGGAAGGAGATTGAATTTCAGGGGAGAGAGATTCACATTCTATGAGAAATTTTTTAAAAAATTGAGGTGAAACACAAGTTTCCACCTCCTCGTTATTTTGTGCATAAGAATTCATCTCATCGCAAAGTGCTCCAAGTCTCATTCCAGCATCATTTAGGCTTTCCAAACCTTGGGAGTAAAGAAGAAAAGTTTCTTCCAAAGTAGGCTTCCTCGGCTCAAGAGCCTCGAACTCCTCATTTGGTTGAAACTCATCTTCGAAAGTATTGGAATAAGAATTGTCATTGGATTCGAATAATGAATCCAAATCAAGCTCCCAATAACGATTTTCATTCCGATAAATGTTTTCAAGTCTTTTAATCTCAAGAAAATCTTCAAAATGGAAAACTTGAAAACTATCCCCAAAGTAAGAATCATTAGAATGACCGTAATAACTGGAGAATCCGAGCAAGAAAGTGAGCAACCGTGAATCAAAGTTTCTTAGCTCTCAAATAGTCAATCCTGCAAAAAAGGTTAAAACAAAGAATACAAATACAAAAGGAAAAATACTACGAAATAATAAAACAATTACAATCTAAAACACACTCACCGGCAATGACGCCATTTTGATCGAGCGCGAAAAGTAGCGTCGCGTCAGAAGGGACACTGTCGTTGATTTCGGCTCCCGCTCTACATGCAAAAACCTAAGCTACAACTACACTTGACAAGCAAGCACAGCAGTAAGTCAGGTATCGTAAGAAATCCATGAGGAGTGATTGAATTTTAGATTTTAAATGCTTTAAAACTTCAAGAATAAAAATGAAAAAGGTGATAGGGTGGTTTTAAAGAAAAGGAAAAAAAGAAGAAGTTAACACTATACTACAATTAATTAAAACGAGAGTCGGGATCACATCCCCGTCGTGGGCTAAACTATGCATAATTAGAATTTCGGTTCGAAAATATTTAAAAGAGCATTTTTAGTTAATTATAAACATTACACAATAAGGAATCCAATCCAAAGTTGTGAGATTAAACATTTAATAGAAAATGGTCACACGCATCTTAAATTCGGATTACCGCTATAAACACTAACGTTGCATGACAAAGAAAGTTAAACACATAATAATTCGACTTTAATACGCGAGGTTTTAAGTAAACACAATTTTTCTCAAAAACTAATTTTCAGAGCTCAACGCCCATTAATGGCGGAAACGCAATCCCAACCCTTAAACTACTCACTACACATGATTAAACTAAGTGAAACAACTAATTAACATAGGAAAATAAGAAATAACAAATTATAACTAACTATCTAGGCAATAAAAGTAACTACAAAGAAAGAAATCAAGTAAATAAGCATTAAACAAAGGAAAGTGACAATGAATAGTAATATACTTACATAAATGGGATGAACCCAAAGAGAAAGGAGGAGAGGTAAGCTCCAACAAAAATCCCTAAAAAATCTTATTTCTAACCTAACTAATGTAAAAATATGATCTCCCAACTTAACACAATATTTACCTATAAATACCCCACCAAAAACCAACATAAAAGTAGCAATTTGCGGACTTTCTAGTGCCAAACTGAATCGATTCGGACTGGCCGAATCGATTCGGACCTACAGGTCTGCAATCTACAGCTTTGTCCTATTTTACAGAAAATGACGTCATTTCTTCAATATAGCTCGGAATTAGGCACGATCGGAGGCAACGCGAAGATAACGCAGAGGGATACAACATCCAAGAAGACATTAGGCCAAAAAATTAAAATATTAAATGACTAAAATGCCCTTGAATGTGACCTTCAGTGTACTTTTGAAGTAAAAACCATCCTAAAAATGCCATAACTCCTTCGATACAACTCGGAACCATACACCATCGGTGGCCACACAAACAGAAATCAAAGGGATTCAAATTCCGTGAAGAGATCGGGATTCAAAACCAAATGCTGAAATTACTAAAATACCCCCGAAGCTGCAAAAGTCGACGAAACTTTTCCGAAAAGCGTCCGAACTTCATACTAAGCATCCAAATACCTACAAAAGCTCAATTAACCCCTACAAAGCATGTATATATATAAATCCAAGGTTGTCTGGTTAACGAGCATAAGTATAGGGATTAAGATACCCGAGGGGGCTAATAACACGTAGGTTAACGAGTGAAATACGCAATATTTGCGTCGTATCATATGGATCTTTAGAATGGGTATTCAAAGCCCTATGAATGTGAAATGATATAACCTTAGGTTCGAGAGTTAAAAAAAAGGTCAAACGGATCTCAAAAGTGCCCAGTGGCTTCTAGGTCAAGGTTTTGGGTAAAACCTAGAGTTCGAGGGTGAAATGTATCAAATGAGTTATTCGAAGGGTACTAGAGTGTGGTTTCTACACATGCTGTTGAGAGAGTCAGTCGCTATTAGGAATGTTGGAAAATGTCAATCTAAGGGTAATATTCCTCATATATACATGTGTACACATTTCAGTATGAAAAGTCACCTTAGGCATGTTTACCTTAATAAATTGTTTCCATTTTGAAAAATGTTTGTGTGTAGTTTAATTTTTTATATTTTTTTCTGGCATATTTGTATGTTTGAATCCACTACATTCCATATTTTCATGTGGCTAGGACATTTGATTATGATTTTCAATGCTTAGATTGTTCTTAATCATGCTTGCATTGAGTTGTTTGACTTTGATTTACTTAATTAATTCACTATGTATATGCCTCCACATACACGTGCATGATCTTTTTTGGATATTAACTTCGCATATTATATTTGAGCTAAGTGAGATGTTCTCCCATCAATCTTGTCATCCAAATATCTGTTGACTATGTGGGATTTGCGCATGTAAGAACCATTGTATGTGAGTATGTTTATTCTTATTGAATATATGAAGGTGAATAGGAAAGGGCTACGAAAGGAGGAAATCTCCTTTGAGGGAAAGCCACCATTTTCAAGAGCCTAAAAATGAGAGGCAAAAAGAAAAGATTAAAGGCCAACATGTTTGTTTGTTTTATTTTCTAGAAAATAGTATCTTCAAACAAATTGAGTGAACAAAATATGATATTTGTTTATCTTTTGAGGGTGCTATAGTTGAAGATCAATAGGTTTGCACAATTAATCCTAGTTATGCTTAACATGTCATGACGCTATTAATTTGTAGAATCATCACTTTATTTGTCACTTGAGGATAAATATTAGTTTGATAAACTTTTGTGGTCCAATAGAACTCCTTGGACATTTGTGAGTGATTGGGTCATAATTCATTTTTTTATAGTTCACGTCATTTTACTCCATGCCACATGTTTAGACACATCGACACATTCCTACTGTGCAAAGCTTATATATTTTGTGTCATGTTGTGGTTGTTTACACACGCGCGCGCACACACACACACACACACACACACACATATATATATATATATATATATATATATATATATATGTGTGTGTGTGTGTGTGTGTGTGTGTGTGTTCATGTGTGTCATTATTATATTTTTCATATTTATATATATGATATCGTTTATTTTTAGTCTTAGCATTTACATTTAATCCATGTTGAATCAAATTGGCATTCTCTATGATCATATTGGTATCTCATGCTACTTGTTTACATTGGTATCTCATTCTCCATTATATATTCAAGTTGGTATCATTTATAGCATCAATATTGGTATTAATTGATCACTATTTGGATTATGTGTGCTTGTGTTGCTATGTTGTGTTTGATTCACTTTACACCATTACATGATATTATTCTTTCTTTCATAATTTAAATTGTTATCATATTTTCTCACTTTTTGGAGGAGATTTGTTTTATGGGGGAGAAATGGTTTATTATTATTATTATTATTATTATTATTATTATTATTATTATTATTATTATTATTATTATTATTATTATTATTATTATTATTATTATTATTATTATTATTATTATTATTATTATTTCTTATCCTATTCTTGAAAAAAAGATGAGAAATGGTATCTTTCACTTTAGTTTTAGGAGGAGATTTTTATCGTAGGGGGATATGTTTACCTAGGTGGTGCTCATTAGACGTAGGGAGAGTTTTATTCTCATACGAATTTATAAATTATTATATTCTCTTTGCATTTGAAGTTGTGTTTAAGTGTGCAGGTTTGCAACATGCATCAAAGTTTACAAGTGAGGAAAGCTACTCAAAGTATGTATCTGTCAAGGATGTACTTTTTCCTTTTTTGGGTTTGGGATTGAGTATTTTAGTTGATCTTCATGGCCCATAGGCTTTTATTTTGTGTTTTGTCCATGAATAGCCAAAGGGGGTATTTGTAAGGACAATATTTTGATAGAGTCAATTTGTATGTATTTTGACTTATTCCGTGTTTAGACAAAATCTTTGAGTTAAAGGTTAGGACTTGAGTGGGTTGACCTTTCAAACCTATGACGTGTTTATTTGAAGAGGCAGCAGTAAAGTTTTAGAGATCGCATGCAACGTGCCATGTTTCGTCTTCATGTTTTGAGGATTTCATAGATATGAGTGTGTCTATATTTTGCTTTATGGAACTTAATATTGGGTGTTAGTTTTTGTTTATAAAAAGTTTGAAGGCTATTTTTAAAATATTTTCAAAGAAAAGTATTTTTTGTTTTAATGTCGTTTGAACAAGAATGTGGTTTTCATTCAAACGAACATCGAATGAGATTTCTATATTAGCAAAACTAATTTCATTTGAATGTTATTAAATGTTTGTTCAAACGAGATGAGTTGTTCGTTCGAACGAGATATATAGTTTCGTTCGAAAAAACTCCTATTTTCATTAAAAAAAGTCCTCAAAAAATGTGTTTTCTATATAAAAGGATCTTAGCTCAATTTTAAGGCTACTTTTGTAAAAAATCAATTTCCTGTACATATTGAAAAGCTCCGAAACCCTAGTTTCACCCAAAATCTTTTAGATCCATGTTTCAATCTTTATAAACTTTGAGATCTAGTTTGGCGTCAAGGTTTTACTCATCGTCATTGTTGTTGAGTACATTTCATACAATGGATTCCGTGTTGGTTATTTACATACAGTGGACTCGGTGGTGTGGTGTTACGGTGAAAAAACGGTGCGTAGGGGTTCCAGATGCATAGAAAATTGTTGAGCCTTATCATTGCACATCGAGTATGAACTCACACGTTATGTTAGTTGTGTGGGTGGACTCTGAAGTTTCACTATACGTGATGATACAAAATATAATACAAACACTTGAATTTGTAGAGCTCAATCTAGTGAAGCTATAAATGTGCAAAAATGGAGGTAATGAACATTTTGAGTAATGAAGAACACAAGTATTTAAGTGGTTCAGTTGTATCAGCCTACTCAACTGTGAAGATGAGTGTAGTTTTCACTATATAAAAAGGCTCTAATGAAATTGATTGTACAACTCTCAAGCTTTCTGATAGGACGCAAATATTGCGTATTTCACCCGTTAACCTACGCGTTATTAGCCCCCTCGGGTATCTTAATCCCTATATTTATGCTCGTTAACCAGACAACCTCGGATTTCTATGTTAACATGTTTTGCAGGGGTTAATTGATCTTTTGTAGGTATTTGGATGCTTAGTATGAAGTTCGGATGCATTCCGGTGAAGTTCCGTACACAATCGCACGCGCAAGGGAATTTTAGTCTTTTCACAGCTTGGGTACCTAGCCCGACATCTCACGGAAGTTGTATCCCTCCTCTCTAGCTTCGCGTGGCCGCGAACAGTGCGCGATTCCGATTCATAACGAAGAAGTTACGGCGATTTCAGCGGAGGAAAAACAAGGAAGCAAAAGAGGAGAAGGGAGAAGAAGAAAAGAGGAATGCAGTAGGCTGCTGCATTCTGCCCTGCTTGATCGATCGATCGACGCTTATGGTCGATCGATCGACCATTCTGATTTGCCGATGTTTTGCCTAGGTCGATCGATCGACCAAAGGGGTCGATCGATCGATGCTTTGTTTTCTGCAGATATTTTACATTCTTTTCTTTCTTCTTTATTTTTATTCCAACTTACTATATAAGCCAATTTTTCTTGTAATAAGACATATATCAGTTTAGGAACGATTTTAGGTTAGAATAGTTAAGGTTTTGAGGGTTTTGGATGGTTCTTCTTCATTTCTCTTTGGATTGACAATCTAATTGGTTTGTAAGTTGACTATTCATTTCCTCTTCCATTAATATAGCTTGTTTTCCATTATTTCCTTGCTTTCTAGATAAATTACATGCTTTCATAATTAGTTTTCTTTCTTTAATTCTTGATTTCTTAGTTTAATTAGTTTAATTTAGTTTAATTCATGTATTGCCCTTAGATAAATAGGGTCGGGATTGCGTTCCGCCATTTACGGGCTTGGACCTCGAAAGTTAGGGTTTCGTGTAAAATTGCATTTAATTGAAACCGTGGGTATTAAAGTTGGATTGTTATGCGTTTAACTTTATTTGTCATGTAACTTTAGTGTTTATAGCGATAATCTTAATTTAATCCGCGTGTGACCATTTTTGATTAAATGTTTAATCTCGCAACTTTGGCTTAAATTCCTTATTGCGTGATGTTTATGCTTAATTGAAAATGATCGATTAAATGTTTTCGAATCGAAATTCTAATTAGTATTTGTTTAGCCCGTGAATGTGTGTATGCGATCCCGATCCTCGCTTTCCTTTAATTTAGCGTTAACTTCTCTTTTGTTTTTCCACCATAACCACCCATCACCTTTTCTTATTTATTTTACACCATTTTTATTCTTGAAGTTTTAAAACAATTAACATCTAAAATTCAATCACTCCCTGTGGATTTCTTACGATACCCGACTTACCGTTGTGCTTGCTTGTCAAGTGTAGTAGTAGCTTAGGTTTTCTTTGTATCGCGGCGACGAAACACACAACGATTGTGTCCTCACACGAACACACTTTTTCCGCCCGGTCACTTTCTCTCTACTATAAATGAGATAAAGTTTGGGCTAATGTTATAATTTTTTGATCCTTTCCACTAGGGTAGAAGATAAATATTTATAACTCTTGGGGTGCATAATGTACCCCTAAGCATTTAAGGAGTGTGTCCTTGATGAAGCCTCCAATAGGGTATTAACACCTGTCCCTTGGAACAAGTACGTAATGATGATGTAATAATTCCTCATGTGCTCTTGTGATCTTGTTATAACTTCCTGCCCACGTGGATTGGTCACACTAAACACCTGTGTCACACGTGGCTGCATGTAGTCATAGGTGGTCTCGGCTTGGCCAACGATGATACCTCTAATGTCATGTTCGAGCACCTAATGAGAAAGACTATAGTGTGGTCTCGGTTGTCTAGGGGTGCCAGGCCAAGACGAGACTCGTAAGGGGCTAATGAGCAAGTTGATGGGTCTCGGCCTAAGAGATTGAGACGAGGACGAGATTGTTGATATAGAGCCATTGCAGAAGAGACCATAACTATTTATCATGATGGTTTGTATGGTCGACCTTGGCTTAGTAGGTCCCAGCTTGGGACGAGATCACACTTGGGTACATAATTCACTCCCTAACCCTTAGCCTTCAATGTGAGTAGAAGGTTGAGGGGTAAAAATGTCTGAGAGAAAGTGTTGATAAGACACCATTGATTGATGGTTCATTTTTCCTTTCATTATCAGGTGTGAAATGTTGAATAAGATTTTTGAAGTAACACTTGGCATGCATCATATGTCTTAGCGTGTTATCCAAGGGTGGCGACTGAAGGCTTGCTTAGGAAGTTATGCCCTAATGGCGAATGCCGTGGAAGTTATGTATAATCATTTCCACAATTTAATTTTTTTGAAAATCTCACTTTTTTCTTTTATAACTCCGATAATAGTGGAATATTCACTCCGATAATTTTTGACATCCCTTTCATAGTCCCGTCTTTTGATAACTGCCAAGTATCTTTAAAAGACAGGACTGTGGGTAGGCTTTTTATGTGAGCCACGTAAGTTTCTAAAAAATTTAATTTGTAGCATTGTCCTCGTCTTAATATGTTTTCACTGACTCAAAATTTTATTTTATGCAGATCGTCCAGAAGGTATCTCCGACCAACTATGGGAGATGGCCACATCTGCTGCTGGTAACTTGTTGAGCAAACTTGCATCCAAAAAGGATGAGAAGTAGAAGAAGACCACCGTAAGTGGTTCCGGCTAGACTGAGGCTGGAAAAAAGAGAAAAGATCTAGCTCGTGGCCATATAAACCCCCCACCTTAACCAAAAATATCCCCCAAAGGCCTAAGTAGGTTAGGGATAACTCGATTGCTATTTATACTTCATTATACTCGGCTCTGGTCGATAGATTGTTCATGTTGTCCCGCAGCTCAAATTCCTACATTGAGGATGCATCCAGGGTAAGGTTCGTTGTCGGCTCTTGGACCCCCTATGATAGGCGGTTCCAGGATTCCCTGGAGTCGGAGCGTCTTGCCAACTTCTCAGTTCATAGGTCCGTGTAGGTATCAATCTTCATTTTTACTAACAATCTTTACTTTCAGCATATGTAACCTCATATTGATACTTTACATTCATATTTTGGTCTCTTATCTCTCTCTATAAGCTGTCCGACTGGGTCCAATCTAACAAATCAAAGATTGACAAGGTCGATTAAGATATCAGGGCCGAGAAAATGACAACCGATAAAGCATTAAAGAACAAGGATAACAACCATAAAACTTCGATTGACCAGCTGGAGCACAAGCACAAAGATGACCTTGCCTCAAAGGACAAGGAACGTAAGATGAAAAGGCCGAGGTGCCGAAGAAGAATGAGGTCAAGCTGAAGGCAATGGAGGATTTTAAATCCTCTGAGGAGTTTGTCGGCTATAGCCTCTAATATCTGGAGAGGGGATCCCAAACTTCCCTCAGGTGGGGAACCCTAAACTTCCCTGCTCGACCTTAGCTGATAGTTTACATTCCTTTGACATCATGGACCCTTTAGTGAGGACTGACTTGAATGAGGCTGAAGTGGGACTCCTTACAGTGGAGTCGTCGGTGACTGAGACAAACATGAACAATGACACTATTATTGAAGATGAATGTCAAACACGGCCAAATGCCGATGATACCACTATCATCCAGATCTACGGTAATGCTTGATGATGTCTCATCTTATTTCATTTGCAAGTGGTCCGTATGTGGCCTTTAGGCCCTTTCCTAGTAACTAATTTTGAAATGTAATCTTGTCTTTTAACACTATCATATCTTCCTGAACATTATTTTTATTTGATGGTTATCTGGTTGAGTATAATGAATGGAGATTGTATTTTTGTGGAATGAAAATTGTATCATAGTTCTATTTTTCATAACTGTTTGCTTTGAACCTATATGACTGTTGATGAGCTTGTAATAATCTTGCCAAATATACACTCATCTCAGCTAGTCGGGATAACCAATAAATTATTATTGAATGTGAGACCACCAAATTAACGATGTTATTTCTCAAGTCTACTCTCGTCAAAGCCGAGAGAGAGAGATAACACACTAGATCACCAAATTAATGATGTTAAGACAACCATGATAAAAGCATATTAAATGTGAGATCACCAAATTAATGATGTTATTTATCAAGTCTACTCTCGTCGAGAGAGATAACCAACTTAATGATTTTTAATTGGAGACCATCAAATTAATGATGTTTGGACAACCATAATAAAGTTATTTTAAATGTGAGACCACCAAATTAATGATGTCATTTCTCAAGTCCACTCTCGTCTAAGCCGAGAGAGAGATAACCAACTTAATGACTTTTAATTGGAGACCACCAAATTAATAATGATAAGACAATCATAATAAAATGATTTTAAATGTGAGACCATCAAATTAATGATGTTATTTCTTAAGTCTACGTCCGTTAAGACGAGAGAGAGATAACCAACTTAATGATTTTTTTATTGGAGACCACAAAATTAATGATGTTAAGACAACCACAATAAAATGATTTTAAATGTGAGACCACCAAATTAATGATGTTATTTCTCAAGTCTACTCTCGTCTAAGACGAGAGAGAGATAACCAAATTAATGATTTCTCATAAAGTTTTCGTGTTTTTCACCACCTTAGTGATGTTATCACACCATTCCCCCTCTTGGTGTTATTGAGAACCCATGGACGAGACGAGTCTCATATGATGTCTCATATCACCGAGAGTGAGTTAATTGTTAATTCACCATATGAATGATGTTATTTACTTATGACAATTCAAACCATGCATTTATTCAATTTGTACAGGAAAGATACAAAGAAACACTTGAACTCTTTTCATTCATTACTTTATAATCTTTCAAATACAAAGAGGATGAGACATAAATAGTACACGAGTCTACTGATAATACTTTTTCAAGTGGTTTGTATTTTATTAATTAGATAAAGGCTCTCCCTTTAAGTTCTCCAGGTGATAGGTTCCTAGTAAGACCTCTTCAGTAACCCTATATAGGCCATGACAATTCGGGTATAGCTTGTTTGGCTTCTTATAAGCCTTCTTTATGACCACATCCCCCACAGCTATAAGTCTTGGTTTGACTCTCTTATTGTAGAACTTAGTCATTCTTTACTGATATGTTGCTTGTCTAACCTCAACATCTTATTTTCTCTCCTTTATCAAATCTATGTCTAATATTGTTTCTTCATTCTTGGTCTCCGAATTGTAAGTATGGACTATATCATTGGGTAAGATGAGTTCAGTTGGTATCACGACCTTTGGTCCATAGGCAAGCATGAAGGGCGTCTCCCTGTCGGCGTCCTTTTTGTTCTTCTGTAATCCAACAGGATGTCATGTACCTCGTCCATCCACGGGCCTTTGGAATCTTTTAACTTTTCTTGATCCCATCTAGAGTTGTGCTGTTACTTATTTCCATCTGGATGTGTGCTTGGGGTCGTCCTGGTACTGAGTAGAATTATTTGATGCTGACCCTTTCGTAGTAAGCCTCCAGGGACTTATTCTTAAACTACTTTCCAAATTTGAGAGCAGAGTATGAGATAGGCTATATCTACAAATCATGTTTCTCTAAAAAACTTTGAAGGTCTTCATCTCCATTACATAAAGCATAGCTTCAACCTCCACCCACTTCAAAAATTAGTTGATCGCAACTATTAGGTATCTGTAGTTACAATAAGTCTCGGGCAAAGGTCACTAGAACATGATCCCTCATGTATATCTCTCAAGACATATTCCACCTCAGAGGGTTGTGCACATCATAGTAGGTAGAGAAGAAAACCCTTCTTGTATAGGAAATATCCTATGATAGTGAATTCCGTTGCCCTGTATTATAATTTCTTCCTTTATGGTTTTGTCTTAGGGATATCCCCATATCTGATGTACTTGATAAGAGGATCCATCCGTGAAGCTCCAAGGTTCAAATTTAAGTAAAACTCAAGTTTACTTTCGTCTTCATTTGTGCCCGATTTGTGCAAAATCCCAACAGGGATGGTTCTCCTAATCTCCGTCCTCCTAGTAGAGGCTAACTTCACCAGTGCGTCATCTCGGTTTTTCTCAAGTCGAGGTACTCTCTTTATCTTAACGTCTTTGAAGTTTTTCAAGACCTTTTTCACCCTGGGCAAGTATTTGGCCATTTTCTCATCCTTATACTTGTAGATCTCCAAGATTTGGTTCACCACTAGCTAGGAGTCATTGTGAACTATCATATGGCTCATATTCAGTACATTAGCTAAGGATAAGCCTGCCAATAAAGCATCTTACTCGAATTCATTATTTGAGGCCCTGAAGCTCAATCTCAATGCATATCCAATGTTAGTCCCCTTAGGAGCCTACAGTATGAGCCCTGCCCCACTACCGTTTTCACATGAGGTGCCATCCATAAATAAACTCCAGATATGGATGTCGGCCGAGAAAGGACCTTTATTTATTATCCCACTTTTATACATAATGTATTTCAGTAGGGTCGGATTTTGCACTATTGGTTGTCGTCGAACCCATAGTTTCTTTTTTATCAATACTACAATATCATCTCCGTTGGCATTGACCTCGTCCCAAGTGAACTCACCCATAATGTTAGCTAACACCTGCCCTTTAATTGTAGTCCTTGGCTGGTATATGATGTTGAACTCCCCTAGCTCAATTGGCTAAGTCATCACCCTACCCGATTTCTCGAGTTTATGGTTGACTTGCCTTAAAGGAGTGCCGGTGAGCACTACCACATTGTGGGCTTGAAAGTAAGGGTTCATATTTCTTGAGGCATGTATTAAAGCATACGCCAACTTCTCCATCTTTGGATATTTCACCTAAGGCCCTTGGAGAGCTTCATTATTAATGTGTATCTACTTTTGAACCCCCTCATCATCTTAGACGATAGCTACGCTTATAATCGAATTTGATACTGTAAGATACAAGGACATTTTTTCTCCTCGAATGGGCCAAGATAAGAGCATAGGGGATCCGAGATAAACTTTAATCTCTTAAAATTATTTTTTCACACTATCCCAAATAAATGTTTTTCATAAGATTTTACGAAAAGGCAAACACTTATTAATTTTCATGGAGACGAATCTGTTGAGTGCAACGACTCTTCTCCTCGGCCTCCGCACATCCTTTGGATTCTTCATTTCAATCAGCACTTTGATTTTCGTTGGGTTCTCCTCAGTACCTCTACGGAGGATAATAAAGCGAAGGAATTTTCTTGCACCCACATCGAATACACATTTGGTCATATTTAGCTTCATCTCGTAAAGATCCATTGGGTCAAACGTCCTCTCAAGGTCGGCCACATGGTCCTCGGACTTGAGGCTCTTAATCAACATGTTATCCACATAGAGTTCCATAATATTATCAATCTGATCTTTGAATATCTTATTGACCAACCTCTGGCAGGTTTCCCCTGCATTCTTAAGGCCAAATGTCATGACCTTTTAGTATTAGTTTCCTTTGTTAGTGATAAAATAAGTCTTTTTTACGTTGGCCTCGTCCTTAAAAATTTAGTTGTAGCCTGGGTATGCATCCATAAAACTCATCAACTCATGCCCGGTCATGGCATCTACAATATGATTTATATGAGGGAGAGGAAAGTTATCTTTAAGGTAAGATTTATTTAGATCAGGGAAGTCAATGCACATTGTCCACTTTTCATTGAAATTTGGGACTATTACGATGTTGGACGACCACTCTGGTAGTGTACCTCCATGATGACTTCAACCAACTGGAGTTTCTTAACTTCTTCTCTCTTGCATAGGTTCTTCTTCTCTATTTCACAAGCTTTTCCTTCTCATCAATATTCATCTGGTGGAAAATGACCTTTGGGTTTATCCCTGGAATGTCTTTATGGCTCCATGAAAAATACGCTTTTCCTCTTCCTTAGCAGCTCTATTAACTTTTCCTTCATATCTTTCTTTAGAGATAATCCATTTTGTATGGGTTTGTTACTGGCTCTTCCTCATTGAGGGCGATGGATTCTACCTCCTCAGCAGTTTCTCCCTTCTTCAACTTCTTGTCATCCTTAGGGTCGAGAGTATCAATGTTGTATGTGGTAGTGATCTTCTTATGGGACTCTTTACATTCGGCTGAGCTAAAGTAGCATTACCTAGACTCTACCTGATCACCTTAGACTTTCCTACTCCATAAGGAGTCAATAATTTTTCCATTTAGTAAATAGTGGAGGGAACTTCAAACACTTTGATGGAAACACGATCGAGGTTGATGTTGTAGGCCGAGAACATATTTTCATCCATCACAAAAATTTAACTTTCTTTATTAGACACCTCGGCTAAGTGCCCATGCAAACATCCATTTCAAACACTCCAAGAGGGTGAATTTTTTCTGTGTTGAACCCTATCAAGGGTTAATGGTAAGGAATCAACCTCTTCTTACTGAGCTTCAGCCCTTTGAAACATTCCCAGGACATGACATTGGTCGAGTTGTCATTGTCCAACAGAATTCTAGACACATCATACACATGAACCCTGGTGCCAATGACAAGAGGGTCGTCATGGGGGGACCAAGATGCCCTAAAATCAAACGGCGAGAATTCTACAATCAAAGTGTCCATATCTACTTTCTTTATCTTCCCTGGCTTCATTTTTAAAGCAATCGAGTTTACTTCCATTCGCTTATGCACTGACTTGACCTCTACAACGTGTGCCTTGTGGTCGTCCGACTCGATCCTTCCGTTATCCACTTCCTCACTGACCATTTTCACATCGAACGAGAATATACACATTCATCCCTTAGGCTCAGGGGTCTGTGGTGGGAGGTGAGGGTCATCTTAAACCTCATCATCAGACTGATCGTCCTTATTTTTAGCCTAAGACTTTCGTCTCGGCCTCTTATCTCTTGATCCTCCATATTTCATTCGATTATTGTCCTTGGAAGCATTCTTGTCAATGTACTTTCGAAGCTTCCTCTGTTTCAGCATCTTCTCAATCTCATCTTTAAGTGCAAAACACTTATCTGTTATGTTGTCGTGGTCTTGGTGGAACTCACGCCACTTGATTTTGTCCCTCTTGTGGGGAGGGGATCTAAGATTTTTAGGCTATCTTAGATCTTTATAATCTTTAATCTCAATCAATATCAAGTTAGAGTTTACTGTCAACAGAGTGTAGCTATCAAAGTTGTCATCGGTTGACCTTTTCTTGCCCTTTATTCATTTACTTTTTAGGATTTACTTCTTCCATATTCCTTCTTTCCCTCTCCCTTATCCTCCATGGCCTCCTCCGTGTTCATGACTCTCTGGGATGTAGCCAAAAGTTCTGCCATGGTCTTTAGAGGATCCTTATTTATCTTTCAAAGGAGTTTTCCTTTTTACAGTCCACCCATTTCTTCGTAGTCTTTTACCTCAAGATTCTCTTTATTGAACCTTGCAATATAGTCTCTTAGATACTCATTCTTTCCTTGCTTTACATACAAAATATGGGTGACCTTCTTCTGAGGTTTCATGCTGAAGCAGAAGTTGTGAATGAACTTCTCGGCAAGTTTTTTGAAGTTTGTTTATGGATTTTTGGGGTAGAAAAGTGTACCAAACATGAGCTGCACCAGTGACCGTGTTGGAGAAAGCCCAAAACCTCATCTTGTCCAAGGCAGAGTAGATTTTAGCTGTAAACTGGTACATTTCGCTGTGATGCACCGAATTTGAGCTACTAATGTACTTTGGAGTGACAGTCAGATGTTTGAATTTGGAAGGAGTGGGGAAACTTACAATCCTTGCTACAAAGGGAGACCTTTCAACATACCCTCTTTGAATTGGGTCTCAACTTTTCACAAGGTCGCCAATCTTATCTTTAAGCCTTTAGGTTGAGTGATTCTATGGTTTCTTGACTTCTCCAGCATTATTTCCATCGATTGGCACAACATTATCTCATTCTCCTTCTTTGTCGTCTGGGAGAGGTACAAGCTCTTGGCCAACCATCCTCTAATAGAAATCTACTTCTCTTTGCTATCCCTCTCGGTATTGTCATGGTCGTCGATCAAAACATCTGAAAAGGGATAACTTTTCTCAATCAATGCTCTGATACCACTTGTTGGAACATGAGGCCCCCAATTTTTAAATTCTTAATACAAAAAAGTAATTTCCTTTTATGATGCGGAAGCAAGATGGTTCAATAAAACACACACAAACACCAAATTTTAATTTCACTTAAACCAACTTAATTCAACCCAAGTCCTTGAAATTTGCCTAAGTCATATTTTCAATATTACCAAATTAGGCCAAACCGATTTTAACAAAATAAATGATGACTCGAATTAAATTAATATCAATTTTACCCGAAATATTAATTATCACCAAATTAAACAAGAGTAGTGATTTAAACCAATTTTATCTTTTTACCTAAGCATGCATCTAAGGTGAGATTTGCAAAAGATAAAATAAACAAATAACCACTATGCCGTGATGTACGAGGAAAAACCCACAACGGGAAACCTCGGACGGCCCTAGCCTTAAGTCCACTAAGTATGATTTTATAATTACAAGACAGATGACTTACTTCCTCGACTCGACCCCTTTCAAGCCTTGACGCATCTTCTTGTAAACACTTCCGCTTAGTTGACAACCCCGGAGCTCCATCGAAACCTTGGACTTCACCAATGAGACTTTAGGTACACCGTCAACCACACATGGTCCCTTCCACCATGTGAGAATGCTGCAGCAAAACAGAACACTTATTCTTTGAGGGATGTAGAAGGAAACCCAAACGAACTCTTCAAATGGTAGAGCAAAACCCAGTGCCAAACACTCCAAGCAATGATATATATATATTGAAACTTAGAATAAACAATATGGGTGAAAACAAAAGTGTTTAGTGATTTTTTTCTTGAAAATAGACACTCAAAACATGAACTTTTTCTTGGAAAACTGAACTCTCAAAACTCTCTCTAGGAGATGAATGATAGTGAAAACCTTAATCCAAAAATGTCGGTTCCCGCACTAATTAAGTCTGCCAAAAAGTTAGTGGGTAAAGAAGTGGGAAACATAGAAAAACTGTCAAAAACTGCCAAATAAACTTTTCCCGCCAAATCTCATTCGAACGAAGGCTCGTTCGAATGATACTTCTAACGAAGTTCCAGAGGCAGGTCATTGGCAAACCTCGTTCGAACGAAAAAATTGTTCGAACGACAATTTCGAACGACTTTCCAAAATGTATAAAAATTCAGTTTTAGCCCAGAAACTTTATTTCAAAGTTTTAAAGAAACTTTCTGAAAATAAACAACAGTTTAAACAAAACTTACACTCAATACAAATTATTCCAAGCTCCTATATAAATATGTAATGCATTCATACCTTAGGAGTAAACGGAACAAATGTTGTTGACGTAGAAACGAGGCACAACAAACTCGACATTTGATGAAGCTTTATAATATTGGACGCTACGTCTTCAAATTTAGTATGTCATAGTCTTGAAGGATGATCGAGAACTCTATCCTATGACTCAAATGTTTTTGTTCAGAATTGAGCCAAAACAACAAAGGACTCAATTGGACATTTGTGTACCTAAAAATCTCCCCCTTTGGCTATTTCGGGACAAAAACCAACAAAAATCCTAAAGGGCCATCAAGCTCTACTAGACTTAAAAAAAATTCCCACCCAAAATAAAATTATAATATCTTGACTCAAACAACCCAAGGATCAATATCTTTGCCGAAGATGAAAGTTTCCTTTTAGAAGAATTCCTGCACACTTAAGCAAACTATCAAATGCATAGGGAATATCAAAATATTAAATGCAATTAAAATAATTACTCCCCCTAAATTAATTCTCCCCTTTATTAACTATGATCAACCTAAGAAGATAGTGCTCTCCCCCTATGTTAATTCTCCTAAACTTAGATAAGACTACAATAGGATTAGATACCATTTCTCCCCCTATCATTCTCCCCCTTTTTGTTCAGGAATAAACAAAGGCTAAAGAATCAAAACATAACTTATCTCCCCCGATTAAAGCATATACTCCCCCTAAACAAAACAAGGGATAAATAGAATGGGATAACAAGCAAAACATGCAAATGTGCATAAAGTGATGAGAACATTAAAGCACGTGGGTAAAAAAAATCATAACTAATCCAACAAATAATAACAGATACCAACTAAGATGCAAGAAAATGATACCAATATGATACATAAAGTATTAAGCATGTGATATCAACAAAGAATGCAACAAAATAGATACCAATTATGAATTAAAGCATAGATGGACTAGAAAGCAAGGCAAAGACCAAATAAAAATATCATATATACATGCTCTAGATATACCAAGGATGCACACGCACATATATAGATATAAACATGCACATGATACAAAATACAATAAGTTTTTCACACTTTTATGGCAAAAATATGTCATATGGAAACGAAAGTGTTGGGGTGTGAACTAGTAACGATTAAATTTAGACCCAATCACTTAAAACATGTTCATGGAGTTCTCAATTGATTGCAAACTTCATAACATTTGAATATAACCTCATGTGATAATATAGATTAAACTCAATGAACAAACATACACAATGCATACAAGCCTAGACTTTTGATGATTCAACAAACTAATAGAGTCATGACATTGAAAGTACAACTATCATAAATGGACATTGTGTAAACCGTTGATATACCATCCAATCTCCCTCAATAAGCACATATATTTTTGAATGAATGTATCAATTAAACATAGGCCTTGGCAATTATTTTTCTTTTAATGCCATTATTCTTTTAGGCCTTTAGACCGCGTATTTCTTTTAGGTCCAAACAAATGGTGGCTTACTATTCGCAAAGGATAATAATTCCTTTCGGAGCCCTTCCCCTTGCACATTTATATTTAACATTTTTATATCTCACAAATCTCACATGCAATGGATTTTGACATGCACTAGTCCTCCTAGGTCTCACAACATGTAGATGACATGATTGGTAGGAGAACACCTCACAAAGCTCAAATATACATATGAAGTTAAAATTTCAAGTGAACTCGTGCATGTGTGAAATTAGGCATATAAAAATAGAATCCATTTAAGCAACACAAAATCCAACTACTCCATGTAAGCATGGTAAATAACACAATAAAGTTTGACAATCTAAACCAAAAGTTCTAGCCACATGAGAGCCAAAAATAAGGTATTCTAACAAAAGTATATGCCACATAAAGTGTGTCAAACTAAAATACACACAAAACAAAATTCTTTTTTAGTTTTTGAAATTTTTAACCAAAAAAATATTTACTCAAAAGACACACAAAACTCATTTGTATTTTTCATTAAGCCTAAATTATAAAGGATCAAACACAAATGATAAATAAAAATATTTTTGTATTTTTCATCTAATGCAAACTAAAATGAAGGAATATAATACAAAAGATAAACAAAAATCATTATTCTAGCATGTGAATAAGCATGGAGCATAGACTAGACAATGATTAAAACAAGCATACAACTAGCATGATGATATAGCATGAGGCACAAAAGCTAAAGTATGCAAATAAAACTAACACATTCAACCTTTAGATTTTTCAAGAGAGGAAACATGTGAAAGTAAATGAGAATCAAATTCCTTATCTTGTAAAGCTACCAAGTCGGATCTCCTAACCCAAACTAATGATGAGTGACTATCTCAGGGTGTAGGAATCTTGGCTACCTTGGTTTCCTTACGTTGGGATTTTTTAGGACCTCGTTGAAGATCAAAATAAAATTTCCTAAGATGACCTTTTCGACCACAATGTGCACAAGTAAAAACACGTCGAAAATAGGTACCTAAGTATTGATCTCGAAAGTCTTTCCTAGGTGATTCTCCTAAAACATGGATTTTGGCTTTATGAGTAGATTCATTACAAGTATCGAAGCCTAAACCACAAGTGTCATTTTTTATTTGGCTTTATCAAGTTTTTCAGACCTATACTCCAAATCAAATTTGACTTTACTAGAGTCTTTTAATTTATTTTGTAATTCTAAAATGTTAGACTCTAATAAAATATTGCGCTCTTCAAATGCGAGAAGCTCCTTTTTAAGGATTCCATTAAACCCTTAAGGCTATCTCTCTCGCCTTCTAAATATTCAATCTTCTCACGAAGAGTTCTCTCACGGTCCTAAGCCCTTAAACCAACACACTATCATCAATGACCTTGACACGCTCTCTTAAACTCGCTTCTAACTTAAATTTTTCTCTTTTTAATTTAATAGATTCTTCATATAGTTCTTGAAAAAGAATTTTGAAGTTCACTCACATCAACCTCATTTTCACTTTCACTCTCTCTTTCTTCTCCACTCTCACTAACATAAAAAACAAGGGAATCATAAACTTTGACCTTGGAAGTGTCACGTGTTAAAATTTCATCAATAGAAGATTGCTCACTATCACGCACATGACTAGCCATAAAATCCACAATGTTGGGCATAGAGGAGGAATCAGGTCCCTCTTCATTGTCACTGTCACTAAGGGTTGCATTAAAAGAAATTGGTAGCTTACCCTCTCTCCTTAGTTTAGTGGGACACTCTTTTGCCCTATGGTCATACCCTTCGCAACCATAACACCTATTTGACTCGTCTCTATTTAAATTTTCATTAATAGTTTTAGGGATCTTCTCGGCTTTGTGATGCATAGATTTTTCAAATTTCTTAAAATCATTTTTAAATTTATCTTTGTTCAATTTAAATTTTTTTTAAACTTTCTAGCAAACATAGCCATATTTTCCGAGTCACTATCACTTTCACTCTCTACTACTTGTTTTTCCTCCTTTCGGGCTTTCAAAGCAACTCCCTTATCTAATTTCTTTTCAGTTTTAGAGAGAAACATGTCTAGTTCATAGTTTTGTAAATCACCTACGAGCTCTTCTAATTTCGTAGAGGCTAAAGTGGGTAAAGAATTTAACACGATCACCATAGGAATAAATCTATCGGGTAGGGACCTTAAAATTTTCTTTACTACTTGGTTGTCGGGTATTTTCTCTCCCAAATTAAAAGATGAATTAACAATATCGAAAAGTCAAGCATAAAATTCATCAAAAGTTTCTTTTTCATTCATTTTGATGGTTTCGAATTGAGTGGTGAGGTTTTGGGGTTTCGAAGCTTTAACAACAATAGTACCTTCATGAGTAAGTTGTAAAATATCTCAAGCTTATTTAGCGATTTCACACATCATAATGCGACGGAATTCATCCGGTGTGACCACGCTAAACAAGGCATTTAAACCACGGGAATTAAAGTTTGCAAGTTTAAATTCACTCTCACTCCATCTATCGGCGGGTTTGGGTACATGCTCATTATCTACTAAATGTGTAGGTAGGGACCACTTGTTAACGACAAACATCCAAATTCTCTCGTCGATAGATTTTAGTGCCGATTTCATCCGCGCTTTCCAATACGCGTAGTTAGAACCATCGAAAATAGGAAATTTTGAAAATAGAGAAAATTCCATTTTTAGCAAAAATATTTAAAGGATCTTAAATGCAATAATTTAGCGATCTCGCTCTGATACCACTTGTTGGAAAGGCGATAGCCCCAAAATTTTAAATTCTTACTACAAAAAAAAGTAATTTCCTTTTATGATGCGAAAGCAAGATAATTCAATAAAACACACACAAACACCAAATTTTAATTTCACTTAAACCAACTTAATTCAACCCTAAGTCCTTGAAATTTGCCTAAGTCATATTTTCAATATTACCAAATTAGGCCAAACCGATTTTAACAAAATAAATGATGACTCGAATTAAATTAATTTCAATTTTACCTAAAATATTAATTAGCACCAAATTAATTAAGGGTAGTGATTTAAACCAATTTTATCTTTTTATCTAAGCATGCATCTAAGGTGAGATTTGTAAAAGATAAAATAAACAAATAACCAGTACGCTGCGATGTATGAGGAAAAACCCACGACGTGAAAAATCTCGGACGACCCTAGCCTTAAGTCCACTATGTATGGTTTTACAATTACAAGACATATGACTTACTTCCTCGACTCGACCCCTTTCAAGCCTTGACGCTTCTTCTTGTAAACACCTCCGCCTAGTTGATAACCCCGGAGCTCCACCGGAACCTTGGAATTCACTAATGAGACTTTAGGTACACCGCCAACCACACATGGTCCCTTCCACCATGTGAGAATGCCGCAGCAAAATAGGGGACTTCTTATTTGGGGGATGTAGAAGGAAACCCAAACGAACTCTTCAAACGGTAGAGTAAAACTCAGTGCCAAACACTCCAAGCAATGATATATATATATATATATATATATAGAGAGAGAGAGAGAGGAAGGCTCACCTACATCATACACTATACATCACACCGTACATCACACCTAATTCTAGGCCCTAGAAAACTTTTTTTTCAAATTTTATATTTTTCACTAGAAATTAACCTTTCAATCAACCCATATGCAAAAATTTAGGTCAAAATACATTTTGTTGCTATTTTTAAAAAATCCACAAAAAACTACTGGTGTAGACCCTTAAAAATAAGGTGTTTTTAGCAGTTTTTTGGGGATTTTTTAAAAATAGCTACAAAATGTATTTTATCTAATTTTTTTCATATGGGTTTATTGGAAGGTTAATTTCATGGGAAAAATATAAAATTTGAAAAAAAAAGGTTTTTAGGGCATAGAATTAGGCGTGATGCATGGGTGATGTATAGAGTATGATGTAGGTGAGCCTCCCTCTATCTCTCTCTCTCTCTCTCTCTCTATATATATATATATATATATATATATATATATATATTGAAACTTGGAATAAACAATATGGGTGAAAACAAAAGTGTTTAGTGAATTTTTCTTGAAAAATAGACACTCAAAACATGAACTTTTTCTTGGAAAATTGAACTCTCAAAACTCTCTCTAGAAGATGGAGGATAGTGAAAAAGTTAATCCAAAAATGTTGATTCCTGCACTAATGAAGTCTGCCAAAAATTTGGTGGGTAAAGAAGTGAGAAACATGGAAAAACTGTCAAAAACTGCTAAATAAACTGTTCTCGCCAAATCTCATTCGAACGAGATTTTCGTTCGAACGAAGGCTCATTCGAACGATACTTCAAAAGAAGTTCCAGAGGCAGGTCATTGGCAAACCTTGTTCGAACGAAATTCTCGTTCGAACGAAAAACTCATTCGAACGACAATTTCTAACGACTTTCAAGAATGTATAAAAATTCAGTTTTAGCCCAGAAACTTTATTTTAAAGTTTTAAAGAAACTTTCTGAAAATAAACAACTGTTTAAATAGAACTTACACCCAATACCAAATGTTCCAAGCTCCTATATAAATATGTAATGCATTCATACCTTAGGAGTAAACGAAACAAATGTTGTTGACGTAGAAATGAGGCACAACAAACTTGGCATTTGATAAAGCTTTATAATCTTGGCCGCTACGTCTTCAACTTAGTATGTCATAGGCTTGAAGGATGATCAAGAACTCTATCCTATGACTCAAACACTTTTGTCCATAATTTAGCTAAAAAAACAAAGGACACAATTGGAATTTTGTGTCCTTATAACATCCTCCATTTCCCCTTGAGGCTGCATTGCTACGAGATTAGGAGAGTCGATCTCGTAGATCTCCCATCGGGCCAAGGCAATCAAAAGTTAACCTTTTTCTCAGTTTATTGAATGCTAAAGACCAATATCACCAATCTCGACTTGACCGACCACTATTTCCTCTGCTAGATGGTGTTAGGCGCACCGTGTTTCCAAAAATTTCATATGTCTCTCAGTAGTCATCCTCATCATAACTAAGGTCATTTGGGTTTTCCTTCACTTGACCTTGTCTTACTAAGTGCAATATCCTAGGGTCAACCCCTTATCCACCCCTTTGATGGTGAAGCACTTCTCTGTGTGGGGATAAGGGTAGTCCCCTTTTCACCGTAGCCACCTCTCTGGAGCTCGGAGTCATCATCTCTGCTATAGCACCGGTGGGTCTGGCCAACATTGTCTGGATAAGGGGCTAGCTGACCACCAACGAGTGTGGGGATGCCGCCACATAAACCTTTTCTGACTAGGGGGCCTGGCTTGAGATGGGCCTAACTCTGGGCGGCAAATCATAAGCCATTTCTAATCGAAGAAATTGCATATAAACTCGATGAGCAGAAAAAATATTGAGTAACCCAATAAGAGCTCTTTCAATGGTGATACAAATCCAACAAGGGTGGAACTGGATCACCACTAGAGAATCAAGTGAGAAACAAGCTAAAAAATAAGAGGAATAAGATAAACCTTCATTCCCATAGACAGTGCCAAAATGTTGATACCAAATATGATACCAACACTTAAATTTATAGAGCTCAATACAGTGAAGCTTTGAATGTGTGGAAATGGAGGTAGTGAAAAATTTGTGTAATGAAGAAGCTGATGAGGATGAGAGGAATAACACAAGTATTTAAGTTATTCTAATGCATCAACCTACTCTATTGTATAAATGAGTGTATTTTTCACTATGTAAAAGAGGTTCTAATGGCCTTAATTGTACAACTCTCAAGGTTTCTCTCTCTACTATAAATGAGGCAGAGTTTGGCTAGGGTTGACATTTTGAATCCTTTCCACTCGGGAAGAATATTAGTATTATAGTGCTTGGGCGAACAATGTACTCCGGAGCATTTAAGGTGAGTGTCCCCTGATGAAGGATCCAATAGGGTATTGGCACCTGTACCCTAGCACATATAGGTAATGATGATGCAATATTCCCTCACATGCTCCTGTGATCTTGTTATAATTGGTTGCCTACATAGATTGGTCATGGTTAACACCTATGTCACACGTGGCTACGTGTCGTCATGGGTGGTCTCGGCTTGGTCGAGGATGATACCTCTAATGTCCTGTTCGAGCAACTGATGAGAAAGATTGAAGTGTGGTCTCAGCCGTCTGGGTGTGCCAGGCCGAGACAAGACTCGTGAGGGGCTAATCAGCCAGTTGATGGGTCTTGGTATAAGAGACTAAGACGAGGCCGAGACTTCTGATGTAGGTCCATTGCATAAGAGCCCATAATTGTCTATCATGATGGTTTGTAAGTTCGACCTTGGTCGAGTGGGTCCCAACTTGGGACAAGGTCACACTAGGGTATATCAATGTGAACTTTGAGGATTGAAGAGCCTCGAGTCTTGCGAGGGAATCGAGTCTGTGTTATAAGTCTACTTTCATGTCCTTTTAATTCCATGCATAGTGAATTTGCTTGGCTGGGTCGTCCGAGATTTTTCCATTTGTGGGTTTTCCTTGTACATCGGCATGTTGTGTTGATTAATCTATTTTATCCCGATATCACCTATATGCATGATTTAGGATACACATAAAACTATTTAATCTATTTTAACACAACATTTGTTTAAAACTAGTGTGAAGTGTTATTTGGGGTAATTCTGTTTAAGTTTAATATTTAATTTGAAAAAATTAAAAATTGGCTTTTGTTTTGACCACTCTGTACAGACCCAGCGTTCTCACACACACTTAAAAGAGAATGAACTAATGGTCCAAATTATGTCACAAAAAACACATTTAAATCAATTAAATGTATTTAAAGAAAAACACGAAATATTTTAATAAATCACAAAAATGTGTATTTTATTAATTAAAAATTCTAAAAAAATATTTTTAATTGAGGAAAAATCACGAAAAATATTTTAACACATTATTATACCAAAGCAACACTTTCCCACATTTTTAGCATTATTAAGCGTAGGATTAATTAATGTAATTAATTTATAAAATAAATCCAATTTAAATTAATCAAATGCCTAAGAGGTGTTAAATGATTTTGGAAAAATTATATGAATGCATGTGTATAATATGTGAGTGAAGTAGTGTTTATTCCACTATACTCAATTGATGCATCTTGATCTTATCAACTAGGATCATGTTGTGCTGATAGGGTTCCCTTGAGTTTTCAATCTTGTATGTGATTTAAGAAGAAATCTCTAATAAAACTAACATATTTTTCACAAACTATCCAAACTAGTTGAACACCTTGATAGTTTAGACTCAAAAAAACCTAAGAGAGTGTCTATTACATAGTACTTGAATCTTCCCCTATGGATATTTGTGACAAAACCCCATCGACTACATACATCTCCCGTGGAATAATTTTGAACTCTATAGAAAAAATACTAATCCTATAAAAGAGCTAACTACCCCACCTAGAACCAAATATAAGAAGAACGGTGTATAATACAACTCAACTAACAACATTTGATCCTAGACCCAAAGGAATAAAAAAATCTCTAACTGAATTTCAAAAATATACCTTCAGATCAAGTGATTAATATTTATCAAAAAAGATAATATGCAATATATGGATGTACTATTATCCCTTATTTTATCTCAGATAGGTAAGCGTAAAAAGTAAGGAACTAACAAACGGTTCTTATCAAGTGCTAATCCTACATTGACGAGATATGGGAGGTGAATTTTATCATTATTAAACATCCACTCCCCATAACTTCATATAGCATATCATAATCATGACAAATATAAGAATGTAGGTTCATGTATAAAATATATATCAATCAAGCATAACCATCCCTGTTGCTCTTCTTAAACTTTTAAAATTAATATTTTCCAGAAGTTTAGTTAGAAAATTAACAAGTTACTTTTCAATGTTAACATGTTCAATTAAGAGTTCTTTAGACTCCACTAAATCTCCTATCAAATGATGACGTACCACTATGTGTTTGGTCCTAGAGTGATTGACAAGGTTTTTAGCTATATGTATTGCTCTCTCACTATCGCATAATATAGTCGCTTGATATTCTATAATGTCGTAGTCACTTAACATTTGTTTAATCGACATTAATTGGTCACAACAACTCCCAACTGTGATATATTCTTCTCATCAGTATATAAAAAAATACAATTTTGATTCTTACAGACCCAACAGACCAAGTTGTTCCCATTATAGTAACATGCACCTTAGGTACTTTTATTTTCGCCAGAACAACACAAATTAGAGTACTATTTATGTCTTTCATGTACCATAAACCTAAGTCTAAAGTCCCTTTTACATATTTAATAATATGCTTAATGCCTTTAAGGTGACTTTCTTTAGGAACCGATTGATAACCGAAACATACACAAATAGAAAACATGATATCAGCTCAAGAAGTTGTTAAATATAGTAAACTACCAATCATGCTTCTATATAAAGTAGGACTCATATTTTTTCCACTTTCATATTTAGCTAGTTTCGTGGTTGTGCTCATGGGTACAAGTGCTAGATTGGCATCATTCAATTTAAACTTCTTCATTAGATCCTTTTAATATTTAGAGTGATAGATAAATGAGTCATCATCAAATTGTTTCACTTGAAGTCGGAGGAAATATTGCTACTCCCCTATAAGCGACAGTTGGAACACCCCACTCATAGAATTTGAAAATATTTTAACTTCTTGAATGGAAGTAGAACCATATATTATTTCATCTACGTAAACTTGTGCTATTGAAACTTTATTTTTCATTTTTCGCACAATGACTTGTCACTGCCACCCCTTTCAAACCCTTTATTGAGTAAAAAGGTTAAAGTTTGGTCATACCAGGCCCGGGGACTTATTTAAATCCATATAATACCTTTTTTAGTGTAAATACATGAGCAGTGCATTTAGTGTCAATAAAAACTTTTGGATGTTCTAAATAAACTTCCTCTATATAAATACCATTTTAAAAGGCTGATTTCATATCCGTTAAAAAAATTTAATTTGTAAATGACAAGTAAAAACCAAGAAAATATGGACACGCTTCATCCATGTAATTGGTATGAATGTTTAATCCACATCTATCCCTTCAATTTGATTGTAATCCTGACCTATTATCCTAGATTTAATTTTAATTATCATTCGGTTTCTTCGGTTTTATTTTTTAAACCCATTTGTTATCGATTACTTTAGTATTATTAGGGCTAGGAACAAGATACCAAACATCATGAATTTTAAATTTTCTTAGCTCCTCTTACATAACACCTATTCAAAAAGAGTCTTGTAAAGCTTCAATAATACTTTTTGTCTCCACAAGGGAAACAAAACAAGAATATTTTTCTAAATTTTGAAGTTCTCATTTTAACCAGCTCTAATAATTTTCCTACAACATTAGGGGATGATCTTTAAAACACAGTTGTGAACAACATGGTTTTCAACCGATAAAGTATCCGTCTCTATAGTATAGTCAATGTTTTCAAAAGTTTCGAAAACATTTTCAAAACCTGGTGTTTTATTAGACATAAGTGGTTGTAGTGTTTTCTACAAGTACATTGATTGACTCCGTTACGGTCTTGGCTCTTAAATTGTAAACTCTATAGGCATGACTATTTTGAGAATATCCCAGAAAAATGCCTTGATCATCTTGGGATTGAACTTTTGAAAGATTTTTCTATAATGACATATATAGCAAGTACTTCTAAAGAATCTAAATTATTTTACATTGGGCCTTTTATTGTAACAAAGTTCATATGGATTAATTTTGGTGTTTTACGGAGGTAAATCCTATTACTGGTATGGCAAGACGTTTGGAGAACTTCAATAAAAAATTATTTTGGAAGGTTATTATCATGAATTAATACCCTAAACATTTCTTGAAGAGTTTTATTTTTGCATGTGGTTATTCCATTAAATTAGCAGGGGCCTTAGGATCATGAAAGTAGACATTTCCAGAATAGTATTTAATAGCCCAAGTGTCTTTGTATTCAACACCCCTATCACTTCTTATACTTAGTACTTAGGTATCATTTTTCATTTTCAATTTTCAAAAACTCTTAAAGTATTTGACTTTTTTTTTTATTTATAAAATCTACCTAAGTAGAAGGCGTAAAGTCATCCACGATGACTAGAATGTTGCTATTACAATAAAGGCTAATAGTACGAGAGGGATCCATTAAGTCCATATAGATGAGATCACTGGGCTTTAAAGTCTAAGCATATGACAGATGACAAAATAAGGATTTTTTCTATGAGGAGACTTAGTTATCTTTCTCACTTGACAAGGCCCACAAACTATATTTGGTTTATTTTTAATTTTAGGCAATCCCTTAATAATTTCTCGAGTGCAAAGTTTTCTCAAGTTTTCAAGATTAATGTGATCGAGCCTATTATTGCAAAGGTTGGTATAATCAATTCTAGTTAAATGATAAGAAGCAGAACCATGAGGAGCTATGTAACAATTATGCTTATTTATATTTCCAACTATGATGCAGTTATTAGTTTTGTCAATCACTTTGCACTAATTTTTAGAAAAGTTAACATAGTAATTTGCATGACGGAATTGGCTTATACTGAGCAGGTTGGATTTTAATCCTTTAACTAATAGAACATCATAAATAACCGGTAAAGCTTCCTCAATAAGTATTCCATTGCCTATTATTTGGGGCAAAACTCCATCTCCAAACATTACTTTGACACCAAGGTAGTTAGTCAATTTTTTCAACTTTATTTTGTCATCTGTCATATGCTTAGAAAACCCTGAATCTAAATACCAGTTAGTTTAGGTTCTCTCGGCTTTGACTACAATAATAACATTGCAACTCATTTGGGGTAATAAATTATATTTTCTCACCTAAATAATTTAAAATTCTTTTTGCCTTTTGAGCTAGTGGATGGTTAAGGGACTCTGTGAGGTGCTTTTTTCTTAGTACGAGACTTATTTTTATTTTGTCCTACAAAATGATTTTGATGTTGTCAAGGAAAAACATAACTATGAAACTTCACGAGAGAGTAGTTAAAGTTTTGATAGACTGGTGTGGAAATTCTTTTCCAAAAACAATTCTGTAGATTGTGTCCCTAGACATCATAATAGGAAAATTATTTCAGAGACACTGTTTAACTCAATTGTCCAAAACTTGAAAAAAGGGTTTAGAGTTAGTTTGAATTCTGGGTTTAACTGTGAAAAAAACTAGTGTTTTCCTTAGTTATAACCAGAGGACAAACATACTTAGATTTATTTTCAGGCTTTTGTCGGGGATTACAAAATGTTTATGACACTTGTGAGACTGAAGTAGTTTTACTAAATCTTTTTTGACAAAAGATATTTCTTGATTCTTTAAAGAATTTTTATTTGTAGAAAAACTAATTCTACTTTTTTCATGATCCTTTCTCATTTCACTTAGCATAAGTTCTTATTGTTTTGTTGAGGATTCAGAATCTTTCCACATTTTAATTTTAAACATTTTTCTTTGGATTGTTCCAATTCAAATATGGTGGCCTTGTATTTTTTTATCTAAAATAAATTTTTTCTCAAAAAGATCACTTAATTTTGATTTGAAATCTTTAACCTCGATCTCATAAGTTACACATTGACTCATGTAGTCTTTAGCATTCTACCTAACAGTCCTAGTTATACTCTCAACTTGTTTAGATAAAATTTTCACCATTTTTTGAAACTTACAAAATTTCTTTAAATTCTTAGCATACAAGTCTTGCAAATTTCACTATTCATCATCATCATCATTATCACTAAGTGAAGTGTGTGGTTTATCCCCTAAAGGTTGAGTTATATTGATGGAACTCACACACACGTTCAATTCGTCATTATTTGCATCACTTAAATCACATGCCCACGATAATAAAATGCAACAACATAATTAATATGAGTGTCACTTGAAGACGTTTATCACAAGTAGACATAAATCCATCATTACAAAGGCAAGCGTCACCATCATCTTCAATAATTTTGGCATAAAAAGACATGCAAGATTCATTTATGTTTGACGGACCTAACTCATCAACATCAGAATCACTTGAGTCATCCCTTGTTTTGGTAATAGGAGTGGTTTTTATTTTAGAATTACATATGTAAGCATAGTCCCACTTTACCACATTTGTGATATTGTATATGGGACTGGTCCGACTTAGGTCTACTATTATTTGAGTCTGTGGGGCTATTGTTATTTGACTTCGTGGGCTTATGAAGTTTTGTTTCATGTGGTCTAAAATCTTGATGTTCTTGATAACCAGATTATCCTTTACGAGCGACAACTGTGTTTCTATATTTTAAAATCTTTTTGAAGTTCTTGCACATCAAGGAAATTTAGGTATCACGGATTTCACGATATGGTTCTTGGTCTGAGTCACTTTCTAAGTCAGGCATGTATAACTTAGGTTCTCTCATCTTATAATTAAATCCCATGTTTATCTCATTATGCTTTTTCGTATTTGAGAACATTAAGTTTTTGTAATCAACTTCCATTTTTATAGTCCCAAATTTCTACTAAGAATCTCATGGGACAAATTAGGGTCAACCATTTATTGAATGGAATAACGTTTATGGCCAAACATAGGTGGGAGTGATATCAATATTTTCATAAGTATGTCCTTATTATCATCATCTATACAGTTAGTACAGAGTTCAATGTTTATGTAAGACAACTTGAGATATAATTCATCAAAAGTTTCAGACATCACTATAGAATAATACTTTTGAACAATCATTTGGGTTTTGGAAACCTTAACACGCTGATCAACTTCATGGGAAGTTATCATATTGTCCCAAGCTTCCTTAGAGGTAGTAAAGTGTGAAATACATTTCAATTCATGTCCATTAATAGCCATTAAAATACCATTACATGTTTTGTTATTATACTGAGATAGAAGTATTGCTTCTTTAGTAAATTCGCTCAGTATTTTCCTTTAGTCGCTCAATACTTCCCTCAGTTTTTGGTCTAGTTGAAAACTAGTTTTAATAACATTACAACATCACCCAACTGTCCTTAAATGAAGGCAATCATTTAAACCTTATAGTATGGAAAATTGCATCCATAAAACATAAGGGGTCTTGAAACATTTCCATGTTTTTCAAAAATATTTATATCATCTTTTTTTATTAAAAGATTTCAGAAATGTTTGGATCTTGAAAGATTTAATACAAAGCTCTAATACCACTTGGAAAAAAAAATAATGCAAAAATCTGATTAATAAAGTTAACAAAACCTTCTTTTATAAACTACAAGTTGGTTGAATAAACGTTATTCACAAAAAATAGAATATCAAGGATAATACACAATATGTTTATCCTATAGTTTAGTAGATTTTATTTGTAAAATATTTAGTCAAGTTTTAAAGAAATTCTTTGAATTAAACCAACAAATGTAGGAACTAAGGTGGGTTGGTAAAATAACAAGCATCCACAACACCAGATATAACATGGTAACCCCCCCCCCCCCCCCCCCTAGAGGAAACATCAATTAGGGCCTCTATGCCACAAAAGAAAATTAATTTCACTATAATCAAAGAATACGTTTACAAATAGAACAAATATCATAAATAGAAAAAAGGTTATCTAAATGAGAATCCCCTCTCAAACGCATATACAGAGACTCTTAATGTTGGTGCTGAAAAATATCCTTAATACCAAAAGCTTTGTTTACAAAATTAATAACAAATAGTTATAAGTTGAGTAAATTCCGAATAAACTTTTTGGACAAAACTCTTTTCGAAAAACACAAGATGTGTTGTAAAAGCATTTTCGGAATGTATGGATTAAATTCGATAGTTGATATCATTCTGTTTAATTTTTAATAAACATCTACTAACATAACCATGCAATCCCAATCACAACAACAGTTAAGAACATTCAAAGAAATAGACACAGGAATTTTAATGTGGTAAAACCCTTAAACAAGGAAAACATCCACGGTTCCCTCTACGACACAAAATGAAAATCTACTAGAATAAAAATCAAGTTACAACACTTAAGCAAACCACAAAGATCCTAACCTAAGTTCAGAATGTACCTACACGAGATTCTCCACTCTAAAGGTATTCTGACTTCGAACTTGATCTTTTCTTGCTGCTTCTTTGTCTTTTCCTTGATCTCCTTCTCTTTGAATTTTGATTCCAGCAACACTTTCAAATTTAAGATTCTCAAACAGATCCACAATGTATAAATGTTCGTGTGAGATAGTGTTTGTGATGTGCTACTACATGCAAACATGCAACTCACCCTCTCAAGATTTATACAAACTTTCCTAACAAATTACAGTAGTTCTAAGATGAAAGTTATTTCTAAATCTTGATTTTTCAAGCAAAGACTTCTTGATCTTTTATTTAACCACGGATCTCAAGGATACCTTTCTCAAAAGACGGTTCAAGGTCTTAAACAATTTTAGGGTTTTGAAAATATTTTTGAAATTGTAAACCTCCAATTGAGATCCAAACTAGACTAGAAGTCTACTTTAACAAAACAGATTCAGACTTAACATGCAAAGACTGATTCAATGAGTTTAAATATATAAAAATTATTTTCAGATCTATACGCCTTAAAACTTTAGCAAGAGTTCTTTCGTGTTCATTTTATTTTTGTACACCAGTATTTCATAAAACATGAAATAAAAATTAGAAACACACAACTCACTAGATCTGAAAATTATTTTTGAAACTAAAAGTTTTTATTTCAAAAACTCGTTGAAACAGAATATATCTAAAATATCATATTTAAAAAGAGAAATAGAAAAATCGAGTGATGTTCTCTTTTAGAAAATCTCAGTTTCAATAATGAAACTTAAGTCTATCTTAAAGATGAGTTATGAGAGAATCAAAGATTTTGAAGAGGTCTTCCAAAAGAAAACACAACACCAATGAACACAGAAAACCTAAAACGTCTAACTCTCAAGAATGGGTTTACTGGTGTTTGGAAATGTTTTAGTTGTGGTGTTTGGTTTGAGAGAAAAACTCAGAGGGCTTGAACCACGAAGAAAACTTAGGGTTTCTTCTTATAATCTCTCTCTTTCCTTGCCCTCTCTTATCCCTTCTCTCTCTTCACTCTCTCTTCTCTCCACCCTCTCTTTTCTCTCAGAAATAATGAAATGGCCAAAAGTCTATAAATGATGAGGGTTGATCCCTTTTTATACTAAGCGTGGAAGAATAGAGAACTTTGGCCTCTATCCTATGGCTGAGATTAAGTCTAAATGAGTTAACGTAAATCCAACGGTTTAACACAGGCGGTGGGTTAAATGAAATTGATTGGTTAAGGCTGGGTTCATAAGGGTTGAGTAAAATCGCATGTAGTACGTTTATTAAAATGATCCAAGGACTGAGGATGTGTAAGTGTTTTGTGTATAACAGAAAGAACACATCTACTAGATAGGTTGCCAACACGTGTACGCACAGGATGAAGGTTGAGACGCGTGTTGAAAATAATTACAAAGCACACCTCCAACTCGCTAGCGCTTTCGAATTCTACCCATGCAAACAATCAGCATAGTAAATAAGTTTCTCAAATTCAATTTATACCCACAACGGTTTTAAAAACACATTTTAATTAATTCAAATATCATTTGAAAATTGTTTAAATTATATAAAATGATTTCAATTGAATTAAATTGATTTTAAAAAGATTTGAAGTGCTGAAAAATCATTAAACCAAAAGATGATATGTATGATGCAGTGTAAGTGTCCTATTTGTGGTTTTAGGGTTTAGAATTAACTTCCCTTTGAAGGTTCTCTTGAACTGGATTTCTTCATGGATCATGTACCTTTGAGGAGAGGGAGTTCTCAAATTATTCTAACCTATTTTGTCTAGATATCCAAACTAGTTGGAACTCCTATATATGCAATGTGTTCTCAATCTCCCCCTTTGGATATTAGACACAAAATTCCCTTGAGTATTCAGTACTCTTGGGTCAAAATAAAAAAGAAGTCTTATGTGTCCTATACAAAAATTCTAACTACCCATTCCCATCCTAGAATCGAAAATAAGGTAAAAAAATACAATACTCAACTATATACAAACCAATTCCGTACAAAATATATACAAGATGTTCAATGGGTCTGAATAGCATGTAACAAGATAAACACTAAATTGGCATATTAGTTGAGTTAGAATCAGGAATAGATAGTAAAATCACTAAATAATACTCAAGATCTTTTCCCCTAATTTTTCTCAAATATACAAGGGGTATAAATCACAAAAACATAGAGATTAATTGAGAGTGATCATGCCTATAGCTCTACGCAAATACTCAAAATGAATGTTATATAATGGTTTGGTAAAGAGATCTGTGAGCTGTTTTTGAGTGTTCAGATATTCAATAATGAGGTCTTTGGATTCGACAAGGTCACGGACAAAATGATGTCTAATCTTAATATGCTTAGTTCGTGAGTGCAATACAGGATTTTTGGAAATATTAATGGTACTTTAGTTATCACAAAACATGGTTAATTATTTTTCTGTGAGGCCATAATCACTAAGCATTTGTCTAATCCAAAATAATTGAGAACAACAACTATCAGATTCTATATATTCAGATTCGACGCTAGATAATGAAATGCAATGTTGTTTCTTGCACGACCAACCTACGAGATTATTACCTACGTAGTAGCAAGCACCAGAAGTGCTCTTACTATCGTCAGAACAACCGGCCCAATCGGCATAAATGTATCCTATAATAGAACAAGTCTTATCATTTGTGTACCCAATACCAAATTTTAAAGCACCCTTAATATATTTAGTAATCCTTTTTACACTTAATAAGTGATATTCTTTAGGGCTACTTTGATATCTAACACATATACACACAGCAAAGGATATATCAGGTCGAGACGCGGTAAGATACAGTAAACTCCCTATCATACTGCTATAAAGAGTGGGATATAAACTTTTTCCAGTATCATCCTTAGAAAGTTTAGTTGAATTACTCATAGGATAACTAGAAGTTTTAGCATTTTCTAAGCCGAATTTTTTAACTAACTCTGCATCGTATTTGGATTGAGAAATAAAAATACCATCACTGCATTGTTTTACATTTAAACCCAAAAAATATTGTAGTTCACCCATTAAAGACATATAAAATTCGGTATGCATGATATCAGAAAAATTCTCTACTTGTTTTGGACTGGTGGAATCGAAAATAATATCGTCCACATAGACTTGCGCGATTAAGACATGTTGATTTTCCTTTCTAACAGACAATGTTTGATCATTTCCTCCATGGACAAAATTGTGAGACACTAAGAAGGTAGACAGTCTCTCATACCAAGCTCTAGGAGTTTGTTTCAAACCGTATAAGGCTTTCTTAATCTTAAAGACGTGGTCCGGGTGTAAAGGATCAACAAAACCTTCGGGTTGTTCTACGTAAACTTCTTCAAACAAAATTCCATTTAAAAAAGCGAATTTAACATCCATTTGGAATAATTTTAATTGCATATGACAAGAAATTGGAAGGAGGAGACTAACTGACTCCAGACGAGTAACAGGTGCAAAAGTTTTGTCGAAATCAATTCCCTCAATCTGGGAGTATCCTTGTGCAACCAACCTAGATTTATTTCTAATGATCTCACCATTTTCATCAGTTTTGTATTTAAAAATCCATCTTGTCCCAATAACCTTCGAATCTTTGGGTCTAGGAACCAGATTCCAAACATCATGACTCTTAAATTGGATTAGCTCTTCTTGCATAGAATTTATCAAAAATGAGTCAGTAAGGGCATCATTAACATTTTTAGGTTCCTCAAGAGAAACAAAAAAAGAAAATTATTCCACTTGTCGAAGTTTAGATCTAGTTCTAACTGGTTTCTAAAGATTACCGACAATGGTTTCAGTGGGATGATCTTTAGAAACCCAAGTGGGTATAGAAGGATTCTCAGGTGGCAGTGAATCAGTATCATCTTGAGGATCAGGGGATAAAACTGGTTCATCCTAATCAAATGTTAAGGATTCTTAAGAATTCATTGAAGGTTTCTGATTTATGTTTCATAAAAGCTACCCATGTATATCTCGTCTAGTTGTCCACTATAACTAAGATTTAAGAGTTTCCACAAAAACTAACAGTTTTTGAAGGACCCATGAGGTCCATGTGGATAAGTTCTAGGGGCTTAGTGGTAAGGACAGCTATAACTTTCTTATGTGGGGATTTACTTATTTTACCTTCCTGACAAGGTCCACATACAGGGGTAAAAGAATTTTTTAATTTTAGGTAATCCTATAACTATCTCTTGGGAACTCAATCTTATAAGGTTATTATAATTTGTGTGTCCTAATTTATTGTGCCATAGATCAGAATCCTCTGATCTGGAAATATTACAAGATTTAGAATTTGGAATTAATGTGTAACAATTTTCGGGGTTCTATTTCTTGTTAAAATACAATTACCCTTTTCATCAATAATTTTGCAGTCGTTTTTAGAAAAGATAACTAAGTGATTGGAGTCTTAAAATTGTGATATACTTAAGAGATTCGCTTTAAGTCCTTTAACTAATAGAACATCATTCAGTTCAGGAAGCCCTTGATCACTCAATGTTCCCTTACCTATGATATGAGATGAAATACCATCTCCAAACATGACACTACCTCCAAGGAAGTCTGTCTTGTTCTTTAATTTTGTTTCGTCCCAGGTCATATATTTAGAACATTCGGAGTCTAAATACCATCTAGTTAAAGTGCTTTATGCCTTTAAAGCAGAAATGACAGTGTTGCACTTGAGCTGGGGTAGTAAATCATCTTTTCTAATCCAAATGGGCCTAGTTTTAAAATTTTTGTGGCCTTTTGACTTAGAAAAGGTTTGAGGGGTCTTTTTAAATGTTTTTTTCTTAGTCTTGGACCCTCCCTTTTTTTCCTTTTAGAGTTAGAGTTGTTTGTGGACTGTCTAGGAAGTATATAAGTATTTTTGGATTTTCTAGAATAGTTAAAGTTTTGGTAGGTAGGAGTCTATGTCCTTTTCTGGAAACACTCATCTAAAGTATGTCCAAAAAAATCACAGTAGGAACAGTACTGATGGGTATAGAACTTGACCTTCTTACTAAAGCCTTTGAAAATTGGCTTGGATCTATTGGGTACAGTAGTCCAGTCCTTATTAGGTTTAGGTTTCTGTCTTTGGTCTCTGGTAGAAGGGCAAACATATTTGGTTTGACAGTTTGGTTTCAACTATTGATTGTACTGATTATGTGTTGATTGAGAGACATTGAGATTAGGTTCACCTTTTTGAACATTTTGAGAAGTTTGGCCTTGTTTTATAAAAGCTACATTTTCAGGACAAACTTTGGTCTTACTTATGTGCACTATTTCTCCAAAACCTAGGCCAGACTTATCTTTAGAGTCAAATTTGCTTCCATTAATAATTTTTTCATAAGTCTTGGTTTGTGTTTCAAAGTTTTGACATTTTTTAAAACATTTGAAACCTTTTGCTTTGTAACCCTTATTGACCCCAACAGAACACATTATTGTTGTTGGGGTCAATAACATTATATATTGACCAAATATCATAGAAAAATAATTTCACTATAATCAAAGAATACGTTTACAAATAGAACAATTATCATAAATAGAAAAAAGGTTATCTAAATGAGAATCCCCTCTCAAACGCATATACAGAGACTCTTAATGTTGATGCTGAAAAATATCCTTAATACTAAACGCTTTATTCACAAGATTAATAACAAACAGTTATAAGTTGAGTAAACTTCGAATAAACTTTTTGGACAAAACTCTTTTCGAAAAACACAAGATGTGTTGTAAAAGTTTTTTCTGAATGTATTAATTAAATTCGATAGTTGATATACTTCTGTTTAATTTTTAATCAAGATCTACTAACGTTACCATGCAGTCCTAATCACAACAATAGTTAAGAACATTCAAAGATATAGACACACGAATTCTAACGTGGTAAAATTCTTAAACAAGGGAAACATCCACGGTTCCCTCTACGATACAAAACGAAAATCCACTAGAATAAAAATTAAGTTACAACACTTAAGCAAACCACAAAGATCCAAACCTAACTTCTGAATGTACCTACACGAGATTCTCCACTCCAAATGTATACTGACTTGGAACTTGATCTTTTCTTGTCGCTTCTTTGTCTTTTCCTTGATCACCTTCTCTTTGAATTCTGATTCCAGCAACTCTTTCAAATTCAAGATTCTCATACAGAACCACAGTGTCTAAGTTTTCATGTGAGATAGTGTTTGTGATGTGCTACTACATGCAAACATGCAACTCACACTCTCTAGATCTATACAAACTTTCCTAACAAATTACAATAGTTCTAAGATGAAAGTTATTTTTGAATCTTGATTTTTCAAGAGAAGGCTTCTTGATCTTGTACTTAACCACAGATCTCAAGGATACCTTGCTCAGAAGACGGTTCAAGGTCTTAAACAATTTTAGGGTTTTAAAAATATTTTTGAAATTGTAAACCTCCAATTGAGATCCAAACTAGACTAGAAGTCTACTTTAACAAAACAGATTCAGACTTAACATGCAAAGACTGATTCAATGAGTTTTAATATATAAAAATTATTTTCAGATCTATATGCCTTAAAACTATAGCAAGAGTTCTTTCGTGTTCATTTTATTTTTGTACACCAGTATTTCATAAAACATGAAATAAAAATTAGAAACGCACAACTCACTAGATCTGAAAAATTATTTTTGAAACTAAAAGTTGTTATTTTAAAAACTCGTTGAAACATAATAGATCTAAAATATCATATCTAAAAAGAAAAACAGAAAAATCGTGTGATGTTCTCTTTTAGAAAAACTCAGTTTCAATAATGAAACTTACGTCTCTCTTAGAGATGAGTTCTGAGAGAATCAAAGATTTTGAAGAGGTCTTCAAAAAGAAAACGCAACACCAATGAACACAGAAAACCTAAAACGTCTAACTCTCAAGAATGGGTTTACTAATGTTTGGGACTATTTTGGTTTTGGTGTTTGGTTTGAGAGAAAAACTCAGAGGGTTTGAACCACAAAGAAAACTTAGGGTTTCTTCTACTAATCTCTCTCTTTCCTTTCCCTCTGTTCTCCCTTCTCTCTCTTTTCTCTACTCTCTCTTTTTTCTCAAAAATAACAAAATGGCCAAAAATCTCTAAATGTTGAGGGTTGATCCCTTTTTATACTAAGCGTAGAAGAATCGAGAACTTTAGCCTCTATCCTATGGTTGAGATTAAGTCTAAATGAGTTGACTTAAATCCAACGGTTTAACAGTGGCTGTGGGTTAAATGAACACTGATTGGTTAAGGCTGGGTTCACAAGGATTGAGTAAAATCGCATGCAGTACGTTGATTAAAATGATCTAAGGGCTGAGGATGTGTAAGTGTTTTGTGTCTAAATGAAAGCACACATCTACTCGATAAGTTGCCAACACGTGTACGCACAAGATGAAGGCTGAGACGTGTGTTGAAAATAATTACAAAACACACCTCCAACTCTCTAGCGCTTTCGGATTCTACCTAGGCATATAATCAGCATAGAAAATAAGTTTCTCAAATTCAATTTATACCCACAACAGTTTTAAAAACACATTTTAATTAATTCAAAAATCATTTGAAAATTGTTTAAAATTATATAAAATGATTTGATTTGAATTAAATTGATTAAAAAAATATTTGAAGTGTAGAAAAACCATTAAACCAAAGATGATATGTATGATCCAATGCAAGTGTCCTATTTGTGATTTTAGGGTTTAGAATTAACTTCCCTTTGAAGGTTCTATTGGACTGGATTTCTTCATGGAGCATGTACCTTTGAAGAGATAGAGTTCTCAAACTATTCTAACCTATTTTGTCTAGATATGCAAACTACTTGGAACTCCTATATAAGATGACTCAAGTGAGTCGATATATAGTGTGTTCTCATATGCAAATAGGTGTAGTCGAATTAAAACAACAGAGGCTCCAAATATTAATAAAAATATCATGGAACATATGTAGTTTAGTGTTTTTGCCTGAATGGAAGGATGAAACTCACACAGAATTAACATGTACAAATCAGCCTTAAAGAAATTACATGATTTATCTACATGTAAGGTGAGGTTCCAACAGTTTAAAAGAGATCTAAGGATTATATTCTAAAACTTCAATATGATAGAAAATAAAACGAATCACGGTTTTAAAACTTTGAAAAATAAAATATTTTACTAAAATAAAATAATATAACAAAATAAGATCCCTAATATTTGATAAAATCATTAATCTAATTTAAAAGGAAACTTGTTAAAGTTTCAACGGATTTGCAAAAAGATTTTTCAAGAAGTTTAAACAGAAATTATATTGATTTCAAAAACTGGTTTAAACTTCAAACGATTCAAAACTTAATGTAGAAAAAATACATCCAAATGTTAAATATAGTTATATGTTTAGTACACTAGTTCATTGAGATTTAACTAGGTAAAAATACAAACAAAATTTTCTCTTCTCTCTTTATTTTCCATCCACCCTCGCTCTAAAACCGAAACCCGAAAAGTGAGCACAAAAAACTTTTATGTAAAACGTGTTAAGGACTTATATACTAGAAAAGAGAAGGATTTAGAAACAAGTTACAACCACTTAAAATGAATGGATGAGATGGCCTCTAACAATCAAGTGTAAATCCAAGGGTCACAACACAATCGTATAAGCTAAGTTAAATCGGTCCAACAAGTAACAAGTTTAACGTAAGTCAGTGATCTAGGGGAAATTTCAACCTCAAATCTCAGCCTTAGAAAAGAAAAATCTAACATTTAAGATTAAGTCTCTCTATAGAGACACATAAGAAACCCCCAAAAAGATAATTAAATGTATTTTCAGAAAAATAAAAAATAATTTATTAAAGAACAAAAATGTGTTTATAATCAATTAAAAACCCTAAAAAATTATTTTTAATTCAAGAAAAATCTTGAAAATTATTTTCACACATTATTATACCCAAAAAATATTTTCCCACATTCCTATGTTGAACTATGTTGAATTATCTCATAAGTTCCCTCACCATTACCAGTTCCCAGTAGTTTGAGATATACTACTAGTATTGCCTCGCAACTGTTTTGATAGGATGTCAACTCCCTATCTAGGTTGTGAACGTTTCAATAGTGCTAGAATCATAATCCTAATCTCCAAGTGATCAACACGAAGCTGACTCAACAAAATTCTTAGTGATCTCTATTGACCAACATGTCTATAATATAGTTAGACCCAAACACTCAAGAAATCCAATTTACCCCAAGACAACCTTTGTACTTATACATAAAGGTGTGGGAAGGGGTTTTAGTTCATTATTCATGAAATTAGGGTTTGAGAGGGGGTGAGAGAAAATATTTTTCACGCTTTTGTGAAAAGGGATAGAGAGAGACTACCGTATTTTAAGTTTTAGCAAAGGTTTTCATCTTAAAAGGTGGTCATCCACTAACTTCAGGGAGGATCATTCACTAGAAGATCATTGCATTCAAAAAATTCAAGAAGGGTTTTCGAGATCCAAAACAAGGAAGCCCCATCATGAACAGATAATTTACTCTTCATCAGATTGCAATCAGATCCGCTAAGTTTTTATGTTCTAAATCCTTGGTTTTCTCTTCAAACGTAGTTTTTGTTTTAGCTCTTTCCTTTGTTTGATTAATCGAAGATCTATGGTTGAAATTTTTTATTACACGTATAACAAGTTCAATGCCCCTAAAGGAAATTGTGCAACTCATTGTTCTAATTGGTATTTGTGTCTTCCAATCTCTTATTTATCGCATATAAGATTGTTTTGTTGGTCATCTTGGTTTGTCCATTTCACTAGGGGCAATGGGGAGAAGAAAGTAGGCATATGATTTGAAAACGATGGGGTTATATGGATTCACTTGTATCTTAGGTTACAGACACAAAGATCTAATTTTTAATCAAATTTTATCTTGATTAGAATTAGTGTGCATGCAAGATAAAGATAAAACTAGGTATGCCAAAACCACAAAAAATAAACCAAACCAAACAGAAGAAGATTTTAGGAAAAATCAATTTTGAACAAAACCTATATTTCAGCACTACTAAAGAGTTTGACATACTTGATAACTTAAAGACTACTAAAATCTCCACTAAGTATTTAAGAGCAAGTTTTATAATTGCTCATTTTTCTTTTTTATTTTGGCAAATATCTTTACACAAAAACTGCATTTACACGATTTCTCAGTATTTAAAGACAAAGTTGAAGACATTTGGAATATTGAAGAATCGTACGTCTCAACACCTAAGAAAAAGTTATGATCTTGATTGGTAAAATTATTACATTATTATTTTAGAGGTTTTAGAATTTTTAAAGAGGTCATTTTAAAGAAAGGTTTCTATAATATTTAAAGAAATTGTTTTAAAAAATGCCGCCTCATTAGAACAAGTTGACTATCTCGTTCAAACGAGATTAGGAGGTATTTGAACAAGATTCAGTTACCTTTGAACGAACCAATTTTGGGTGTCCTTTGGAATCTCATTTGAAGTCCCCATTCAATACATGTTCGAACAAGAACAGGCGTGTCGTTCGAACGTGATCCCATTTCGTTCCAACAATCAAGCAAGAAAATATTTTTTAATTAGTGCTTGTTCAAATCTTTCATGTTTATCCTTTTATAAAAACCTTCTTATAAATAGGATACACGAGATTATACTTCTTAAGAACTTCATTTACCATCTAAAAATACATTTTTGAGTTCTCTTTGTGATTAAACACTTCTATAATCATTCAAAACCCCTTCTAAACCATTGTAGATAGAAAATTCTTTTGCATATTTTTGGAACCAATACTAGAGAAGGAAAGGTTGATTGGTGGATACCGAGGTTAGATTATTACCTATGGATGGCTCTGGATCGAGTCGTATTCTATTAAAGGTTTTGAAGACTTTGTGCATCTCAATAGTTGGTCTAAGTTTGTAAGTCGTTTGTCGGTCAAATCATTTAATAGTGATGAATATATGGTTTTTCCCCTTTTAGGGATTTTTCCTCATCTTTGCATAATTTCTTGCATGCTTGGTTGATAATTTAAAATTGGACTACACATCTTATGCACACCTACTTTAATCAAAAATAAAATTTGGTAAAAATTGGATTTGTGTGTGGAAATTTATTATATAAATCATTCTATTGAATCACTTGCATTCTCAAATTGGTATCAAAGCTTGTTGCACTAATTTACTCTGTGATCCTTTTACATTTTTTTATATCAATCTTTTTTCAAAAATTGTTAATCTTTAAATTTTTTGATTTAATGGATAATCTGTATAATAGAATGCCCATTTATGATGGTACAAACTATGCCTATTAGAAAGAAAGAATGAGGTCTAATTATAAAATCCATGGATGAAACTGTCTATTTGGCTTGTGAAAGAGGGTGGAAACCACCCACTGTGACTGTTTATAATGTCTTTATCCCAAAACCTATCTCTGTAAATAGAGGATGACTTTAAGTAGTGCAATTTTAACTCGTGAAATGTGAGTGCCATCTCGGGAGCCATCACCCTTGACGAGTTCCACAACATTATGAAGTGAACCCTATCTAAAGAAGCTTGGTATGCCCTCCAGCTCACTCACGAGGGAACCAATGTTGTTAAAGCTTCTAAGATGAAAAATCTCACCATATAATTTAAAACTATCACTATGCTTGAGTCTGAATATTTTAAGGAGTCTTAAACATGTTTGTGTGATATAGTAAACTCGAGTTTTAATTTAGGTGAGAAAATTATCGAGACGCGTGTAGTTAGGAAAAATTGGATATCTCTTCCGGACCGCTTTTTCCCTAAGGTTATCGTGCTAAATTCGTTAGGGGTACTAAATATTCTTAGGTTAGAAGAACTCATAGGAGACGTTAAAAAGTATGAGATAGATATGTTTCCCAAAACTTTAAAAACCTAAGGAAAATGGAATTGCACTAAAAGTTCAATCTAAAAACAATAGGGAGTTTCATCTAACTTTGAGTATGATTTTGACTTGGATGATTTAGACCTTTTTGCAAAAAAAAATTCAAAAATTTTCTCGAACTTAAGAAGTAAAATACTTACAAAGAAAAGAAAAGTTTTGAGAAAGATAAAAACATATAAATAGGGCAAGAAAAATTTTGAAAAGGGAAAAAAGATTTCCAAAGAAAGAAGAGGAGAAAAGTTAAGAGCGTGAGGGAAAGGGTCACAAAGCTCATAAGTGTTGAACATAGGTTAAAGAGACAAGTTAAATGAAAAGTTTCCTTAAATGCCAAGCTTAGCAATAGCGATGTCCAGTCAGGGAGTTTTGGGGAAGAATCTCAACACGAACGTAACTTCATCGCATTTATGGCTAGTCATGTTAGTACTTCGAGTGCACCTCGTGCCAATGAGGAAGCTACTAAACATTAACACCTCGATAGTGAGTCTAGTTATTCCGATGAGAGTGAGGGAGAGGATGTTTTAAGTGAGAGCGAGAATGACCTTCAAAGCACCTATGCTAAACTTTATGTTGAGTCTTTTAAAATAAAAATAAAAAAGAAAATAAAGTTTTAGTGATGAGAGTTTTAACCTTAGAAAAGGAGTTGAGAGAGGCAAGAGAGAGTGAGTCCTCAGTGAGATAAGCTTTGGGAGAGAAGGTCCTTTTAGTTAAGAGGGAAAATGGTGACTTGATCAACAAGATGTCTAGTCTTACGAAAGATCTTTAAGCATCCGTGGAGACTCGTGAGAAACTTGAAGCACTTGTATACTAACTTGAGAAAGATCTCGAACATGTCCAGGAGGTCAAGGTTACCATAGAGGATACATCGAAAAAGGTAGAAAATATACTCCTCGATCCCACTATAGATTTTTGTGAAAGGCTAGGAATAGATTATGACGGTGCATCCACTTCCCAAGCCGCACCGAAACCTGTTCTTAAATTTATGGTTAATCCTTATGGGCCTCAAACTGAACCACAAAAGGGAGTTCAACCTAAAAAAGTTAACCAAGGCAAACCTAAATAAGTTTATGTGTGAACTTTTTTGCAAAAAGGAGAGGTCACCTTAGAGAGTTTTGATATAAGTTAGGTATAACGAGGAGTACACATACTTTCACGCACTGTTGTCAAATTTTATTTGGTATAAAATTACCATAAGTGCACGGGCTATTGAAATATAGTGGGTGTAAGTAAGGGTCGAACCCATAGAGATTTCGTCGATTTTTTTTAAATATTGATTGTCCAACTAGACATATGAGTATATAAAAGTGATTGAGTTTCTAAAAAAAAATAAAGACGGAATAAACGAACAAGTACAAGAGATAATATTAAATGTGGAAGAAACTAGCACGTCGGTTCAGTTTGTCAATCCTAATTAAATTAAAATATCAATTTAATTCCGTAATTTCGAATTTATAACAAAAAATATACCGACTCTCGTCGCGTACATTTCGGAGAATATAACAATACATGCGTTCAAAATATTTTAACGCCTCTTGAATTAGACACCATAAATCCCTATTCCATCGAAAATATCACGTTCTAAATTTTTAATGTGTATTTAAGCATGGGATATTAAAACATCTAAGTGCAAGCATAACCCATAAAAAATGACAACTTTAAATTTTTTAAAGCATGAATTTATAATTAATTCTTGAGGTTTAAAAATACACTCTCGTGTATTTTTAAGCGAATACCGAATTTTTTATTTCAAATTTAAATACGTCGGAATATGTACGAAATTAAATTAACATGCGTAATTTAAATAGTCATGACAAACATAACCTAAATCCTAGTAATGGAACTACTCACACATCATATTTGACACACAAATATTTCAAGATGAAAAAATAATTTTCATTAATAAATGTCAACTTATAAAATTTTGGGTCCAAGACTTTGAATTACAATATACAATATGCTCCACAAAAGAGTGCCTCAAAAATACTCTCTACACAGATTTTTTATATCTCTCAAAGTGTTTATTTTTTTTCTTTCCAAAAGTCTTTCAAAGTCTCTCCAAGTCTGCCAAAAAAATACTGTCTACACAGATTTTATCTCTCAAAGTGTATCTATACTCTATTGTGTACAAAGTCTCCTAAAAAAATATCTCCTCTTGTCCCTTTCAAAGTGTGTTCGTGGCTCTTCATTTATAGGTGAAGAAGATAATGGAGTGGTGGGTTGATTTTTTGTAGTGGGTTAATGGTTTATATGGGCATTGGTAGTAGTGGGAGTAGTGGGTTTGGTTTGGAAGTCTTGGTTCCGTTTCCGGGTTTTTTCATGTGTGCGGGTTCATAATGCCAAGAATGAAGGTGGGGTAGGGGTTATAGGAGAGAGAGAGAGAGAGAGAGAGAGTGGGGGTGTGATTTTATTGGTGGTGGGTTATGGTGTGGGTGGTTTTGGGTAGAATTGGTTTGGCTTATTTTTGGAAAAGAAGGTGAATATTGTTTGGGGTGTTGGATGGCTGGATTGGTGTGATGATTTTGGGAGAAGAAAATGAATAGAGTTTGGGGTGTGATTTGGGTGTGAGTGTGTGTAAGGTGTTAAGGTGTGAGTGTGTGTGTTATTTTATACAAAATAAAAATTAAAACTAACTAAAATAATTATAAGAATAATTAAACTATAAAAAAGAAATCTAACAAAATTAATAAAATAAAACTAATACTAAAAGACTCAAAATCATATAAAAATAATAAAAGTATATTTTACACCCACTTAGTACATAAAGTATATATACAAATATGATTTTTTAATTATTTTTTCGGTGTGCTACAGAAAAAATAATACAAAAATAAATACATCAATTGTATAGTGCGACACAAAAATATTAATTACAAAATAACTACACAGACACTTACGGTGTATTTTGAAAAGAAAAAAAATTACAACAAAAAGCACATTATTGGATTTTTTTTATTTTTAAAAAATTGATACGCTAATAGAATTTCTTTTTGTTACTATTTTTTTTTAAGGAAAGCAAATTAAATCCGACACAGGACCACAAAATTCCTAAGCTAACACAAAGCAATTTTGAGTTATCTGAATTAGGTGAGGGAAAGTTCAATTTTTTTAAGATCTAGTTTCCCGAGATTATTCGACGACAATGGGTCTCCGAAATAATCTCCCTAATTAAAGAGATCATAATTCTTGACGAGAGAGAATTTAAAAGATGACCAACTCCGGAATATCGCCTCAATTACCAATTTTTTTCCTTAGGTAAGTGGTCGGTACGAAGACTCATTAAAAATCATCAATCCTAGTCAAGGTCAAAATGGCATCGATTCAAAAATTTCGTGTTTGGATTAGCTTTTAATTCTAACCTTGAAAAGAGTATGCCTATGAGCTATGTGATACCCTATGGCCAATGTCTAATAAATTTTAAATTAAAATTATGGCTTGGGTTATGCTGATGCTCGGGTAGCTTAATGATTTGTGGGCCAAGGAAGGGTGATTAAATCCCCGCCTTATCTTAAAATTGAATTTTTCCCTTAAGTAAAATTATGCAACGTGCTTATTGAAATTTGCAAAAATAGTTTCACGTAAGAGCACACAAGACTTACCTCCGGCGTGAACTTTCTACGGTCACTTGTTTATGTCGGGTCGAAGTTTTATTTGACGTCGATCGGAGGGAAACGTCGTCTCCATTTCAGTCGTCTCCGAGAGTACCTTGTGCGCGTGGCAAGATTGCACAAGTAACTTTAGCTCTTTTCCCACGATTGCTTTCTTTTGCATATTTTTTTCTCTTTTTTTTAGTGTCTTCTTTTTTTTTATCTGAAAAAGAACACAAAAATCATACCAAGCGTAAAGTGCAACAAAAATTATTAAATACAAAAATAATTACATATGCACTTGCAATGTATTTTTTTGTTTTAAAGAGAAGAAGAAAAAAATAATAAAAGCACACTAAAAGATTGGAAAAGAAATATACACTAGAAAAAAAAAGAGTGTATTGGAAGTAAATAATTTTTTTTTGTGTGTGTATTTTTGAGCAAGTGCTTTTATGACAAAATAAGTGTTAAAAACAACTAGTTATTTATAAAGTATTTTAAATCCGATTTTTTTATAAATTACAGCAGCATTGAATTCAGAAGATTCCCCCCCAAAAAATAATAATAAATAATTTTGATTTTTTTTCAAATTTTTAGGTAGTTTATGACAAAACTAGTATAAAAAATAATTATTAAATCACAAAAAGACTTAAATATGATATTTTTGATTTTTTTTAAATAATAATAATAATAATAATAATAATAATAATAAAATAGGCTGCTGGAAATTTGAATTTTTTTTTTAAATTGGATTTTTTGGATTTTTTAAATATAACTTTTCTTTCCTGAATGTACGAAATCTCAGAGTTTCCAAGAAAAAAATATATATTTTGTCTTGCAGTTTTTAAAAATTTTAAGTTCTTTTGTGACAAACTAGTGTAAAAAACGACTACTTAATCACAAAAGACTTAAAATATTTTTTTTATTCTGAAAATAAAAAATAGCTGCTGGAATATTTGATTTATTTATTTTTTTACTTTTTTTTTTCCAAAAAACTAGTCCGAAAATCAATATTCTTAAAATCGACCAAAATCCCCGGCAACGACACCAGAAATTTGTTGTCAAATTTTATTTGTTATAAAATTACCGCAAGTGCACGGGTATTGAAATATAGCGGGTGTAAGTACGGGTCGAACCCATAGAGATTTCGTCGATTTTTTTTAAATATTGATTGTCCAACTAGACATATGAGTGTATAAAAGTGATTGAGTTTCTAAAATAAAAATAAAGACGGAATAAACGAACAAGTACAAGAGATAATATTAAATGTGGAAGAAACTAGGATGTCGGTTCCGTTTGTCAATCCTAATTATATTAACATATCAATTTAATTCCGTAATTCCGAATTTATAACACAAAATATACCGATTCTTGTCGCGTACATTTCAAAGAATATAATAATACATGCATTCAAAATAGTTTAACGTCTCTTAAATTAGACACCATAATATCCCTATTCTCTCGAAAATATCAAGTTCTAAATTTTTAATGTGTATTTAAGCATGGGATATCAAAACATCTAATTGCAAGCATAATCCATGACAACTTTAAATTTTTTAAAGCATGAATATATAATTAATTCTTGAGGTTTAAAAATGCACTCTCGTGTATTTTTAAGAGAATACAGAATTTTTTTTTCAAATTTAAATACATCGGAATATGTACGAAATTAAATTAACATGCGTAATTTAAATAGTCATGACAAACATCACCTAAATCCTAGCAATGAAGACTTAAACGTAAAACAAGAGTACAACAATCCTAAAAATAGGGCTCTGTAGCAATAACGTTAAGCTAAAATCGAAAGTAAGCCGTATAGATCCTATCGACACTAGAACCTGATGCTCTGATACCACCTGTGACACCCCGCCTAATTAAATACCGGGCGATCACTCCTTTATTAAATTAAATCAAGGTAAACAGTTGGTTCATTCTCAGCATCACTGTCGATAAAAAATAATTTTTCCAATTTAACACCCTAAATAATTAAGCTAAGTGTCAAAACCATTTTTTCATACATACTTTCCAAATTTTATTTAAAGAAAAACATTTATTTTATTAACAACATTCACTAGGTAAGAATCACACCACATTAAATATCTGCAACATAGTCCAATTAATTTAAAACATTCATCAACCGAATGTCAACATGCGAAGTATAAAGTAACACAATCAGCTGAATAAAACCCATAGTAACAATACTGGAAATAACTGAAATACAAATGTCCCAATAATAATGGAATAATGGAAAGAGCTACACATGCTCAACTAAATGAAAATACTAAGAGTGGATCCGAATGAACGAAGTCGTCTAATCAAGAGACCTGCAACTCCCACCTAAGCTGCAGCGCGTTCCTGCCAAGAGATCCTAAGAAAGACGCTCCTGTGGCTGGGCACCTGTAATACATACATATATATACAAGAGAGAGAAAGAGAGAGAGAGAGAAACGGGTCAGAGCCCGAAAGTGTGTTTGATTTAAAATACGTTTAGCAAGTATTTAAATTGATACAGGCCAATGCAACAACATATTAGAGCGACACTCTCTTGAGAAATTCTCACCTCTCTTCTAATGTGCACGCCTATCGTACTAACCTTCCCAACGGTTTATCTTATCGTTTTATCATACTAGCCTTCTCCATAATTTAGCTTATCTTAACTTACTCATAAGATTTCAAAACCGAACAATATCATTGTTTAAAAAAAAATACTTTCAATTAGTAGCACAACTCTCGTTTTAGCTTTATTAATAGATAAAGTTTCCCAGTGTCATATTATACTTTCACGAAACAAGTATTTACTATTTGAGTCATCAACCATGTCCTACTTATCAAATCACAGTAGGCAGTTTCAAGTTTCCAAATCTCATACATATATTAACTACTCGTATAATATATATAAAATAACAGCACCCCACATAAAACTATGGTGCGTGCATACTTCCACTATCCAAACCCCATACCACTCATATCAAGGGGAATACAAGTTCGGAATCACTCTCGAACTGTATTAACACATACACAAATAATATCGAGGCGAAACATAGATTCCAAGTCTCTAAGAGGATGGCACATACTCGCGTCTCTTAGGACCGTCTGAACTATCGATTCGATAGCCTGTACCAAGGATATCTATCTTCTAGGGTACAAGTCAATATCCCCCATAAAGGTCCCATCGAGATAAGACTGTCCCAGTGCGGTAACCTCAAGGATAGCAAGTAGTGTGGTATGTTTTTCACATGTATATAATATATGTACACACAATCATATAAATATACCACTTTCATCATATTAATATAGGTTCCTCTCGTCACCCATAATTACAACATTTATCCTTAATTCCACATTATTAGTATTACGTATAAGGTTTCATCTCTAACCTTACCTCGAAGGGTTTTCTCACTAATTTCGCGACACTTGTGGACTTTATTCTTCCAAGTAGGAAATTCAGTAGGTGTCATTATTACGTTTCAACGTAACTCTCTTACGCGCCTCACCCTTTAATATATCAATTTACTAACCCTAAAGTAAAAATCCCATAAATACCATTCTCGTCGAATATTAATGATCCCAACATTTATTAATACACTCTACTGGTCCTCCATGTCTCCCAAATCATTATACTAAGGATGCCCAAGAATTATATCACGACAATTAGATTTTTAAATCATTTACAAAGGGAAATAAGAGTCTGCCAGGAGGGGTCGATCGATTGAGGTTTGGGGCTCGATCGATCAAACCTTCGATCAATCGAAGCTCTATGCTCGATCGATCGATCAAACAGGTATTTCGATTTTCTGCAGAATTGCTGTTACGGGTTCTACCAATTTTCTTCATCCAAATACATGTTTTCCAACCCCAAACATCCAAAAATTCTACTACTAACATTATAACAGTATACCGAATGTTTCTAACGTAAGGCATGTACATATTCATCATTTAAACATGGAATTTCCACCCAAAATTACATCTAATTATCAAGAACCCTAGAATCTTCTTAAACAGTTTTCTAACAAATCTTTCTCCAGAATTTCTTTCTTATAATCATCAAAATTTCGTGGTTAATTTCCTCTACATGGCAAGGGTTTCCAGAATCATCATATCAACCAATACTACATGGATTTTCCTATCACAAATTGGGTTTTCTTCTACATAATTCATCCCTAATCATTCCTAAACTAATATGAAGATTGCACCAACGAAAATAGCAAGTTAAACACTTGCTTGGGATTTTTGGTATTCTGATTTACGGCTGATTTTGGTATGGTTGCGTTCCTCTTCTCGCGATCTACGCGTTGGTGGTGGCGGCGGTGCAAACCGGTGACTTTTTTGCCTTGAATTGCCTTGAGGGCTCTCTCCTCTCTTATCCAATAGCCGTTCTAGGGTTCTGAATATTCTAACCCTAAATTACTAACCTAAATGGCTGATATAGGTTGCTGAATTTCGTGGGTTTAATTATCCAAATATGTAAAATGACTAAAATGCCCTCCCGGGGTACTAGTTAGGCCTAAAAACGCCCCGAGACCCAAACTACACCCCCGGGTACACTTTTCTGACTATCTCGACCCTTCCGGACGCGTTGGCGCACTCAAAACGACCATACGGGCAACTTATAAAACATTCACTTTTTATTTATCAAAATCTAGTCCCGACGCGACACGAGCACGTTCCGACTTAAATTTCCAAAATTGTCATTTACTCAATCATGACATTCAATATAACCAATATAATATATTACTTTGCTCATTAGTAATATTCAACAAATTTTCCATAATTACTAACTCTCGTCACGTTAATAATTATAACATAATTAATTTTCGAATTTTTATTAAATAATTAACTCACATTAAATTTAATAAATCCCCAAATTAATATAGCATAAAAATACGGGGTATTACATACTTCCCCCCTAATAACGGAATTTCGTCCCGAAATTCGGAAAATAAGGCATACCTGGTAAAAACAACTCTGGATATCTCTCGCGTATATCTGCCTCGCGATCCCAAGTGGATTCCTCCACATTATGATGCTCCCACTGGACCCGCACAAGTGGAACTATCTTCGACCTCAATCTCCTCTCACTATAGTCTAGGATAGCCACCGGTCTCTCCTCGTAAGAGCTATCAGGCTGCAAGTCGATCTCATCTATCGCAATGTGAGTATGGGCCATATCATCCCGAAGATATCGTCTCAACGACGAGATGTGGAATACATCATGGATGCGATGTAAATATTCTGGCAGTCCCAACCTGTATGCAACCGGCCCAATCCTCTCGATGATGGGAAATGGTCCCACGTACCTCAGAGCCAACTTCTCCTTCTTCCCGAACCTCATCACTCCCTTCATAGGAGATACACGCAATAACACTTGGTCCCCCACACTAAACTCCCGCAAGAACCGTTTCGCATCGGCGTAGCTCTTCTGCCTGTCCTGGGCTATCCGAATGCGACTCCTGATCATCTCAATCCTCGCGGAGGTCTCCTGAATCACCTCTGGTCCTAGAAACTTGTTATCCCCCACTTCGAGCCAACAAGCTGGGGAACGACAAGGCCTGCCATACAACGCCTCAAATGGAGCCATGCCAATCGTGAACTGATACGAGTTATTTTAAGCAAAATCTACCAGTGGAAGATGTGGCTCCCAACCTCCTCCAAATTCGAGAACACACATGCGTAGCATATCCTCTAACATCTGATTAGTACGCTCTGTCTGTCCATCTGTCTGTGGGTGGTAAGCTAAACTCAACCTCAACTCAGTACCCATAGCCTCCTGAAAGCTTTTCGAAAAACGTGATACGAAAATCTTGTCTCTATCTGACACAATATTCAGGGGCACCCCGTGTAATCTGACAATCTCAGCGATGAATAACTGAGCATACTGACCCGTGGTGCAATCTGTCCGCACCGGCAGAAAATGAGCCACCTTGGTCAAACGGTCTACAATCACCCAGATAGAATCGTGCCCCCGCTGTGATGTAGCCAACCCTGTAATAAAATCCATGGAAATACTCTCCCACTTCCACGCGGGTACTTCCAATGGTTGAAGCAATATTGACGGTTTCTGATGGTCCACCTTCACCAGCTGGCAGGTAGAACACTTGGACACGAACTCATCAATGTCTTTCTTCATCCCACTCCACCAATATTGCCTCCTCATATCCTGGGACATCTTATCACCTCCCGGATGAACTGTAAATAGGGATCCATGAGAATGAGTCATCACATCATGACGTAATTCTGCTCCTTCTGGAACCACCAATCTCCCATTAAAGCGCAAACCTCCATCGGAACTAACAGAATAGGACTCAGCGCCCTCGGCTAAAAGTCGCACAATCTGCTCTTGGCAAAACGGGTCTGTGGTCTGTGCCTGTATTACCCTCGTAACAATCTCGGGTGTGACTGGCATCACGGACATGAAAGAACGTGCTACTGCTTCCTGATGACCCAACTCCTTCCACTTTTCTTTCCAGACGTCTGCTACTTCGTCTACCGGTCTACGGCTCAACGCATCAGCAACTACGTTGGGCTTTCCCGGATGATACTGTATATCGAACTGGTAGTCCTTCACAAACTCTAGCCATCTGTGCTGACGCATATTCAGCTCTCGCTGAGTGAACAGGTACTGCAACGACTTGTGGTCTGTGAACAAACGGAATTTCTCTCCCAACAAATAGTGCCTCCATATCTTCAATGCAAAGACGACCGCTGCTAACTCCAGGTCGTGGGTGGGGTAATTCTTTTCATGCGGCTTAAGCTTGCGGGAGGCAAAATCTATAGCCTTCTCCTCCTGCTGAAGTACTCCCCCAAGTCCCCGTAAAGAGGCATCGGTGTAAACCAGGTACTCCATACCCGGCTTCGGTAACGCAAGGACTGGTGCTGAAGTAAGCTTGTCTTTCAGCTCGTCGAAAGCCAACTGACAAGCGTCATCCCAAACATATGGTACTCCCTTGCGAGTCAGATTTGTCAATGGACCCGCTATTTTGGAGAATCCCTGAATGAATCTCCTGTAGTAACCAGCTAACCCCAGGAAACTACGCACTTTCGTCGGTGTCGTGGGCTGTCCCCACTCCCTCACCGCCGATACTTTAGTCGGGTCAACTTCTATCCCCTGCTCAGAAACAACATGCCCCAAGAACTGTACCTCTCGCAACCAGAATCCGCACTTCTCGTACTTAGCATACAACTAATGATCTCATAGAGTCTGAAGAACCTGCCTCAAGTGCTCGGCATGCTCCTCCTCGGAGTGTGAATATATCAAGATGTCATCTATGAAGACGATGACAAACTGATCTAAGAACTCTCTGAATACTCAGTTCATCAAGTCGATGAAAACGGCTGGAGCATTTGTGAGTCCGAACGGCATCACCCGGAACTCATAAGACCCATATCTCGTCAAGAAAGCAGTCTTCGAAACATACTGCTCCCTAATACGTAGCTGATGGTACCCCGACCTCAGATCTATCTTCAAAAAGAAATTTGCTCCCCTCAATTGGTCGAACATGTCATCGATTCGAGGCAACGGATACTTATTCCGTATCGTGACCTTGTTCAGCTCCCGGTAGTCCACACACAATCTCAGTGAACCATCTCTTTTCTTCACAAACAAAACTGGAGCGCCCCAAGGTGAGGTACTCCTGCGAATGAAGACCTGACCTAACAGCTGCTCTATCTGATCTCGTAGCTCTCGCATCTCTGCCGGAGCCATACGGTACGGTGCGCGTGCTATAGGTCTCGTATCTGGCAATAAATCTATAACAAAGTCTATCTCTCGACTGGGGGGTAGGCCTGGTATCTCCTGGAACACATCGGAATACTCCCTGACAACTGGGATCGAATCTAAGGGAATCACAACCTCCTTAGAGGTATCCTCCTCTATGTAATACAAATGAGCGGTCGAACCTCCCTCTGGGCGAGGCATCGCCACTACAAACATCTCTTGCCCCGGAATGGCAAAAATAATGCTCCCACCGAAGCAATCAATCATGGCTCTATAAGCTGCAAGCCAATCCATACCAATAATCACATCATGCTTTTGCATGTCTAAGACTAACATGTCCGCAGGTAATACCAAACTACCGATCTTTACCCCCACTCCCCGGCATATAAAGAAAATAAGTGAACCACTCCCCAGTGGTGAGTCCACACACGTCACTGTGCTCTCCGCTGTGGCTAACAACCCTAAGGCCTTCGCAAAATGCGTAGCTATAAAACAATGTGTTGCCCCCGTATCAAATAAAAACCGACCCATAGTACCATGGATAGGAAACATACCCTCAATCGCGGGTGGTGCCTGTGGAGCTGCTGCCTGGTGGACGTTATAGACACGTCTATACTGTAATTGCCCATGCTGCACTGGAGCTGTTGGAATGGCTGGTAGGGCTGGCACCTGGGCTGGAGCTGGGAGGGCAGGTGGAAATAGTGGCCTCTGTGGCTCATTACGGGCAGCCTGCTGCTATGGGGCCCTATCGCCCTCTGGACAATCCTGGTGCCTATGGCCATGTTTACTGCACCCAAAACATCGGCCCTTGAAGTTTCCTCCCCTCTGACCCTGCTGACCACGGCCCTGATGGTCGTTGCCTCCCCGCCACTGGCCCTGTTGGCCCTGATTAGCACGCTGCTGGCCCTGTTGCTGTCCCTGCTGTCGGTGTTGGCCCTGCTGGCCCTGTTGCTGTCCCTGCTATCGGTGTTGGCCCTGCTGGCCCTGTTGCTGTCCCTGCTGTCGGTGTTGGCCCTGCTGGCCCTGCTGATTAGGCTGGCCCTGATGGCCCTGCCTATAACTCTCAAATCCCTGCCTAGAATCACCTGAACGGAATCGCTTAGCAGGGTCCCCCTGATGGAAACTCTGCTCGTGCTGACAAGTCTGTCCATGAGATGGTGCCCTACTGGCAGTATTACCCCCGGTCCTGTCCTGCTGGCTGGACTCTCCTGCTCTCTTGCTTCCCTGCAGACGGAAGCGGTGATCCTGGCAATGTAGCAACGCGGCATTGAGTACATCAGTGAAAGTACTCAGGGACAAATTCCCAATAAGGTGCTGACGGATCCTCCAAGCTAACCCGTCGACAAACAACAAAATCCTCTTACTCTCAGTAGGTGCCTCATCTGGCACAATGGTGAGAAGTCTAGTGAATTCCTCCTCATACTCTGCTACGGTAAGGTTCTCCTGCTTCAGATTCAGTAGTTTCCGCCTCATCTCAGTCTACACGGCGGGTGGAAAATACTTGCGGTCAAACCGCTCCCAGAACAACTGAATAGGGATCGTGTCCCTCTCCTCCAAAGTGGTAGTGGACTCCCACCACTGCAATGTGGCTCCCACCAGCTTAAAGGAAGCCAATAACTGCTTTTGCACATCAGTGCACTCATACATACGGAGGTGCCACTGGATGTCCTTCTTCCATTGGCTAACTGTGACAATATAGGAGCTACCAGAGAACTCAGGGGGATGCGCTTTCTGAAAAGCATCCTGAACCCTCTCCCATGCAGATGGAAGTTGTGCTGGTACTGGCGCCACTACCTGAACCTGGGGTGGAGCCTGCTGAATCACCGCTATCGCGGCATTCACCGCCTGAGCAACAATGGCGGCTACTTCATTTGCATTCATTGTGCCTGGTGCCGGAGCTGCTGGCTGCTTGGCCTGGGCACGCCTATCTTTCGGAGCACATCTCGGAGGCATCTGAAACGTGAATAAGTTTATTAGTCTACAGTTATTATCAAATCTCAAATAGCTGAAGACTTAAACGTAAAACAAGAGTACAACAATCCTAAAAATAGGGCTCTATAGCAATAACGTTAAGCTAAAAGCGAAAGTAAGCCGTACAGATCCTATGGACACTAGAACCTGATGCTCTGATACCACCTGTGACACCCCGCCTAATTAAATATCGGGCGATCACTCCTTTATTAAATTAAATCAAGGTAAACAGTTGGTTCATTCTCAGCATCACTATCGATAAAAAATAATTTTTCCAATTTAACACCCTAAATAATTAAGCTAAGTGTCAAAACCATTTTTTCATACATACTTTCCAAATTTTATTTAAAGAAAAACATTTATTTTATTAACAACATTCACTAAGTAAGAATCACACCACATTAAATATCTGCAACATAGTCCAATTAATTTAAAACATTCATCAACCGAATGTCAACATGCGAAGTATAAAGTAACACAATCAGCTGAATAAAACCCATAGTAACAATACTGGAAATAACTGAAATACAAATGTCCCAATAATAATGGAATAATGGAAAGAGCTACACATGCTCAACTAAATGAAAATACTAAGAGTGGATCCGAATGAACGAAGTCGTCTAATCAAGAGACCTGCAACTCCCACCTAAGCTGCAGCGCGTTCCTGCCAAGAGATCCTAAGAAAGACGCTCCTGTGGCTGGGCACCTGCAATACATACATATATATACAAGAGAGAGAAAGAGAGAGAGAGAGAAACGGGTCAGAGCCCGAAAGTGTGTTTGATTTAAAATACGTTTAGCAAGTATTTAAATTGATACAGGCCAATGCAACAACATATTAGAGCGACACTATCTTGAGAAATTCTCACCTCTCTTCTAATGTGCACGCCTATCGTACTAACCTTCCCAACGGTTTATCTTATCATTTTATCATACTAGCCTTCCCCATAATTTAGCTTATCTTAACTTACTCATAAGATTTCAAAACCGAACAATATCATTGTTTAAAAAAAAATACTTTCAATTAGTAGCACAACTCTCGTTTTAGCTTTATTAATAGATAAAGTTTCCCAGTGTCATATTATACTTTCACCGAACAAGTATTTACTATTTGAGTCATCAACCATGTCCTACTTATCAAATCACAGTAGGCAGTTTCAAGTTTCCAAATCTCATATATATATTAACTACTCGTATAATATATATAAAATAATAGCACCCCACATAAAATTATGGTGCGTGCATACTTCCACTATCCAAACCCCATACCACTCATATCAAGGGGAATACAAGTTCGGAATCACGCTCGAACTGTATTAACACATACACAAATAATATCGAGGCGAAGCATAGATTCCAAGTCTCTAAGAGGATGGCACATACTCCCTCTTAGGACCGTCTGAACTATCGATTCGATAGCCTGTACCAAGGATATCTATCTTCTAGGGTAAAAGTCAATATCCCCCATAAAGGTCCCATCGAGATAAGACTGTCCCAGCGCGGTAACCTCAAGGATAGCAAGTAGCGCGGTATGTTTTTCACATGTATATAATATATGTACACACAATCATATAAATATACCACTTTCATCATATTAATATAGGTTCCTCTCGTCACCCATAATTACAACATTTATCCTTAATTCCACATTATTAGTATTACGTATAAGGTTTCATCTCTAACCTTACCTCGAAGGGTTTTCTCACTAATTTCGCGACACTTGTGGACTTTATTCTTCCAAGTAGGAAATTCAGTAGGTGTCATTATTACGTTTCAACATAACTCTCTTACGCGCCTCACCCTTTAATATATCAATTTACTAACCCTAAAGTAAAAATCCCATAAATACCATTCTCATCGAATATTAATGATCTCAACATTTATTAATACACTCTACTGGTCCTCCATGTCTCCCAAATCATTATACTAAGGATGCCCAAGAATTATATCAAGACAATTCGATTTTTAAATCATTTACAAAGGGAAATAAGAGTCTGCCAGGAGGGGTCGATCGATCGAGGTTTGGGGCTCGATCGATCGAACCTTCGATCGATCGAAGCTCTATGCTCGATCGATCGATCAAACAGGTATTTCGATTTTCTGCAGAATTGCAGTTACGGGTTCTACCAATTTTCTTCATCCAAATACATGTTTTCCAATCCCAAACATCCAAAAATTCTACTACTAACATTATAACAGTATACCAGATGTTTCTAACGTAAGGCATGTACATATTCATCATTTAAACATGGAATTTCCACCCAAAATTACATCTAATTATCAAGAACCCTAGAATTTTCTTAAACAGTTTTCTAACAATCTTTCTCCAGAATTTCTTTCTTATAATCATCAAAATTTCGTGGTTAATTTCCTCTACATGGCAAGGGTTTCCAGAATCATCATATCAACCAATACTACATGGATTTTCCTATCACAAATTGGGTTTTCTTCTACATAATTCATCCCTAATCATTCCTAAACTAATATGAAGATTGCACCAACGAAAATAGCAAGTTAAACACTTGCCTGGGATTTCTGGTATTCTGATTTACGGCTGATTTTGGTATGGTTGCGTTCCTCTTCTCGCGATCTACGCGTTAGTGGTGGCGGCGGTGCAAACCGGTGACTTTTTGGCCTTGAATTGCCTTGAGGGCTCTCTCCTCTCTTATCCAATAGCCGTTATAGGGTTCTGAATATTCTAACCCTAAATGACTAACCTAAATGGCTGATATAGGTTGCTGAATTTCGTGGGTTTAATTACCCAAATATGTAAAATGACTAAAATGCCCTCCCGGGGTATTAGTTAGGCCTAAAAATGCCCCGAGACCCAAACTACACCCCCGGGTACACTTTTCTGACTATCTCGACCCTTCCGGACGCGTTGGCGCACTCAAAATGACCATATGGGCAACTTATAAAACATTCTTTTTTTATTTATCAAAATTTAGTCCCAACGCGACACGAGCACGTTCTGACTTAAATTTTCGAAATTATCATTTACTCACTCATGACATTCAATATAACCAATATAATATATTACTTTGCTCATTAGTAATATTCAACAAATTTCTCATAATGACTAACTCTCGTCACGTTAATAATTATAACATAATTAATTTCCGAATTTTTATTAAATAATTAACTCACATTAAATTTAATAAATCCCCAAATTAATATAGCATAAAAATACGGGGTATTACATACGTTCCTAGACAATTTGGGACAGAGGTAGTGAGCACCATAATCCATATAGTGAATAGGGTATATCTTTTTTTGCACACACTACACATGAATTATGAGTTATGGACAAGGAAGAATCCCATCCTATCGTATTTTTGTCTCTTTGGGAGTACTTGCTACATCTTGAATAATAGAGAACTTAGGAAAGTTTGATTCCCAGAGTGACGAGTGGATATTTATTGGATATTCATCCGCTAGTAGGGATTATATATTTTTTTAACCTTAAAGCTTTAAGGTTACGTAGTCTATAAACGTCACGATTAGAGATGATGAGCTATCAACGTTCATTTCTCGTAGCCAGTAGTGTGAGGATGATGCACCCCCTAGTGAAGATCCCATCGTTCCTCATACTACTACAATGAACCCTACTCCTGATTTAGAGGATGCACCCACTTGCATTTTAAAAAGTCATGATCCTTCCATTATACTTGGTAATCCCACACCTGGTGTCCAGACTCGTGCTCAACTCGTGAATATTATTAGCTATCTGCGCAATACCTCCTTAGTCGAGCCTAAGAATGTGAAATAAGCTCTGAAGGACGAGAATTGGATATTATCTATGCAAGATGATCTGCTTTAGTTTTGTAAGAACGATGTTTGGGAATTACTCTCCCAACCTAGATAGATAAATGTGATTGGTACTAAGTGTATTTACAAGAGTAAGGTGGATGATAATGGTACCATAATTTTCAATAAGTCTAGGTAGGTCGCTCAAGGATACACACTGATTAAGGGTATAAACTTTGACGACACATTTTCTCCTATTCTAGGCTTGAGTCCATCCATTTATTACTCACCATAGCTTGTCATTTGACCTTCAAGTTATACCAGATGGATGTTAATGGTGCCTTTCTAAATGGCATTCTATAGGAGGAGGTTTACATGGAATAAAAAGGGGTTTGAAGACCTTAAGCACCCAAGACACATCTATTATCTTAAGAATGACTTGCATGGCTTGAATTTGAAGTAAGAACCTCGTGCTTGGTATGGGAGTCTCACTTCCTATCTCTTATCTCGTGTTTTTAAAAAAGCGGGAATGGATAATATGTTATCTGTGAGGAGAGAATGGTGCTATTTTGTTTGTCCAAGTCTATGTGGACGATATAGTATTTGGATCCACATGCTCTCGCCATGCTCACACCATTGAGGTGAAGATGAAGAGTGAGTTTGAGATGAGCATGATAGTTGAGCTTACGTTCTTCCTGGGTAGTTTGCTTGGTTTAGTATGGGATATTCATATCTCAATATAAATATGCAAGGGACTTAGTGAAGAAGTTTGGTCTAGACTCTGATAATCACTTAGACACTTTAGGCAAGGACATAGAGAAACCCCTTTATTGGAGTATGATAGGTAGTCTCCTCTACTTGACCATTAGTCATCCCGATATTGCTTTTAGTTTTGGAGTCTATGCACAATATCAGGCATCCCTGAATGAATCACACTTACTCGCTCTTAAGTGTATCATCAAATACCAGAGTGGAACTCTTTCCTATATTATTTTGTATTCCTTTGATACCGATGGCATAGTATTTGTATTCCTTTTATACACACATGAACGAGCTTTATGAACATTGTGCTTACTTATCATTTGTCGAAAATAATGTTCTCATCACAATTCTGCTTAATAACGAACCAAATGTAAAAAGAGATAAGTTGTCCATGTAAGAACTATTGCCCAGATTTCATTTATATTATGAAACATACTATTATATGTTAAGCAATGAAAAGTGATACAAAAGATAAAAGTAGTATTTACGTTAAAATTTACCATTTGCTTAAAAGAGCCTAAAAATATTAAAAGCACATAAAAACAGAAGTTCCAGACCAATTTTGTTTATATTCATTTATGCTTCACTACATATGAGCACAATGAGTTCTTCAAAAGAATTGAGAGTAAATTCTTAGATATGAGACATTTTGAGGGAGTTAAATATGAAGATCAATGGGTTTGCACAACAGACTTACTTGAAAAATATTAAATAGTTTAGCGTTATTGGTGTGAGAATCACTTAAGCTTTGACATGTTGATTAAGTTGAGTCTATATTATATGAGTTCACAATCTTTACATCTAATGTACGTGACACCTCGCTTAAAATAATAACGGGTGGCTAGCCCTATACTAAAATAATCAAGAATCTCAAGTGGATCATTCTCAGCATCTACTTACGATTCTAAAAAAATAAACACGGATAACTACCCATTACTACAAAAAGAGGGTATCAAAAAAAAATTTAACATTTTATTATCATAACTAAAACAAACCATACAACGACTAGCCAACAACATAACTATATAGGATAAGAGACACACGCATGCTCAATTGATATAAAAGAGTACATCACAATGTAAGAGATGAAATCTACAAAATGAATTTCTTGAATATGCTGTAGGGGTCACAGATAATACAATAAATTGAGAGGGAAAATATAAAAGTGCTATACTACAACACTTGGGTATAAACCCGATATACAACTGAATCTTATTCTAGATATACAAAAGATAGGAATCGTGAAGGGAACAAAAGTGTCCTAATTTCCTTTTTATTTAAAAACACAATAGAGATGATGCGGAAGCGTTGTAAAACAGGTGATTGTTCAACATTCAAAAATAACAAGTTTTAATTTCTCAAAACAAATTGAAACATAATTCAAGTCCTAGAATTTGCCTAAGTCATAATTAACAATTATCCAAAGTTAGGCGAAACCAAATTAATGCAAGTGACTAGAATTACACAATTTTACCCAATATTAAATTAAAGTCCAATTTTAATATAGTGTGAGAATTAGACCGAATTTTATCTTGAATTAAACCTAAAGCATGCGTTCTATATTTTGTGCAAGATAAAAATAAACAATGTCACACTACACCGCGATGTACGAGGAAAAACCCACTAACGGGAAAAAACCGCGGGACGGCCCTAGCCTCAAATCCATTAAAAACGGTATTACAAAATACAAGACAAAAGACTTACTTCCTAAACTCGAACCCTCTCAAGCCGTGATTCTCCTTCTTGTATCAACCTCCAATTAGCGAATAACCAACGGAGCTCCACCGTGGTCTCGGAATTCACCGATGGGACTTTATATGGTCACCGTCACCCAAGCATGGAGCCTTTCTCCGTGTGGGTAGAATCTCAACAAAAGTCTTCTTTGTGATGGGGTGTAGAAGCAAACCCGAAACGTCTCTTGAATTCGGTAGAGAAAACCGGTGCCAAAAACTCCAAGCAAAGATATGTATATATAGAACTTGGAATAAACAACAATGGATGTAAACTAAGTGTTTAAAGAATTTTCTTTAAGTTGAAGAACACTCAAACATGAACATTTTCCTTTTTAATATGATCTCTCAAACTCTCTCTAGGAGATGTATTAGGATGGAAAAGTTATCTTGGAAAATGTGTTTCCCGCACATAATAATGTATGAAAAAAGTTGGTTGAAAACCAAGTGGAGGAGTGGGGAAAAACTGCAAAAAAACTGCCAAATAACTGTTCCCGCTGGAATCTCGTTCGAACGAACTTGATTCTCGTTCGAATGAGACTTCTAACGAGTGACCAGCCTGGGCTTGTTAGAAGTTCGTTAGATACCTCGTTAGAACGAGCATTCGTTCGAACGACATATCGAACGACATATCGAATGACTGACCAGTTAGGGTCGTTGGCAAAACTCGTTCGAACGAAACTGGTTCGAACGACAAAACTCGTTCGAACGAAATCTGGTTCGAACGAAAAAACTTGTTCGAACGACATTTCTAACGAACGACCAGAAAGTTTGTAAAATTCGATTTTTGCCCAGAAACTTTTATATACTTATATTAAAGTTCTAATTGATTCTTTCTGAAAATAAAATGCAGTTTTTTATTACACCTAACACCCAATACATATTGTTCCAAGCTCCTATATAAATATAATTACATTCATACCTTGGGAGCATGGAACCTTAGTTGATGACGTAGAAACGAGGCACACAAACCGGCATTTTGATGAAGCTTTAAATTCTTTGCCGCTACGTCTTCAATACATAATTCATAGGCTTGAGAATATTACAAATAAATACTATCCTATGAATAAATGTTTTTGTCCGGAATTGAGCCAAAACTATATATGGACTCAATTGGAAATTTGTGTCCTTACAAATCTCCCCCTTTGGCTATTTCGGGACAAAAACCAAACAAAAATCCTAAAGGGCCATCAAGCTCTACTAGACTCAAAACATAACCCGCCCAATCTTGACTCAACCCAAGGATCAAACGCTTTGCCATAGAAAGATGCCGCTTTAGAATAATTCCTGCACACTTAAGCAAACTCATCAAATGCATAGGGAATATCAAAATATTAAATGCAATTAATTAATTACTCCCCCTAAATTAATTCTCCCTTTAAACACATGACCTACTTAGAATGACGTCTCCCCCTAAGATAAATCTCCCCCAAACGAAGACACGATAATAATAGGATTAGATACCATTTCTCCCCCTATCATCATTCTCCCCCTTTTTGTTCGGGAATAGGCAAAGGATAAAGAACTAATAAACAGCATGTGGAAGCTTAAATAAAAGACATGACAGCATATGGGCAATAAAAGCAAGGCAAAGACAAACAAATATCATATATATATATACTATAAATATACCAATAAGTACGTGCATATATAGATAGATATAAACACAAACATGACACAAAATACAATAAGTTTGCACACTCGTATGGAAAAAATGTGTCATATGGAAACGGAAGTGTAGGGATGTGAACTAGCAACAATTAAATTTAGACCCAAACACTTAAGAAACGTTCATGGAGTTCTCATTTGATTGCAAACTTCATCACAGTTAAATATAACCTCATGTGACAATATAGATTGAACTCAATGAACAAACATACACAATGCATACAAGCCTAGCATGATGATGATTCTACGAACCAAATAGATTCATGACGTTAAAGACAACTAGGATAAATGGACATTGTGCAAACCGTTGATATACCATCCAATTCTCCCTCATTGAGCATATATATTCTTTTGTTTTTGAATGAATATATCAAACAAACATAGGCCTTGGCAATTGCTTTCTGTTTAATGCCAAATATTCTGTTTTTAAGCCTTTGGATCACGTATTTCTTTTAGATCCAATCGACGGTGGCTTACTATCGCAAAGGATTTAATTCATCCTTTCGGAGCCCTTCCCCGTGCATATATTAATTTATCATGTTTTCATTTTTCGCACAAATCTCACATGCAACGGATTTTGACATGCACTAGTCCTCCTAGGTCATAGATATGTAGATGACTAGATTGATAGGAGAACACCTCACAAAGCTCAAATATAACATGTGACATTAAGATTTCAAAAGAGCTCGTGCATGTGTGAATAGAGGCATATAGAAATAGAATCCATTTAAACAATACAAAATCCAACTACTCCATAAAATATGGTAAAGAACATAATAAGGATTGAAAATCTAAACCAAAAGTTCTAGCCACGTGGGAGCGTAAATGATGGGATTCAAACACAAGTATATGCCACATAAAGTGTGTCAAACAAAAATACACACCAAACAAAATCTTTTTGAGTTTTTAACATTTTTAGTCAAAAGGAAAGATATATACTCAAAAGACTAAACAAAAATCATTTGTATTTTTCATTAAGCATAAATGAATTAAATAAAACACAAATGATAAACAAGTCATAATTTCTAGCATGTGATATGAAATAAGGCAATGACTAGAAAATGACTAAACAAGCATACATTTAGCATATGAATATAGCATGAAGTACAAACGCTAAAGTATGCAAACACTAACACATTCATCCATTAGATTTAGCAAGGGAGGAAGGATGTGAAAGTAAATGAGAATCAACAACCCTATTTTGTAAGGCAACCAAGTCAGATTTCCTAACCCAAATTAATGAGGAATGACTATCTTGGGGTGTAGGAACGTTAACTACCGTGGTTACTTTACTATGGGGTTTTCTAGGAATTCGTTTAAGATCTAAACAAAATTTTCTAAGATGACCTTGTCGACCACAATGTGTACAAGTGAGAACATGTCAAAAAGATTTACTTAAGGAGTGATCTTTAAAAGTATTCCTAGTTGATTCTCCTAAAACATTGGTTTGGGCATTATGAGTAAATTCATTACAAGGATTGAAGCCTAAACCACAAGTGTCATTTTTAATTTGGACAGTTCCTAACATTTTATCTAGTTTTTCCGAACGACACTCCAAATCAAATTTGACAATACTAGAATCTTTTAATTTATTTTCCAATTCAACAATGTTAGATTCTAGTAAAACATTTCGCTCTTCAAAAGCAAGAAGCTCCTTTTTCAAGGATTCCATTAAACCCCTAAGGCTATCTCTTTCGCCTTTTACATATTCAAGCTTCTCTTGAAGAGTCCTCACATGTGTCCTAAGGTCTTCTATTAAGGCACTATCATCAACGACCTTGACACTCTTTCTTAAACAAGCTTCTAACTTCAAATTAGTCCTTTTCAAATTTATAGATTCTTTATATAATTCATGAAAAGCATTTTGAAGTTCACTCACATCAACCTCTTCTTCATTTTCACTCTCTTCTCCACTCTCACTATCATTAAAAACAAGGGAATCATGATCAATGACCTTGTAAGTGGCATGTGCTATCGTTTCATCAATCGATGAGTTCTCATTATCACTCACATGACTAGCCATAAAAGCCACAAAATTTTTCGTAGTGGGGGAATCGGGCTTTTCTTCCTTATCACTATCACTAAGGGTTGCATTATATGAAATAGGTCGCTTACCATCTTTCCTTAGTTTAGTGGGGCACTCATAAGCCCTATGGCCATAACCTTCACAACCAAAACACTTATTAGACTCGTCCCTATCTAAATGTTCATTACTAGGTTTAGGGATTTTCTCGGCTTTAGAAATCTTCTCGCTTTTATCATGTTTAGAAGTATCAAATTTCTTAAAATCATTTTTAACTTTATCTTTGTTAAATTTAAGAAATTTTCTAAATTTACGAGCAAACAAAGCCATGTCTTCCGAGTCACTATCACTATCGCTCTCTACTACTTATTTGACCTCTTTTCGGGCTTTTAAAGCAACACCCTTTTCAATTTTCTTTTCAGTTTTAGAGGGAAACATATCCAGTTCATAGGTTTGTAAATCACCTACAAGCTCTTCTAATTTCGTAGAGGCTAAAGTGGGTAAAGAATTTAAAACGGTCACCTTTGGAATAAATCTATCGGGTAGGGACCTTAAAATTTTCTTTACAACACGGTCGTCAGGTATTTTCTCTCCCAAGTTAAAAGATGAATTAACAATGTCAGAAAGTCTAGCATAAAATTTATCAAAAGTTTATTTTTCATCCATTTTGATAGTTTCAAATTGAGTGGTGAGGTTTTGGAGTTTTGAAGCTTTAACGACACTCGTTCCTTCATGAGTTAATTGTAAAATATCCCAAGCTTCTTTAGCGGTTTCACACGTCATAATACGTCGGAATTCATCCGGTGCGACAGCGCTAAATAAGGCATTTAAACCACGGGAATTAAAATTTGCAAGCTTAAACTCATTTTCGGTCCATCTATCGATGGGTTTGGGAACACGTTCATTTTTAATTAGATGAGTTGGTGGGGAGTACCCGGTAACAACAGATATCCAAACACGTTCATCGATAGATTTAAGTGCCGATTTCATTCGCGCTTTCCAATACGCGTAGTTAGAACCATCAAAAATAGGAAATTTTGAAAATGGGGAAAAATCCATTTTAGCCAAAAATTAAAGAATCTTAACGAAATAATTTATCGTTTTTGGCTCTGATACCAATTTGAAGGGAACAAAAGTGTCCTAATTTCCTTTTTATTTAAAAACACAATAGAGATGATGCGGAAGCGTTGTAAAACAGGTGATGGTTCAACATTCAAAAATAACAACAAGTTTTAATTTCTCAAAACAAATTGAAACATAATTCAAGTCCTAGAATTTGCCTAAGTCATAATTAACAATTATCCAAAGTTGGGCGAAACCAAATTAATGCAAGTGACTAGAATTACACAATTTTACCCAATATTAAATTAAAGTCCAATTTTAATATAGTGTGAGAACTAGACCGAATTTTATCTTGAATTAAACCTAAAGCACGCGTTCTATATTTTGTGCAAGATAAAAATAAACAATGTCACACTACACCGCGGTGTACGAGGAAAAACCCACTAACGGGAAAAAACCTCGGGACGGCCCTAGCCTCAAATCCACTAAAAACGGTATTACAAAATACAAGACAAAAGACTTACTTCCTAAACTCGAACCCTCTCAAGCCGTGATGCTCCTTCTTGTATCAACCTCCAATTAGCGGATAACCAATGGAGCTCCACCGTGGTCTCGGAATTCACCGATGGGACTTTATATGGTCACCGTCACCCAAGCATGGAGCCTTTCTCTGTGTGGGTAGAATCTCAACAAAAGTCTTCTTTGTGATGGGGTGTAGAAGAAAACCCAAAACGTCTCTTGAATTCGGTAGAGAAAATCGGTGCCAAAAACTCCAAGCAAAGATATGTATATATAGAACTTGGAATAAACAACAATGGGTGTAAACTAAGTGTTTAAAGAATTTTCTTTAAGTTGAAGAACACTCAAATATGAACATTTTCTTTTTTAATATGATCTCTCAAACTCTCTCTAGGAGATGTATTAGGATGGAAAAGTTATCTTGGAAAATGTGTTTCCCGCACATAATAATGTATGAAAAAAGTTGGTTGAAAACCAAGTGGAGGAGTGGGGAAAAACTGCCAAATAACTGTTCCCGCTGGAATCTCGTTCGAACGAACTTGATTCTCGTTCGAACGAGACTTCTAACGAGTGACCAACCTGGGCTCGTTAGAAGTTCGTTAGATACCTCGTTAGAACGAGCATTCGTTGGAACGACATATCGAATGACTGACCAGTTAGGGTCGTTGGCAAAACTCGTTCGAACGAAACTGGTTCGAACGACAAAACTCGTTCGAACGAAATCTGGTTCGAACGAAAAAACTTGTTCGAACGACATTTCTAACGAACGACCAGAAAGTTTGTAAAATTCAATTTTTGCCCAGAAACTTTTATATACTTATATTAAAGTTCTAATTGATTCTTTCTGAAAATAAAATGCAGTTTTTTATTACACCTAACACCCAATACATATTGTTCCAAGCTCCTATATAAATATAATTACATTCATACCTTGGGAGCATGGAACCTTAGTTGATGACGTAGAAACGAGGCACACAAACCGGCATTTTGATGAAGCTTTAAATTCTTTGCCGCTACGTCTTCAATACATAATTCATAGGATTGAGAATATTACAAATAAATACTATCCTATGAATAAATGTTTTTGTCCAGAATTGAGCCAAAACTATATATGGACTCAATTGGAAATTTGTGTCCTTACAAATCGACTAAATCAAAATACAGCAACAGTCTGCTACTACCACAACTCCACGAATACACTGGATGGATAACATCAATGGCGTCCTTGTAGAGGAACACTTAAAATAATACAATATATATACATAGCAAGAGAAAATATAAACGGGTCAGAGCCCGAGGTGTGAAAACATTTTTAACAAGTGCATTAAAATGCATAATAATTATAAATGCATTATGACATGATTTAAGTGGAGTCGTACTCTACATAAAATCCAACTCACCTCTCAACTAAAGCGTCCAACTAAACGTATGCACATGATCTCCAAATAATTTACCAAATCTATCTAGGGCAATAATCTAACCTACCCCCAAATTTATACTCATCTAAAATCCATCTTAATCATAAACCTCAACTTCTACTATTATCAATCTCAATTATTCGTTCTCTTACTTAACATATAAAAACTACATAAACATTCTCTTTTACTAGAATTTCTCATATTCAAGTTATTGACATAAATATATATATATATATATATATATATATATATATATATATATATATGAGTTATTAACATCTAAGTGCTAAGGACTAAACTTCTCCCAATTCTCAATACTGTAATGCGTTTCGTGCGTAGGACGTCTTGCAAGCGAAATCCAAACAAGGAACACCCCCGATACACTACTCCTTAGTAGTATTGATTATCAAGATTTATTATTCCCTCAATGCATGATGCATATAACCCAAATTCTCTTATACTATAAATGATTAATTAATTTTTCCCAATTCTCCATAGTGCACGACGTTTCGTTCGTGGTACGTCTCGCAAGCGAAATCCAAACAAAGAACCCCCCCCCCCGATACACTACTCCTTGGCACTGTCGATCGTCGAGATATATACTAATATAAATATGAGCACTAAGGACTAACTTCTACTCACTCCCAACATTGCACTGAGTTTCGTGTGTGGGACGTCTCGCAAACCGAAATCCAAACAAGGAACCCCCCCCAATACACTACTCCTGGGCAATGTTGGTCGTTGAGGTCCATTATGTCCTCGATACCCAAAGTACTATATATACTCATATAATTTACTACTCATCATTTTCTCATAATTGATTCATCACAATTTAATTCCGGTTAAAATCTCTCGGAATGAGATTCAAGAAATCTTTTTATATCTCTTTACTCTAGAGATAAATGATATCTCATAATCATATAAAATCAATATACTATTCACACAAGTATAATAATAGCCATCCCCGTGAGCTATAACTCAAGGATGCACTTTCTCAATGCTATCATCTACCAGGGAATCACTCACATATCATCCTAGGTACCAATGGTCGTAATCTCACACCATCTTGGCAAAAACCATATCACAACGTACGGGAAGCGGTCACAGTTCCTCCCTAAAAATGAGACGAAACATACCCACCATGTCTCACCCCTAATAAAAATCACACAATAATCAATGGAATCTATGACCTGGGGTCTATACGCGCCCTACTCCTCAAGCCAGGGGCCTCACCCACATCGTGCAACTTCCCATGATAGCATATAGGGGGTATGTTGCACATGTATATATATCATTCACACAAGATATACATACATCATCACATCATATACAGGTATACCACCACCCAAGGTATATATATATATCACACTATTTACATACTCTTATTACGCTCTTAGGCGTAAATGAAATAATATCATTATTTAGTATATTTTACTCTCGATATACTATTCTTCAATAACTCATATAACTTCCCCACTTAGTATACACTATACTATTTCTCACTTGAAGTTCACACCTCACTTCTATTTATATGAATCATCTCTCAATTCAATTTACGTTAAGGATATTCCCTATATCCTAATGCACCTCGATCAGCATTTATCATTCATATAAAACATCTCCCAATTCAATTTACGTTAAGGATATTCCTTATATCCGTATGCACATCTATCATCATTTATTATTCTCAATCCGTAATGTGGTTCAATTAATCATATGAACCTTTAAAGTTTATCCCATTTGGGATTTTTTTCTAAAATCCATTATCACTAAGCGCATCCTAACTCTCTCTCTTATAGATTCTTAATTATCTCCAAGTATAATCTTCAATGATAGTGGGCTTCCCTACTAGTCGATGCAATACTCTCCAGTTGGCATCCTCTCGAATTAAGTCAATATGACTCCAATAATTTCTCATAAGGGAAGCTCCCCAAAAGTCTCCAAAACACGCTTCTCATAACTCATATAGAGAGTCCCAGTCGATAAACTCAAACGATCCTGGATAAAACTCACTCCAGAACTCCTCTATAACAGCCCTATTTCCGAATCGCCGAATCGATTCACCTCTCATGCGAATCGATTCAGTCCAAAGAACCTGGGATTCTGTCTCAAGACGAATCGATTCGGGTTGGGGCCAAATCGATTCAGTCACTCAGACCTGGGCACCTGCAACTTTTCGAATCGATTCGGTAAGGGGCCGAATCGATTTGGCCTATTAGAAGCTACAAAAATGGCTATTTTTCTCAAAAGCCAAAAATCACAAAAATCATATATCTCAACTTCTCTCCACTTCTCTTCAACCCAATCATATATATATATTAGTAAAAATCATCAAAGAACACACCTCAACTAATTTATAACCTCAAATCCATTATGTACACAACAAATCTAAGATTTTTCCCAAAATCTAGGTTTTAACATTTTATCCCAAAATTCACAATTTTTATCCACAAATCATGAAATAAATGATACACAATAATTATTTAGCAAGTTTAATCACTTGCATCTAATTCGTAGAGTCTGAATCTTCCTCGAGATCGCGTAATGGCCGAAAATGCCACTTTTCTCCTCTTTCTCTTCTTCTTATTTTCTTCTTCTCTTTATGTCTCTCTTTCTTTATCTTTCTATCTAAGGAGATTTGTTCTCCCATAGGCTTTTTAAGCCTTATCTCCAAAATACACAACTTTAAATGATAATGCACACTTTAAATGACTCGGTCACTTTAATTCGAGCCAAACGAACTTAAAATATTTCAGAACCCAAATGAGCCCCAATTACAGTCATTTTGACTATCTCGACCCTTCCGAAAACAACCGCACCCTCAGAATCATCATTCAAATCACTTTCTAACATCTTCAAATTTTGACCTCACATGCCAATTTAATTATTCTCCAAATAAATTAATATTTACTTCTCCCAAAATAAATAAATTATTGATCCAAAAATCTCGAGGTATTACAAGGTAGACTTTGAGTCCTTTATGTAGGAGTGTCTTATGTCTTCGTGCACACTTATAATGATTGTTTATGTCGATTTACCTATGGAAAATGTTCACACTCATTCTGCATTAACAATTTGGATATTTAAGTGTTATTCTATGATGTGTTTTATTTGTACATTATACTTTATATTTAAAAATTTTGAAAATTTTCAAAAATGGTTCGTGGAAAAGTTGCCTTTTGAGATTCGCATTAGTTCTTGATTATTCTTATGATGATATCATGCTTCTTCATGTGATGCTTATATTTCATGACTAGTTTGTACTCCTTTGTCTATTAGGGACAAAAAAAGGTGGACAAATTGAGGGGGAGAGTTTTATTGTTTTGTTAAAACTCGTATGCATCACGATATTTTGTTTGTCTAATGTGTGTAGGATGTTCTGCCTATGTAATGATCTCGTGGACCCACATAAGATGAAGACAAAGCTGGACAAAGGGAAGATCCATCGTAATTGAAGACTTGGACAAAAATTACTTTATGTTTCCTAATTTGGAAGGTTAGTTATTGTTTTGTTCTTTAGGATAAAATTTGTCTTCGGGTTATGTTTTGTACCGGATTAACCAAAGGGAGAGATTTGTAAGATCAAGTTTTATAATAAATCATTTTTATTTTTTAATTTGGCATATCCCATTAAACAAACACTGCACCTACATGACTTCTCTGGATTCAAAGATAAAGTTAAAGACATTTGTAAGATTGAAGAATCGTACGTCTCAACACCTAAGAAGAAATTATGGTTATGATTTGTAAAATGTTTACTTTATTATTTCAGGGGTTTTAGAATTTTAAAATAGGTCATATTGCAAAAAAGGTTTTCAAAATTTTCTAAAGATTTTTTTTTTTGAAAAACGTCACCTCGTTAGGAAAAGCGCTCCATCTCGTTTGAACAAGATTAGTAGCCGTTCAAACAAGATTCGGTTACCTTTGAGTGAACCAATTTTGGGAGTCCTCTAGTATCTCATTCAAAGTCCCCATTCGATACCTTCTCAAACAATAACAAGCATGCCATTCGAATGTGATCCCATTTCGCTCAATCGATCGGGCGAGAAATTATTGTTTGATTAGTTATAACTTAAATCTTTCGTGTTTATCCTGTTATAAAAACTTTCTTATAAATAGGATACACAAGATTAGACTTGTTAAGAACTTCATTTACCATCTAAAAACACATTTTCGAGTTTATCTTTATGATCAAACACTTCTAAAATCATTCGAAGCCCCTTGAAATCATAAATATCACTTTACCAAATCAAGAAGAAGGCTTCTAGCACAAAAACTTTTGTAGACAGAAATTTCCATTGTTGATTTGTGGAACCAAGGTTTCACAGCTAAAGAAAGAAAGGTTGATCGATTGATACCGATGGTGCACCGCTACCTGTGGATGACTCTAGATCAAATCATATTCTATTGAAGGTTTTTAAGACTCTGCGCATCTCACTTAGTTAATCTAAGCTTCTAAATTGATTGTCTGTCAAATCATTTAATAGTGATGAATATATGATTTTTCCCTTTTTATGAATTTTTTCTCATCTTTGCATAATTGATTGCATGCTTGATTGATAATTGAAAATTGGACTTCACATCATATGCACACCTAATTTAATGAAAAATAGAATTTGGTCAAAGTTGAATTTGTGTGTGGTAATTTAATATAAAAATCAATCTTTGAGTCACTTTCATTCTCAAGGTATAATGCATAGGGTCTTCAAATCCTTGACAAAAAGTGATGTAGTCTAGGACCACCCACATGAATCATTTCTTCCCTCGATATCTACCGATCAACCTTAGGATGATAATTCATTTATTCTTCTGTAGAGTCGTAACTCCACAATCATCCGTAGAGAAAACTCTACAAGGGTTTGATGTAGTGTATGGAAATTGGGTTTGATAAAACTCTAAAAATCATATTTACGGATGTATGATTTGGAAAAAAAAGTGTTCCGATGAAGCAAAAGGAAAAAAACTTTTAGTGCAAGTATCACAATTGATTTTCGCCAAACGTTATGTTTGAAATAATCTAAAAGAATACTTTTTTTTATATAGAAAAATAGGATTTTTGAGGAAGTGAACTCGTTCGAACAAAAATTGGACTTCGTTCAAACGAAAACCATAGTTTCGTTCTAACAAGATCCAATCTTATTCGAATGACATAAGCCTTTTGTTCGAACAAGCATCTAATGGACTTCATATGAGGTTTGTTCTATAAAATAGAGACCATTCAGAAGCACGTTAGAAGTTCATTTTAATGACTTGATCACTTCTTTCCAATAAAATTTCAACCTCGTTCGAATGAGGGCCCTGTCTCTTTCTAACGAGATGGTAATCTCGTTCCAACGAACCAAAAATAAAAAAAATATTTCAAAAATTATTCTTATAAAAAATGACTCGAGTAAAAAATCATCCCCAAATATAACCGACTGAGAAATAATCAAAACCTCAAATTTGTAATAACCCATATTTTTTTAAATGGGAATTTTAAAATTAATTTTGGAAATCAGAGAAAAATGAAATTTTGGATTTTTATAAATTTTGTAATTTAAAATATTGGTTTTTATATTTGAAAAATAAATTTTCAAATGGAATTGGAATCGGAATTAAAATGGAGTTTTGATTGAATTTTTAATATATAGAAGAGTCCTCCAAACATAAAACTCTCTAAGAGTCCTCAAAACATAAAACTCTCTAGAAAAAAATATATTTAAAAATATTAAACTCTCCGATCGAGCTAAAATTTTTTGTACAGCTTCCTCTCATCTTCAGCTAATTCTTTGTAAAATTTCATCTAATTCCAACGGTCCGATCGTCCGGAATAAATTTTTTAGTGTTTATATCTGATTAGAACTCTTTTCTTAATCAAGCTCTTAATCCTTTATATATCAACAAAGTCATGGCTTGGCTTTTCAAATCAATTTTTCTCAAACTTTTCAACCAAAAAACCTCTTCAAAATTTAGTCACTTTCATTTACAAACCATAGCCCCAAACTTATTCAAGATTTCAACCTTAGATTAGAAGGTTTATTTGTTGTTTTCTCGAGTTTGGGCTAGAACGAGATTTGATTATTTTCGCGAGAAGAACTTGATGGTGCGATTAGATTTTGAGGAAGAAATTATGTGATGATTCATGTGATGATTTTTTGGTATGAGGTTTTACACAATATGATCCTTAATCTCGCGAATGTTATTCCCATTGTTTTCTTGTGATTATTGACTCATATTTGAATTGATAAATTCATTGGAATCCAGAAATTTTTATTGGAATCTAATTTTGATTCATGTGGTATTATTATTGTGTTGAGCATGTTGTCATGAGATTTTAATATGGCACGGAGGTTGGGCACTCGCTAATATTCTTTTTTTCGAATATGCTTAAGAATGCATAGGCGCAGTATGGTGGTGAGGCCTGGTGACCCGGTTAATGTGTTGTTGAGAAATTATATTGATAAAAATTCTTATGAGATTTGCATTTGATTTGAATATTCGTACTCGTATTGTTACGTTTTATTCAGCGCTAATATTTGTTGAGCATCTTTCCTGTCGTATTGTGTACTTCCCCATATTTTCTTTTTGTGGCAGGTTAGCGCGGATTTGGGAGCTTTGGATTTGATTTGGAGAATAATATTTAGCATGGATTATTATTGGAAAGAATATTCGAGAGAATACATATGAGAAGATTGTATTTATATTGTTGTATAGAGCATTCTATTTCGAGATAGATAGTTGTTTTATTTTGAGAGATTTGGTTGTATTAAATTGAAGAGATTGAGATTAGTGAATTTATATTATTGTGGGATTTTATTTAGATGCTCTATACCTTGTTTATATTGTGTATTTGATTTCATTTTATCAAGTAGCGCTCCACTCCGCTCTCCCCGGGCGGGCGGGGTGTTACGAAATTCTTATACCTCCATATTGTGTTCGTGCAGTCATTAACATATCTTCAAAGATTGTGGAATCATAAGGAGATGAAATTTTCGATTTGTAATGGGATACACCAAAATATCTAAACTATGAGCAATTCTAAAATCCTTCTCTTGCAAATCTTCCCATTTGGCTATTCCGGTAAAAAAAATGAAACGAAATTACAATAAAACCCCTACGACAATGTTTTACTAATGCCCTCCAAAATCCAAAACGGAATGATATTCGAGACTTTGCTTTCAATTGAAATTCTTCATCTTCTGTGGTCCATGAGATTATCATCAAATAAAACGTGATGTAAACACATGAAATAAAATAATATCATTACGTGTACGAGTTTAAAGAAAACCAAATTCCCCCTCGATTTGTTCTCACCTTTTTGTTCGTAATAGACAACAGATAAGAACTAAGAATGAATATTAATCATCACCTGAATCCAAAGGAAATATAAGTCACAAAGATAATCAATAAGTCACATGCTATGATTTTCAAAAAGGCTTTCAAACAACTAATTTTGAAAAATTTCAAAATTTCCTAGTATAGAAACTATATGTCCATAAAAGGTACATATAGGTACAAAATACATAACACCGTGGAATATCACTAAAATAATCAAATCATGAAAGTGGAATGTGTGAAAATTTTCGACGAGAAAATCAATATAGGCATTCCTAACATAGACACACAAAGTCAGCGAGATACTTCTAAAGAAAGAACTCAATTTCAACCTTAGGTGTAAAAATGATAAACTAAATGATATTAAATCAATTTATGAAACATGTCATGGATTTAAATGCTTCTCAAAGCAATAACGCCAAATTATTTAATGCTTTTCAAGAGAGTCCATTGTGCAAACCTATTGATATTTTAGTTTATAACACCCTGAAAATCTCACATATTTAAGAATTCCCTCTAAATATTTGTGAAAATATCATAATGCTCATATGTAGCGAAGCGTCAATGAAATAAAATTCGTCTTGCCACTTGTGTTTTTGTGTGTCGCTAATCTTTTAGGCTTTTTTGCAAATGGTGGATTTTAATGCAAAGAGAATTTTGCTCCTTCGTAACCCCTTTCCATATAATAAATTTTTTTGGGAAATAAATTCTTGGCAATGGTTCTTATAAGCACAACTTATATCTAGTACATTTTGTTCATCACTAACACTACTGAGATGAGAATACCACATTTGACATATGATAGGAAATTTTAATGTTAAAAAAATCCATGCATTTGTACAATAAAGGTGGTAAAGAGTCTAACATGAAGAAAGTAATAATAAATGAACAACAATATGCTAACCACTCATTATTAAACATACTAAATAAATGAAGCCATGTACCCAAATACCGTGATAAAGTTACAGGAATGAATGGAATGTATGGGTGATATGAATATGCTAAATGCACATCCATATATGATGAAAAATGAAAATAAAAAAACTTTTTCTCTTTTTAATTTTTTTTATCAAAATAATTCGTTTTGAAAATTTTTAAACTTTTTCTTAAAAGCGAAAATCTTTTGGATTTCTATAAAAAAAATATCAAAAAGCATAAACATGTATAAAAATATCAATACAATAGAAATACAATGTAGGAATAGGATAAAAGATATGAACATGATAATAACCCTATAATAGATACAGTGCTTGAAATCAATCAACAAACCAAATACCCAAAGGCTTCCTAAGTTTCTCGAATCTAAGTACATCTCAAGGTTTCATGAAAATATCGGCTAATTGACATTCGGTGTTTCCAAAGCTCAAGGACACAACCTTTCCTAAAAAAGATAATGAATGAAATGCTCACGATTTCTAATATGCTCTATGTGATAACGTTGAACCAGATTACATGATATATGAATTTCACTCATATTATCACATGAAATAGTCATTGTGACTTGGAAAATCCCATAATCTTCTAATATTTTCTTAATCTATGAGAGTTGTGTGCAATAAATTCCGGAGTCTATATATTTGGCCTCCGTCGTGGATAAAAAATGGATTTTTGCTTCTTTCTCAACCAAGAGACAAAAGACGCCCAATGTTAAAACACCCACCCGAGGTGATCCTATAACCATTAACATGCCTGCCATAATCGGCATCCGAATAGGCAAACAAACGGTCATCGATATCAAGGAATACTAAATACCATAGGAAAAAGTGCCACTCATGTATTTGATGATACGTTTAAGTGCGAGTAAGTGAGACTCTTTTGGAGATGCTTGGTATCATGCACAAACTCCAACACTAAAGGCAATGTCGAGATGACTAATGGTCAAGTAGAAAATACTACATATCATGCTCCTATAAAGGGTTTTCTCTACGTCCTTGCCTAAAGTGTCTTTGTTAAGCTTAGTCGATGTACTCATAGGGGTGTGTGATCTCTTAACGGAGTCTAAATCAAACTTCTTCACTAGGTCCCTAGCATATTTGGATTGAGATATGAATATCCCATCCTCAAGTTGACGCACTTGGAGATATAAGAAAAATGTAAGTTCACTAACCATGCTCATTTCAAACTCACTTTCATCTTCTCCTCAAATGTGTGGTCATGTAAGGGACACATGGATCCAAATACTATGTTATCCACATAGACTTGGGAAACCAATGTAACATTACACTCTCTCCTTACAAATAATTTCTTATCCACTGCCCCTATATTGAAGCCATGAGCTAAGATATAATAAGTGAGACTATCGTACCAAGCACGTAATGCTTACTTCAAACCATATAAGGTCTTCTTAAGATAAAAGATGTGTCTTGAGTACTTCGAGTCTTTGAAACCCTTTGGTTATTCAACATAAACTTCCTCCTGTAGAATGTCGTTAAGAAATGCACTCTTGACATCCATTTGACGTAAATTGAGCGTAGATGAAAAGCTACGATGAGTAGCAAGCGTACAAACTCAATCGTAGCAATAAGAACGAATGTCTCATCAAAGTCTATACCCTCAATCTGTATGCAGCCTTGTGTGATCAACCTAGCCTTATTACGAACTATGGTACTATTCTCATCCATCTGTTTCTTATAAATCCACTTTATACCAATAACATTAGTCTCTCTAGGTCGAGGGACTAACTCCAAGACATCGTTATTGCGAAACAAAAGCACCGCATCTTGTATAGTAGATGTCCAACGCTCGTCCTTGAGTGCTTCTTTCACATTCTTAGGCTCTACTAAGGAGGTGTAGAAAAAGTAGCTAACCACATTATAAAATTGAGCGCTAATCTTGAGACCTAGTGCGGGATCACAAAGTATAACCAAAATGTCATGACTCTTTTGAACCCAAGAGGTTAGATCCTTCAAATAAAGAGTAGGGTCCATCTGGATAGTATGAGGAACAATGGGATCATCACTAGTAGTGCATCATTCTCATACTTTAGGTCAGGGTGAACAAACACTAGTGGCTCATCGTCTCTAATCATGACGTTTATTGACTCCTTAATCTTTGAGATTGCAAGATTAAGCACCCTATAGTCTATACTCAACGATGAATAACCTAAAATTATCCCCTTATCGCTTCAAGAATCAAACTCTCCTAAATGCTCTCTATCTCTAAAAATGTAACAAGGACTCCTAAAAACTCAAAAATACGATAGGTTGGGTTTCTTCCCAATCCACAACTCATATGGAATGTGCAACATCCGTTGACAAAGATATACCCGATTCACCGTATGACATGAAGTATTAATCGGCTCTGCCCAAAAACTTCTAGGCATATTTCTCCCAAAAAGCATGGATTGAGCCATCTTTTGAATTGTCATGTTCTTCCTCTTAACTATCCCATGTTATTGCGAGTACGAACGGCCTAAAATCGTGTTTGTTTCCCACTCCATCACAATAGCTATCCAGTTTGTTTATTTAAATTCAGTGTCGTTGTCACTATACATCCGATTAATAGTGACACTGTGATGGTTTTATAGGATACGACACTTAGTTGTTAGGAACTCAACCTCATCAGACTTTTCTCTAAGAAACTCCATAATAGAATATCTAGAAAATTCATTGAGCCTCATAAGAATGTATCTCTTTCCACTAATTTCATCCATACGTGTATAGCGTATAAGATCCATGTGAATCAACTTCAACACACAGGATGTTGTAATGGTATAGAACTTCCTATGGGGACTTAGAATTTTTTTCCCATGTTGGCATGGACCCCAAATCGAGGAGATTGGTTTCCCAAGTGATAGTAAGCCATGAACTAGGTTTTTCTTTACTAATATCTCAAGATATCTAAAGTTCACATGACCTAGTCGTTGATCCCAAAGGTCCATAGAGGAGACTGTGGGATTGTTTCACACAAATAAGGATATGGGAATGAACGCATAACAATTATCTTTGGTCCTTACTCCTTGTAGTAATGGTTTATCGAATTGATCATATACGTTATACTCGTATCGATGGAACTTTAGCGTAAAGTTTGCATCGCAAAGTTGGCTTATGCTAATTAGGTTTTTTTTTTAACCCTTTGGCGTATAAAACATTGTCTAGCTTAGGAAATACATGTATCTCCACCCAACCACATCCTAAAATGATAAACTTATCCCCATATCCAAAGGTGACTTTTTCTTCCTTATGATCCACTAGGTCGGTAAAAAATGACTTGTCACCGATCATATGCATAGAGTACCCACTATCAAGATACCATTGAGAAGTATATTGAACCTTGAGAGAAACATGAATAACAAGGGCTTCATCGTCATGCTTAGGTACCCAAGTGGAGGTAACATTTTGTTTTCCCTTATCAGTGTTTGCTCTAGTCATAGCATTGGAAGAGTTCTCAAATTTCATAGACATCCTTTGAAATTCTTCCATTAAGCTTTGAGAAGTGGCGATTAGGAACTTAACTTTCTCTTTAAAGCTAGAAAAGTCGCTAATGGTGCGTGGGAGTATGTACACATGGAGTTCTTCATAACTTGTAGTAAATTTACCCAAGGTGACCTCTCCTTTCGAAATGGGTGCAAACATAAACATTTTTGGGTATACCTTAGTTAGCTCGTTTGGGTTAAACTCTTTTTGGTGGGTTATATAGAGGCCCATATGGATCCACCACAAACTTAGGAACCATTTCGGGTGTAGAATGGGAAGGGGATGCACCATCATAACCTATTCATTGCCTCTGCCTAAAACCTAAAGTGTGAACAAGGAACATCTTACCCACCTTCTTCGATGTATCCTCTATAGTAACCTTAATCTCTCAGGAACGTTTGAGATCTTTCTCAAGTTGGGATATAAGGGCTTCAAGTTTCTCACGAGCCTCCAAAGAAGCATGAAGATCTCTCGTAAGATTAGCTACTTTGTTGGTCAAGTCACTATTTTCCCTCTCTACTAAAATGACTCTCTCTCCCGAAGAAACTCTCACAGAAGTCTTGTTCTCTCTCGACTCATTCAACTCCTTCTCTAAAGCTAACATCATAAACGTCAAATTTTTATTTTGTATTTTATTCTTAAAGGACTCGGCATAAGCACGTTGTAGGACACTTTCACCCTCACTCAAAACTTAATCTCCCTTGGCATGATTAGACTCACTGTCGAAGTCATCATGTTTGATGACATCCTCATCAGCATGAGACATACTCGATGTACCAACATGACTAGCTATAATTGCAGTGAAGTTACATCCATGTGATTATTTATCCTCGAAATCCATCGACTAGACATCACTATCACTAAGAATGGCATTAAAGGCGGCTTTCCCCTTGCCCCTATCTCTTTAACCTCATAGCACACTCGTGAGATTTGTGACCCTTACCCTCACACTCATAACATCTCTCTTCATTTTTATTTGGATACTCTCCTCTCACTTTTTCAAAACCTTTCTTTCCTAACTTAAACTTTTTACCTTTCTCAAAATCATTGTTTTCTTAAGAAGTATATTCTTTTCTTAGCTTTACAATTTTTTTATAAAAAGGGCAAGATCGTTTAGATCAAAACTCCTCTTTATTTTTATATTGAACTCTCAAAGCAATCCATTTTTCCTTTGGATTAATAGATTTGGGAAACATATCGATTTCATAAGTTTGAAGGTCTCCTACGAATTATTCTAATATAAGCATATATAAAATTCACAATGAATTAAGGATCGTGACCTTAGGAATAAAGTGGGACAAAATGGATCTCAAAATATTTTCATAATGCGCATCTCATGCATTCTTTCACCCAAATTAAAACTATAATTGACAATATCAAATAATCTAGTATAAAATTAATCAAAAGTCTATAATTCTAGCATAGTGATAGTTTCAAAGTGTATGGTGAGATTTTTTTATCTTATAAGATTTCGCAACATTGATACCCTCATGAGTGAGTTAGAGGATGTCCCATGCTTCCTTAGATGTGGTGCATGTCGTGATGTAGCAAAATTCGTCAGGGGTGACAGCTCCAAAAATTGCACTGAAATCGCGGGAGTTAAAAATGCTCCATTTAAAGTCATCGTATGTCCAAGCAGTGACAAGTTTAAGATTTTGACATTGTCATTAATCACATAGGGTGATGTCCATACTCTTTTAAAAATAAGCCATATACGCTCATCAATCTATCTTAAAGCCAACCTCATTCGAGCTTCCCATACGCATAATTTGACCCATCAAATATAGGACCCTTATTATACAAATTATCCATATAAACTAAATTAAAGATCACATAATAAACTAGCATAACCTGGTCTGATATCGATTTGAAATTACAGGGCCTATATGGATTCACTTGTATCTTAGATTACACATACATATATTCAATTTTTAACCAAATTTTATCTTTATTTTTTTTTTGAAAAAATTAATTAAATTTATTAAAATTGAGTGAAGAAAATCCCTTCACTGATGGCTTACAATGCAATAGATTGAAAAATCTTAGATAAAACCTAACAAGTATCTAGTTATAGAGCCTTTGTAAGGTCTAGCTTTAAAGGAAATTCGCAAATCTTCGTGGGAAAGATCAATAATTTTTGAAGTCTTTATGATTTCCCCTTCAACAAATGTAACAAGGTAGTATAATAGAGAGAAAAGATTTTATATTTTTCCCTCTTGAGTTTAACCACCAAGACATGAGAAGTCTTCTAAGAGAGGAAAAATTAAATCTATACCCCATAATACCAAAAAATTGATTCCACACTTGTTGAGCAATGATACTAGACCCAAATAAGTGATCAAAATCCTCTTCTGCATGATTGAGGTAGCATCTACACCTTGAAGCTAAGAAGATATGAAGTCTTTGTACTCTCGAATCTAAAGGAAGAGCATGTTGGATAAGTCGCCGCATAAAAAAAAGAAACCTTCGGAAGAATTCTTAGATTCCAAATGATTGAGAAAGAGAAAAGAATGCAATCTCTATAAACAACAAGGTCCCATGCAGATTTTAATGTGAAATTTCCATCTGAGTTTGATTTCCACACATTTGGGTTGTTATCGTCGACATTATTATGATAAGTATCCCAAAGTTTTTGCATCCCACGCCATGTTGTACTTGAATAAGGCGGAGTTCGGTAGAAGCTAGAATCATCTAGAAACATGTATCTCTTATGCATGTACCTTGCCCAAATACCATCACCTTTATAGAATAAAGACCATAGTTTATATGAGTAAGCCTTTATAGTGTCAGCAAAGCTTTTAATACCAACTCCACCTTCGGTGTAAGGGAGACATAAAACTTGTTATTTGTGCTTCAGTTTACCTTCAAAAGTACCCCAAATGAAACTTGCGAGCAACCTTTCAAGTCGCTTGATAACAACTATTCGCAGATCAAGAACATAAAAAATATGGAATGCCATTGACTGAAGAGTTTTCGTAGCAACACAATACGTCCACTGTGAGAAAGAAGTTTACCATACCAGCTACTAATTTTCTGTGTCATCGAGGCTTCAACCATGTAAAAAATCCTTGTTGTTTTCCTACCCGTGAATAATGGCACTCCCAGATATTTAATAGGTAGGTTTGTTTCCACAAAAGTTGTCGTGGCCTTAATAATCTGGCATCGTTCTTTAGAGGTTGTCACCGGACAGTAAAACGAAGACTTAAGGTTGTTGATCGTTTGCCTAGATGTAACTTCATATTTTCGTAAGGAATTTTTTAGGCAACATAAGCCTTTTTCCCGTCCATTTGTAAATATAAGGCAATCATCTGTAAATATAACCCAACCTTCTAGCATAAGCTGATGTAGTCACCTTGAAAGAATCTCAGTGACTATGATGAATAAGCTTGGAGAAAGTGGTTCACCTTGTCGAACACCACACTTCGATTTGAAAAAACCAAAAGCTTTGCCATTTACACAAATAAAATACCAACAGTTTGAGTTTGCACTCCAAACCAAATCAATCCATGTTATAAAAACCAAAAGTACGAAGAACTTTGGTTATACAAATCTATGAGACCCAATCATATGACTTGGACATGTCCAATTTAATTATAACATTGGATCCACAGACTTTTTTGTTGAAATTTGACATAAGCTCTTGCGCCAATAGAATGTTATCCATGATGTTACGACATTTGACGAACCCTATTTGAGAATTGGAAATAATTTTTGGAAGCAATTGGGTAAATCTATTATTCATGATTTTTGTAATTATCTTATTACAAAAATAACATAAACTAATAGGCCTATAATCACGAAAAAAATTTGGGTTGGCTTTTTTGGGATAAGAATAATATTTATAGCCGACCAACTTCTAGGAATCTCATGACCTGCGAAAAAAGACACAATAGCATAAAAAATGTCAGTTTTAATAATTTCCCAACAATGTTGGAAAAACCAACCATTAAAACCATTCGGTCCCGCGATACTATTTTTATCCATCCTAAAAACAATGGCTTTAAATTCTTCTAAATCCGAGAATCTTGTAAGCATATCATTTTCCTCCTGAGTGATAACAGAAGGTATGGCATCCAAAAGTTTAAATTCCATAGGACTATTATGGGAATGTGTGAGAATATCTTCAAAATATTTCACCAACTCCTCTTCAATTATTTTCTGATCATTAATTTTAACACCATCCTCATTTTGAATACTATGAATAAGGAGTTTTAATTTTTTTGCCTTAGACATAGTGTGGAAGAAACTGGTATTAAATCCCCACCAATTGCCCATTTGACCCTAGCTTTTTGGTGCCAAAATTCCTCCTCAATACTCATTTCTTTGTTGAACAGTGCCTTTGCTTTAAAAAATTCCATCCTATTCACCGGGTTTGGATCAATATCATAAGTACTTTCTTTGGAAATAAGCAAGTCTTTCGCATTTTTCACTCTTTGATGGATTTATTTAACACATTTGTATTCAAAGACTTAAGAACATTTTAATCTCTTAAGTTTGGATGCAAATATTTAAAGAGGTTCCCCTTTAACTTCTTCATTCTAAGATTCCAAAATTATTCTAAGAAGATCATCATGCTTAGTCCAGGCATTAATAAATCTAAAAGGTTTAGGAATCCCATCCAAAGCTGATTTAACCGTGATAATTAATGGAGAATGATCTGAGTTAGTACGATGAAGATGTTCAACTAAAGAATTAAGTCCATTAGTACACCAAATTGGATTATAAAAAATCCTATCAAGATGTGATAAGATGCGATTAACACCATATCTATTATTACACCAAGTAAATTGAGATCCTTTAAAATCAAATTCCAAAATCCTGGAGTGAGATATACAATCATTAAATTCTTAGACCGCCAAATTATTAATTCCACGCCCCCCACTTTTTCAGATTGAGACCGCACTACATTGAAATTTCCACTAATGATCCATTGCTCCTGAATTGAATTTGAAAAATTTTCTATATCCAACCATAACGACCTTATACCTGCAAATTTGCATTTAGCATATACACATGACAGGAAAAATGGATTTAAAAAGTTGGCATGATCCACTTTGATAGAATTTTTTTATTTTTGTCTTGTATAACATCAAAAGACCAATCATATTTCCACAAAAACCAGATTTTATTTGAAACATTAGCCACCCCTCTAAAAAAGTTAATCCGTCTACACAGACAATTTAAATTCCTAGCTTCTATTTTAGGCTCCAATAAACAAACTACACCCAAGTTATATGACTTAATTAATTTTTTAAGTCTACAAACAAATGGTGCATTCCCCACCCCCCGGATATTCCAAAAAAGACAGCTAATCATTTAAAACCTTCAAGAAGGAATTATTTGAGGACTTACCAGCAGACCTAGTAGAGTATTCTTTTGTTTGAAGCCAGTGTTTCTTGGGATGCCTTGAAATAGTGACTTGGTTTTTTCCCACTTTAAAGACCTTTTGGAATTTGGAGCCCATTTCCACACATAAATCTTCCATCTATTTTTTATTGGGAGTAAAATTCCTAAGCTCTTCACTATCTGATGCCCAGGCTGGTTTGCAACCATTTGCTTCCTTGTACTTGGCCTTGGATAAACATTGAGATTCATTAACAAAGATGGGTCAGGTGGGACTCAACTAAGTTTTGGAATGTCATCCATATCAAATCTAACGAATTCAATTTCTTCCAAAGCTTTTATATCAATACATGAGTGTACAAGAAGGGAACTATTCGAAATTGGACCAAAGTTATTATCATCCAAAGAATCGGAGGTTAATGCATCTACTGCCTCAGAAAGAAGCTCGAACCTGTTAGTTCAAGTGATGGTTGAAGGTTTTGGAACTGGGTCAGAGTTATTAGGAGGGTAGGTAAAAGCAGTGCTTGTGGATGGGAGAAGAGATAAGGTTTTAGAAGTTTGAGGGGGAGAAGTTTGAATTTTTTGAAGTGGTTTGAGAAAGGTGGTTTTTGTTTTGATTTTGGTTTGAAAAGTTTTTGGGTTTACGATATTTTTGGCTGCATTTGTTTGGTTGGTTCCAAGAACCTTGGGAATAAAAACTGCCTTCCGAGATTGTAGGAGATCATAAGTTGACCTATTCTTTGAGGAAGAGACATCTACCACCGACTTACCCTTGTCAACCTGCTCCGGTAAGACTCGTCGTCCCACACAATCATCACCGATGTAACCAAGTGGCATGCAAGATATACAGAATGTAGGAACATTTTCATAGATAATAGACTGCCAAAAACCATGTTTTGAACCACACCCTATCCAAACCCTAGTTGGCAATGTTTTTGCCAAATCAACTTCAATAAGGATTCTCGCTTTGTTGGGTCTTAAAAATAAGGCAGTAGCTTCACCCAGCTTAATAAGTTTACCAATGAGGTTAGCAATAGATAAAAGATCACCTTTGTCAAAGAAATGAATCGGGAAGAAAGGCAGTGTGACCCACAGCGGCATGATAGGAATGTCTTGGCTCCTGGTAAATGATGGTGTGATACCACCATTGAGTATTTAAAAATAGACCATTGCCACATAACCAAATATACAAATAGTCTTCTTATGAGTTGAGTCTGATAAGTATGTGTTGTTCGTCCAATAATCCAATGGAAAAATCACCTCTAAGGGAGAAATTATGAAATGCTTTACGTATAGCTTCTAAGGGTGGCTTGCCAAATGAGAATTTCCCACAAGAGGGTGCCGAAAGGATACCGCCAATCGAAGATATCATCATCCTTAAAATGTAGAGCAGGTTTTCCCATATAAGAGCATGATTGAGACGAGTCAAGCAATAGGTAAGCAAATGATTTCTTTGCATCCCTATCTAAGTCAGGAGGTTTAAGGGGAATAGGCAGACAGTCAAGAGGTTTGAGGGGGTGGAATGGCTTCCCTGTGGTAGATCTTCCATTATTAGGGTCTCGGCTTGTTATCTTGATTATAATTTGGCGTGAATGAAAGATAAAGTCCAAAAAATTTATGAACAAACCTCAAAACACACTAACCCAAACAGAAGAAGATTTGAGGAACAAATTAATTCGAGCAAAACCTATATTTAAGCATTGTTAAAGAATTTGATAAACACAATGACTTGCAAACTACTTAGTGCTCCACTAAGTATAGTGCAAAAGGTCTTTAAATCTTTGATTGAAAGTGATGCAGGCCATCACAACCCATAGGAATCAGTTCTTCCCTCGGTATCCATTGATCTGCCTTCGGAAGAAATATCCTTTCCTCTTTAATAGAGTGATGTAGTGTATGGAAATTGAGTTTGACAAAATTCAACAAATAGTATTTAAGGATGTATTATTTGGAAAACAGAAGTATTTCTACGAAATAAAAGGAAGAAAACTTTTGCTGTAGATATAACAATTGATTGTTGCCGAAAGTTATGCTTAAATAGTCCGAAAGAATCCTTTAATAGAACAATAAGATTTTCAAGGAGTCAAACTCGTTCAAATGAAAACTGGACTATGTTTGAAGAAAAACCATAGTTTCGTTCCTAAGAGGTCCAATATCATTCGTATGAGAGGCTATCTCGTTCAAATGAGCATCCAACGGACATCAAATGAGGGTTGTTCTGTCAAACAAAGACAATTCATTACAAGTTTTTTCTAACAAATTACGCACTTTGTTCCAAAGAAATTTCAACATTGTTCGAACGAGAACCAGGAATCGTTCTAATGAGATGGAAATCTCATTCTAACGAATCAACAATAAAAAAAATATCTTGAAAATTACTTTTATAAAAAATTCCTCGAGTAAAAAATAATCCTATAATATAATTAAATGATAAATAATCAAAACCACAAATTCATATACCTCCATATTATGTTCTTTCTCAGTCACTAGCATGTCTTTAAAGATCATGGAAGTAAATGTGGATGAAACATTCGATTTTTAATGGGATACACCAAATTATCTAAACAATGGGCAATTATAAAATCTTACTCTTACATGATTTGATGTCTTGCACAATACTTGTTTATCATAGTCTCGTCATCCACTCATTTGGTGAATTACTCGATCGCGATGACCAAGTATCTAAACCTCCCCTTCCTCTTTAGTAGGGGCCACTAGGTTTACCCCCAATGTGAGAAGAGCGACATGCAGTGATAAAGATTCAGTCCGCCAATTCCTCTGACATTTGTAACACTTTTTTTAGTATTCCATGCAATCCTCCTTCATTGTTAGTCATTAATAGCCCTACATGGCCACTCTTTTGAACAAAGATCATCCAAGCATGGGATCCCCATGAGCCCTCATGAACTTTTTTGATCAAATGTCTAAACTTTGTTGGGATGAACACACCGCAAGAATGATAGAACATCAACTCTTTTAAATAAAATGACCTCATCAAGCACATACCTCATAACTTTGTAGCGCAGGTGGCTATCTTCATTGTGGTTTTCTGGAACTTTCATTATATATAGATACAAAACTATAGTACCATCCATGATGGCCCTAGTTCCAAAACCATAACTTGAATTTCATTTCCATATATGCTCGAATGAAACAAGATCTCCATCGGCACTGTTCTTTTGAATTTTTCTTCATCCAGAACTCTTAGAAGGCCACTTCACATTCTTCATTCCACTCAAAGCTCTTTCTCAAAATTTTGAAGAATGTCAGATACCTATCAGTTTCTCTTAACGCAAATAGCTCTTGGGATGCCGCACAATCGGTGAGCCTCATCACTTCTTTCTCTCTTTGGTGACTTTATGTTGATAAAAGCTTTGATTTTTTTCCATATTTTCTTTATGTTAATATATAATTGACTATGAAATCGATGAATTTTCTATCCTATACAACAAACACGCACTTCGATGGGTTAAGATTCATCTTGTATTATATGACTTCAAAGTCTTGGCCGAGGTCTCTCACGTGTTCCTCGACCTTCTTACTTTTATAAGCATATCATCCACATAAACCTCCATGTTAACTCTAATTTATGGTTTAAAGATCTGATCCGCCTATCTTTAGTATGTATCTCCTACATTCTTTAATCCGAAAGGCATCATATTATAATAATATGTCCCTTCATCTACAATGAATGATGTTTTTCTCCTAGTTCTTAGTCTTCATAGAAATTTGATTGCGTCCACTAGCTAATGAATTCTTAGAAGGGGATAATGATCCTTGGTATACACCTTGATTAAGTATGTAAAGTTTACGCACCTTCTCCACTTTTCATTTGGCTTCTTCACCATCACCACATTTGAAATCCGAGTCAGACAACTGACATCCTCAATAAATTTTTCCTATTGGAGATTATCAACCTCAACTTCCATTTATCTCTTAGGAAAAGATTCTCCTTTTTCTTAATAACTTTTCCTCCTTCGGCACAATGATATCGTCGCATAATACATTCGGATAAATTGATAGCATATCCTTGTGGCTCCACATGAACAGGTCGTGTGATTACCTAAGGAAATCATCCAGTTATTTTTTGAGTTTTAACTCTAGAGATGAGTTGACTTGAATCGTGCATTATGGACTTTTAACTTCCAAAAGAATAGGTTCAACCTCTTAGGTTGCCTCACCATTATTTATTTTACCCTCTTCCTAACGATCAAAAATCTATCTGATATGTAGAACTCAACTTTCGATGAGCTTACCCTTGCTCGGTTGAAGTGAAACAACACTCCTAGTAACTATCTGATTACCCTTGACTTCACCTAGACCAAAATCAGTTGGAAACCTCATCACATGTTTCACTATAAAGTCCATGTCTTTAAACTTCTTTAGTCCCATAAGACCAAATATGATTTCATAAGTTGAGGCCACATTTTGATTAAGGATGAAAAAATATCTTCATTTGGGTGTTACAGGTCGACCATGTTCCCCAAGTCACCTCTAACTCTATTATTCCCAACTGATACACCTTTCACCAAAAAAAACAATTAAGGGTGATGATAAGGTAGCAATTTTATTTCTGAAAGCTTCAGTTTTTTTATGCAATTGTAGAATAATACATCGGGTGAGCTTATGTTATCTACCACGATCCTTTGGATTATGTGCGCATGCACTAGTAACTAACCATTAATGGATTATAATGAGGGTAAAAAAAACTATTCAGATTGACCTTTGATAAACCTACAATGAACATATCGTTATTTTCCTTGAGAGGTCGGATTCCACTAGGTTGATTTTATCTCGTCCTCATCCAGCATAAGCCTTTGCTTTGTTCAAATGACTTTCTTTCTGCCAGGGATTTCCCTCCCTCGACGACAACTCCCATAATAAAATTCACGCCAAATGAGATCATATAAATGGTTTCATTTGGCTATTTTGTATTCTTTAGGATTTCATACTCTCAATTTTGATCTGACTCTGTTGCGTTACACTCGTTCTTTAATCCTCTATCATTTCGCCTCGAGGATATTTTGATCGGTGTCTTAGTTGGTCCCTTATTGACACGGAAGTTCTGCCAGATTTGTCCCCATATTTTTTTAGCCTTCCATTTCATATCAGATGCTTTATCTAATCTTTGAGAGTTAACATTTGTTAGTGGTATGGTTGTGATCTTTGTAGAACACAAAGAATTTCTTATTATTTCTCCTTCCAACTGATGTTTTGAGCTTTATAAGCCATCTCAAGTATTCTGTATCACGGATTTCTTCTAGGATATGGTGGATCCTTATCGACAGTGGCTTATATTCATCAAACCTCTTATCATATTTCTCTCAAGTATGCTTCATGACTTTATCTTAGTTATTTTATTTTGTTCCCATTTGGACCTTGGTTTGGCCTACCTACTTGGTCCCCGTCTCTTTTTCAGCGTTCGATATTTTCTCGATCTTTGCTAGGATCTTATCCATAGTGGTTGGTGATTCTTTTGACAAATCCCTTTACAATTTTCCTGGTTGTAAAACTCTCATGATGGCAGTTATGGAAACTTTCCACGGCCTCAATCTTCTCTTTGCTGAATTTGGTTATGTATTCTGTAATGGTTTATGTTGCATTATAGGCGCCGAACAGTGATGTGCACTCGGGGGAAGATAGTGTGCATTCATAGTGGGTGTCTGGGAATGATTTACTCTCGATCTGTTGCCTCCCCAATGAGGTCGGGTTTCTGGATTCACGTGGGTCAAGAAGTTGACTTTGCCTCTGGAAGATATTTGACATCTTATCTAACTTGAGTCGCACACCCCCTGAATTTTGTCTTGGGCCTAAGTGAGTTTTGTACGATAAGGGGGCAATTTATTTTATACAAAAATAAATAAAAGGTGCAGATTATCCCTATCGGGCTAATCCTAAGGCATGTTTATGTTTGCGATTAGTCCAAAAATTCTTATTGTATGGGTTCGAGAACCGGGTTAAGAGTGGGAAACGTGTCGGGCATGCCACTTATTTTTATACTTTCCTAATTATATTGTTGTGAGTGCAAGAAATGTTACAATAAGAATTTCATAAAGAAATATCGGGATGAGAAACTAAATAATCACACACACAATACCAAAGATACGTGGTTTGGCAACTTACCTATTCCACAGAGAGAATTTTGTATTCTTATTAGTGTCTCTCAATTGATCGAAGTTACATCCCTTTCTCCCGGGTTAGGGTTTACATTTTATACTCATGAAAATAAGTGATTGAATTTTACAATTAACTCAACTAGCTTGTAGATAAATCGTATGTATACCTGAATATCTCCTCTGAGATTGTTTGTAACCGATTTGAGTCCATCTCCATGCATTTAAGCACATGTCAAATACAAGAATCTAAATAAATATTTGAGTTAGGTCAGGCAATCGACTTTGAAGGTTGGGGGTGGTCAGTTGCACTATTATGATTGAATAAATAAGCCCCCACAATTTCCTTTAAAATCTTTGGGCTAAAATGTTGGGCCAATAGATTTTAAGTGAGTTCAAAGTCCAAGGCCCAGAATGGCTTCAAAACTAGTATGGCATATATGTGAATCTAAAGAACTATTGAGGTTGCGCTTGTCTGAAATAGAGTTGGAAATGACAATAGATGGAAGACTTATAATAACCATGCAACGACTGGGGTGCATTGGTCCGAGCAGCGATTTGAAGCACCAAAATCCTCTTGGGGTGCTGTTCCTCATCATTTCATACGAGGTTCAAGCAAAATTCAGTTGCAAGCATTTGTCACTTTTTTGTTCCACTATTTCTTCTTCGTGAAGTCTTCTCAGATATTTCCTAAAAGTTTTTCATTTTTCAGAGTTCTTCGTCCTCTTTTCTTCACGTAAGTCCTTTGTCTCTACTCTCCTCTTGAATTTTTGTCTTCAATGGATATTATTGATGGTAAAAATATTGAAGAGTTTAGAAAAAAGTACTCCATTCCAGACTGGGTGGATATCGATTGTGCCCCTATGCTAAGAAATGTCAGAGACATGGATGAGTGGCACTAGATACACACCCTAACTGTTGTCTAAGGGGGTTTAACCTTTACCCCAAACCTTTTATTTCGAGAATTTTTTGATTATTTTGACGTCGTTCCTTCTCATTATTGTCTCGACACTTGGATAATAATGAACATAGTTCGCATGATAAATGAACTGTATGGGATCAACTTGGAGGTCTATAAGATCAAGTTTTGCTTTTCCTAGTCACACACCACTGATGGTATTTTCTATCTGAAAGCTCAGAAGGCTAATAAAATTTTGTTCACGAACCTACCCAATTCCAATGAGGGTTATCTGGATAAAGGTTCCATTGTCAATAATTTTCAACATCCTCCCCTTCCTAAGGGTGAGAAGCATAGAGGGTCCTAGGTCCCTGACTTTGGGGGGGGGGGGGGGGGGGGAGACTATATAGGTTGTTAAATTACTCTTTTTCTATAAACTGTTGGATTTTGCTTCTAATCAATTGTTTTTCTCACTAACATTTCTATTTTTTATTTCTTGTGCAGCTCGAGTTAAGAACAAAGAGACACTATTTCACCTCCTGAGGCTTGACGATCTTTGAAAGGCTTGAGAGATAAGAGATAGGTTGTGTAATTGCCCGAAGGACCCCCAATTTTTAAACTCTTTAAAAATATATTTCCTTTTAATGAATATGATGCGGAAGCGTAAAGGTGATGGTTCAACTTAAAACAAAATTTTAATTTACTCCAAAATTAAAATTAAACCAAGCGAAATTAATTTAACACATAACCCACATAATTCAAATTTTAATTAAATCAAGTTAATTAAACCAAGTCCTAGAAAATTTGCCTAAGTCATATTTATTAATATTTCCAAATTAGGCCAAACCAGTTTTAACAATTGACTTGAATTAAATCAACAATTATCCAAATTTAATTAGCACCCAATTAAATTAAGTGTGACAATTAAAACCATTTTTATCTTGAATTATCCTAAGCATGAGTTCTAGGTTATTATGAAAGATAAAAATAAATCAATCACACTACGCCGCGATGTACGAGGAAAAACCCAAGATGGGAAACAACCTCGGACGACCCTAGCCTCAAATCCACTAAGTATGGAATTTATAATTACAAGACAAAAGACTTACATCACACGACTCGATACCTCTCAAGCCTTGACGCTCCTTCTTTCAAACACCTCCACTTAGCGAATAACCCCGGAGCTTCACCGTGGTCTCGGAATCCACCGACCGGACTTTATGTGGTCACCGTCACCCGAACTAGGAGCCTTTATCCAAGTGGGTAAATCACGAAAACCTCTTCTTCTTTGTGGGATTTAGAAGCAAACCCAAACTTCTCTTCTTCAATGGTGTAGAGAAAACCGGTGCCAAAACTCCAAGCAAGATGTATATATATATGAACTTGGATTACCTAAACTATGGGTGTAAACTAAAGTGTATAATGATTTTCCCTTGAAAAATTGACACTTTAAAACAATGAACTTTTCCCTTAAATAATTTTTCTTTTCAAACACTCTCTAGAGGTTGGTAGGATATGAAAAGTTAACTTTGAAAAAGTTATTCCCGCACATTGATATTCAGCAAAAAGTAGTGGGGTAAAACCAAGTGGGAAAGTGGGCACCAAAGAAACTTGTTCCCTCCAGATCTCATTCAAACGACATTTCATTCGAACGACATTCTCGTTCGAACGAGTATTCTAACAAAGTTACAGTATGAACTCGTTAGAAGCTCGTTAGAAATCTCGTTAGAACGACCATCTCGTTCGAACGACATTTCGAACGAAGTTCCAGTATCCCATAATGGGAAGTCGTTGGCAATCTCGTTCGAACGACTTGTGATTCGAACGACAATCTCGTTCGAACGACACTTCGAACGAACTCACAGAATGTTAAAAAATTCTTGTTAAGCTCAGAAATTTTTATATACTTTATATACAAGTTTTAGTAGAAAACATTCTTAAAACGAAACACAGTTTTAAAAACATAACACCCAATATAAACATGTTCCAAGCTCCTATATATATGTAATGCATTCATACCTTGGGAGCATGGAACCACTGTTGATGACGTTGAAACGAGGCACAAAAACTCGGCATTTTGATGAAGCTTTATACACTCGGCCGCTACGTCTTCAACAAACACGTCATAGGCTTGAAAGATTATCAATATACTCTATCCTATGACTCAAACGTTTTTGTCCGGAATTGATCCAAAACTACAAAGGACTCAATTGGAAATTTGCGTCCTTACAAATCTCCCCCTTTGGCTATTCCGGGACAAATACTATACAAAAATCCTAAAGGGCCGTCAAGCTCTACTAGACACAATGCTTGACTCAAACAACCCAAAGGATCAACAATCTTTGTCATCGAAAGTTGCCTCTTAATAAAATAATTCATGCACACTTAGGCAAACGCATTACACGCATAGGGAATATCAAAATAGTTAATGCAAGTAAAGTTAACTACTCCCCCTAAATTAATTCTCTTCCTTTATCAAGTATGATCAACTTAGAAAGACGTCTCCCCCTAAGATAAATCTCCCTTAAACTAAGATACAATAATAATAGGATTAGATACTTTAACTAATATACGATAATAATAGGATTAGATACCATTTCTCCCCCTATCATTCTCCCCCTTTTTGTTCAGGAATAGACAAAGGCTTAAAGAAGCAAAATTATAACAGTAACGTATATGGGTAACAAAATTATAACTAATCCAACAAAATGATACCAATATGATATATATATATATAAATTATTAAGCATAGGACATCAACAACGAATGCAATAAGATGGATACCAAGTATGAATTAAAGCATATATGGATTAGAAATCAAAGAAAAGATTAAACAGAAATATCAAATATGTATACATAAGATATAAATAATAGACATAAGTACACATACATAGATATAAACACACAAATGACACACACAAAATATAATAGGAGTCTTTCACGCTCGAAGGCAAAAATGTGTCATATGGAAACGGAAGTGTTGGGGTGTGAACTAGTAACGATTAAATTTAGACCCAGTCACTTAAAAAACATGTTCACGGAGTTCTCATTTGATTGCAAACTTCATCACATTTGAATATAACCTCATGTGACAATATAGATTGAACTCAATGAACAAACACACACAATGCATACAAGCCTAGCATATTAATGATTCTATAAATCAATAGAGTCATGACATGAGATACGCAACTAGGATAAACGGACATTGTTCAAACCATTGATATACCATCCAATCTCCCTCAGTAAGCATTTATATTATTTTTGAATGAATATATAAATCAAACATAGGCCTTGGCAATTATTTTTCTTTTTAATGCCATATTTTCAGCTTTTAGGCCTTTGGACCGCGTATTTCATTTAGGTCCATTCAAAACGGTGGCTTACAATCACAAAGGATCACTAAGTCCTTTCGGAGCCCTTCCCCGTGCATATTTATATTTATCATGTTTTCCTTTTTCACAAAAATCTCACGTGCTACGGATTTAGACATGCTCTAGTCCTCCTATGTCATAAATATGTAGATGACTAGATTGGTAGGAGAACATCTCACAAAGCTCAAATATAACATGTGATATTAAAATTTCAAATGAGTTCGTGCATGTGTGAATAGAGGCATATAAAAATAGAATCCATTTAAACAACACAAATCCAACTACTCCATGTAAGCATGGTAAAGAACATAATAAGGATTGATAATCTAAACCATAAGTTCTAGCCACATGAGAGCATTAAAGGAGGGATTCAAACACAAGTATATGTCACTTAAAGTGTGTCAAACCAAAATACACACAAAATAAAATCTTTTTGAGTTTTTGATTTTTTTTAACCAAAAATAAAAATATATAATCAAAAGACAAACAAAAATCATTTTAACTTTTCATTAAGCTTAAATTATTAAGAGATAAAAACCCAAATGATGAAGAAAAATCTTTTTGTATTTTTCATTTAATGCAAACAAAATGAAGAAATAAAATACAAAAGATAAACAAAAATCATTATTCTAGAATGTGATTAACAATGGGGCATAAACTAGAAAATGGTTAAACAAGCATACATTTAGCATGTGAATATAGCATGAAGTACAAACGCTAAAGTATGAAAACACTAACACATTCATCCTTTAGATTTAGCAAGGGAGGAAGCATGTGAAAGTAAGTGAGAATCAAAAACCCTATTTTGCAAGGCAACCAAGTCGGATTTTTTAACCCAAATTAATGAAGAATGACTATCTTGGGGTGTAAGAATTTTAAATACAATGGTTGCTTTACGTTGGGATTTTCTAGGAATTCGTTTAAGATCAAAACAAAATTTTCTAAGATGACCATTTCGACCACAATGTGTACAAGTAAAAACATGTCGAAAAGATTTACCTATGGAGTGATCTCTAAAAGCTTTCCTAGTAGATTCTCCTAAAACGTTGGTTTTGTCTTTATGAGTAGAATCATTACAAGTATTGAAGCCTAAACCACACATGTCATTTTTAATTTGGACCGTTCCTAAGATTTTATCTAATTTTTCCGAACGACACTCCAAATAAAATTTGACATTACTATAGTCTTTTAATTTATTTTGCAATTCTAAAATGTTAGACTCTAATAAAACATTTCGCTCTTCAAAAGCAAGAAGCTCCTTTTTCAAGGATTCCATTAAACCCCTAAATCTATCTCTCTCGTCTTCTATATATTCAAGCTTCTCTATAAGATCTTTCTCTCGTGTCCTAAGGTCTTCAACCAACATAATATCATCAACGACCTTGACACTCTCTCTTAAACTAGCTTCTAACTTCAAATGAGCTCTTTTCAATTTAATAGATTCTTTATAAAGTTATTGAAAAGTATTTTGAAGTTCACTCACATTAACCTCTTCTTCATTTTCACTCTCTCTTTCTTCTCCACTCTCACTATCATAAAAAACAAGGGAATCAAAAACTTTAACCTCGGGAGAGTCATGAGTTTGAGTATCTTCATGAGAAGATTCACTTTCGGTGCTCACATGACTAGCCATAAAAGCCACAAGATTTGGCTTAGTGGGGGAACCTGGTCCCTCTTCCTTATCACTATCACTAAGGGTCGCATTATATGAAATGGGTCGTTTACCCTCTTTCCTTAGTTTAGTGGGGCACTCAGAAGCCCTATGGACATAACCCTCACAACCAAAACACCTATTTGACTCATCCCTATTTAATTGTTCATTAATAGGTTTAGGGATCTTCTCGACTTTGTCATGCTTAGAAGTTTCAAATTTCTTAAAATCATTTTTAAATTTATCTTTGTTAAATTTAAGAAATTTTCTAAATTTACGAGCAAACAAAGTCATGTCTTCCGAGCCACTATCACTCTTGCTCTCTACTACTTGTTTGACCTCTTTTCGAGCTTTTAAAGCAACTCCCTTTTCTATTTTCTTTTCAGTTTTAGAGGGGAACATGTCTAGTTCAAAGGTTTGTAAATCACCTACAAGCTCTTCTAATTTCGTAGAGGCTAAAGTTGGTAAAGAATTTAAAACGGTCACTTTTGGAACAAATCTATCGGGTAGGGACCTTAAAATTTTCTTTACAACTCGGTCGTTGGGTATTTTCTCTCCCAAGTTAAAAGATGAATTGACAATATCGGAAAGTCTAGCATAAAATTCATCAAAAGTTTCATTATCGTTCATTTTGATAGTTTCAAATTGAATGGTGAGGTTTTGGAGTTTCGAATCTTTAATGACACGTGTACCTTCGTGAGTGAGTTGTAAAATATCCCAAGCTTCTTTAGCGGTCTCACACATCATAATACGTCGGAATTCATCCAGCGTGACAGCTCTAAACAAGGAATTCAAACCACCGGAATTAAAGTTTGAAAGTTTAAACTCATTCTCAGTCCATCTATCGGCCAGTTTGGGAACACGTTCATTATCTACTAAATTAGTAGGTGGGGACTACCCGTTAACAACAGACATCCAAACTCTCTCATCGATAGATTTTAGTGCCGATTTTATACGCACTTTCCAATACGCGTAATTAGAACCATCGAAAATAAGAAATTTTGGAAATGGGGAAAATTTCATTTTAGCCAAAAATTATTTAAAGGATCTTTAACGAAATAATTTATTGCTTTGGCTCTGATACCAATTTGTAATTGCCCGAAGGCCCCCCGATTTTTAAACACTTTAAAAATATATTTCCTTTTAATGAATTAGATGCGGAAGCGTAAAGGTGATGGTTCAACTTAAAACAAAATTTTAATTTACTCCAAAATTAAAATTAAACCAAGTGAAATTAATTTAACACATAACCCACACAATTCAAATTTCAATTAAACCAAGTTAATTAAACCAAGTCCTAGAAAATTTTTCTAAGTCATATTTATTAATATTTCCAAATTAGGCCAAACCAGTTTTAACAATAGACTTGAATTAAATAAACATTTATCCAAATTTAATTAGCACTCAATTAAATTTAGTGTGACAATTAAAACCATTTTTATCTTGAATTATCCTAGGCATGAGTTCTAGGTTATTATGTAACATAAAAATAAATCAATCACACTACGCCGCGATGTACGAGGAAAAACCCAAGATGGGAAACAACCTCGGACGGCCCTAGACTCAAATCCACTAAGTATGGAATTTACAATTACAAGAAAAAAGACTTACATCACACGACTCGATCCCTCTCAAGCCTTGACGCTCATTCTTTCAAACACCTCCACTTAGCGAATAACCCCGGAGCTCCACCGTGGTCTCGGAATCCACCGATCGGACTTTATGTGGTCACCGTCACCCGAACTAGGAGCCTTTCTCCAAGTGGGGAAATCACGAAAACCTCTTCTTCTTTCTGGGATTTAGAAGCAAACCCAAACTTCTCTTCTTCAATGGTGTAGAGAAAACTGGTGCCAAAACTCCAATTAAGATGTATATATATATGAACCATGATAAACTAAACTATGGGCGTAAACTAAAGTGTATAATGATTTTTCCTTGAAAAATTGACACTTTAAAACAATGAACTTCTTCCTTAAATAATTTTTCTTTTCAAACACTCTCTAGAGGTTGGTAGGATATGAAAAGTTAACTTTGAAAAAGTTATTCCCGCAAATTGATATTCAGCAAAAAGTAGTGGGGTAAAACCAAGTGGGAAAGTGGGCAAAACTGCTTAAAACTGCCAAAAAAACCTGTTCCCGCCAGATCTCGTTCGAATGACATTTCGTTCGAACGACATTCTCGTTCGAAGGAGTCTTCAAACAAAGTTCCAGTATGAACTCGTTAGAAGCTCATTAGAAATCTCGTTAGAACGACCATCTCGTTCGAACGACATTTCGAACGAAGTTCCAGTATGCCATAATGGGAAGTCGTTGGCAATCTCGTTCGAACGACTTGTGGTTCAAACGACAATCTCGTTCGAACGAAACTTCTAACGAACTCACAGAATGTTAAAAAATTCTTGTTAAGCCCAAAAATTTTTATATACTTTATAAATAAGTTTTAGTAGAAAACATTCTTAAAACGAAACACGGTTTTAAAAACCTAACACCCAATATAAACATGTTCCAATTTCCTATATATATGTAATGCATTCATACCTTGGGAGCATGGAACCACTGTTGATGACGTTGAAACGAGGCACAAAAACTCAGCATTTTGATGAAGCTTTATACACTCGGCCGCTACGTCTTCAATAAACACGCCATAGGCTTGAAAGATAATCAATATACTCTATCTTATGACTTAAACGTTTTTGTTCGGAATTGAGCCAAAACTACAAAGGACTCAATTTGAAATTTGCGTCCTTACAGGTTGCCTGACGATGAACACCCCAAGTCTGTAGCTTACCTATTGGAATACACCAACATTACTTCCAACTTCGTCATGCCTTGTAGATGAAGTACCTGAAATTTGTTATTCGAGTGAAGGAGTTGCTTAATTAGAGACCATACTCCTTTACTCTCCCAAAAAATGGGAAGATCAAATAGCACCTCCAAGGAGAAGACTTATGTTGGCAGGTTATGATGAAGAAGACCACGTACTATTATCTGCCAGGGTGAAGGTGTCACACCCCGCCTAATTCTGGCGTCGGCCGCCACCAAAACTATGTCGGGCGTGAGTTAATAAATACCATTATTCGCATGAGATAGATATGAGACATAAATAAACCATTCCATAAGATACATAATTGAATCAGACTCAAATGCTCATAAACAACTAAGTGAAAAAAATCCATCACATGCTAACTCCAAAAATCCATTCTCCAATAATGATTAAATAAAATCTGAAATAAATCCCATAAACAACTTTGGAACCGAATGTCCAAATAACTCTCTAAATTGATTTTCATAATGAAATACGACTGAAAGGAAAGTCTAAGCTAAACAATACAACAAAGTAAATCTGCTCCAGCTTCACCTCCAAATGATAATCTCCAAAAATCTTATGCAGCTTCTCCAATTCTAAGCCTGAAAAAGATTAGTCAACGCATGGGTCAGAGCCAAAGCCCCGAGAAAGAATACACATTACTCCCCTCAAATAGGATCCTTGAATCCAGAAAATAGCATTATACGCAATAAATATCACAATAGAATATTTTAAATTAAACGAACTAATTTCAACACGATATATATAAACCACTAACTACCCGTAACAATCCCATTTATAAAGGCACACCAATATAATTTTAAATTCCCAAGTCCCACGATGTTAATTTAATTAAGTTAACCAGCTTTTATTATAGTTCTCACTTTTTATTAAAGTGTCACACTTCCCCTTGTCAATCGCCCCCTAACCCATTTAAACTGTCGGCCCCTACACATGACAAGGTTCCACACACGACACGACATAAATCGCCCTTTGGCCCGTTTAAACTGTCGGCCCCGACACATTATGTCGCCACAAATTTTAATACCCGTTTTTATCTTAGGCATTAATTCTCAATTTCTCAATTTATAATCACCCCACCCTTTTAATCGATGTGAGATCCTCAAAATACCCCTTAGTCCCATACCTAAGGGTCCCCAAGTTATCAATACGTCCTAACCTATGTATAGGAGGATTTTCTAATATAAATCTTAACTTAGTCTCGTACTTAGACTAGCGTAACGACGATAAAGTAATAAAAATAAGCCCTCCCTCAAGATGATAAAAATGCAATAATCTACCCTCACTACTCTCATACCTACAAGGCGTAAATCATAAAAGGTCTACCTGCTAGTCCCATACTTATAAGGCATCCTAAAGTATAAGGAGAGAAAAATTACCCAACCACCTATCGTCACAAATGCAATATAATAATACCAAAAAGTCACACAAACCATCATAATTAATCAACGTATAAAACTACGCATGATAGTCCAATTCAATTAAACCTTTAATTAAATTATCACAACGTCAAAAATACCCAAATAATCTCATTTATTTATTTTTAAATTAAATATACCAAGTTTTCATCATATATACCTCAAAACCAAATTTTATTATCTCTACATGTATTACATGAGTTATACGCACCCAAAAGTCAATTATTTTAAAGCTAGGGTTTTTCTACATGCAACCTACACCAATAAAACCCAAAATCACTCATGAATCCTTCGTACCCAAAGGGTTATGAATATTATTCAGATTAAAAGATTTTATAAAAATAGCCCCATAATTAGTATCCACTTTTTCTAATTAAATTACTAATTATTTTTAAGAAAACATGTAATTAAGTGTTTAGGCGACACTTAAAATGCATAATACTAAAGGAAAAGAATAGAGTATCCATGCATGTAAAGATCGTGTTTAAAATCTGATTAGAAATCTGGATTCCTTGCGAAAAATTAGCAAAAGAGTGTTCTTGAACAAACTTGAATAAACCCCAATTAAGCCTCCCAAAACTTGTGCCAAAAACTTGATTATGATGAAGGTTGATGATTATGAGTGAGAGGAAAAATATTTAGAAGTGTTCTCTGGTGAAAAATTGAAGAAAAAGTGATTATGAGAAGCCCCCCTATGGATTAACAAGGTTATATAGTGATTAGGAGTCCTAATCCTACACAAATTCTTAAAAACAGCTTGTTGCTCACGTTTTCTGGGAGGGTCGATCGATCTACCTCAGGCATCGATCGATCAGGCCTAAAATCTTACAGTTCACCCAAAAAATTATAAGGGACACAAATTTCTAAAAAGCATATAAAATCCATTTTAACTCCGATTTTAATTCCGCTTGAAGTTTTATTCTTCTAAAATCATAACCAACATATTTAGTTAATAAAAATTATTAAATTCAAAAATTTATTTTTCTCAAAAATTCCCATTTAATTAATAAAAAATAATTAATAAAAACACGGGGTGTTACATACTTCCCCACTAGCAAAGAATTTCGTCCTCGAAATTAGACGAAGCATACATATAAACACTTAAATTTCGCAAAAAGAAAATAAGACTGACATATGCCTACCCGTAGAATGCCATAATTGGGCGCCCATACACCCAATTCTATGCGCACCTACCCCACGAGCAACAAAATAATATATTACCTATATACATACGTATAACTATGAAAATAACGGCGTACCACACGCTCCCACAAATCCCCGCTCGATTCTATATCCGAAAGTCATCAAAATGCTAACATCCTCAAATTAAATCTCAACATCAAAAGTCGATACATACGATACCTAACATCTGCACTAAAATCTCTAAAATAATTATCGTCTCCAAAATCCATTTTAAAGATCCTCACATTAAGCCTACTAATTCTAAACTCAATGCCTACGACGTCCTTAGCACAAAGCTTCACATCTCTAAGAAACACATCTAACACGTATGCTAGACCCTCTACCTTAAGAAGTATGAATCAATAAACGGAATCAAAGATTGACAACGCGGAAGCTAAACGGACTCATAACCTATGAGACCTAAGACCATGCCCTGATACCATCTGTCACACTCCGCCTAATTCTGGCGTCGGCCGCCACCAAAACTATGTCGGGCGTGAGTAAATAAATACCATTCTTAGCATAAGACAGTTATGAGAAATAAATAAACCAGTCCATAAGATACATAATTGAATCAAACTCAAATGCTCATAAACAACTAAGCGATAAAAATCCATCACATGCTAACTCCAAAAATCCATTCTCCAATAATGATTAAATAAAATCTTAAATAAATCCCATAAAAAACTGTGGAACCGAATGGACCAATAACTCTCTAAACTGAATCTCATAATGAAATACAACTGAAAGGAAAGTCTAAGCTAAAACAAAACAACAAAGTAAATCTGCTCCGACTGCACCTCTAAATGATAATCTCCAAAAATCTTATACAGCTTCTCCAATTCTAATCCTGAAAAAGATTAGTCAATGCATGGCTCAGAGCCAAAGCCCAGAGCAAAAATACACATTACTCCCCTCAAATAGGATCCTTGAATCCAGGCAATAGCATTATACGCAATAAATATCACGATAGAATATTTTAAATTAAACGGACTAATTTCAACGCGATATATATAAACCACTAACTACCCGTAAAAATCCCATTTATAAAGGCACGCCAATATAATTTTAAATTTCCAAGTCCCACGATGTTAAATTAACCAGCTTTTATTATAGTTCTCACTTTTTATTAAAGTGTCACACTTCCCCTTGTCAATCGCCCCCTGACCCATTTAAACTGTCAGCCCCGACACATGACAAGGTTCCACACAAGACACAACATAAATCGCCTTTTGGCCAATTTAAACTGTCGGCCCCGACACATTATGTCGCCACAAATTTTAATACCCATTTTTATCTTAGGCATTAATTCTCAATTTCTCAATTTATAATCACCCCACCCTTTTAATCGATGTGAGATCCTCAAAATACCCCTTAGTCCCATACCTAAAGGTCATCAAGTTATCAATACGTCCTAACCTATGTATAGGAGGATTTTCTAACATAAATCTTAACTTAGTCTCGTACTTAGACTAGCGTAACGACGATAAAGTAATAAAAATCAGCCCACCCTCAAGATGATAAAAATGCAATAATCTACCCTCACTAGTCCCATACCTACAAGCTGTAAATCATAAAAGGTCTACCCGCTAGTCCCATACTTAGAAGGCATCCTAAAGTGTAGGGAGAGCAAAATTACCCAACCACCCGTCGTCACAAACACAATATAATAATTCCAAAAAGTCACACAAACAAGCATAATTAATCAACGTATAAAACTACGCATGATAGTCCAATTCAATTAAAACTTTAATTAAATTATCACAACGTCAAAAATACCCAAATAATCTCATTTAATTATTTTTAAAGTAAATATACCAAGTTTTCATCATATATACCTCAAAACCAAATTTTATTATCTCTACATGTATTACATGAGTTATACGCACCCAAAAGTCAATTATTTAAAAGTTAGGGTTTTTCTACATGCAACCTACACCAATAAAACCCAAAATCACATATGAATCCTACGTAGCCAAAAGGTTATGAATATTATTCAGATTAAAAGATTTTATAAAAATAGCCCCATAATTAGTATCCACTTTTTCTGATTAAGTTACTAATTATTTTTAAGAAAATATGTAATTAAGTGTTTAGGCGACACTTAAAACGCATAATACTAAAGGAAAAGAATAGAGTATTCATGCCTGTAAAGATCGTGTTGAAAATCTGATTAGAAATCTGGATCCTTTGCGAAAAATTAGCAAAAGAGTGTTCTTGAAAAAACTTGAATAAACCCCAATTAAGCCTCCCAAAACTTGTGGCAAAAACTTGATTATGAAAAAGGTTGATGATTATGAGTGAGAGGAAAAATATTTAGAAGTGTTCTGTGGTGAAAAACTGAAGAAAAAGTGATTATGAGAAGTCCCCCTACGGATTAACAAGGTTATATAGTGATTAGGAGTCCTAATCCTACACAATTTCTTAAAAATAGCTTGTTGCTCACGTTTTCTAGGAGGGTCGATCGATCTACCCCAGGCATCGATCGATCGATCATGCCTAAAATCTGACAATTCACCCAATAAATTATAAGGGACAAAAATTTCTAAAAATCATATAAAATCCATTTTAACTCCGATTTTAATTCCGCTTGAAGTTCTATTATTCTAAAATCATAATTAACATATTTAGCCAATAAAAATTATTAAATTCAAAATTTTATTTTTCTCGAAAATTCCCATTTAATTAATAAAAAATAGTTAATAAAAACACGAGTGTTATAGAAGGCCCGAAAGAGGTATGAGGGGGACTCCTATAGGTTTGGTGCCCCTAGCATAAGGGATATCGAGTAGTAGGAAGACAAAAAGAATAATAGGGAGAAAGATAAGGGAAAGTAGCATGAGAAGAAAAAGATGGCCATTAAGGCCTCAACCAAAGTCTCTTATCTTTCTTATGTTTCTTTGGCTGAGAGTGTAATCGTTAATCCATCCCTCGCTCCTAATTTGATAAAGGGGTGATTCTTGCTGTTGATTGTGAGAGGTAGATGAAGCTTGGTCTTGATAAGCTTTATATTCTCTCTGCCCAAGATCTGGACTTGGTAAGTGTTCCTCCTTATTTGTTCCTCTTTGTTGTTGATCTGAGATTTTAGTACTCATACTTATTATTTTATTTCTATTTTTGTAATTCCTAAAAGATTTCTCAACTCTCTTAGAAGGTCTTAGAGTTAACTAAAGATTCAAATAAGTTTTAGTAAGAGAAGGTAACCCATGAGTTGTAGAAGAAGTCCATCGCTGAGGCAATGGACAAAATTAAGATGGATAACAGCTCATTGGTTGTGGAAAGGGATGGGCTTGCCCTAAAGGTGAGGAAGTTGGAGGACAAGTTCCCCTCCATCAAGGGCGCTAACTATATGAAAGGATGGGATGCAGTATTTGACAATGACAAAATACAGATTATGTATGCTCAAAAGGAGAGCTTTAAAAAAGTATAGGACTAGGTGCTTATTACGATAGGAGTTCCTCCTGACTCTGAACTGTTCAAGAGGCATGAGCAAGGTCCTCTAGTTATTGAAGATGAGTCTTCTGCCAGCCATAATGCCGACCAGACTGAGGGAACCTCCCACCAAATTAAGGTAGTTAGTGAGAAGGCTGAACATGTTGTAGCTAAATGGAAATATCCTGAGACAACCGAGCAGGTGAAGGAGTAAAGATTCATAGATTAGGCTTTTTTCTTTACTTTTGCTCAAGTGTCATAATTTTCCTTTTTCCACTTGTTGTAATGGCTTTTGCCTATTTTGGGTAATCAATAAAAGATTATGCTATCTATTACATATTCTCTTTATGCCTTTGCATTTGCTTTTTTCTATTTATAGTTCATTGTTGATGATGTCTCTTCTTTTTTAAAAAACCTTGTCAAGATTCTGGGTCCTGGAATGAGTGCGCATGATCATCGGGCCATCATAAAAGTGTGCAAAGCGTTAAAGGCCATAATAGAGGCATACAAGGACCAAAATAGGGTGATCGCCGAGCTAAAAGATTATCTTCAGGACTTGGAAGACATCAGTTCCTTAATGCAGTAAGAAAATGGTACCTTTACGGCCTAGCTCGTGTCGAGCAAGGATGCGGGTAAGGTTGGAAATTTGTCCAGTTAGATAATAATTCCCTAAAGAAGAAAAAGGTGGATGAAGCTGATATCGTTTCCGAAAGAAATATGAACATAATAGCTGGTCTTCAGAGGGTCATCAAGAGGCTAAAGTTTTTATTCAAAATGGGCCCTCGAGCTGTGTGGTTGACATGCTACGATGACTACTGGTAGGATACTCCTATGAGGATATAAAAGCCCAGGATGTAACATATAAATATCGACGGTTGAATGCCCTTAAAATGATAAAGGAACCAAAAGAGTCCTAGATGTAGCATATATAATAGGTGGACTGTCCAGCTTACTTCCAACCTTCCTTTGGGAAGGACAAGAAATGGGTGCTCCTAGATGCTATTCTCCATAAATTGTTGAATGACTTTGAGGTGCTTCTAGGCAACGATAAAGCATTTGCCCCCAATCCATATGATAGTCGAAGATGGTAGATAGCATAATTTTTGGCTTCCAACCATGAATAATTCGTGTATTTTCAACGTACTTTTTGTAATCTTGCTATGTAATCAACAACATGTGCATATTATAATTTCAAGTGTAGTAAAGTCTAAGAATTAATTATTTTGTGTTTTGGGAACTTGCCCACTAAATTTAGTTAATAATAACTTTTGCATGTCTTCGCTGGGAGGGCTTGATAATAACTGCTAACCACTTTGGGCTTTCGCTGACTAAATGAGTTAGTAATAACTGTTAAGTCATTCTTCCAGTCTAAAGTCCAATATGACTTAACATGTATTATTCCATCTCCCTTGCATTTTAGGTCGTGTCATCCACTCCCTTGGGCCTAGGAATGATGATGGCAACAACACACCTAGTTATTGGGCCTTCAACCCATTTAGGATTTTAATCAACCAATGATGTTGATGACCAATCTAAGTTATATTTTTGCCTAAGTATACCTTATAGGTATTTTCTTATTGCCTGGGCAACTCATGAGGTATTTTGTGTTTGATAGTAAAAAAACTTAGGATTCTAGTCTTGAAATTAACTAAACAACTTATTATAATTAGCATGAACCTTGCTCGGTGCGAGGATATTCCTTGATTGAAATAAGTTGAATAACCTATTATAATCCAAATGAGTTATGTTCTTTGCGAGTAAGTTCCTTACTTGAAGCATGTTGAACAGCATATTGTAACGAAATGTGATTATATTTTAATGTCCAGCGAATGGAGTTATTGCTTGGAAATGGAGCATAATATCGAGATACATAATATGAAATTGAGACAGCCAATATGCAAAAGAAAAATGCGAGTGACAATGGGCCTTTATTCGTTAAGTAATAATTTAAGACCAACATCAGTCTGAAATGAAAATTTGCATAAACTAGATGTGCTAAAAAATTAGGAAGACCAAAAATAAAATATCTTAAGGTTATCCACATTTCATTCCTTTGGTATCCCTCTTCCTTGTAACATTTCCAAGTGATAAGATCCTTTAAGGTCATCCCTCATTATCTTGATGATACACCGAAAAGGCATCCATAAAGCTCACTATCTCGTGAGTTTTCATGGCGCCAATTAGATGTTCACTTTTAAGCAGTGAAAAAATACCCTTGGGGAAAGCTTTATTGAGGTCCATGAAATCAATCCAGACTCACCAGCTGTCATTTCTCTTCTATACGACCACTGGGTTGGACAATAATTTAGGCAATTGAACTTCCCTAATGGATCCTGCATCCAGGAGCTTTCAAACTTCATTCTCAATAATCTCTTTAGCTTTTTTAAGGGCTATTCAACATGCCTTGTGAGTGTTAGGCCTGAATGTTGGGTCAGCATGGAGATGGTGGCAGGCTATGTCAGGATTAATTACAGGTAGATCATACGGCTCTCGAGAAAAAACATTCAAATTTCTTCTCAATAAGCAAATCAATTCTTTCTTTTCGTGAATGGCAAGAGTGGCTCCGATCATAAACTTTCTATACAACAAGTTGTCTCCAGTACCAACTTCCTCCAGGATTTTAAAGACCCAATCATCGAAATGGATCTTGGTCTCTTCCCCCCCAGTCGGTCGTACTATAATTGTAATTTATAGGGTGTAGCCCCATCTTGGGCTTCCTTTAGAGTGTCCTTTGGTTTATTTTTCTTCTCTTTTCAAGGGTGAATGGAGGTGATAAAGCATTTACTTATAGTGTTGTAGTCGCCACAAATTTTGACCATGCCCTCATCAGTGACACACTAGAGTTTCTTGTGGTATGTCGATGGTACGACATTCATGGTGCGCAGCCAGCCTCTGCTAAGAATCTCATAATATGTGACTTTATGTCTACCACCAAGAATTTAATCGGCTTTGAAATATCACCTTCCCTAACTGGCAAGACTATCTTCCTCAATGGAATGATGATTTTACTCGTGAAGCTAACCAATGGAGCATGACCTCCTTGAGTTTGGCTAAGTTAAGCATCAACTTATGGAACATCTCTAGGTACATCACCTCTGATGAGATTCCCTAGTCTACTAGTAATTTTTTGATGTCCCAATTCACGATTATATGAGTAATCATAAGCTCATCATGGTGCGGAGTCCTCACTCTAATCAAGTATTCCTCAATAAAGATGATATTTTTGGTGTAGTCAATATCTTCTAGCCATCATCGCTTGCCCTCTTGGATTTTTGTAGGGTCAATCTGGAATGCCACCATATCAGTCGTGACCTTTTTCAGCTCTATTCAAACAATGTTCCCTTAGATCTGATTCAGGTAGGATGCTCCATAGATCATCACGAACGCTTGTCCCATATCGTCATCTAGGACGTTGTGTCGTTTCTAGTCACCATTAGTTGCAACCTTGTCAACTTTCTTTCCAATGTATTCATTCAAATGTCCATCCTGGGTTAACTCTTCCAAGTGTGATTTAATGCTTTGCAATTCTCTGTCCTGCAACTGCTTTCCTTGTGGAATGTGCATCTCAGTGCATTATTCCTCTTTATCAGGTCACCATACATTTTTTTGGGCCACTTGATAAATGGTTGATCCTTAATCTTACTCAAGATCTTATAGATCGGTTCTTTAAAGACTGTATTAACATTTTGGAATGCCTTTGAAGGACCGACCTTACTCCCATTTTAGATCCATTATTACCATCATTCTTGTTTCCTTTCTTTGGAGTGTCACTTTTGTATCCTCCTTTTATTTCTTTTGCTGGACCATTATCCCTTGGGGTAGAGTGAACCACATCCTCAACCTTGGAAAATTTTTCAAAACATACCATGAGGTCATCAATGGTGCTAGCCTCTTTCTTCGTCGGGGACTGGTGTAACAGAGATGTGGTCGACAGACCAATCTTGAAGGACACAATAGCGACTGATTCGAGCAGTCCTCCACTTTATTAAAGACTTCCCAATACCTTTTGGCATAATCACGAAGTCTCTCTTATGGATTTTTCTCCATTGTGAGCAGGAGTCCATCTACTTGGGGTGGGAACTACTAGTTATAAAGCGAGCAGTGAAGCCTCTGCTATGACCTTGAAGCTCTTGAATGACCTATGGGTTAGGGTCTCGAACCACTTTTAATCTACATTCTGTAAACTAGAATATAAGATTCGACACATCAAGGGGTCACTATGGTTCCACATGGTCATCGCCTGCCAGTAGGGCGACCATAGTCCATGGGATCCATCTTTCCATCATAGATTTTGAATCGATGAATGGTGAAATTCTTTGGTGGTTCTTCTTCATCAATCACCCTTGAGCAAGGGGATTTAATCTAGGTGAAGAGAGCTCTACTGGTTAGCTCTCTAGTGGACCTGGCCCCTCGATGGGATGAATATTGATCCATCTCTTTACAGATCAAATTTTTGATGTCCTCTTCTTGACGATCATTACTTCTATGTCTCATCTCTATTCATCCATGCTTTAATCTATCATGTTCGTACCTACTGTGCTCAGATCAACCCTGGTCATTCCTGGATCTCCTCCCTCGGTTGCGATTCTTGCTCGCCAGAGGACTAGGGGATCTATCATGATATTTCCTAGTATCTCTATGGAGATCTCTCTCTATTTTTTCATGTCGCTTCTGCAGGTGATCCTTCTCTTCCATAGGCGCTTTGACTCCTCCTGCTCTAGAATCCTTGATTCGTACGCATCAACCAACCCGAAGATAATAGTAAACTTAGGTGGTACCTAACTTTCCTTAAAAGTTTGCCTCTCTTGTCAAAACCTGGGATTTGGTGATTAGCGAGTCTCTGACCTGATCCTAAGTGGGACTGTGTCTTGTTTCACTTCACCAACTAGAGGAAGATTACTGTTGTGGTGAGACATCATGGGATTTCTTTCAATGATTTCTTTTGTAGGAAAAATAATCATTTCCCATAGACGACGTCAATTGTGAGACCTCATTCTTATATAACGGGTGGTCGTTTTTACGTATGTAAATATTTATGAGATAGGTTGCAGCTTGAGATAGTTTGATATCTTGTTCAAGATTTAAGGGAGTATAGAAACATAGGAGGAGAGATGGGTGCATCTTTGTTGTGATAACATATAGGGAGATGTATTGTCAAGGATCTTTCTCACGATAAGGACTCGATTTTTCACCAATGTACCCAAGAAGAGTTGGGATCAAAGCCTACATAGTTTGATAATTTATAGTGTATATGTATTTATACGCTTGTATATGGTTGTGTGAGAGATCATGGCTTTAATATAGTTTGATACCTCATCGATAGTGTGGGAGAGAGATAAGGTATGGGGGATGAGAAATAGGTGCATCTCAGTGATTATAATATATTAAGAGATATATTTTTTAGGCTTATGATCATGAGAAGGACTCGATATTAAGCCTACGTACACATGTAGATGAGAAATCAAAGCCTATGTAGATCATTTGTTCACGTGTTCCAACGTTATGTGTATGCAAGGGTAGGACTCATGTTAAGAGCGAGATAAGATATCCATATGAAAGAGGGTAGCTTTAGTCACGGTTCAGAATTGTCATCGAGTCAAAGTTGCCGACAAATACATTCATCACATGTTGGGCGATCACTGAAGCGAAGGTGTGGTTAAACCTTCCAACCAGTTTAAAGATGTAGTGATACATATGTCATTTTCTAGACATCCTTGGCTATGGAAGGAGAGGGGGTTAGGACTGCGGATGGACGCATCCCTATGAAATTATATGTCGAGAAACATATTTTGAGGCTTGGGCTTCACGAGTTTGGTTCGGTATAGAGCCTACGTACCCAAGGATACTTGGGATCAAATCCAACGTACTTATAATAGACAACACATATTTATGGGTGTACATTACGAGACACTGGGTATACAATATACAATGTTACGGTATTTATAGATCCTAGTCCTTAATATACAATTTGCGTTGTGTTGTACTGATATATTTATATATTAAAAATACATTCATAAAAATCCAACGTTTGACAAGTATTTACATGAAAATACATATTTAGTGTGCGAGCACAGGGACAGGATTTGTTCACTCAGATAAGTGGTGAGTAAATAAATTTTAGACTTTATCTTGTGTCAAGTTTCGAGTTTACTAGGCTCATGGAAACTTTCCTGAGAACAGTTTTGGAAAGTATGTTTTCATGTTTGTATTCAGTCGTTGTGGGATATGATTATAATTTTAACATATGAGTATGTTTATTTAATTAATAGAGGTGTTGGGTTAAAAACCTAGTTTCAAAAAACAAAGGATGAAAAGTGCATACTCGGTCCCCTAAACGGGGGTTAAGTTAAAAAAGATAAAAATAAATGGACAGTTTATCACAACATAAATAAGGTGTTTGACCCAATATTCAGGTATAGTTTCATTACCCTTATAGCGTGAACCGAATTTTCCCGGGGGAAAGTACCCACTTGAGGTGCTCGAGATGGGCAGAGCTCTATTTAGTCGAGTAGAGCTTCGTTTATAAGTTTTGACTTTTGCAAAATACACGCAGATATTTGACTTTATTTTCCTTTCAGAGGTGCCATTTTAGAATTACCAGCCTCTTTCGGGACTGAAACAACTTTTCTAAAGTATGAACTTCTTTCAGTACTTTTGAGAATGAGCTCGAGTATCTCGAGCGCTAGGGATTAAGAAAGTTAGAAAAATGAATCAACATTGAGTTTAAGGGTGCTTTTCAAGGCTAGTGGGGACCTCTGAATATAGGGTCTAATTTTGGACATTTGACCCCAGGGTCAACCCTGTCCTTTAATCGCTTGCTTAAAGGACAAGACACTTTTAGTGCCAGGAAGAGGTGGGGGATACGTGTTCGGCTAAGAAAAAATCCACCTAGATTCTGTAATGATTATAGGGGAAATGGATAATCGTGTGGATAACGACCTTTGACCATGCGATCAAAGGGGTTGGGGGACAATAATCATGTGATTAAAGGACCCTCAAAGGATTTTTTTGGCTATTTTGGTGTTGCCTTTTATTTTCATTTTGGTCCCCAAGTTTTGTCTTCCGGGTTTATTTGGGGGTTTTGGTGGGTTGTGTTTTGAGGAGTGTTTTCATTAATGTGGTGAACAAGGTCAACACCCCAATCACAAATTGGGGTATCCATAGAGGCGGTTGAATAAGAGGGTTAGTGTGTAGACACTCAACATCAAAATTGAAAGGTTCAAAAATAGGTTTACCTATTTGGGGGGAGTGTGGAGATATGGGGGAAAATAGGTAGAAAGTATGGGGTAAAATGGGATTTTAAAAAAAGTTGGGTAGTTAATCGCGCGAATAACTATGATGTTGAAATGTTTGACCGCACAGCTATCGACAGAGGCTTTGTTGGCCGTGCAGCCATCCCTTTCGATGGGATAAAAGCTATTAAATGAATATTCTATTTCTATTTTTGGCAAGCCTTTACTTACCCATTTTAGAAACACTTGTTTCTTGAGCCAAAGTCCTTATTTCGTTAACATACATTTTATTTATCATTCTCATGAACTCACTTCTATTTATTATCTTGGATCGGGGGGGGCGGGTATCACGACCATTGGTATGGCTAACGTCCTTTTTTTATTATCACAATCAGGTAGTCTTCAGTTGGGGATGAAGGCTTCCTCTTTTGTGCCAATTGTATCGATGATGGCGGAGAACTCTACTTCAATTTCTACGGGCTCCATCACTCCATCTCTGCGGATGACTTGGGATGGTTGTTTCACTCTTTAATTGTTACCATCATCTTTTATGATGGTCCTTCATGGGAAAGACCAAGTCGTGCATATTTTCCAATGCAGTTTAGCATTTACATGCCGGTGCCATCTTTGGACCCTACTCTCTTTGTAAACGACATGAATTTTAACAAAATATGCATTGTACATCTTCGATCATTTTTATCTCTTTAAAGTTTGACTTTGTTTATGTTTTACAAACTTTCAGTAGGTACTGGTTGGTTTTTCCCAGCTGCTAGAGATATTGACACGCTGGTCATTGATGCATTTGGCTTTATGACAACTGAATGTAAAAGTTGTGGCCGACACTACTACTAACTACCTGAGGTTGTCGACGAACCTTATATAGTGTTTTGGTGGTATTGTGTATCCGACTAGTGTGTTCGCATCCAGTGTAGGGGCCAAACTATCGGGTTAAAGATTTTTGGATATGAGTTGTGCAAGTGGTCATCCTAGGAAGAGTCCCATGCATGATAGTCTGGTGGGATAGTATTTTTGGGTGAGATTTGATGTAACCTCCCAAAAAGGTGTTTTTATGGTTTTTTATCGAGTCAAGGGCCATTATATTTATTCAGTATGTTCATTTAGAAGGAATGCGAAGAATCCTCAATACACCTTTTGGCGTGTATGTGGATTCTCGTCATACATCAATTGTATAAACAAAGACACTCTCTTTAGATGGTGAATGGTTTTATTTTTTTATTTTTCTCTAATTTTTAGTATCTTATGCATTAGAGTAATGGACACTATGCGTATAGACAGAATGAGCCTAAGCTATATTATTAAAATGGGGGTCACACATAAAAAATAAAAGACATGTATATATAGGAAAACATGCCTTGTCTTTTTTAGATTTTTCTTTTGAACGGGGACGAATTTCGTCTACTTGATGGAGTACCCTTTTTCAATACTAGCATCGGAGTGGTGAGGGAGGGAAGTTCCTCTTTCTTCACATGGTGATCGGGAAATAGCCTTTGACATAGTTTTGGACTAGAGTGTCGTTCTTTATCCCTGATAAGGTGTCATTTTGTGGGGAGTACTTGGTGAGTCCGCCTATTGATAATTTGTCCCGGTATGTGGGGTGATATGAAGAAGCCGTGTTTCTTAAATGAAGATGAATCTGCAGAGTCTTAAAATGCCTTATATAATTATTTTACCACTTGATGCTTAGTTTATTTAGAACACCCCAACTCTTTACGAGGGAGGGACTAATTACCATAAGTAAGTTTTTCCCATTAAATGTTTTTTGTGTGTTTATTTATATCGGAACCAAATTGGTATCTTGATTTTCCTACGTATCTCCTATTCAAGGACAACAGGGTGAATGTATTGAATTTTTGTGATAAAAGTATAACAAAGAATCAGGTTTATATAGTTATATTAAATTAACATTGGGGGATCAAAGTATTTTAGCTAACTTCAAGCGAAGGGTTGGTGGCACAAGTGGGCTTTTTGATGTAGGATTATGAATGTGTATGGTCTTTAATATCCTTCCTTTCCTAAGACGACCGATTATTTTTGTATTAAATATTCCCTTTCCCCTTCACCATTGGAGGGTTTTAAGGAATTTTTTTCAATCGATCAAGATTGAAGGTTTAGGAAAACGTGACTCCGTCAAGGTCGGCTAAGGTAGCCTCTCTACTGGAGTTTATTTTAGGGACGAGGTAGGTTCTTCCCTAATCGGTTATAAATTCACCTCTAAGAGTTCGAGTAACTTTGAGATTTTATTTAAGGACTAGGCCACCCTCTTGGATGTTTCGCTTCTTCAACCTGTTATTGAATGCTTGGGAGATACGTTATTGGTAACCTTAATTCTTATAAGCAACTTTTATTCTCCTCTCATTGGGGAGAGCTAGTTCTTCAAAACGGGATTAAAACTAGTCAATTTTGGCCACTTGGCTTTGGCTCATGACTCATAAGGACAATAAGTTCTATGGGTAGGATTTCCTTTATGCCACGAACTAGAGAGTAGGGGTGGTCCCTATTGAGTTTTTCTTTATAGTGAAGTATCCCTAAATATTATATGGGAGTTTGTCTGACCAGTTGCTGAAAGTCTCGACCATCTTGCTTATGATGATTTTGATAATTTTGTTAGGGGTTTTGATTACCCCACTAATTTGCATCTTGTATGAAGATGACTTATGTCAAGTGATCCCATATTCATATATTAGGTTTGAGAACTCTTTCTTTAAGTGAGACCCATTGTCTTATACCAGCTCTTAGGGTGAGCCAAAGTGGTAGATAATGTTTCCACGTATGAATTTGGCAACTTTCTTACCATTTAGCACTGCCTAAGATTCGGCCTCCACTCATTTGGTGAAATAGTTGATGGGGACGAGGATAAATTCGTGTTCAGTAGAGGACTTAGGAGTTACCTTCCTTATGATGTCTATCCCCCAGGTGGAGAAAATCTTGGTTGAGGTATAGGGAGTACATTTGACATACAATACTTATGCATGGTAGTCTAATAGTACAATTGCCTGAAGATCTTCCTGGAGAGGGTGTGCCAACTCATGTGCAGGCCATATTCACTGCCATGGATTTTTTCCATGATTTTAAGGGTCTCATCTTCGACGACGCATTGTAAATGTACGTTGTAGAACCGCCTTTTGCAGAATTTCCCCCACATATGATGAATTGGGATATCAATTGTCTTAGCGTAAATTGGTCACATAGAGAAGCATTTTTGGGGTAGTGGTTCTTGTGGGGCAAGTTACATAGGTCGTGGTACCATTTTATGGGTTCTACTATCATTTAGTATATGGCATTAATTTCAAATAAATAATAAAGGGTGATTAGGCTATTCAAAGTCAATTTATTTTTATAGTTCCTTTTGGCATGTCTATCATGGAGACTAGGGTTCTAAGTGCATCTACAAAATTATTGTTAGCCCTCGGGAGGAAGTCAGATTCGAGAAGTTTTAATTGTTAAGATACCTCCTCTAAGTAGGCATGGTATGGTTACAATTTGTCATCCCTGATTTTCCACTTTCCTAATATCTGACTGATGACTTGGTTGGAATCTCCATATGCTTTTAGGCCGGTGATTACTATTTCTAAGGAGATTTTAAGACCCGTGATGCATGCCTCATACTCAGCCATATTGTCATTGCATTCGTAGGTGATCTTAATAATAGTATTGAGTCATCATGGCACATGAGAGATTCAGAGCATTTTAATGTTGGATTTCCTTTTATTGGAGTCCCCTTAGAAGGAAAGTCCCTTTGTTTCTCTATCATAAAGGGCGAAGAGATTCGTTGGGGGGAATTCTAGCTCATTTTGGTCTTCTTCATCTGACACTGTTTGTCCTATGATAAGCTTGGAGATGGATCGTCCTTTAGTGGCTTCCTATATGACATACGTGGTCTCGAACTCAAATAGAATTAGCATTCATTTGTTCATTCATCTAGATAGACTAGGTTTCTAAAATAGGTATTTCAATGGATCCATCCTGGGGATAAGTCGTATATTGAAAAACGTCATATAGTAACAGATCTTGCGAGCAATCCATGCGAGAGATACACAAGCCTTTTCCAAAGCGGTGTATTTTATTTCATATGAGACTATATTTTTTCTAACACAATTGCTGGCACATTCCTTTCGATAACTCTATACATATTGGGCTAATAAGGCTCTGACCTTCGTGTCAGTTATAGTCATATAGATCAAGATAGGTTATCCCGGATGGGGAGGTACTAAAACCAGTGGGTGAATAAGGTACTCTTGTATATTCATAAATTCTTCTTGGCATCGAGCGTTCCATTCTCTGGGTGAGTCCTTCTTAAGCATTTGGAAGATGGGTTCATAGATGGTGGTAATATGGTTAACTGATTAACTTATGAACTACATTTGGTCTAGGAACCCTCTGACCTTTTTCTTTATATTGGGTGGTGGCATTTTATGTATGTCTACCTCGAGTCCATCCTTTTCTACAATGAATCTGATATCTTTCCCTTTAGTGAATCTGATATCTTTCCCTTTAGGCACCTTTGGAAAAATTTTACTACACCAAATCTGCCGAATTGTCAAGGTCATTGACCTTGACAAATCCAACTTGTCAAGGTCAATGACCGTGACATTTCGAGGCGAGACAACTTTTTTTGTCACAGTCGTGTCCCGATCATTGACCTTGACACAAAACTCGCGTTTTGTGTCACGGTCGTGTCGCGGTCAATGACCGTGACACATTTATCACGGTTTATAACCGTGACAAAGCCGTGACCCTTTTTAAAAAAATTGTCACTACCATTGACCGTGACACGTTCGTGACAACTTTTTGCCACGGACGTGTCACGGTCAATGACCATGACAATTCTAGGCAGAATTTAAAAAAATCTGCTGGGCAGTATGGCCACTGCCACTGCCCAGCAGTATATTTGTACCTGTTATAGCAACGTTGTACCTGTTCCAAACATCATATATCCAAACAAACTAAAGATAATGCAAATATATATTCAAAATAGAAACTATTTAAGAAGAAACAACATCACCATCAATTATCTAAAATCTACAAACTATTTGCATGGAAAAGAGATTTTGTACCGCGACGCTCGGGGACACCTCCTTACCCTTCCCTTCTCGTCCGAATAGCTACATAAGTATAGAGAATATGTGGCCTACCCTTAGGGCCACTCCCTGTCCCCTGAATTGAAATAAAGTAAAATTAGTATCCGCCCCTCAAATATAGATAAATATAAATCGTAATTGAAATCGAAATCGAAATTGACATATAAATATAAATACATTACCTGTAGTGTCAATCAAACAGCTAACTTGAGCTCATATGGCACCTCCTTCCAACTAATGTACCCCGGGTAATCGTGTCAAATATAATTCTCTTCATATCTAAACACTAAGAAATACCATAATCCTATGGAGTTATGCGTTGCAAATTCCTTCCAACCGTTGTGTAGCCAAAAATCAGCAGTTGAAGTTGTCAATTCCACCTTTCAATGGTCTCCCATGTTTTGCTAGAAGTTCCAAGTGGTGGGGTATGGAAAGTGGAATTGACAACTTCAACTGGTGATGTTTGGCTACATAACGGTTGGGAGGAATTTGCAGAGAATCGCTCCATAGGATTATGGCATTTCTTAGTGTTCGGATAGAGGAAGAGATTCAGTCTCCTCTCCACAAATAGGACACCCCAAATAATTATGTACTAATCACCTATTAAAGGTAAGAAGCGTCTATTTATGGATTAGTATAAACAAAACTTAGATGTAGTTGGAATATTTATGTATTAATCTCCTCTCCACACACGCACACTACACAAGAGTGAAAATGATAAAGTGCAGATCAATTAAAAGCATTAAAAATGGATGTTTCGGTACAAATTGAAATATTTATTACAAGTTGAAAAATTGTTTCAAATTCGGGTTATCATAAAAAATGGATTGATATTTGGTAGGAGCAGCCAAGTCATCCACACTACTATTTAGAAGCCTTGGCGCGTGTTGGACAATTGACCACGGCTCGTTGTTGATATACTCCGAGTAAAACACTTGCTTAACCTTTTGAAATGCACAAACAAACGGCTCATCGCTCACGTCGTCGTTGCTCTTCAAGTTGGGAAAGTCAACTATGATCAAATTGGTGACAGGATCAACTTTACAAGCATTTTTATCCTCAACTCTTACCCATTCACAGTAAAATACAACCTCTTTGAAGCTTATATAATCCAATTCAAATATATTTTGGATTACACCATAGTAAGTCATTTCAGCTTCAACGAGGTTTTTATCTTTTGCGCTCGCTCGAAAGAAAGTAAGAGCCTTGTATGAAATTCCCGAGTTCTGTACATTTGTACTTTCCTCGTACACTTTAGCGCCGAAAATGTAACCGTTCAATCGATACTTTTTGTACTCTTGTGCCACGAACAAGGGTCTAGTGGCTAGACGAGCAAGCCTTGATGTCGCATCACCCATCTTTAGGAGCTGAGAATATAGATAAATTAATTATATTAGTGGTAAAATTTGAGTGTAATGTAACGTTATATAACGACTGTTTTCATTATAATTACCTCTTGTGTCAACCATAGCCTAAATTCGCTGTCTGATTGTACCATTGTTTTTCGTCTTTTATTGTTCTCAAAGGCTTCATATTTACTGCATATTACAAATTAATCTTGTATAAAATAATCTAAAATAATGTTAAACATTATAATATTCAAAACTTACTTTTTCCATTCTTCGACATCTTCATGTGTGTTAAATAGATAACGAGCTACTTGTTCATGTTGCAAACTCGTTAATTTCACTCGTTTTCCCATCACATTACCACCATCATCGAGGAATTCATCAGTGTCATCAACACTGGTCGAGTCAGGCATATAGTCCCGAGTATATATTGATGACTCCACGGTGATGTATTCCTCTGCAATTGATCCTGCAATATATCGCGTATTCTTGACGTAATCTTTAAAAACTTTCATCAATCTTTCAAACGGATACATCCACCGATATCTAACTGGACCACAAAGAATTGCCTCGTCGCATAGGTGTACCAACAAGTGAACACTTATGTCAAAGAATGCTGGGGGAAAGTACTTCTCCAATACACAAATCCCTTCGTTCACAGCCAATTTTGTGGCCACTATGTGTTCTCGATTCACTACCTTCTCACACAAGAGGGAGAAGGTAATACTAATTTTCATAATAGCCCTACGCAAATCCTTGTGCTTGGAGAAACAGTGCTTAAACAATAGAGGAACCAATTGCATGATCACATGCCAATCGTGGGACTTACACTTATGTAAATCATGAGTAGCATAATTCACAATCCTTTGCAAGTTGGACGAAAAAGTAGATGGGCCCTTCAAATTATATATTGTGTCTAGAAGCACCTTCCTTTCCCCACTCGTCAAAGTAAACGCACCAGGGGGAATTATTGTCCTTCCCCTACTATCTTCTTTCAACCATAGTTGTGGCTTAAGTTTTAACGTTTTAAGGTCTTTTCGTTCATTTTCTCCATCCTTCGAATGACTCCCCCCAAGGCAAGTACCCACAATATGTTCAACGAAGTTCTTCTCTGCATGCATCACATCCAATACATGGCGCACCGGGTTTTTCTTCCAATAAGGCAAGTCAAATAAAATTGACCTCCGAGACCATGCCTTTCTTATCTCAGTTTCATTCCCAGTTGGGGTCTTCTTATGCTTGACATTCTTAAATTTGAGATTCTTACCTGGCATATTTGGGCCACATTCAGAATATTTACTTTCAATTTCTGAACCCGAAAGTTGTCTCGGCGGTAGCCTCTGTTCAACTCCTCCCAATAAAAAATTGGAACCTTTCTCAAATCTGAAATTATGAGCTGGGGGTAAAAACCTCCTGTGGCAATGGTATACATTTTTTAAGCTAGAGGATAGACGAAGAGATTCAGTCTCCTCTCCACAAATAGGACACCCCAAATAACCATATACTACACATCCGGATAATGTCCCATAAGCTAGAAAATCATGAATTACCCACATCAACATAGCTTTCAGCGTAAACTCTTCTTTTCTAAAAGAGTCAAATGATTGCACACCCTCTTCCCATAACTCATTTAATTCTTCTACCAAAGGATCCAGGTAGATATCAATGTCATCACTAGGTGCCTTTGGCCTAGGTATCAATAAAGCCATCATCGAAAATTCAGGTCTCATACATTATAAAGGAGGGAGGTTGAGTGGGGCTAGGATCACTGGCCATACACTCTGATTGGTGCTTAGATTTCGAAATGGATTGAAACCATCTGTTGATATAGCCAAATGAACGTTGCGTTGTTCTCGAGAAAAATCGGGATACTCAAAATTCATCCTCCGCTAGGCAGTAGAATCAATAGGATGACGCATGATATTACCCCCTACTTATGCCCTAGCATGCCAAGTCATTGCCTCTGCAATCCATGGTACTGTGAAAAATTGCTTTAATCTAGGCCCAACGGGAAAATATTTCAATACTTTTTAAGGCACTTTTGAGCTTGTGCCTTCCTTACTAGTAGATTGGACATATCTAGGTTCATCGCATATCGGACAACGATCGAGATTTTCATACTCCTTTCGGTATAGTATGCAGTCATACACACAAGCATGAATCGATTTATACTTCATTCCCAAACCTTTCAAACTGTTCTTCATAACAGGATAGCTATTTGGAAATGTATTCACCTTGGGTAATAAGCCCTTCACCCATTTCAGAATTCCCATCACGCTATTGCCAGACAAACTATACTGCGTCTTCAAACTGTGCAAACCAACCATGGCATGTAAAGTTGTTTGATCTTTCTCACAGCCAGAGTATAACGGTTGGGTCGCCTTAAATTTTAAACTTTGGTAGTCATCGTCAAGTTTTATCATGTTATCTTCACGAGCACTTGAATCTTCTACATCATCAGTAACCTCATTCTCCTCAGCTTCATAAACTCCATACGCATCATCAACTAAATCCTCTAATATATTATGATCTACGTCGTCCCCTTTTACATCTATTCTACTTGTTGAAGGTTGTTGTGAAGGTTGGTCGGGGACAAAAGGAACTTTCAATTCACCGTGAAAACTCCAAAATCGATAACTATCTTGCATACCCGATCTTAACAAATATAGTTCAACTGTTTTCCACTCAAACACCTTACCATTCTTACACCTAGCACACGGACACGGAAACTCTTCATCATTACGACATCTCTTTGCATATTTCACAAATTCGTTAGCACCTCTGCGAAACACATCCCCCATTCTATTAGTCTCACCCATCCACTCTTTGTATTTAGGATATCCCATCACAGCTACCACAACTAAACACCTATTAAAGGTAAGCAAAACTTAGATTTATAGTATGTTTTATTTAATTATCCCATCATTTAATTATCCTATTAAAGGGTAAGTGGTCCTATCCCATTCAAGACTGCATTTTTCTGTAATATACTTAACAGCTCATGCACATTGTTACGATTTGAAAAAAATTCAACAGCATATCCCCTTAGTTCTCCAACTACACGACGTAGATTGGCAGGTGTGAGTGTTATTTCAATTGGTCAATTGAAATAACAGTCACACTTGTCAATCTAGTATGTACCCAGAGAACATTAAGATACGACTGCAGAACTTCCTCCAAAAGTAACAACTTTAAGCCAATAAGAATATTATACAGAAATTATACAGTCTCAAACTGTCCAAACGGGACAATTCGAGAGATCTCATTACAGGGGTAATGACTCTCGAACGGGTCTAAGGGCTATTGAATGCGTACGCATAAGAACTAGAAGGCTAGTATCTATCCGCACCATATTTAATTTCAAGTATGTTTTATATAATGGGTTAATTCAAATAAAAAATAAATTCATGGGTTAATTCAAATACAAAAATACAAATTCATGGGTTAATTCAAATACACACACACACACACACACATACACACACACCCCCACCTCCCTCCACACCCCCCACTCACCACATACACACACACCACCACCCCCACTCACTATTTAAAATAATCTCAATGTTAATTTCATGTGGTGACTGTCTATTTAAAATAATCTCAATGTTAATTTCATGTATTGAATTTCTACTATTGTTTTGTGCTTTTTATAAATCATATTCAATGTTAGATATGTGTTTTGTTAAGATATCTAAGCTGTTCTATAGAATTATTTTTTGTATCTTGAAGTTTAAGTTCTAAAATAATCAACCTAAAGTTATGGTTCATAAAGTAATATCACAAATATAAACTAAGAGTAATAAAATAACTTTGAGGCATATAAATTAATTGTGACAAAGTAAGATTATGCACCAGAACCTAAAATTTAAAAAAAGTGTTTTTATTTAAACCCCACTTTTCTTTCTATAACTCCTATTTTATTAAACTTTAAATATAATTAAGGGTGTATAGAAAGAAAAGTTAAATAGGAATAAAAACAATATTTTTAAAATATGAAGGGCTCACCAATTTGATCAAATTTTTCAACAACATAGACTAAATGATATTTTATTTTTCATGCTTTTAGCAATTTCGGATGCCATTTTAACCCTTATTGTAGTTTTTTGTTGTAATGTCATTTAAAAAAATCATTTAGGTATGTAAATATATTGTAATAGATCTTGCCTTCCACAAAATGATATTTTATGGTAAAATTTTATTTGATGGATATAAAGTCATGTGATACCTATATGTGTTATTTTGAATCTAATAAAAACAAAAAACGCCATATATGGTTTTTTTCTCCATTAGTATAAGTATATAGCGATTATTTCACACTTAAATCACATATTAAGCCGGCCTTCATTTTTTTATGAAATTTGTAGAAAATTACTTATTTATTTTGAATGAAAATAAATTGTTATCCAATATTTTTGGATATTATTTATAATTATGAAACTCATACACAAATTAATGTTGTATCAAAATAATATTACATTTTTAACCCCCTACCCCCACCCTACCCCCACTCTGCCCCCACCCTACCCCCACCCTGCCCCACCCCTACCCTCGTACACACACACACGCACATATATACACACATACACACATATATATACACACAAACATATATATAAATGGAAGAGAGAGAGAGAGAGAGAGAGAGAGAGAGAGAGAGAGAGAGGGAGGGAAAAAAGAAGGGGGAAAGGGTTTTTGCTGCAAACATTGTCACAGTCGTGTCAAGGTCATTGACCGTGATAATTATTTAAAGAATTGTCACGATCATTGACCGTGACAATTCTTTGTCACGGTTGTGTCAAGGTCAATGATCGTGACACAAAACACATGTTTTTTGTCACGGTCAATGACCTTGACAAGGGTGACCGGCTGAAAGGTGACAATTTTGTCATTTTGGTGTAGTGTTTCTAGAGTGACAAAACGTGTTCTTCTCAATCTTTGGATTTTATTACCATGACATCTACGTATATCTCCACTTCCTTGTGCATGTGGTCATGTAGGATAGTTGTGGCTTCTCTTTGGTAAGTGGCATCGACATTATTGAGACCGAAAGTCCTAACTGTATAACAATATGTCCCCTAGGGGGTAATGAACCCAATTTTCTCTTGGTAATCAGGGTGCATTTTTATATGGTTGTAGTATCCGAATCCATCTATGAAGTACTTGAGCACATTATTGGTTGTACTATCTATAAATAATTCAATGTGGGGTTGGAGGAATCATCTTGGGGGTAGTCCTAATTGATATCCTTGTAGTCTACACGTAGTCATATTTTTCTATTGGCTTTGGGTACTGGTACGATGTTCGTTAGACAAGTTTGATATTATATTACTCAGATGAAGCCAACATTTAGCTATTTCTTTACTTCAACCTATACTTTTAAAGACCATTCGGGTATCAGCGTATGGAGCCTTTTCTTTGTGGGTTTTGTAACAGGGAGAGTGGGTATCTCATGCATGATGATAGTCGGTTAGAAGTAGGGCATGTCGGTGTAAGACTAAGATACATCTATGAATCTGGGGATAGGAGATATGTGAGATCCTTTTGTTCGTTATTTTTTAGGGAGGACCCTATTTGTAACTGTTTAGGGCTTCGCAGAATGCCCATGTTTATGGTTATTGTTTCATCCTTATTTAGAGACATCTATTTTGACTTTGGTCAAGTTTTTGTGAGTGTTTTTAAATTTTAGATCCACTGCGTCGTCATTATTCCATGTGAGTCCTAATCCATCACTGCATTGTAAGGACAAATTTCCAATTGAGTCATTTTGTAGTGTGAGATTAAATCTGGACAAAACGATTTGAGTCATAGGATAAAATTTTGTTGTGTCCTTCCAAGCACATAAAGTTTGGGTTAAAGACGTGGCGGCTAAGATTAAATGAAAGAGATCATCTTTGTTGATTTTTTGTATCATGTTTATCATCATCAACCTCGCAATATTTCCAATGTCTCTCAAGGTATGAATGCAATTAATATATAGAGAGAGAGACTTGGATATATTTATGGGTGTCTTTTTAAAAATATTTTGTGAGAACGACTTTATTTTTTTCTCATAAAATCTTTTTAAAACATAACATGAAGTTTTTGTGCTTTAAAAGCAATTTTTGATTTTCTGAAATGTCGTTCAAACGAACTTTCTAACGACATTCGTTTCATTTTTTCCGAAATTTTGTTAGAACGACATTGTTTTAATGGACTGGTTTGAATGAGATTCTTCCCAATTTATTTGTTTTCTCGTTAGTAATCTCGTTCAAACCAAGTCGTTCGAACAACCTGGGCGGTTTTGTAGTTTTTCGGAAGTTGTCTTTTTTAACCTCCCATTTCCCCACTACTTTTTACCAGTTTTAATATGTGGGGGAATAGTTTTTTTCAGGGGACTTTTGAGAGTTTTTCAAGATACTTTGAGAGAAAAAATATATATCCAAAAATCCCATTTTGTGTTGATAATTTTCATGGTTTAATTTCTTCCAAAGACACAAAGTTTACACCCATAGTTTATCATGATCCAAGTTCCAATATATATATATATTTGTTTGAGATCATCTTGTTGGCGCTGAGTTTCATCTCTACCCCAAAAGGAGACAATTTCTATGGTGGATTCCGTTTGTTGGATTTTTGGTGTGCATATTGAGAAAGACTTCATGTGTAATTGATGGTAGTGCATTTCGAGACAACGGTGGATTCTGGAGTTATCGACTAGACGGATGTGGAAGAAAGAAGAAGCATCAAGGCTTGAGAGGGATTCGAGTTAAGAAAGTAAGTCTTTTGTCTTTTCTTTTGTAAAACTATACCTAGTGGATTTTTGGCTGGGTCGTCCTAGGTTTTTTCCGTTGTGGGTTTTCCTCGAACATCGTAGCATTGTGTGTTGTGTTTTATCTTTATCTTGGAAAAATCCCTTAGATGCATATGTAGGTTTAAAAAGATAAAAATTGGTTTAATCATAACAATGGTGTAATTTTGGTGGTGTCTTAGTTTGGGTAATTTTAATTTAATTTCATTCAAGTTGGATAATTAATTTTGCAAAATGCATGCTTAGGTTTGTTTGGAATAGTTTGAACTTGAATTGAATTAATGTTGTTTAAGTGGAATATTAATTATTTATTTAGTTTAATGGAATTTCACTTTAATTTTAAAAGAAACTAAAAATTTGTTTAGAATCTAAAATTTTGGTATATTTCGAGGATCGTCACCCTCAACAAGTGGTATCAGAGCAGGAATGCTATTATTATTGTGTCAAGATCCTTTTTGTTCATTTTTGGGTTTAAAATATGGAAAACATACCTTTTACAAAATTTCTAGTTTTTTATGGTTCCAACTGTGCGTATTGGAATGCGCGCATGAGGTCGGCACTTAAATCCTTTAATGAGCAGGTTTGGCTTTCGGTAGTTAAAGGGTGGTCCCCACCAACATGTCTAAAAGGAGAGGTTCATGTAAACCCGTAGAAAGATAAAGTGAGACTGAACTTAAGTTAGCAAACTTTAAATCCCATGGTTTAAATGCTCTTTTGCGGTCACGCCGAAAGAATTTCGCCGGAGTATGACATGTGAGACGTCTAAGGAGGCATGGTTATTCTCTAACTTACCCATGAAGGAGGGAGTTTCATTAAAGATTCTAAAGTCCAAAACCTCACCACTCAATTTGAAACCATTAAGATGTTTGAAAGTGAGACTTCTGCTGAGTTCTATGCGAAATTGTTCGATATTGTGAATTCATGTTTTAATTTGGGAGATAAGATATCCGGCAACCGTGTTGTAAAGAAAATTTTGAGGTCATTACCCGATAGATTTATTCCAAAGGTGAGTGTTTTAAATTCTTTAGGCACTTAAGACTCTACAAAACTTGAGGAGCTTGAAGTGACTTACAAACCTATGAACTTGACATGTTTCCCTTCAAGGATGAGAAGAAGAAAGATAAGGGCATAGCTTTGAAAGCTCGAAAGTAAAAAAGCATCGATTTTGGATGATGAGTTTAAGACTGACTCAGAAGATATGGATTTATTTCCTAGGAAGTTTAGAAAATTTCTCAAGATTAATAAAGAGAAACTTAAAAATTATTATAAGAAGTTATAGAAGTCTAAGCATAATAAAGGCGAGAAATTCCTAAAAATATAATGAAGATCATAATAAGGACGAGTCAAATAGATGTTATGGTTTTGAGGGTTATGAAGATAGGTCATTCGAGTGTCCCACTAAACTAAGGAAGGAGGGCAAGAGACCAATTTTGTATAATGCCACCTTAGTGATAGTGAACCGAAAGAGGGACACGATTCCCCCATTGAGCGGAATTTGATAGCGTTTATGGCTTGTCATGTGAGCGATAGTGAAAAGTCTTCCATTGAGGATAAATTAACACATGACACGTTTGAGGCCATTGATTATGAATCCCTTGATTTTGATGATAACGAGAGTGTAGAAGAGAGTGAGAATGAAGATGAGGTAGAGGAGAGTTAACTTCAAGTATCCTTTCAATAGTTACATGCGGAGTTGTTGAAATTAAAAAGGGCAAACTTGAAGTTAGAAGGAAAAATTAGAGAACGTTCCAGTTCTAGTGATGAAAATGTTTTAATTGATGATCTTTAGGCACGTGAGATAACTCTTCGTGAGAAGCTAGAATATGTTGAAGGTGAAAGAGATAGACTTAGAGGTTTAATAGAGGCTATGAAGAAAGAGCTTCTTGTGTTTGAAGAGAGAAAAAGTTTACTAGAGTCTAGAATAGTGGAGCTTGAAGATAAATTGAGAGACTCTAGTCGGGTCAAATTTTATTTGGAGTGTAGGTCAGAGAAATTAGATAAAATCTTAGGCACCGTCCAAATTAAAGATGATATGGGTGGTATTGGCTTCGATAATCAAAATTCTTCCACTAATAAATCCAAAACCATGATATTGAGAGAATCGACTATGAAAACTAGAAAAGGTCAATCCTTAGGTAATACTTACAATCGTGTTTTCACTTGCACACATTGTGGTAGAAAATGTCATGTTAGGAGTTTTTGTTTCGACCTTTGAAATGGTCCTAGGAAGTCAAAGGGTAGAGTCACCAAGGTCACCAAAACCCGAGAGCGTCACATGTCGCTAATGTGGGTTTGGAGATCCGATTTGGAGGATTTACATGATAGAGTTTATGATTCTCATTTACTTGCATATGATTCCTCCCATGCTAAATCTAAAGGTTGATTGTGCTAGTTTTATTTACATACACTAGCTTTTGTGCTTCATGATAGATTTTTCCTAGTTGTATGCTTGTTAGTCATATTCTAGTTTATGCCTCATTATATAGATTGTGCTAGAATTATGATATATGTATCTTAGTATTGTATTTTTTTGGATCTTATTGAAAAATAAAAAATAAATTATTTTTCTTTTGAGTTGAATTTTTTTGTGTTTACTTAAAAAAATTTGAAAAACTCAGAATGATTTTTTTGTGTATTTTAGTTTTACACATTTTATGTGGCATATACTTATGTTTGAATCCAATTTTATTTTTTTTCTTCCACGTGGCTAGGACTTTTGATTATGAATTTCATTCTTAAAATGTTCTTTATCATGCTTGCATGGAGAAGTTTGATTTTGAGTTACTCTATGGATTCTGTTTTATATGCCTCTCTCACACATGCCCGAGCTCTTTGAACGTTAACTCCACATGTATATTTGATCTAAGTGAGATATTATCCTACCAATTTTGTCATCTATATATTTTTGTGACTATGGAGGGCTTTTTACATGTAAGAACCGTTGCTCATGAAAGTTGTTTTTATTGTATAAAAAATATGAGTATCGACACCACATTCTAGGACCCCCTAAGTCTATCCTTAGGTCCCTAGCACCTTCCCATTTCATAAAAATCCTAGGTCATACTCCGAGTACCGATCTAGATGCCATCGGGTGCTCCCGGAACCTGTTTGACTTCGATCAACTCTATCGTCAGAGCGAAAGCTCTTTGAATCTTCGAAGGGCTCTGAATCCCCTTTCTAACGGTTCGTCCTATGCGCGAATCGGCATAACGGTTCAGACGAACGAACCATTTTAATATCAAAAATCAATCTGGAGGACACTTGGCACTTTCGGGACCCAATTTGACCCAAATAAACTTCATTGTCAGAGATAAATCTCTTTGAATCTTCGAAGGCCACTGAAACCCCTTTCCAATGGTCCGCCTCGTGCACGAAACAACATAGCAGTTCGGATGAACGATCTGTTTTCCCCTAAAAGTTGATCTGAAAGCCACCGGGTGATATCGGGCTCCGTTTGACCAAGGTCAACTCTACATCTCAAACGAGACTGCATGAATGGGTTAAGGGCAGAGAATACCCTTTCCAGCAGTCCACCCCGTGTGCGATTCTGACTTACAGTACAGATAAAAAAATTGTTTTACTCCGAGAGGTCATCAATCAATTTCAGGCCCCAATTGACCAAAGTCAACTTTCCAAGAAAATAAAAAATCTTTGGAATGCCAAATTAAATCTCCAAACATTTCCAATGGTCCACCCCATACGCGATTCTGACTAACCATACGGACAAACGATATGTTTCTGTCCAAAGGACTAACGTGCGCTTTCGAGCCACATTTGACCCAAATTCAACTCCCAGGAGTGGTTTAAAGGACTCTTCAAGGTCTCTGAATTAACTTTCTAACGGTATGCCCCGTGCACAATTTGGGTCAACGAGTTGCATTCTATGATTGCTTTTTGAAAACAATCTGAACGAGACTGCCAATTGGCATGTCCATTCCCTTGCCTATTGGCAATGTGTTAAGGTTCACCTTCCGATGGGAAGGGCTAGGTCCATGTCGATCGGCATCCCCCTACCTTATAAATAGATGGTATGACCTCACTTCCAGGACACACCTTAGATCCATCAACATCAGTGATCTCCGCAACATTCTCCTGAAATCAAAGAAGTTCCTCCATGTGAATTTCCATTCAAGCTTACATTCCCATCCTTTTCATACCCAATTTGGTAAAATCACATTCTCTCTCAACCAACATTCACCTCAGATTCAATGGAGTTCATCCAAGATCGAAGATCAAGCTTCAAAGAAAGTTCAAATCCTTCCATCTCTCATTAAATTTCTTATTTAGCTTTACTTTAGTCCATACAAATTAACATCTTACACTTTTATTATTATATTTCACATACTTTATTTTCTATAAAAATAAAAATAAAATATGGTTACACCTATAAATTCCGAACGGGATTATCCGTCACACTTTCTCAAATCTAAAACACATTTTTTTATACATACACGAATAGTAAAATCATGTTCAAATCTATGGGATAAACCCGACCCCCGTGTCGTATTCAAACTAAGTGTACTTTGATGCCTCTATAGGCTACGTAGGCATTTCAGATTAAAATCCGAGACTCAAGTCCAATTTTCCAATTTTTTAATTTTTAAAATTTTCAACTTCCCACTTTTCATCATTTTCTAAAATTTCCAATTTTTCTAAATCCCCCATTTTCGCATTTATCATATTCCTGCATTAGTGTACATATTATTTTTGTAATTCTTATTAGCGTTTCATCCAACACATATTATCATTTCATCATAACGATCAATATCGCGATAAGCGCATAAATCATATTTTCTACATATTATTTGGGGGGCATTCCTATGGATGACTTCACTCTATCTTTTCCATGATATAATTTGAATGATTCCGATCTCCACTATATATACACGCGCACACTTCAGAGAGAAATAAAGGAAAATAATAACACAAGCCCATGAGATATCAAAAGGGCGGGATTGGTAACCTTCAAACTATTGGTTTCGTAAGCATCAGTTTATCTTTGATGCCGCTCTCTAATGGCGGCGACATGTTCTTTTGCCTATTTTATGCAAAAATAAGCTAGAAACTCCATCTCTTTACATTTACCCCACACCAACGACAGTCTAAGACATCCTAAGTAGGGCGTGAGACCTTTCAATCTCCCTTTCTTACCCATTCCCCATGGGAAACAGAGTAGAGAGGAAGAGGCATGCATTCTTGATCAGGATGACCAAAGTGGCGAATTCATTGGGGACTTTATTCATGAGAGGGGTAGACTCTGTTTATATGGGTGTTTTATTTCATGTGTGCATATGCACCTATCCGTATGTTCCATTTTTCTCCTCTTGTACATATATATATCTCATGCTTATGTCACCACTCACTCACACACTTATATATATTCTCCATGTACACTCCACACCACGTTCACCTAGGATCACTTATATCCACATGTTGCACACATCACTTAGAATATCCATGATTAGGTATCACTAACACACACCTCCACTTATCACACTTGTATATATTCATGCTCACTCACACGTATCACACACCACTTGTAGTTTATCCATGCTTAGGTTCGCTACCACACACTCACTTATAGATATATACATATCACTCACTCTCACATATCCACGCTTAGCATAAGTTTAACTTTTATACTTGTACATCATTTTCTCCTTAGCATGATCAATAAAGATATTCTTTCCAATAACGTACTAATAAAAAATCATGCATTTTTCACACTACATCACCAAAGAGCATTGCTATTGACCAAATTTTGTCCCGTAACTGGGGGGTCACTTCATGATGGGCACTGGTCCGACAGGTCGTAGTTAGACTAAGTGATATGACTCTTAGTTTCCATTGACCAAGTACCTTCGACGTATTCTGAACGGTTCCCCCGCATCGTACGCTTGACCAAAGTCATGATAGAAGGTATATCGCAAGGAACTCGTCCACGTATGTCGAGTATATCAAATTCGCTCTCACACGTATAGCCCTCGGGAGGTATATAGTGAGGCAATTAACGTACACTCAGGTATATCAAATGGCTTGTCTACACGTACTAATTGCTCTCAAAAGAAAGACATGTATCGTGGAAGTCATGCCAAAGGGGGAACACCTTTTAATTAACCCAATAATTGATTAACCTCATATAGGTGTCAAACCTAGGGCACTCATATTTAGTTTGCCGGTTTCTACCCGAAACTCTACTAAAATGATGAAACAGCATGCCGCCCAAATTTTCGCATAATTTTTAAAATAGGACCTTTCTCATGAGCCTGGTAACAAGTCCAACCATAGTTTTTACGTATTTCTCAAAACCTAATATTTCCAGGATCGGGTCCCGTCCGACATTTCTGTTTTTTCATTTAAATAAACCTAATAAAGTGAGAACATAATAAACACAATAATAATCATGCTGAGACTCGTCTCTCATTTTTCCTTCTTTCTTTTCCAAAAACATTTTCCCTTTCCTTATACCAAAAATATTTTTCCTCCCTTTTACACAAAAACATTTTGTTCCCCTCTTTTCCAAAAGAAATGTCAAAAACATTTTCTTTCCTTTTCAAAAAAATAAGAGTTTTCCTTCTCTTTCAAAAAATAAATCCAAATTTTTCTGCTCCTCAGGTCGATCGCATACCCTTGGCTGGCTCCCTATTATCTTCGATCTTCCGTCAAACCGCCTCAAAGTTCTGTCAGTTCCCTTGCTACTTCCTCCAAGTCCGAAATTCATCCACTTTCAATTGAGAACATAGATCCAATACCGAATGTGCAGTCGGATTTGATGACGATTCATGATATAGAATGAAACTGGGTCTCTGTTCTCAAAGATCCCAAGGTCCTCTTCCCTCGCACTATGGGTTCGTTCGCACCCGAGTCTATTTGGGTTACCGATAAATATCATCACGCTCCACGTGCTCCTCCTACTAATGTACCGCTTCCATCCCAGCTTCCTATGCTTAATCTTGCCCAGCTATGGGATAACTTATTCGTGATCATTAATATGAAGGAGAAAGAGTTGAGCAATGTCAAAGAGGACCTCAAGATGTTGACCAAGAAGTTCAACTAAGTCATAATCTCTGGGAACTACATGGGCTATATCCACATGTCTCCCTATCCTAAATAAAGGCTTTCGAAAAACTTCAAGATGCCCAACATCGAGAAGTTCATAGGTAGTGGACCTCCAATTGTTCCTCTTCGTAGTTATCACCAATCCATGACTCTACTAGGGGCCTCCGATGAAATAATGGCCCAAATGTTCCAACTAACTTTGAAAGATAGCGCTCTCCGATGGTTCTTATCCCTCGAGGAGTCCGTAATTTGGATGATGTTTCCCACGAGATCATATCGTAGTAAAAGTACAACGAAGAGTTAGAGGTCACCCACCGTGATTTAGAACTTCTCAAACAGAATCCTAGGGAATCAGTTAGTAACTTCATAGAAAGGTGGAGAGAGAAAGTAGCCACCATGACCAATCGACCTTTCGAAGAGGAGCAAGTCAGCATTGTGAAGAAGAACTTCTTACCCCATGTCCAAACGACAACGGGAAGACGGTATTACCCTAATTTTCTAGCCCTCTGAGAAGAAGGAGTGGAGATTGAAGAAGGTCTTGCCAACACAGAAGTTTAACTAAAGAAAGTATCTAGACATTTATCTCCCAGAACGTCCAGTACCGCAGTCTCAACCATCAATAACATCTCTCAGCCTGCCACTTCATGGGCACTACAAAGTTGCCCTAACCCATTCTGAAAGGAATACGTCGAGCTTCACTCTCCCCTCTCTAAAGTTTATCAAGCCCTTTTAAGTCGAAACCTCATCAAGCCATTGGATTATTGTCCGTTACCAAACCTACTTCCTAAAAATTTCAAACCAGACGCCCATTATGACTTTCGTCAAACTATTGGCCATATCACTGATCAATGTTTCCACTAATGAAACGTGATCCAAGGTCTGATTGACCGAGGTGTCATCGCCCCACCAACCAATCCTAAACCAAACACTACCCATAATTCACTCCCGAATCATACAAATGCCATCTTTCTTAAAGAAGTCTCAAAGTTTGACCCATCTACCTAGATCATACCAAGTAAATCACCAATCATACCCAAATACTCTCCTAAAACCCTCCAAACTTGACCATATTTTCTCCTACACCCTAACAGCTTCGTCGATCAGGACCTGTCACTCCTTACCAGAGCATGCATCGTTTTCCACACCCATTATAGAGGTAAAGTTATTGAATTGTCAGAAGTGTTGACCCAACTCCCAGAGTTTGGGATGAAATTTCCCTCCCAGATGATCTTCGATTGATAGAGATCCAGTATATTATTCTTAGAAGCTCAAAAATGGGCCAGAGAGTTAGACAATTGGGTGGTACCAACCGATGAAGTCATCTTAGATGATGTGGTCCAAATCATGGCTGACTTATTTCGATAAACTAGTGAAATTTAGTGTATATCCGAGCTACTTTATACTTTGAAACTACAAGGGAGTCTGGTCCTTTCACTTCTACATCTCTCCGTCGAATAGGACGATCTATACGAAGCACCCGTTGAGGTTATGGAGTATATTAACTTTTTATGGAAAGATGATGTGGTTTCCACCAGATGGGGGGATGAATTCGATAATTCAGATAAAGAGCAAGGATTAAAAAATACTAGTACGATAGTCATCATATGTGGGATGATATCGTTTGAAGATCCACTAGGAGTAATCATCAAGGTGGCTGAACAAAGCAAGATCGATGAGGAAATGGGGTTTCTATTTTTCCCTTCTTCAGTGAACCATATGACCAGGTCAGGGAGGCACTACAAAGCCCCAAAGCTCCCACCATCAGTGAGCGATAAAGGAAAAGGTGTTGAGAATCTTCTTATGCCAAAAATGATCCTCGAGGAGATCAAGATTCTCTATCAATTAAAGAAAACCCAAGATAACATCACTCTGTGGGTACTTTTTATGTCTTCCCAGGTGCACCAGAATGCCTTGATCAAACTACTCACAAGACCCATAATTACACGTTCTACCATGCCAGAAGAAGCAGTGAATATGGTCAGATCCTTGACCTCTACTAGAATGCTCTCTTTATTCGAAGAAAAAATCCTTAAGATTGGGACAAACCACAATTATGCTTTCAATATTTCTGTCAAAGTTATGGGAAAGACTATCTCGCTCTCTCTTGTCAATAATGGATTAGCTCTGAATGTCTTCCCATTAAGGACCCTCAATTGTTTGAAACTGAAAGTGAGTGACCTTGATCCAACCTCTCCCGTTATATATGCCTATGATAATACTCGTCAAGAAGTGATGGGATCCATAAATCTTGCAATAGGGGCTGGCCCTATAAATCTGGTTGTTGAATTACAAGTCATTGATATCCAAGTTTGTTTTAATCTGTTACTTGGATGACCATATCTCCATAGCATCGAGGGTATGTTTTCCTCCCTTCATCAAAAAATTTAAGTTCTTCGCCAATAGGAAGGTCATCACTATCTTGGGTAATAACGATAATGCCGAGAAATCAAATACCAGTAACACGGGTCAAATCATATGCTTCTGCCAAGATTTTGAGTTGAACAACTTATACTCCCAGCATGGGACGATTTCAAAGATAAGGTTTTCCCTGAGTATAACCCCTATGGCAACGTCAATGTAATTCAAATGTTCAAGAACATGCACTACATGCCCGGACTGGGGTTGTTCCGAAGATAGCAAGGGATAATTGAACCCATTATATTGAAGAAATATTTTTCTCTTTATGGCTTGGACTATTAACCGTCAGCAGAAGAACTCAAAATGATCCGACTGAACAGAAGGCTTAAAAGTGCCAAGACTGTCTCCATAGATTCCTTGAACGAAAGATTCATCAAAGAAGCTGAAGATTTTCCCTTATGTGGCTATCCTGAATCGTGGTATGATCATGTGGACAAGAAGATGAAACCTGGAATGGAGATCTTTTTCCAGGACATCTACTCATGGGCCAAAAGTTCCCAGCATCATGTGCAGCCACTCATCGAAGAGACCATAGTCGATATCGAAGATTCTGATATAAGTGACTATGATGATTCTTTTAACTTGTAGACACTAGGGCTAGCACTTTACATGATCCACTCAGGGGATACATCATCGGATCCATCCCGTCTAATCAAAGCTACAGATACACCTCTCCTTAACTGGCATGTTGCACCTGTTCCCCCTATTGTTATTAAACCTAACCCTCATGTTTATCCCATTTCCCCTTATCTTGTTGATCCTCCTTACTCTGATGTAATCGATACCTCCTTTGATGAGGTTCTCAATGTTATTTTTCCTATCAGTGAAAAAAATGAAAATTTTGAGTATCTTGTTGTGCCTTACATTAATTGTCTTGATTTTAATCAAACTCTTGATGATGATGATTTTACAAATGAACAATTCTTAACTAATCTTAATAAGGTTAATAACAAATAATATAATCATGTTCAAGTTAATGAATATTAAACTGTTGTTATCAATCTTGATTTTAGTAGCCAACTATGTGAGATTAGGATAGGGGCCACCCTTAACAAGCACGAGGGCACGTAACTCGAGGAACTACTAAAGGAATTTGCGGATGTCTTTGCATGGTCTTTCGACGATATGCTCAGTATTGATCCCGATATAGCTGAACATGAGATTCCTAATCTCCCAAAATGAAAATCGGTCAAATAAAAGCTACGAAAGCTCCGCACCGAATGGTCGCTCAAATTTAAGGAAGAAGTGGTCAAACAATTGAATGTGGGCTTCATTCGTGTGATCGGATATCCCACATGGCTAGTCAATATCGTACCCATGCTGAAATTCAGAGGGAAGGTTCGCATGTGTGTTGAATATCGAGACTTGAATAATGCTTCTTCGAAAGATGATTATCCGCTACCCAATATCGACATGATTGTGGAAAAAATAGAGAGTCACACTTTTAAGTCATTCATTGATGGGTTTTCCAAATATAACTAGATCAAGATGCACTCGTATTATCAAGAGAAAATAACATTCATCACCCCTTGGGGAACCTTTTGCTACACCGTTATGCCATTTGTTCTAAAAAACGCTGGGGCTACCTGCCAGAGGGTTTCCACGACCATCTTGAATGATCTGATACACAAAGAAGTCAAGGTCTATTTGGATGATATGATTATCAAATCTAAGACTAGATAAGGTCATGTTCCCGCTCTCCGAAAGTTCTTCGAGCTACTGCAACAATATCAAATGCGGCTTAACACCCGTATAAGTTCGTCTTCGATGTCAACAAAGCGAATTTCTTGGGTTTCATGGTTAGTGAAAAAGGGATAGAAGTAGATCCTGCTAAGCTAAAAGCCATACTCGAGATGCCACCACCCCAAATAGAGAATCAAGTACGAGGATTCCTTAGAAAATTGCAGTATATCAGCCGGTTCATCAGCCAATTGACTTTTATTTATGATCCCATCTTCAAGCTCCTCTGAAAGGATTCTACCAAGGTTTAAAACGAAGCTTTCCAATAGGCCTTTGACCGAATCAAGCAATACATAACCCAACCTCTGGTACTCATGCCAGCGCAGCCTAGTCTTCCCTTACTCCTATACTGAACCGATACTAACACTGCAACTGGGGCTTTGCTAGCCCAATACCTTGAAGCAACCCATAAAGAGAGAGCCATCTACTATGCTAGTCACAAGGTGGGTGGGTACAGAGTTAACTACACAGCCTTGGAGAAATCATGTGTCGCCCTTGTCTGGGTCACAAAAAATTACAGCACTAAATCCTCGCATTTCCCATCAAGCTTGTGTCCCGAATGGATCCTATCAAGTACCTACTCGAGAAACCTTCCATGTACAGCCAAATGGGCTATTGGTTGATGCTTTTATCCAAATTTGATAGTATGTATATCACACAGAAATCCATATAAGGAATATCCATCTATGAATACCTCACTGACTACCCTGTAGAAAAAGTCGATGTTTGAATTTTTGAATTCCTGGATAAGAATATCCTTTGTACCTCCTAGAAAGGTATCTGTTGGAAAATGTTCTTTGACGGTGCCACCAATAAGAAAAGGGTATGTCATTGGGATCCTCTTAATCTCCCTTGATAACTCTCACACTCGCATTGCCATTAAACTAGATTTTTCATGCACCAACAACATGACTGAATACAAGGCATGAACAGTAGAACTCAAAGTTTCTCTCAAGAAAGGAATCTGACACTTAGATGTGTATGGGGATTCAACCCTCATCATATTCAAGTACTCTGAAGATGGAAAGTCAAGGACGAGAAACTCTTACCCTTTCATGCCCACCAAGAAGAGCTGGCCTCCCAATTCCAAGATATCACTTTCCACTGCATGCTTTGAACAAAGAAAAACCTAGCCAATTCCCTTGTTAATTTAACCTTCATGATTGACATGCCCAAAGGAATAACTATGGCCCCTCTCCTAGTCCAAAAGCAAGATAAACCAACCAACGGCTATCACATCAACCTAAACATAGAAGAAGATACTAATATAGCCGACTGCTGGTACTATGATATATGGCGCCTCCTCAAACATGGTAGGTATCCCCAAGGTTCTGACAAGAAAGACTGAGCAACCCTCCGCAGACTGGATGCCCAGTACATTGCCTGCGATAACACACTATTCAAGAGAAACTTCGATGGAACCCATTTATACTGCGTCATAGGGGTTGGCATTGAAGAGATGATGTAGAAAATCCACAGTGGGGAGTGAGGACCCCACATGAATGGCCATATTCTTTCCAAGAAAATCATTTGAAAAGGTTACTATTGGACTACCAAAATTCAGGATTAGATCGCCTATGTTTGGAGATGTCTCAAATGCCAGTAATTCTCCAACCTCCAACACTTGCCTCCGTGAGAAATTTACAACATGACCTCTCCCTGGCCATTCTCTACATGGGGCATTGATATCATAGGGAAGGTTACACCCAAAGTGTCCAACGGGCATGAATTCATTCTAGTTTCCATTGACTACTTCACTAAATGGATCGAAGCAAGTCATACACAGTTCTGAAAGCCAAGAAGGTGGCCAAGTTCATCAAGAAAAACATCATCTGCCGATATGGAGTCCCGTATAAGCTAATATACGATAATGGGTTACATTTTGAGGCAAAAGTCAAAGAAGTGGACAAAGAGTCTAGGATTCAGACACACAAATCTTCTTCTTATCGACCTCAAACCAATGGGGCAGTTGAAAAATCCAATAAGAATCTCAAATCCATCATCAACAAGATGACTGAGAGTTATCGAGATTGGGCCAACCGGATCCCTTATGACCTTTGGGGATATCGTACTTTAGTTCGAACATCTATTAGGGTTACCCCTTGCTCTCTAGTTTATGACACAAAAGCCGTCCTACTCGTGGAGCTAGAAATTCCTTCACCACGCATCATGATTGAAAGTAAAGTCAGCTAGGAATATTGGCATCAGAGTTGTCTTGATGAGTTGTCACTCTTGGATGAAAGGAGGATGAAGGGTTTATATCATATACAAGGTTACCATCACCGAATAGCGTGATCATTCAATGAGAGAGTCAAGGACTGTGGTGTTCAAGAAGGGGACTTAGCCCTTAAAGAAATTATAGAGCCCATCCGGGACCCTAGAGGGAAATTCAAATCCAATTAGAGAGACCCCTGCATCGTAAAGAAGATCCTTTCAAGCTGCACCTCTATGCTCACTGACCTTAATGGAGAAAATATGGCCTATCCAGTCAACCTGGACAGTATTAAATGTTTTTAACCCTATTCCCAAATCTTGACGCACTACGACTCTTCTCATCTCCATTCTATTAAAAATAGTTTAGTCCCCTCTACTCAGAACTACGTGGGGCCTGATCCTTTAAAAATCTTTTTACTTTCAGAAAATTTTCAAAACCCCTGGAGGTACGTAGGCAGCTCATACCCTTTACGTGAGCATGACCCTCTTCTTTTTCAAAAAATGCTATTTTTTTCTTATCCCTGAGAATGATAGTTCATTTTATCATATACATGGGCAAAAGGATTATATATGCCTTAGCAATTGGTATAGGTAACTTAAATTCAAAAATTCATTAAGAGGCACGACTAAATGATCAAAAAAAAATTATTCCACTATTTGGAAATTCCAGGACAATTACATCAGCATAGGGAGTCAAACGACTTCACTTTGCAACCTACCCCTACCTTTATAAAACCAAAATAAAAACAAGTCCCACTACACCTAACAAAACCTTCCAAATTTATTCCCACAACCAGAATAACCAGAAATACAACGTAACCCATTACAAAAGCTTCATAGATAAACTTTCCAGGTGTCCTACCCGCAGCTACCAAAGGAACTAGCCCCATCATCAACCACATCCTGCGGTACCCAAACTTCCCCTACTTGAATAGAGTGCCACAGACAGTCCACAAAACGATTATCCCATACTAGCCTGGGGAAAACCACAACACCTCCCTCCATAGTGTCAGATATGACCAACCACCTTTGTCCAGTCTCCAGAGCCAGCATTTTGGAAACTACTTTCCTCCATAACCACTCCATGTAGTCCCCTAAGATATGTCAGACTCTTCCAATAGGCTAGGATGGATGGATCTACGATCGATGATTCTCCCACAAAGAGACAAGCCGCATGCATATACGCTCTATCAAATCCTCCACATGAAATAAGTCTAGTGTTCAAGGTGGCACAATCTGTTCCCAGCCAAATTGGCACAGAAACTGCCAAGAAAAATAGAAAGAGGTCTGCCTGAGGCCAACCAACCGAACATACTGGTATTCTCCCAGTTCCATAATGGGCAGTAGATCCCCCTACTAAGGCACAAACCAACGCAATCCTCGAGCCTCATTCTCTGTAAAACAATTCTCCAAACTCTCAATGTCCAGGACTACACTGATAAAGTAGAGTGAAAAGAAGTTTGGCATAGCCGAAAAAGGATGATCAGGTGGGACCACCATACGTAATCTCTCTGACAGCCACATGAACAGCATTATGGGACTACCCCTCGGAAAGTCAGAACGACCTTCCCGTCGGGTATTTAGACCATTCAAAGTCTTAGAAAATATCACCACCGTAGGATTATGACGGTATGACATCTAAGAAGCAATGGATGTAAGTTACGAGTCCACCAGTAATTCAAAAGTCACCAACAACAGTTTTGAAACCAAGCCCAGGATGATGGCTCTAGCACACCCAGCATCACCAACATCCTACAAATGCACAGAATCCAGCACAGTAGGAAGAAAAATCATTCCTCCCATAACCAGTGACCTAGCTGTAGAAGGTGATATATGGAGGAGTCCCACTAATATCTCCTGAGGGGATCGGGAAAACTCAGGCATAGCTGCCATAACACTGGGATTTATCCCCAATATAGCAGAGAACTCTTCATCGGTCGCACACACCTCGTCCAACCTGAAATAAAAAACATGGTCTTTAGGGTACCAAAACTCCACCACTACTATCAGCATGTTCCACTCTATGGGCCGTTTACACCATAAGGAGACTCGACGCATATTGAAAGCATCATAGTCCACATTGTATGATCGCATTGCTTCCAAGGTTTTCAGGTAGTTAGCAAATTCAACACTACTAGGGAGAGACATTTGTCAAAGTAAGTAAGGAAGAATGCAAAAGAAAAAGAATGTGGAGTTGTGAAAATAATGCTCCACCCACACCCCTATTTATAATTGAAAACCCTCAAACAAAGACAAGGAACACAGCAGAAATCGGAGAAAAACTGACCCCACAAAGGACCAAGCAATTTAATAAAGTTCAATTAAAGCCTTGGATTGATTGGACTGGACTAGCATGCCGATAGGAAGGACAAGGGTCATGTCGATAGGCAACCCCCTATTTTTGGAAATTTCCCTTTTTCTTCTTTTATCAAAACCAAAATACTCAATAAAAATAATTTATATTCTCAAAGAATTCTTAATTTTCTTCTTTTTATACTTGTCTTGTTTTTGAAATAAATTCTCCCCCAAATCATTTTTAATCCTTTTTACTGTCTCAACAGCAAAGTAAAAAGACCATGTGAATTAAGTCATTAAAAAATCAAAAACTTCATTTTATTTGCATAGATATTTGTTGTGTTACATCAGTTTTGCAGGTAATAAAGAAAATACAATGAGACTCAGCTCGAACCCGCCTATATTTATCTCTCTCTCTATCTCTCTCTCTCTCTATCTATCTATCTATCTATCTATCTATCTATCTATCTATTTATCTCTCTCTCTCTCTCTATTAAACTATAATCTCTCTCTTCTTCTTCTTTTTCTTCTCTTTTCCTCTCTCTAGGAACCTCCTTCCTTGCGGCGCGCTCTCTTCCCCTGGGGACGAGACGATATACCCCCACTCTCTGAGCCTGACCCTTCCTCAGACGAGGCAGAGGGCACCAGACAAGAAGGAATCAGAATCGCATCCCGAATGTTGGCAGTCACCAAAGATATCATATCCTGAACATCCTTCAGCCAGGTAGTGGAGACTCGGATATGCTGCAAAGAGAAACAGAAAAGAGCAAATCAGTCAATGTGAGGAAAAGGAAGAAATCAGTAAATTAAAAAGTCCAAGAGATGAAAAGTATACCGGTGGCTCAAGGACTTCCTCGGTCAAACCCAAATCCTCCGGATCCATTGCATTAGTAAGCTGCAGCAAAGACACCGACCTTCCATCAGCCTGTCAGATACTTTAAGAAGGAGGGGCCAGCCACACAAAAGAAACCTTTGAGGTCATCGTCGCCGCCAATGCCGACGCACCACCTGCACTGTGGGAGGACCCCACTGGCCGACTTGAACCCACCCGAGGGAGAGGCATCACACCATACACGCTAGGAGGCATCAACAAATCGACACAAGATCCAAATAATCATACGCCGCCACTATGTCTGTATAGGACGAGTAAGGCTTGCCCATCATCGTCGCTACTCGCGTATCATTCGCCACCTCCCTACCTCACCTCATATACACCAGGGGACTCACCGATGGCACCGCAACCTCATCCTCCATAACCTTATAGACTACTCACTCCCCGAGGTACCATGAGTAGCCAAACTCATGGGCTAGCTAATGTCACATCTGCGCATTACCCCCAGTCAACCTCGTGTGTTGAATGATCATCCCCCACGAATAAAAGGTCACCTGTAAAATCCTCAGTAGACAAAGATAAATATCAAAAAATATCATAAAGGAAAAATGATCTCAGAAGACAAAGAAGGGTTTACCCGCTCGCTCGTTAAGTCGTTCAAGACCTGACGCACAGCCTCTAGGGAGACAGACTTCTTCAACTGCTGGTTGGACTTCTTCCACCGATACATCCGATAGAAGTTCCCAACAGACTCGTCCATTAAAGATATCAATTTAGTGCTAAACTCAATCACCTCATAGAACCACATCTACAAAGTACAAAAGGTCAACAATCAATAAATCAAGAATGAAAAGCATAAAGGAAAATGCGAAAAATAAAGAATACGTCTGGAAGATCCGTGGCTCCAGTAAAAGTTTATCAGTAGCACCGAGTGAATGCATCAAAAAAAGAATAAAGGGTCACCACGGTCAGGATCCCCCAATCATAAATAGGGACGTTAGAAAACACCCTCAGAAAAGGCAAAAACAACAAGTGAACGATGTTGCCACTAAGAAACCTCCCAACACCATCAGAATAAACAAATGGGCCATCTACCACACTTGCAGCCCATCCTCCTCATCAATCCTCTGACTCGTCAATAACTCCCTCAGAAAAGACAAACAAAGAGAGCCTCTAGAGACTACCCTGTCTACATCACATAACGCATTCATCTCTGCCTATGGCATCACCCTCAAAGTCCTATCCACCTCAATCTGTACCCCATTGCAGTCTAGTCCCAGTAGCTGTTGCATGTCTATCGGTGTCATCGTAATCTCCCCAAAGCCAAAGTGAAAGGTGTGGTTTATATCCCACCACCTCTCCCCCAGATAACAAATAACAGTTATAAAACGAGGCGTCTCATCCAGTGCAGATGCCAATCTCCTAAAATAGGTTGATGACACCACCCAACACACCACCAATGGAATGTGCTCCCAAACATCCTTAAGCCCCGTTATCCCTCGAGGACGCAGAGTCGACATAGAGACATCAGACTGTCAAAAGAAAAAAGAAAAAAACCTTTACAAAATTTATGAAATAAGGAAATACCACCAAGAAAAAAAATGAAGGAATATGAAAGGTTATTAATACTTACATAGCCGCCAGGGTTCACTACCCTAGAAGAATGATGATGCAACGTATCACTCAAGAGGGTCCTCTCATCCTCAACAGTCTCAAATGAGTCGAAGGAATTCTCGTTGACCCGTGCAAATGGCGCCCCATCCCTCCATTCCAAGTTGGCCTAATCATCAACATTGAGCCACGCCATGTGTGTTGCGCTACATGATAAATCAACCATTTCTTTATTTTCAAACGTTAAAACACTTTGCAGAAGGTAATTACAGAAGAAGGCAAGTCATAAAGTTGTGAAAAATAAGGAGAACCCGCCCCTTTTTACAAGAGGCTAAGGGGCATGCCGATCAGCATCTCCCTTCCACCCACTGATCGAAATTATCCCTACACCTGCTCGAGGTACCCCAAAATACCATGCCATTTCCGTTTGACACCTCTCACACTATGCCGGTCAGCACCCTCTCTAAAAGTCTGTACAAAAATTCTTGAAAATCTCAAAAAATCCCCAAAAAATTGCTAAAAATACCAAATTAATTTTATAAACATTTTCTCCGAGAAAAACATTTTTACCACAATCATATCCCCAACAGAACCATAAGATACGTATCCCTAGTGGAGTCCCCAAATTTCTATAAGAAAACTTAAGCCCTCAGAATTGGCTTCGACCCTCAGAATTGGCCATCTCTACTTAAGCCCTTGGAATTGTCTTTGACCTGTAAAATTGGTAATCTCTACTTAAGCCCTCAGAATTGGCTTTGACTCACAGAATTGGTCATCTCTATCTAAAGCCCACAAAATTGGCTCAGAATTGGTCACTTTTACTTAAGCCTTCAGAATTGGCTTCGATCCGCAGAATTGGTCATCTCTATCTTAAGCTCACAGAATTGGCTTTGACCCTCAGGATTGGTCACCTCTATCTTAAGCCCTCAAAATTGGCTTCAACCCACAGAATTGGTTCTACAACTTAGGTCCTCATAATCGACCTCGGCCTGCAGAATTGACTTTGACCCACAGAATTGGTCATCTATATCTTAAGCCCATAAAATTGGCTTTGACCCATAGAATTGGTCATCTTGACTTAAGCCCTTAGAATTGTCTTTGACTCATAGAATTGGTGTCTTCTACTTAAGCCCTTAGAATTGGCTTCGACCTGCAGAATTGGTCTCTACAATAGACCTCAGCCCACATAATTGGTCGTTCCTTACCTTTAACCTTAGTCATCACCTCCTTTTAGTCCTTAAAATTTTTCCATCCCCAACATCACCTTAGGTCCTCAGAATCCTCCTCGACCCACTAAAACCAGTCACCCTCGTCCCTTAGGTCCCTAGAATCGACCTCTTTCCAAAACATCATGTGGTATCTATTCAATGGCTCTCACTTGTGCCAAGCTCACTCGTCAAGAGGATTTGCAGACACCCCATTCTAGGACCCCCTAAGTCTCTCCTTAGGTCGTTAGCATCTCCCCATTTAACTACAAACCCTAAGTCATACTCCGAGTACCGATCTAGAGGCCATCGGGCACTCTCGAGCCCCATTTGACTCCAGTCAACTCTATCATCAGAACGAAAGCTCTTTGAATCTTCAAAGGGATCTAAATTCACTTTCCAATAGTCCATGTCATGCACAAATCTACTTAACGGTTTAGATGAATGAACCATTTTACTATCAAAAATAAATCTGGAGGCCACCGGGCGCTCTCGGGCCCCGATTTAACCCCAATAAACTTCATTGTCTGGGAGAAATCTCTTTGAATCTTTTAAAAGCATTCAAACCCCTTTCCAATGGTCTACGTCATGTGAAAAATGGCAAAAATGTTAGGACGAATGATTCATTTTCTTCAAAAAACTTATTTGGAGGCCACCGGGCACTCCCGGGCTCCATTTGACCAAGGTTAAATCTTCGTCTCGAATGATACTGAATGAATATCTAAAGGTCACTAAAAAATCTTTCCAGTGGACCACCCCGTGAGCGATTTTGACTTACGATATGGACGAATGATCCATTTTACTCCGAGAGGTCACCTGGCACATCCAGCCCCAGTTAACCACAGTTAACTTTTTGAACCAAGAAAAACTCTTTGTAACTCCAAACTACATCTCCTACCTTTCCAATGGTCTGTCCAGTGTGCGATTCTTACTTACCATGCGGATAAACGATCCGTTTTCGTTCTACGATCTCTCGTTCAAAGGACCGACGTGCGCTGTCAAGCCATATTTGACCCAAAGTCAACTCCCGAACCCGGGAGAGGTCCAAAGTACTATTGAAGGTTTATGAATTATTTTTTAACGGTATCCCCCGTGAACGATTTAGATCATCGTATTGCATTCTATGAGATTTTTTCTAGAAAAATATGCACCAGATTGCCAGTCGGTAGGTCCATTCCTATGCCTATTTATGGTGTGTCAAGGGTCACCTGTCGATGGGAAGGGTTATGGTCATGTTGATTGGCATCCTCCTTTCCTTATAAATAGAGGACGTGACCACACTTCGAGGAGAGACCTCAGATCCATCAACATCGGCGATCTTAGCAACATTCTCTCAAAATCAGCGAAGTTCCTCCATATGAATTTCCATTCAATCTTACATTCCTATACTTTTCATTCCCAATTTGGAAAAATCACATTCTCTCTCATCCAACATTCACCTCACATTCAAGGGAGTTCATCCAAGATCAAAGATCGAGCTTCAAAGAAGGTCCAAATCCTTCCCTCTCTCTTTAAATTTTTTTTTAAAATTCATAATCTTGTTTTACTTTACTTCATACACATTAACATCTTACACTTTTATTAGTATATTTAACATACCTTAGTTTCTGTAAATAAAAAAAAAAAAGAGGGTTGTACCCATAAATTCCGAACGGGATTATCCATCACACTTGTTCAAAATGAAAACACTTTTTTCTACACATACACATATAATAAAATCTTGTTCGAATCTATGGGATATACCCCACCCCCATGCCGCATTTGAACTACGTGGACTTTGATGCCTCTATAGGCTACGTAGGCGTTTCGGATTAAAACCCGAGACTCGAGTCCAATTTTCCAACTTCCCAATTTTCAACTTTTTCTAAAATTTCCAATTTTTTAAATCCCCCATTTCCGTATTTATCATATTCTTGCCTTAGTGTACATATTATGTTTTTAATTCTTATTAGCGTTTCATCCAACACATATTATTGTTTCATCATAACGATCAATATCGCGATAAGCGCATAAATCACATTTTCTATATATTATTTTGAGAACATTCCTATGGATGACTTCACTATATCATTTTCATGATATGAGTTGAATTATTCCGATCTTCATTATATATACATGCACAGACACTTCATGGAGAAATAAAGGAAAACAATAACATAATCCCATGAGAGAACTTAGCCCTTGAACCTTCGAACTATTGGGTTTGTAAGCATCAGTTCATCTTCGATGCCGCCTTGTCGAGGCGACAGCCTGTTCTTTTGCATGTTTTATGCAAAATAGGTTGGAGACTGCATCTCTTAACATTTAACCCACACCAACGACGACCGAAGCATTCCTAAGTAGAGTATGAGATGTTTCAATCTCCCTTCCTTCCCCATTCCCCTCGGGAAGCAGAGTAGAGAGGAAGCCGCACTCATTCTTGATCGGGATGGCCACAATGAGGGTGCACGGAAAAGGCCTATAAAAAGTGTGGCGTTAATTAAAAAAATAAATGCCAAGGCCTATAGTTTATCTGTTTGAAAGGGCCTAAAAAATTATGACATTAAACAAAACTAGCAAAGGCCTATATAGTTTAGTTGGGTATGTTCTTTCAAAAGAAAAGAAAAAAATCATTATATTTGAGGGAGTTTGGATGGATATATCAATGGGTTTGCACAATGACAACGTATCCTAGTTATGCTTATTTTGTCATGACTCTATTGGTTTGTAGAATAATCAAAATTCTAGGCTTGTGTGCATCGTGTATGTTTGTTCTTTGAGTTCACTTTATATTGTCGCATGAAGATATATTTAATTTTACAAAGTTTTTCCTTCAAATAGAAGTCCTTGAACAATTCTTAAGTGATTGGTTCATAATTCTTTTGTCTCTAGTTCACACCCATTCACTCCGTTTACCACATGGTTATTTAGACATTTATGCCATATGAGTGTGGAGAACTTATTGTATTTTGTGTCTTGCGTGGTGTTTATATATATATATATATATATATATATATATATATGTGTGTGTGTGTGTGTGTGTGTGTGCGTGTGTGTGTGTACTTGTGAATCATTGGTATCCTTTGAGTATTTATATATATGAGGTAGTAATTTTTTTTCTTTGTCTTTCGATCTAGTCCATGTATGCTTTGTGTTGATATAAGTATCTAACTTTGGATTAGTTACTCTTTTGTTGCCATGTTTCTTTATTGTTCTTGTCACTCCATTCACCATTGCATGATATACTTATTTTTCCATTACCCTTATCCCTTATTTCATTTAGGGGGAGAATTTGATTTAATTAGGGAGAAATATGTTATTTAATTAACTTTAATCCTTGCCTATTCCTGAAAAAAAAAATGGATAAATTGTATCTAAACCTTTTAAATTGGGAGATCTATCTTAGGGGGAGATGCGACTTTCTAAGGTAGGTCAAGTTAGACAAGGGGTGATAATTTACTTTTGCATTTTTCATATTCCTTATGTGTGTGGTGGTGTGTTTAAGTGTGCAGGTTCTCATCTTAGCGGCTACATTTTAAATCAAGCAAAGCTTCTCATTCCTTGTGTCAGTCAAGCGTTTGTAATTTTTATTTTTGGGTGGGATTGTATCTTTTTAGATGAGCTTGATGACCCATAGGATTTTTATTTTGATTTTGTCCCAAAATAGCCTAAGGGGGAGATTTGTATGGACAATTTTCTAATTCAGTCATTTTGTATGGTTGGCTTAATTCCGAACAAAAGGATTTGAGTCATAGGGTAGAACTTTGTTGTGTCCTTCCAAGCTTATGAATTTTGGGTCGAAGATGTAGCGGTCAAGCTTAAATTAAAGAGATCATCTTTAGCGGTTTGCCGTGCCATGTTTATCATCATCAACCTCACAATTTTTCCAAAGTCTCTAAAGGTATGATTGCACTCAATATATATATATATATATATATATATATATATAGAGAGAGAGAGAGAGAGAGAGAGAGAGAGAGAGAGAGAGACTTGGATATTTCAATGGGTGTATTCTTATAAATCTTTTGTCAGAACGACTTATTTTTTTCTCAAAAAATCTTTTTTCAAACTTAACATAAAGCTTTTTGACTTTAAAATATTTTTTTTTATTTTTGAAATTTCGTTAGAATGAAACTGGGATCTCATTCGAACGAGATTCCCATATCGTTCGAACGAACTTTCTTATGAGGTTCGTTTCATTTTTTCAAAAATTTTGTTACGAAGGTTATTAGAATGACATTGTTCAAACGAACTGGTTTGAACGAGATTCTTCCCATTTTATCTGTTTTCTTGTTATTAATCTCGTTCGAACCAAATCGTTCGAATGACCTGGGCGGTTTTGTAGTTTTTCAACAAATTTTTTTAACCTCCAATTTACCCACTACTTTTTACCAGTTTTGATATGTGCGAGAACAATGTTTTCCAGGATACTTATAAGAGTTTTTCAAGATACTTTGAGAGAAAAAACCCATATCCAAAAGTCCCATTTTTTGTTGATAATTTTCATGGTTTAATTTCTTCCAAAAACACAAACTTTACACCCATAGTTTATCATGATCCAAGTTCCAATATATATAGTTGTTTGAGATCACCTTGTCGGCACCGGGTTTCATCTCTACCCCAAAATGAGATAGTTTCTATGGTGGATTTCGTTCGTTTGATTTATAGTGTGCATACGAAGAAAGGCTTCGTGTGTTGTTAACGGTAACTGTGCCCATCAGTGGATTCCGAGATGACGGTGGATTCCAGAGTTATCGACTAGGCAGAGGTGAAAGAAAGAAGATGTGTTAAGACTTGAGAAGGAGTCGAGTTAAGGAAGTAAGTCTTTTGTGTCTTTTGTAAATCCATACCTAGTGGAATTGTGGCTGGGTCGTTCGATGTTTTTCCCGTTGTTGGTTTTCCTCGTACATCACGGTATTGTGTGTTGTGTTTTACTTTTATCTTGTAAAAATCACTTAGATGCATGAGTAGGTTTAAGATAAAAATTGGTTTAATCACAACAATGGTGTAATATTGGTGTTATGTTAGTTTGGGTAATTTTAATTTAATTTAATTCAAGTTGGCATAATTAATTTTGTAAAATGCATACTAGGTTTGTTTGGAACAATTTGAACTTGAATTGAATTAATTTTGTTTACGTGGGAAATTAATTATTTATTTAGTTTAATGTAATTTCACTTTAATTTTGAAAGAAATTAAAAAAATAGTATCTACAATTTTGGGATATTTTGGGGACCATCAACCCTAACATGCATTCATAATCATCATATGCAACAAATGCGGGTAAATACCGAAAATCACTATTTATTATGCCATCAACGGGAGAAGGACACCATTGATTATAGCATAAAAGTCTGATTCTTAGAGGGATAGATTAGAAGAAGGGATAAGTAGGGACTCTTCTACTAACAAGACACACTCAAAGGACCCCTATATGACAACTTCTAGGATACATTTGACAAAAGTCCGGTTATTGAGTACTGCAGCTCCTCTAATGTTGGCAATGAGGTGGGTCGAATTACGTCGGGGGATTTTAGGGGTGTCCTTCGGGTGCTTTGGAAATTTTGTGTGGATTGTATGTTATGGCAAGAAATTTTCCTTTAGTTGGATTGTTCCCCCACGGAGTATTTAGCAGGATCCTTTTTTGTTCCACTGATAGTCCCATGAGGGCTGGTAAGTCGTATCCTGAGGATCGACTGAAGGCAGTGTCTGGAATGGTGGATATGTGGAATATGGTACTTAGAGGTAGATATTGAGTTCAGGGATACTAACTAAACATCCCTTATCTAAAATGATATTGCAGATGGCAGAGGTGGTGTATTTGTCTTGTATAGGCTCTGCAGGGCTCAGATATGAGGATCCCAATATGGATACTAGGACAACTTTATGAGGAAATAGCATGGGTAATCCCTATTTAGGATCTGGCTCGGGGAACTCTATGTCTTACTTAGTGACCCATGATATATTAAGGTCGTCCAAGCTGACCTTGTGGATTTACCTTTAATTTACGTATAATCTTCCTCATAGAGGATCTCCATCCTTAGTTGCAACGATTACTTTGTTTCATCCCACCATTATTCGGGGAGTCTATTATAGGGAGTATTCTCCTTGTAGATGAAAATGATTGTTCCTACTTCAATGGGCGTCTTTGGGACCAGGTGTTGGATCTTTGCTATCAACGGTATACAGGAGATCGGACTTTCCCTTATGTTTCATGACATTGACTGCTTCATGAATTCCTTATTGATTCCTTCTAAGGCCGAATCCTCGTGTACCTCATTTTGTGGATAATTTGAGTGACTACATTATGAATAACCGACTCCTATTTTATTTATATAAGCAAGTGGGATGATTTGAAATCCACTGAGGGAGATATCGCTATTATCTTGTTGGGTATTGAGGAGGGAAATAGTCTGAGGGCAAGCAATAGTGGCTTATTCGTCATCTCCCTGGATTGTGATGATGTCCTTATAAAATGGGAAGTTGATTTTCATGTGAAGTGATGAGGGTAATTCCCTAATGGTGTGTATCCAGGATCTCACGATAAAGAGGTAGAAGTTGGATAGGATGTAGAGAACTTGAAAGTCCACATCACACTTGATATGACCTATTATGAAAGTGAGGATGATGGCCTTTTTTGACTTCTCGGCGAGTGTTATTATATGCCCTAATGGACATAGAGGATGGTGTACATTTTAAGGCGGTGTGTCCAGTAGAGGTACGGGAAGAGAATGCGTTAATCGTGTACTCATTGTCTTTTATAACTAGGGGCACAATTTGTCTGTAGGTCTTACTGGTGATATGCATTACGAATCGGTTATTACGGCCTTGTTTGGGGAGGTCCTCATCAGATAAGTTGATGTTTTTTTTTATGGTGATGGATCTGATGGTAGCTGACAACTCAACCAAAATCAAGTATGTAGACACATAATCTTGGGACAACAGATGGACGAAGGCAACTTTGTGATCTTGGGATGTAGCTAACAACCCTCTAATGGTGATGTTAGGTGATGTTTAATGGAGTTATTATTGAATGTTTTTTGTTTTCCTAAGGAGGTGGTGTGAGAAATTTTTCAGGTGGAGCTTTCTCTTTACCAAGTAGGTTCAAAGGAGTGGAGAATCGACCCGACCTAGTGAGGAAGTCAACCACTTTATCTGGAGAGCGTACGGGTTCGGCTCGGGCTTTATATTAACCTTTTTCTAAATGATGTGTAAGGTTAGCCAAGGATACGGGGTAGGCAGTAGGCGAAGTTGTCTTTGCGTCCATCACTTCAATCCGATCTAGTATAAGGGCTAATTTTAGGATTTTGGGATCCTTTTTATGAGTTTTGGCAGGAGTTCACAACATGAAGTACTCTATCCATCATATGGATATGTTTGAGTTTTGGGTGGGGTTAGGTATTTCTACCACTGTTGCCAGGGCTTGTCATTCTGTCGAGTCAGGTGTATTAGGAGATGACTCTGCAGACATGGAAGATACTGACCATATGTCATTATCGGAGGTGGTCTCCTGGTTATCTTCCTTATCAAAGGAGGTTTCATGTTCTTCTGGGTTAATATTTTTCACAATGATGGAGGAATCGCAAAAGATGTCTCCTTAGTAGTACCAGTATTCCATATAATCTGGCTTTCAAGGCAATATCTCTTCAACAAATCTAGCATGGATTAAAGCATACACAACATACTACAGGTTGTTAGATTCCTCGTGCATAGCCATGGGGAACAGGGTTAACCAGTTCCATCTCAGCAGTGTATGTGTATTAATAGTGGGAACCTTCTGGTGGGAGATGGCCTTATCAGGTCATTTTGTATTGGAATTATTTATGCCAACTATCTGGGTGACAGCCATGTAAGTATTTCCATAAATGCGATCTACTTTGGTGTAGTGGTGGGTCTAGGGCGATATTCCAAGCAGACAAAGGTTAAATGCTAACTATAGAAAGAGAAGGTCGAGCTCACTATAAAAGATCGATGGGTTATTCCATGGGAATATTGAATTTGGGAGGATCAAAATCGATCTTTTTCGCCCTGTAGATGGTATTCTATATTTTCATGTGTAAATCTTCCCATTCATTAATCCATACGCTCTGGTATATGTTGGCATTGGGATGCCTGAGTTCTCCTTTATTGTTGAAGAAATGGAGAGGTGGACCTTCATATGAAAGGCTTGGTTAAAAATCGTTTGTAATGTAGCCTCACTTTTCCATGTGATAGGTTCAATTCTCATGCTGCTCCAGTTAATCAAGTTCTTATTTGGTAGACCTTTACAAAATCCTAAACCTGTAATCCTGAATGCTTCAAGCTTCAAAGTATGTGGGTGCTTATTCGTGGAGTTTGAATCCTTTCCTCGGGGAGTAGTCCCAAAACATCCTGATCTCCCAGATTTAGGGTTAAGGACATACTCGTCTCTAAACCCTGAGGATGTATTACCCTAGGAGATCAGTAGATGGTCGAATTAGTCTCTAATTCCCTTATCGGGAAGGTGGTAGTAGTAGACCTGGTCAGGATCAAAGGTCGAAAGTATTGGAGTAAGCCCTAGTTTGCCAAAGGCGGTATTTCTCATGGTGGAGTTTAGCCCAAACTTCAAACATATTTGTCGAGAAGGATTGATGCCACCTTTGGTATATGTTCGCATCATGTGGATAGTATCCACGGGTAAATTTGAGGTTCTGTTTCTTCGGGAGGAGGTCGAGTGAGAATTCTTCACTGCCTATCATATCAGTGCAAAACATTACTTGGGTGCCTATGGGTCATTGATTTTCCTAAAGATGATACCATCTCTCTGGAGAAGCTTGGGTAAAGGATGTATCTGGTTAGATCGGGGTTGGCTTTAACTATATCTCCTATGCAGCATCTCTACGATCTGCATGGGCTCTCACTCTTTATTTCTCTTCGTATAATAACTGGTGGAGCTCTAGGTATTATGATCATCTTCCCTAATTTATCAAAAACATTCACTCATTTGCATAGAAGGGTTAGGGTATAGTGCACTTGGATCAAGGGTTCTCCCCTTTGGAGACCCACGGCTATAGCACTCTCACTATCCTCAAAAAGACTAATAGAAGAGTTTAAGATAGTGGGTGAGTGGGTGCTTCTACTTGCCTAGAAATACATGAGGGCAGATAGATGTCCTTTGAAAGTCAACCCTCCCCATCCGGTAGATTGGATTGGCATAGTAGTGATGATATGTTCGGTTACCTGAAGGGATTGATCATACATCTCCTACCATTTGACCGAGAGGTTTATTTCTTCTAGAGAAGGAGTGAGGATCCTGGATCTTTTGAGAGCATAAATTATGTGACAAGGAGCAAGTATAGGCCTTAGTGGTTAGTTTGCTGGAAGTGTATGGCCATGATAAAGAAGGTTGTATGGTCAATAATGGGCTTAGTTTTGACGATGCTTTTCAGGGAAGGTGGTGGCATGCTCAAGGGGTGGTTATTTGGAATTGAGAGTGTGTTATCATCCTCAATTTGTGTTAAATGGGCACAATTAAGGTGGAGGGTTCGGTGTTTGGGATGAGAGTGTTTGATAGGGTGTTGATATCGGGGTTTGGGATGATATTATAGGGGGTTGTTGGTGACATTTTTCTTTAGAAGGACGAGTCTCCTAATATCAATTAGGTCTTGGATGGAAAATCTCAAGGCCCAACAATTACCTGTAATGTGATCGGGTCCTTGATGGAACTTGCAATGGGAGTCAGGATGCCAATTCTTATCTCAAAATACGAGGGTGGTCAAGCATTGAGAGGTCCCAGGAGACCTTCCACTTTCAAAGAGGAATACACTCGATTAAAGGGATCCTAAATATATATGAGTTGTGTTGCTCGAGCTCTGAAATCTTTAGGAGGAGGTACAACTTGGTAGTTTCTAGGAAGGAGTCTTGGTTAGAAAGGTGTAGTGGTAGCTATCATTTCTAGGAAAGTGTTGGAAACCCGGCGTGATTCTAGTTCTGGACTGACCACGAGGGTGGTGATATGAGATGTAAAATCCCTAACCATTTTCATATTGGCAAAGAACATATTTGCATCTTGACAAGGTTCCGTAGTATATTTGGTAGCCTTAGTAGTCGTTCCTCGATCTTGCACCCTATGTGGTTGAGTTCTTTGAAATTGGACATCCAAGTGAGCTCAAATTCATTTTGTACTTCCTTCCAGAGGTTATTGGTCATTATCTTTATCTTATCATTTTCCAATGGGCAATTGACCATCTGACCTGCTTTCTCCCTCCAGGGAGTGACAAAAATACCAACTTTCTATCCATCCTCTTGCTTCATCCATTCCAAATACTTACAAGTGACACCAAGTTCTTTATTGTATTCATATTGCTTCAAGAAATCACAATATACACCATCACATGGCTTGACAGTCCCATCAGATTTCAACCCCATATACCAAGTAAGCGATTCGAAGGAGAGTATTTTCTCTCGAACTCTTAGGCCTACGTTTAGGACCATCATTTGAAGGTGGTAGTTAGATAATTTGGCGATTGGGGAGCCTACTCCTTTGTAGGTTTTGAAGACTAGAATTTAGAATTTTTCTGGCAACTAGGCCATATTTTTTATATTTATGACCTCATCGGTAGTTTACATCTAACTGGTGGCTTCCTAAAGGAAATGCAATTCAGATTGGGCCTCTATTATCTCTTCATTTGAAGGAGGGGAAAAACTTTGTTGGCTGGTGAGGAATCTATAGATTTGACTCGCAGAGGGCCTTGGAAGGTGGAGTGTGGGTACTTAGAGTACTGTTGGCAAGGTTCAAAGTATTCATGTTGAGCAATTATTACTTCGAAGTCAGGGTCGCCGACATTAGGAGGAGCGGTGCTAGGATTGGTTCAAATAGATCCTGGGAATTAGCTGGTGATCCATCGACAGTTGATGATTTTGATAAATCACCATTTAAATTTGTATATGCAACTCAAGCTCAAAAATAGCACAATAATGGAGATATGCAAAAATATATGAAAATAAGAGAGGGGGTGAGGAGAAGAGGACAAACATTAGTATGTAAGTGGTTCAGCTTTTCAGTATGAAATGTGGCTCTAATGGCCTTCGTTGTACAACTCTTAAGATCTTTATCTCTCTCTTTACTATAATTTAGGCAAACTTTGGCTAGGATTTGTAACTATGGATCCCTTCCATTGAGGAATATGACAAGTATATATAGTGTTTAGGGTGCACATTGTACCCCCAAACATGCAAGAAGCATGTCTAGAGTGAAGCTTCTAATAGGGTCTTCACACCAATCCTAGGGCAAGTATGTAATGATGATGCAATATTCCCTCACATCCTCCTGAGATCTTGTTATGACTGCATGCCCATGTGGATTAGCCATACTATAAACCTATGTCACATGTTATATGTATGTCATCCTAGGAGGTCTCAGCCTAGCCAAGGATGATATGTCTGATGTCCTATTGGGCTACTGACGGGCTGGACTGTAGTGTGGTCACGATTATCTGGTTGGTACCAGGTCGAGATAATACTAGTGAGGGATCGATGGGCCAGCTAATAGGTCTCGTCCTAAGTGACTAGTATGAGGCCAAGACTAATGGTGAAGGCCTCTCCAAAGGGACTTACGACTATCTGACGTGATAGGTGAGTAATATCGGCTCGAATGAGCTGAGGTTTGCTGAGAATGAGGCTACACTTTGGGTATATCAATCACCCCCTATACCTTAGTCTTCAATGTGAGTAGAAGGTAGAGGGGTAAAAATATTTGAGAGTAGATATTGAGGAGACTTCTTGATTGATGGTTGGGATGCCCTCTCACTGTCAGGTCTGAAATATTAGATAAGAGCTCTTGACTAACACTTGTCAATCATCATGTGGGTTGGCGTGTTACCCAAGAGTGATGGCTATAGGCTTATTATGGGAAGTTGTGCCCTAATGATTACTTTGTGGGAAAATGTGCACAATCTTTAAACCTTTTTAAATGGTTTAAAAAATCTCTATATTCTCCACCTACATTCTCACGCTCAAACTTCTTTCTCTAGAAAATCAATCCCACTTCTCTCTATCTCCTTTGTTCAAGCTCTTTTCGACCAATTTTAGGATTTTTTTTTCCTGCGACTTCAGCGTCCTCTTCCAAACAGGTAACCTCCATCCCCTTTCTTTTCCTTATCATTTTAAGGTTTCTAGGTGGTTTTTACCTTCTGTTTACGTTTTTGGTGAGTTTTTGGTTTTTCGGCAGCCTTGGTTAGTGCTTTTAGGGATGTTTTATGAGGTTTATGGGTGGTTTAGAGGTTAGGTTAGTAATTTAGGTTTTTTAGAGTATTTTCTATCTCCCTTGCCCTCTGTGAGAGTCACCGGACTTGCTTTGATCGTCTTCATCGACGAACTTCAATTTAGTGTTCTTGGTGTTCTCCATGAAAATGATTCATATTCCACCCTTTGATGTTCTAGTCTATTAAGTCAAATCATTTTAATGTTTAAATTCTTATAAGAACTCCTTGACCAATTTCCCCATCTTGAGGATTGTATTCTTAGGGAAATATAGAAGGGTGATGCCGAGGTTGAGGATAAGGGAAGAGTCGGGGCCGACCTTACACACCCCATATTTCATGTTCCCTTGGATCTCGTCCGTCCTCCAATCAGTGAGGATTCCATGAGTGGAAAGTCATCTCAGAGCTCCCACTCGTCTTCATCTTCAAAGGGATGAAGACCCTCTGGCTCTAGGTTATTTGGAGAGTATGACTCCTATGAGGAGTCTAAAAGTGTCCCTCTATCTTGTATGGCCGACTCGTGGGCCACCGAGTCTAGTGATCATGATTAGGCTGCTGAGGCTTCGGTCCCTAAGGGGCCGAGAGTTACTGTTACCCAGCCACCTTTCCAAATGGTATTTCATATCTCGTCCATGACCGAATGAGAATTTTGATATAGGTTTCCCAATCGAGTAACGGCCCTATAAATCATCGACTCTGAAGACAAGGTTAAGGAAACACTAGATACATCTTATGCTAAAAAGTTCAAGAGCACTTTGAGACACGTTGACCTTCTATATTGGTGGCATTTCTACGAGATTAGTCCCGATATCAATATGAGGGTTCCTAATGAGGCCGAGAGGGCATTTAATGAACATGGGGGGCGAGATTATTATCTACGACCAAATGTTTAAGGTTGTCTTCCACCTTCCCATCCACCCTACTGTGCGGACGATACTCGCTAGTATGGGCCTAGCCCCGACCCAACTTTCTCCCAATATAGGGAGGATTTTGATTAGCTTCATATATCTTTGGAAGTTCTGTTTCATCTACGATCTTCCAGTTAGCGTATTCAAGGCCTGCTACACTGTCTCTTTCAAGAAGGCCCAAACTGGCTACTATAGTCCACAAATAAATTTATTCACGTCAACCACACATCTAACCATCACAAGAAGCCACGTTATTTTTTTATCTTTGGTGCATGGGAGTTTCATTTTGACGTCTCCTGCTGAGGGTCCTAAAAAATGGGCAGAAGCTTCAATGTATTCCAAACTTGACCCCGTCTTGGGCGTAGATGACCGTTATAAAGTTGAAAAAATCCGAGAATAGGGGGATGATTGCGGTCTCGTACAATTTGAGTAGCTAATGACCCCTAAAATCTTGTTCGAAACAGTATTGGGGGTTAACCCCTAACAGAAATGCGTAAATTATTCCTCTGAACTGTAGTGTTATCTTTAATTTATCTTTCTTGCCGGATAAGAAAATTTTTCTTCTTAACTGCGGTGTCGTCTTTATTTTTTTCATTTTAGATATTAACCTCTTCTAAATATTTGTAAATCGTCCAGACGAAACACCAGAAGCCATCTAGAAGATGATCGTTCCCAATATCTCTCCTATGTTAAACAAGTTTAGGAAGAAGTCGGCTCCTCCGAACAAGACCAAAAAATACCATTGGCAGCCCGGGTAATGCCGAGGTCTCTAAGAAGAGAAAAAATACGGTGGACGATACTACAATCCACTTCCCACAAAAGGAGAATAGGCAGTTGCTCTCGTCCAAGGGGGATCGAACAAAGCAATCCCGATATCATCTGATGCTACTTTGGCAGCTCTTCTTGAACAACTGAACCTTAGCGATGAGACTTTAATCGATGACGCTAAATGATCCAGGGCTGGAGCAACTTCGATGATGCCCGAGGTTAATAGGTGCATCCTTGAGGCGATGGATGCCCCTCGTCTCATCCAGTTCAGCCTTCATAAGGCCACTTAGGTAATTCTTTCATCTTTTTTGTTAATTCTTATTGAAGTGTTGCCTTGTACTAACCCATTTCTTTTGTTATTTTTGTAGTCTCTGCTCACCTTTACATGCCTTGTTGAGTGAGTTGAGAAGAAGATCCCCTTCATCCAAAAGGGTAAGGATGCTGATAAAATTGAGAAAAATCTAAGGGCCGAGTTGGTTTCCAAGGATGTGGATCATCAAAAGGTTATGTTCGCGATCCAGCAGAAGCACTCAGATGATCTAAACAAGCTCAAAATAGGATCACTAGGATACCATCAAAGTTGCGGCTGATAAGAAATAGGTTGACATTAATGTTGCAGTAAAGAAGGCCTTACAGGATGCTAAGCACTAATTGGTGGTCGAGTTCAAGACTTTCGACGAGTGTACGGGTTATGCCTTTCAATTCCTTGAAAGGGGAGTAAAGACGGCATGACGTGGGCCATTCTTAAACTTCCTAAGTTTGGTACATTGGTGACCAAGGACTTTAAGGCCATTTATCTCTAGGATCCTCTAATCATCATTACTCTGGCCGAGGTGGAAGTATTTGTGGTTGCCCCTGCGGAGACGACTGAGTAGGTCGGGGCCAAAACTACTGAACAGGAAGGGGTGAATACAACTGAGGGTAACACCAATGATGATGAAGATAACACTCAACCTACTTTGGACAAGGTCATCCCCACCCAGGACTAGGGTCTTCCAGAGTAGACAGCACGATCTTCTTTTTTGTTACAATTACTGGGCAGTCGTTTGGGGCCCTATAAGTTATTTTTTGAACAATATTTGTACATTTTTACCATCGTCTCTAACTTATGTCTGTACTATTTTTTTTAATGTGATGCATGAAGTTTATCTTCAATGGAAATTATCTTCTTGTCAGCTCTGATGTGTCATCATTTTTTTCTCATTATACTTTTATATTTGCTTTGTAATAATGCATATATATGACTATTAATGACCTTTTAATGGACTTATGTAAAATCTATTCTCAACTATCATCTCAGTCGAGAGCGGTAACAAAAAATTATTTTTAATTACATACCACCAAATTAATGATGTTAATCCCAAATCCCCTCTCGTCATTTTTGGAAGTGTATGGACGATTTTCATCTCTTCATACACTCTCATCTTCACCGATGGAGAGACTAAATTTAAGGCTACCAAGTCAATGATTTTTGAAACAACCATAATAAAATGATCTTTAATTAGAGACCACCAAATTTATGGTGTTAACCCCAAGTCTACTCTCGTCTCAGCTGAAAGAGATAACCAAATTAATTATTTTTAATTAGAGACCACCAAATTAATGATGTTATTCCCATGTACCCTCTTGTTGTTTTTGGAAGTGTATGGATGAGTTTTATCTCTTAATACACTCTCATCCTCGCCGAGGGAGAGACTAAATTTATATCCACCAAGTTAATGATGTTTGGAACAACCATAACAAAATGATCTTTAATTAGAGACCACCAGATCAATGGTGTTAATCCCAGGTCCACTCTCGTCATTTTTGGAAGTGTATGGACGAGTTTTATCTCTTCAAACACTCTCGTCTTCATTGAGGGAGAGACTAAATTTAAGGCCACCAAGTCAATGATGTTTGAAACAACAATAATAAAATGATTTTTAATAGAATTTTTGTGTTCTTCACCACTTAAGTGGTGTTGTCACATTATTGCCCATGTAGGTGTTATTGAGAGTTAATGGATGAGACGAGTCTCCCATGATTTCTCGTATCACCGAGAATGAAGCAAGACTAATTCACCATATGAATGATGTTATCTGTCTTAGAACAATTCAATCAATGCATTGGATAATTGGATAAAAAGATACGAGGAAACACTTATGGTTTTCTCATTCATTCCTTTAAGACATTCCAAATACAAAGAGGATGAGACATAAATGGTATACTAGCCTATTGATAATATTTCTTCAAGTGATATGCATTCCATGGGTTGGATAAAGGTTCCCAGTCTTAGTTATCTAGTCGATAGTTCCCAAGGATGACCTCTTTAGTGACCCTATGTGGTCCATGCCAAATCGGATGTAGCTTGTTTGGCTTATACCAAACCTTCTTTAACACCAAATCCCCCATAGCTATCGACCTTGCTCTGACCCTCTTGTTAGAAAACTTGGTCATCCTTTATTGATATATCGCTTGTCTGACCTCAACATCTTCTCTTATATCTTATATCAATTCCAAGCCCAGCCTTCTTTCTTCATCATTGGTCTTTGGGTTGTAAGTCTAGACACTGTGACTGGGTAAGCCAAGTTCAATTGGGATTACAGCCTCTAATCCATAAGCCATCATGAAGTGTGACTTCACCATAGGTGTCCTTTTTATTATCATGTTAGCCCACAGGACTCCATGCAACTCGTATGTACATGGGCCCTTAGCATCTTCTAACTTTTTCTTGATTCCATCCAATATCTTCCTATTCATTACCTCATTTTGGCTGTTGTCTTAGGGTCGGCCAGGTGCTGAGTAAAACTGCTTAATGTCGACCCTTTCACAGTAGGCCTCCAAGGAATTGTTCTTAAACTGCTTGCCATTATTAAAAATCAAGGTGTGGGGTAGACCATATTTGCAGATGATGTTCCTTCAAATAAACTTGAAGGACTTCCTCTCAGTTATAGAAACCATGTCCTCAGCCTCCACCCACTTTAAAAAGTAGTGGGCCACAATCAGATATCTATAGTTATATGCAGCCTGGGGTAAAGGTCCTACCAGGTAGATTCCCCACACTACAAAAGGCCAAGGGGATATGATGGACATCAAAGGTTGATGATGTTGATGGGGGATGTAATCATACTGCTCACATTTATCATATTTCTTCACATGTCCGGCTGCCTCCTTGGAAAGGGTCAACCACCAGTAGCCTTGCGTCATAATTCTCGTTACTAAAGATCTTACCCCAATATATCTTGATCATGACCCCTCATGCACGTCTCATAAGATATATTCCACTTCAATGGGGTGGACACATCGTATCAAGGGGAGTAAAAAACCCTTTTTGTTTAGGAAATCTCCTATAATGGTGAATTTATCACCCTGATCCGCAATTTTTTCGGTCGACTTTTATCTTTGGGAGCTCCCCATCCCTGATATACTAGATGAGAGAGTGCATCCATGATCCTCCAAGGTTTAAATTATGGAAAAATCCATGCCTACTATCATCTTCATCAGTGCTTGGCTTGTACAGGATCTTAACTGAGACCGTCCTTCTGATCTATGTCCCAATAGTAGAGGCTAACCTTGCTAACGCATTGGCTCAGTCATTTTTCGATCGAGGGACTCTCTTCACCTTTACTTCATTGAAGTTAGTTAAGATATTCTTTACCATTGACAAGTACTTGGCCATTGTATCATCTTTGGAATCATAGATCCCCAGAATTTGGTTCACCAGAAACTAAGATTTGTTGTGTATTATCATAGGGACAGCATTCAACACCTTGGCTAAGGACAGGTCAGCCAATAAAGTCTTATACTCAGGTTCATTATTTGAAGTTTTAAAACTAAATCTCAGTGCATATTCAATCGGTCCCGTCTGGAGCCGACAGTATGAGCCCTGCTCCACTACCACTTTTATAAGAGGAGCCATCCATAAATAAACTCCAGATTGGGCTATCAACTGAGAAGGTACCTTCATATACCATCCCATTTCTTAATAAAATATTATTTATAGGAGGGTCGGCTCTAGCATGATCGGCTATGTCGAGACCCAATGTTGTCTTCTCAGGCAATAGTGCAACTTCATCTTCTTTAATATCGACCTCAGCCCAAGTGAACTCAGCTACGAAGTCAACTAATGCCTACCCTTTGATTTCACTCCTTGGAAGATATACGATGTCAAAATCCCTTAACTCAATTTACCAAGCTAGTAGCCTACCCGATTTCTTAGGTTTATGAATGACTTTTCTCAAAGGAGTTTCAGTGAGCACCACCATAATATGAGCTTGAAAGTAGTGCCTTATTTTCCCAGAGCAAGGATAAAAAATATGCCAATTTCTCCATCATTGGGTATTTAAGTTTGACCCCTTGAAGAGCCTTTCTATTGAAGTATACAGGCTTCTAAACCCCTTCATCATCTCGAATAATAGTTGCACTTATGGTTGATTCAGAGACTGCTAGATAAAGGAATAATCTCTCCCCTTGGATTGGCTGGAATAGAAGCATTGGGGATCCCATTTAGGCTTTAAGTTCTTGAAAAGATTTTTCACACTCCTCATCCCAGGCAAACGATTTAATTAAAATTTTAAAGAAGGGCAAACACTTATTTATGGCCCTAGAAATAAAGTGGTTGAGATCAACGACTCGTCTTGTTAATCTTTGCATGTCTTCTATCATCTTCGGCATCTTCATCGCTATTAAAGCCTTGATTTTTTCTGAGTTCACCTCAATATCTCTTTAATTAACAATGAAGATAAGGAATTTTCCTGCACCAATGCCGAAGACACACATGTCCATATTCAACTTCATCTTATAAAGATCCATGGTATCGAATATCCTCTCAAGGTTAGCCACATGGTCCTAGGCCTTGAGGCTCCTGGTCGACATATCATCAACATAAACCCTTATAATTTTAAGGATCTGATCTTCAAATATTTTATTTAATAAACTCTGGAAGGTTGCCCCTGCATTTTTAAGGCCGAATGGAATAACCTTATGGCAGTAGGTTCCTTTATCAATGATGAAGGAAGTTTCTTTTACCTCGTCTTCATCCATGAAGATCTGGTTGTATCCTGATTATGCATCCAAAAAACTCATCAGCTCAAGGCCAATTATGCCATCCACCATCTGATCTATGCGAGGCAAAGGAAAACTGCCTTTAGAGCATGGTTTGTTTAAATCAGTGAAGTCCACACACATTCTCCACTTTCTATTGACTTTTGGCACAATGACAACAGTTGATAGCCAATCAGGGTAGTGCACTTCACGGATAAACTTAGTCGATTAGAGATTTTTATCCTCTTCCTGTATGACTTCGTACCTATATATGGAATAGGTCCTTCTCCTTTGCTTCATGAGCTTGGCATACTAGTCAATGTTTAGCCGATGGAAGATAACTTGGGGTTAATCCTCGGCTTATCCCTATAGCTCCATGCGAAAATGCTTTTCCTCTTCCTCAAAAGCTCTATCAAATTTTCCTTCAGCTCCTTTTTTAGCGATGAGCCAATTTGGATGGTTTATCCAGCTCTTCCTCATTGTGGACGATGGAATCTACCTCCTTTGTAGCCTCACCCTTCTTGAGCTTCCTCTCATTCCGGAGGTCGAGAGTGTCAATATTGTAGTAGGTTATGAGTTTCTTGTGGGAATATTTTTATTCTGTCGAGCTAAAATAACACTCCTTGGCCTCTACCTGGTCACCTTGAACTTACCCTACCCCATAAGGGTTCAGGAATTTTACCATTTGATGAATAATGTAAGGCACTGCTTCAAACTTTTTTAGGGACACTCGATCAAGGATGATCTTGTAGGCCAAAAATACATTCCTATACATCATAAAAAAGCTAACTTTCTTTATTAGGCACCTCTTACAGGTGCCCAGTTAAACATCCATCTCGAACACCCCAAGTGGGTGCACCTTTTCTCCACTAAACCCTATCAAGGGTCGATGATAAGGAACTAGCCTCTTTTTACTGAGCTTCAACCCTTTGAAGAGTCCCAGAACATGTAGACTGAGTTTCCATCATCCACTGGAATTCTAGACACATTATACCCATGAACCCTGGTGCTGATGACCAAAGGGTCGTCATGGGGGGCTAGGATTATCCTGAAATCCAATCATAAGAAACCCATAAGCAGTGTGCCCGTGTCTACCTTCTTTATCATTCTCGACGTTGGTTGTAAAGAGGTAGAGTTTACTTCCATCCGTTTAGGTGCCAACTTCTATTCTACGACGTGCTCCTTACAGTCGGTCGACTTAGTTGAAAATTCTGTTACTAAAACCGTTTATTAAAAATAAACTATTTAAGTAACTTCGATCTATTTTTTTGAGAAACTCTTTTCTTGAAAAACAAAAACTATTTGAACACAAGACGTGTTTAACAAAATAGTATGTACGAGATCTATTCAATATTTTACTAACAAGTTTATAAAACAGTTTTAAACAAACTTTAAAACCCAGCACAACCAAGAATGAGATGAGAAGATGTAGGAAGATTAAGTACAAGATTTTTACGTGGTAAAACCTCACCAATTGAGGAAACATCCACGACTCCCTCTACGGAGTAAAACAAAAATCCACTATAAACAAATTTAACAATTAAAAACTATATAACAAACATGCATACAACTCAGACCTATATAAGTTTAGAAATGTACCCTCTTGTGTCCTTATAACTTCTCTGCAGTTCTGATTGTTGATGTTGTCCTCTCAGTTTGTTAACTCCAATTTGTTCAAGCTCTTTACATCGACTCTTTATCTCAAGATCTTATTACCAACACTTTTCGTGTTGTAGTGTGAAAGTGTTTGTGGAGGTGCTTTCTAACACATGCATGCACACACACACTTATCATGTACAAACAGTCCTAGCAAATTACAAATAAGTCTATATGCTGTGATTTTTCTTTTTCTCTCTTCTCACAAAACTTAACCATTTTGACCTTTTAAACAATCCCAGAATCCACGGATACCTTGCTTAGAAGACAATCAAGGTCTTAATCAATCTCAGAGTTTAGAAAAGTTTTTCGAGATTGAAAACCTCCAAGTGTGATTCCAAACTAGGTCCAAGGTCTTGTTTCAAGAGAATTAGAAACATAAAACATTTTTGTTGATTTCAAAGTTAAAAACATTTACTGAAAATGAATCAACAAAATATTTCTCAAGATGAGAAACAAACATGCAAACTAAGTGTAATATATCATGAAAAACTTAGATCTGAAAGTTTCAATATATTAGAACAACAGATCCAAGAAAATGATTAAGTTGGAAACAAGATCCAAAGAAGAAGAGGTTACAGCAACAAACCAACTCTCAAATCATCTCTCAAAAACACTCAAACACTCAAGGTTGTGTTTGGTAAAGTATAGAGGTTTGAAGGTTTGTATTTGGTTTGAACTGCGTAGACGATTTAGGGTTAGGGTTAGGGTTTCTAACTCTTCCTCTCTCTTCTGGTTTCTCTCTCTCTCTCTCTCTACTCTCTTTTTATTTTCTCTCAAATGATGAAATAACAAAAGTCTCAGAAAGCTGAGTAAAGGGCTCCTTTTATAGGAGGCTGAGAAGGTTCGAGATCGAGGGCCAAAATCAAGGGTCTAGATAGAGTCAAGATGGATTGACTAAGATCCAAGGGCATACGATAAGCGGTGGTTAAAACACTTCTGATTAGTTTAAAAGGTAATCACAGGGATTATGATAGAAGACATGCAGATCGTTGATTACATATGATCTAAGGGTTGAAAGCAGGCGTAGTTTTACTCTCTTCAAAGAAACACACTTCTCACCAATCAGACGGTGACAAATGTTGGTCAATAACACGAGATAAAACGCGGGTCAAAATAATTACAAAGTAAACCCTGAAGTCTCTGTCGCTTTTGGTTTCTACCCAAACCAACTTTAGAGAGTTAAAACAATATTTCTAAAATAGCATACTTACCCCATAACCTTTTAAAACCAAGTTTTATTAATAAAACCTTATTTTAAAATGTTTTAAAAAATCCCAAAAAATATTTAAAAATCAAATTTAGGGATTTAAAAACACTCAACATATATACACACACTAATATGCAACATTACATGTAAATGAATCATTCTACTATGTGCGAGTGTTGGTAATTAAATCTAGGTCTCTTCAATCAAAGATGAAATAGTAATGCAATCTCTGAGGTTCTTTGGTTTCTAGGTTAGACATAATTTTGTCACAATTTCCAAACTAGATGAACACTTATACAATATAGACTCAAGTGAGTCAAGAGTATAAGGGCTTCATCAGTCCCTCCACCAGCCATCCTTCACTGATCTATTTCACATTGGATGAGATCATGCACATATGTCCCTTAGTCTCTGAGATATTCGGTGGGAGGTCTATATTGTCCTCATCGCTATCAGATTGATCATTTTTCTTATTTGCCTGAGGCTATCATCTTATCATCTCATCTTTGGGTCCGCCATGCTTCTTTCAGGCATCATCCTTGGAATCACTCTGGTTAACATACTTCTAAAGCTTCCTATTCTCAAAATCTTCTCAATCTCATCCTTTAGAGCAAAACACATGTTAGTAGTTTCATCGTAGTCTTGGTGGATATTGAAGCACTTGATTTTTTTCCATATTATGGGGAGTGGACTTATGCTTTTGTGGCCAGATGAGAGCCTTATTGTCTTTAGTATAATTCAAGAACAATTTTGGTCTTACTGTCAATGGAGTGTAATTAGAAAACTTGTCATCAGTTAACCTCTTATTCCCATCTTTTCCCTTTGCGTTCTGAGATTTACTCCCACTGGCTTCCTTTTTGTCCTCTCATATGGCCTCCATGTCCTCCTCTACGTTCATGACTGTCCAGGACATGGACATAAGTTTTACCATGGACTTCGAAGGATCCTCACCTAGCTTCTAGAGTAGTTTACCTTTTTGTAGTCCACCCATGAGTCCTGTCATGGAAACATTTTCTTCGTAATCCTCTGCCTCAAGTTTCTCCTTATTGAATCACACAATATAGTCCCTTAGTGATTCATTATTCCCTTATTTTAAGTACAAGAGATGGGTAACCTTCTTCTGGGGCTTCATACCGAAGAAAAAGTTGTGGATGAACTTCTCAGATAGCTATTTAAAGTTCTCTATGGGGTTTTTAGGAAGAAAAGTGTACCGTATATGAGCTACGTCCGTGAGAGTATTAGGGAATGATCGGCATCTCATATCGTCTATAACTGAATAGATATCGATCGCAGACTGATACATCTTAATCTGATGTATCAGATTTGTACTCCCATCATACATGGGAGTGACAATTGGAGGTTTGAACTTGGCTAGAGTGGGATAACTCACAATCCTAATAATGAAAGGAGAACGTTCCACATATCCCATTTGGATGGGGTCTTAGCTTTTCAAAAGGTCGTCAATCTTATTTTCCAACCTTTGGATTGAACTTTTCCATGGTTTTTTGGCTGCCATGGTATTATCTCCTCTTACTTATTTATCAGTTAGGTTAGGCACAGGCTCTTGACCAATAGTTCTTTATCGATTGTTTTCTTCCCTCTGTTCCCCCTCTCGGTATTGTTGTGGCCGATGATCGCCACATCCTCCATTCCCTTGGGAGTCCGTAATGTTATAAAATTGAGAGAGTTGGTCTCATAGGTCTCCTACAGGGATGACATGGTCAAAACCTGACCCTCTGATTAATCTGTCAAATGTCGAATGCCCTGGGTCATCCTTCTGGTGTAAGTTGGTGTTGGGCGAACCGTATAACCAAAGATTTCATGCGATTGCCAGCAGTTGTCATCATCACAATCAACACCATCTAGACCTTTATGTACTTGTTTTACTTAGTGGAGTCTCCTAGGATCGGCCATATCCATATCCACATCTATGGAGGCCAAAGTTACATCGTCTAGACCTTCATGTACTTGTTCTCTTTATTTTTCTTTGATGATGTTGCGCCTCCTTGTGTGGGGAGGGGGGTGGTCCCCATGTCATCACATCCACATCTATGGCGGCAGGATTTATTATTTATGCCATAACGCCTGAAGGTTTGGCAATCATAGTCTCGCTAAAAGCGGCAAACTATTCCTGTATTTTTTATTGGTTAGACACTAATGAGCGCAGGTCCACCACCACCTTAGACATTTCTAATTGAGGTGGTGCCTGGCTCGAGCTAGGACCAATATTCCCTCCCACCTGAGATGTATGTCATCCTGGGAAGGCCGATATGTTTGATGTCATGTTGGGCAACTGACGGGCTAGATTGAAGTGTGGTCTCAGCTGATGGTTAGTGCCAGGCCGAGATGAGACTAGTGAGGGATCGATGGGCTAGATGAGGTCTCGGCTTAAGGATAGTACAATACCGATATAGTTAGTTAAGGGTCGCTCGAGAGGGGCTCACAACTGTATGACTTAATAACTGAGTAATGTCGACTCGGCAGAGCCGAGATTTGCTGAGGACAAGGCTACACTTTGGTATATCAATAGCCGCTGCCGATTCATACTATTTTGACAAAAACTTGAGGTGTTTTGGAAATACTTTGTGGATTCATATTATTTATCTTCCACTTAAAAACAGGAATACATCCAAACTGGAATCTAGGGGGTTTATGATCAATCTCCGAACATTTAGAAATATTTGAAAAACCTTCGTCAAAGAGAGTGGCCCGTAAGTATCTGTTCTTTTTTGTACAGTAAGCTATGTTCCTAAAGCTTTTCTTTATGAATAAATGCGATATGACTCGTTTATCGATGAATCTCCTTTCATTATCATTAATCACGATATATCAGGTTGATTGGACTAAGCAATATTTAAGGTACGTGTAAAACTATTTTACCCTAGTACTGTATAGCTGTGAAATCCTATTTGATATACCCTAATATTGAACATAGTTCAAACATTCCTTGTCACCGAGACTTTAGGATCACCAGAGGAGTTTCTCGATATACCAGATGAGTGGATAAAAAGAGTGAGAGTATCCATTGTCAGCTTTGGGGGGAAGCGACTTTTTCAGAAGTATGAACTTCACTCGAGGAGGAGATTTTTCTAAAGTACTAAATTTCCTTGGGGAATATCAACTTTTTTGAAATACAAACATCTTTTTGGGTGAAGCAACTTTTCTAATGAACGAACTTCCTTTCGATGAACCTATTTTGGTTTCGAGGGTATAGGGTTTAAATAATATCAAAATCAAGATTACATAGTGCATTATATAAATGGGTAATGTTTAGTTTATCACGAGGTCCTTCATGCACACCTTTACATTTGGAAAAATAAACAATACTGAACATGGAGAACTAAACGCATATCTATGTATTGAGGACTCTAAAATTAAGGGCCTAAATAGTTATAAAAATTGTGTAAAGTAGTCATACAGGTTAGCGATATTAAGCATATTAAGAAAAAATCATAAAGATAGTCTGGTTATCTTGATTTATCCCCAGCAGAGTCGCCATTATGGCGTTATAGAACCCAAGAAGTGGTGCAGATCGGGGGAAGAACATATGTTCTTTAAGGGTGGATGTATGGGAGTTCTTGTCTCTTGGAAGATGTTTGATGTCATACCAACTTTGAGTCGCACACCCTAGTTTTAGGCCTAGGCCTAAGTGTGCTCGTGTGATAAGGGTTTTTGTCGATTGTTCAAAGTTTCCAGCTTGTTTTATATAAAAATAAATAAAAGGTTAACGTTAGTCCTTTTAGGATAATCCTTAGGCCGGTTTAAGTGTGCGATTGGTTCAATGATTCTTGTTGCGTGGCTTAGGTAACAAATTTATGAGTGGCGAAGGTGTTAGGCACCCCAAATATTCTCTATGATTCCTTAATTATATGAACATTATTGCACTTTACATTAATTTATTACCTTTTAGTTATTTTTAGAACTAGTTTAGAGGCCTTATATTAAAAATCCCTTAAACATGGATAGATTCTTAGGTAGGAAAACGGTGCAGTGAGAGATCTAGGAACGCCACTTAATCGATGCAGGTACACAAGGATGATTGTGTATATTTCTGAACTTGTATAATGGGTGGACATTAGTACGTATGTAAATGTTTGCACGACAAGTCGCAGCTTGAGATAATTTGATATATTATTATATGTTTTGGGGAGATATAGAAAGGTAAGAGGATAGATGGGTGCATATCTATAATGATAACATATAGGGTGATAGATTGTTAAGGTTGTTGCTCACGTGAAGGGCTGAGGTTTGTGCTCACGTGAAGGACTCAATTTTGTGCCTATGTTCGCAAGAAGACATAAGATCAAAGACGATGTTTTCGATGGTGTATAATGTATACATGTTTGTACAATTGTATAAGAGTGCACGAGAGATCACAGATTTGAGTTAGTTTGATATCTCGTTCATAGTGTGTGAGAGATATGAGGGATGGTGGATGAAAGATGGGTGCATTTCGATTATGACAATATATTAAGATATACATTTTCGAGGCTCGTGCTCATAAAAAGGACTTGGTATTACGCTTACTTTCTCGTGTATCCACGAGATCAAAGACTATATCATTAGGTTGTAGAACATAAGGTATCTTTGGTGTAGGTTCAGAATGGGAGTTGACCTAAAGTTGCCAAAAAAAGGCATCCATCACTTGTTAGGTTAGCACTGACTTTAAGGTGTGGTTAAACCCCTGGGAAGAAAATAACAGTGGACGTAGGCTTTTCCTTATAGCCGAACCACTTTTAAAATCTTTGTCTCTCATGTGCTTGATTGGATTGCTTTTATCTATTTATCTGTGATCATAAAAATGGGATTCGGTCCAGTTTTTTGCATCAACAGATTGGCGCCGTCCACTGTTATTTTCTTCCCAGGGTTTTACAATAGCACAATGTGGTAGAGAGAGAAAGGATGTGTATCTTGTGTATGGGGTTTCTAGGTTCTCTTGGATCTCTTTTCATCTCCCCCTTTTTGGCTAAGGGAATACATGTATTTATAGTGATGGGAGATAAAGAGATTCATTGTATGTAGACATTTATACATTATGTCTACATTCAACGAATCTAATTGTTGAATTGCTTGGTATGCTATGTGTTGTCATCTACAGTATAAATGTACATTAATGCTCATTAAATGCATAGTCATCTTCATTAATGCACATTAAATGCATAGTTATCCCTTGATCTTCCTGGTTGGTATGCCGACCAACTCTCCTCGAGTGCCGACTAACTCTCCTCGGATGCCGATCAACTCTCCTCGGGTGTCGAATATTGCCACATAGGATGACATGTGTCCTTTTCTGATTGGGCCTCGTAGATGGAGAATTTTTGCGTTAACAACCATGCTTACATGGAGTAGTTGGATTTTGTGTTGATATAATGGGTTCTATTTTTTATATACCTCAATTCACACATACATGAACTTACTTAAAATTATAACTTCACATAAATATTTGAGCTTTGTGAGGTGTTCTCCTACCAATCTTGTCATTTATATGTTATGTGACCTAGAAGGACTAGTGCATGTTAAAATCCGTTGCACGCGAAAATTGAGCGATAAAAGATTATGTGTATATATGTGCACATGGAAGGGCTCCGAAAGGAAAAATCATCATTTGCGAGTAAGCCACCGTTTGCTTGGACCTAAAAGAAATACGTGGTCCAAAGGCCTAAAAGAATAATGGCATTTAAAGAAAATATTTGCCAAGGCCTAATTTGTTTAGTTGATTTATTCATTCAAAAGATTAAAATAATATGCTTAAATTGAGGGAGTTTGGATGGTATATCAACATTTTACACAATGTCTATTTATCCTAGTCGTAATTTCAATGTCATGACTCTATTGGTTTGTAGAATCATTAAAATTCTATGCTTGTATGCATTGTGTATGTTTGTTCATTGTGTTCAATCTATATTGTCACGTGAGGTTATATTCAAATATGATAAAGTTTGCAATCAAATGAGAACTCCGTGAACATATTTTAAGTGATTGGGTCTAAATTTAATTATTAGTAGCTCACACCCCTACACTTCCATTTCCATATAACACATTTTTACCATACAAGTGTGAAAAGCTTATTGTATTTTGTGTCATGTGTGGTGTCTATACTGTAAGGACACAAGTCTCCGATTGAGTTTTAATGTAGTGTTGGCTCAATTTAAAAAAAAACGTTTGAGTCATAGCATAGTGTTCAAGTTTATCCATTCAAGCCTATGACGTGTCAATTGAAGACGTAGCGGCCAAGAGTATAACGCTTCATCATATACTGTGTCTGTTGTGCCTCGTTTCCACGTCAACAACATTTGTTCCGTTTACTCCTAAGGTATGAATGCATTACATATTTATATAGGAGCTTGGAACAAGTTTTATTGGATGTACTTTTATTTTAAACTGAGGTTTATTTTTAGAAGGTTACTTTAAAACTTTAAAATAAAGTTTCTGGGCTAAAAGTTGAATTTTAAGCTTTCTGGAAGTTCGTTCGAAATGTTCGTTCGAACGAGTTTTTTTCGTTCGAACGAGAATGTCGTTCGAATGAGAATGTCATTCGAACGAGTTTGCCAAAATATTTCCCTTATGGCCACTGGAACTTCGTTAGAAGGGTCGTTCGAACGAGACTTCGTTCGAATGAAAATCTCGTTCGAACGAGATTTTCGGCAGAAAATTTAATTGGCAGTTTTTCACCTCTATCCCACTACTTTTCCCCACTAACTTTTGACAGACTTATCTAGTATGGGAACCAACCTTTTCAAACTAACTTTTTCACATACTATAATCTCCAAGAGAGAATTTGAGAGAAAAAATTCCAAGAAAAGGTTCATGTTTTGAGTGTTTTATTCTTCAAGAAAAAATCCTTAAACACTTTTGTTTACACCCATAGTTTGTTTATTCCAAGTTTCCATATAAATATCTTGCTTAGAGTGTTTGGCATCGGGTTTACTCTACCTAGTTGAAGAGTCCGTTTGGGTTTACTTCTACATCCCTCAAAGAATAAGTCTCGTTATTTTGCTGCGGCATTCTCACATAGTGGAAGGCACCGTGTGTGGTTGATGGTGTTCCTAAAGTCTCATTGGTGATTCCAAGATTTCGGTGGAGTTACGGAATTGTTGACTAGGTGCAGGTATTTACAAGAAGACGCGTCAAGGCTTGAAAGGAGTCGAGTCGAGGAAGTAAGTCATATGTCTTGTAATTGTAAAACCATACTTAATGGACTTAAGGCTAGGGCCGTCCGAGGTTTTTTCCCGTTGTGAGTTTTTCATCGTACATCGTGGCGTAGTGATTTATTTGTTTATTTTATCTTATGCAAAATTCACCTTAGATGCATGCTTAGGTAAAAAGATAAAATCTGGTTTAAATCACTACTTATTTAATTTGGTGCTAATTTAAATTTGGGTATATGTTAATTTAATTAAAGTCATCATTTAACTTGTTAAAATTGGATTAGCCTAATTTTGTAATATTAAAAATATGACTTAGGCAAATTTCTAGGACTTGGGTTAAATTGGTTTAAGTGAAATATGTATTTGTTGATTAATCTAATTTCACTTTGTTTAATTTTAATTTGAAATAAATTAAAATTTGGTATTTTTTTGTGTTTAATCGAACCCTCTCGCTTTCGCATGTTAAAAGGAAATTACGTTTTCTAAAATCTTTAAAATTGGGGGCCTCTTGATCCAACAAGTGGTATCAGAGCCGGACCGCTAATTTTTCGCGCCAAAGATCCTTTTTCGGCTTTTATAATTTTTTTGCTCCTTGTTTTTTTAGGTGGTTCATTTTTTACTCACTCTCATTTTTTTATATCTCTCGATTGGACGTCTTTGTAACACCCCGTATTTTCATGCATTTAATATTTAATTAATTTGGGAATTCAAAATTACTTGTGTGTCGTAATTTTAATTGAATTAAATATGGCAATTTATATTTAAATATTAATCGGAGAGTGAATGGTTAATATTTAGGGAAATTTATTTACTAAGTGAGTAGTAATAATGTATTTACGTCATTTCGGGTATTCATGACGGGATATGTACTTATTTCAATCGGGAGTCGGTATAGACTAATTTGGGTGTGAAATAAGGATTTTTATAAATTAATTTGGATGCCAATTCTGAGTGTACGATTGAGTTCGGATTGGCTGAGATAGTCGGAAAAGTGTATCGGGGGTAGTAAACGGGTCACGGGACGTTTGTAGGCATAGTCGGGCCCACACGAGGGCATTTGGGTCATTTGGGCTTGGTCCATTAGGCAAAAAACGGGATTAAGGCTAATTAAATAATTATAAGAAATAAGGGGAAGGCTGATGTGAGTTTAGAAAAAGACTTAGTGGGTTAGGAAACCCTAATAGCACTTAAAGGCAAACTTGGGGATCACGGAAGAGCCAAAAAGAGTCATCTTCAACCTTGGGCATTCAACTCCAAAATCATACTCTACGAAACCTAAGGTAAGTGGTTAACTTGTTGTAGCATTTAAATTGTACTTCAATTCATATTCATGTGATGTGTGTAATAAAAAAAAATCGTTTTGGGATTTAAAGGGTATAAACATGGGGTTTTGCAAACCATGAATCTGATTTCTAAATTGAGTAGAAATTCATGTATAATCTGAGTTGTGTATTTGTATCTGGTAAGATGTGTAAATCCGGAGGAATTAGAAACGAATTGGTGATACATAATTGATGTTTAAATGGGTTAAAAGATTAACTTGGATTTTACCCCAAACTTGTGAAAACAGTAGAGGAAGTGAATTAATTTATGTTTCTGGACTTTATGGAGATTCCTCATAAGGTTTTTAATGTATATTGTCAATGGGAAAGCTTGGTTTTCAGTATAGAAGAAGTAAGGGTTTGGAGGTATTCGGCCATGGCTGAAATAGCCAACTTGGGGAAGACGAGGACCTGATCGATCGATCGATCGAAGGTAGACCATCGATCGATCGATGGTCCGGAAATTTTGACAGCTTCGCCCAGTTATGTATATAAAGGGAAAATTTATTATATTAATCTTTCATGTTTTAATTATTGAGAAATTAATACATGAGTTTAAATCTAATTTAATTATGTACAAAAATTAATTAGGATTTGAGGGAGACCTTGTGTGGAACATCATGATTATATTGCTTGGGGTTTGGAGGAAATTAGGTGTGACACACTAGAGTTAGATTTTGGTAATTTAATTCAAAATGATTAAATACGGATTGAGTGGACAAGTCCGGGAATATTGGTTGAGCGATACCGAGATGTAAATTTTATTTAGGTGAAAGCTAAATAATATAGAGTCGGGAATTTAGACTCGGGTGATGTTATTTCGGGACACGAGAGTAAGTCCGAATATATTGGTTGGGGCGATACCAAAAGAAATTAATGTGTAAATTAATTTATAATTAGAGTCGGGCCATAAACTCATAATAAAATGGAATAGGCTTGTGTAACGGACTTGGTACACAGTGTAGCCGGGATTTTATATATATACATATATATATACGGTGTGTGATAGTATATATATGGCGTGGGCATTAATATTAGTGGATAGATATTATCATTATATACTCTAGTGCTATAGGGGGAGGTTGAGCGTAGTGGATGAATCCCCTAGCTTGAGGAGTAGGGTGAGTATATTACCAGGTCATAGCGTCCGTTATATGGGTGAGGGGCATCTCACTTTCAGGGAAGGAATATGAACGCCTCCAACATGTATGTATTAACGAAGTTAGTGGATGATTCTGACTTGGGGTAACTAGGTTATGTGAATACACCTTGTGGGATAGCACTTTAGAGAATTTATATCCGGGGAGACTTTACTCGAGCGGATACTATTATTAAATGTTATTTCAGTATGTTCGTGAATGTTGTAATATGACTATAAGTATATAATTAGGTAAATAATTATATATGGGATAATTAATACAAAGCATGAGTTGTATTATACATATGACAGATGTGGAAGTTATATGAAATTTGAAAGGGAAATGATTTAATTAAGTTGATGTTGATAATAACTTAAAAATCATAATTAAGGCATACTCGGTTAGAGTAGGGTGTTTATAAGGGGTTATATAAGTTATCTAGTCATGAGGTAAAGAACTATGTAATTTTAATTAAGGCGTTAGTAGTGCACATTAGAGGAGGGGTGAGGATGTCCTTAAGGGAGTACGGAACTAACTAAAATATGGAGCGCATGCATATTTACTTATTACTGCAAGTTAATCATTTGCTAAATATTTTTCAAATGTTTTTGGGTACTAACCCTTGCTCTGAAAATTTTTAAAAAACTTTTAGGTGTCCAGCCACAGGGACACCAGGCTTGACCCAATTCCAGGGGACGTTTGCTGCAGCATATGTGGATGTTGCGGGAGTTTGATAGACGCCTCATTCTTCATTCCTAGTGTAGAGACTCCTTATTAGTTATTTGAGCATGTCGCTCATAGTTCTTTTAGTTTTGTTCAGACTTGTTGAGATTGATTGATTACTTGTCTTTATTTTATATTTGTTGGAGTTTGGGCCGATGGTTTATTCGGTCAGTTAATTAATTGTGAATGGTTGTTTCAGTAAATTGTGATTATTGTGATATTTTATTTTCGTATGAGATTTTCATTTAAGTTAATGAAAGATAAAACTTGGCACTAGTCTAATTTACTCACTTAGGTGGTTAGTAATTAAAAAGTCGACAGTGATGCTAAGAATGAACCAACTGAGAAACATGTTCTAACTTAATTTAGGACTGATCACCCGGGGTTAATTATGCATGGTGTCACAGATGGTATCAGAGCATCAGGTTCTAGTGTCCTTAGGATTTGTGCTGCTTACTACGTTTCAGCGTAGCATTCGGTTGTCATAGAGCCCTATTATTAGGACTGTTGATTCATTTTTTCTGCTTGTGAGATATCGTATTTCTGCTATGAATATTTTTGTATAAATTGTTTACTTATAAAATTCAATCTATTTCAGATGCCATCAAGGAAATAGAGAGCGGAGAGGGCTGAGGCTAGGGATGAGGTCAGGGAGGCACATCAGGAGCCACACGTACCGCCGCCATTACCCCCAGCCGAGTTGATTTCCACTACTCATGTAGCAGTGATAGTGGCCCAGGCGATCGAGACAGTGATGCGAGCTATGGAAGCTCACTTTCCACAACCCCAGGCACCGCCTCTAGTGGCACCAGTAGTTCAGGCTCTAGTGGGGCCACCGTCTTAGCAGCGAGTTAGGGAGACCTTTCAGAAGGGTCGCCCACCTGAGTTTCAAGGTAGCACCGATGTGGTAGAGGCTTGTGACTGGAAGAAGAACATTCAGCGCCATCTGCGCATGCTGGAGTGTACGGAGGTGCAAAAATAGATGTTTGCTACCTTTCATCTATCGGGGGCAGCCTTACAATGGTGGGAGTCAGTCACCACCGTCGAGGAGCGGGATTTGATGACGATAGCATAATTCTGGGTGCGGTTTGACCACAAATACTTTCCACCAGCGGTAGAGGCTGAGATGAGGAAAAAGTTCAGTGATTTAGTACAGGGTGACCGATCTGTAGAAGACTATGAGGAAGAGTTCACCCGTTTGTTAAACTTTATGCCAAATGAAGTGAACGATGAGGAGCGAAAGAAATCAAAATTTATGGATGGTTTAGTGATCGAGGTGTAAACCGAGCGTCCGTGTACTATGCTAGTCGTTGTTATCGGCTTCCAACCTCAATACACAAAAAAAACTAAACTTGTAACTACACTTCTTAAGGAGTATAGTGGCGAGCCTGGGTATCGAATCCACAAGGAATTAGGACGTGTGAACGTGACGACAAAGGTAAGGTAGTTTAATCCTAAAGTTGATGTTGACTAGATTCAATTAAATTAACCTATGCATGTGAAATTAACTAACTAAGAAGGAATTAATATGAATGAAGAAATGGGTTAAGAATACACTCCCCCCCAACCCTAGTGTGTATGCCAGTACAAAATTAGTCATAAATTAGATAATTGATCAGACCCAGTCTTTAGTACTCCAAAGCATTACATATATAAGGTTCAAGCCCGCATCATACATAATCAAAGAATGAGTAAAGTAGTGTTGCAATAGTTCACGCACGTTGCATCCTTAAGCACCCCGGTTACCTAGGGCAAACGAGGTCAAAAGTTCTACAATGGTTGTGAAACAATACAACACGATCTAATCACTTATTTAATTTAGAGGACAAATTTTATATCTATGCATACCACATCGGGTTGGGTTCATGCATCCCCACCCTTAAAAACTTAGCTTAACATGATTAAAATAAAAGAAAACTTAAAAGTGAAAGTGCATGAATTCATAACGAAATATAGAAAATTGAGAACATGACTTGAATTGGGATTGGAAAACTAGAAAGCAACAATTAATTAAACTAACTAGGAAATCAGTAAAGACAATAAATTAAAATTTCTTGCAATGGATGAGTGATGAATCTTGAATAGAATCTTGAATCTTCAATAGTAGCCAAACTTCAAAACTAGGGTTCTTGGTTACAAGAATCCTCTAAAAATTAACTACTAGCCTCCTACAACTTGATAAAAACAACTCCCCCCCACTTCCTAATAGGGTTTGCCCTTTTATAATACCTAAATTTGACTCTTACCTTCCTCCCCACGTTTTACAACTAATAAAAATGAATTAAACAAGAAATTTCAAGAGTTTTGACTCTTCAGTTCTGAAAATGACTCTTCATTTCTAAAAATGACTCTTCATTATCTCGCAACTTCAAAACCTCATAACTTCTTCACCGTAGCTCGGATTGAGGTGCCGTTTTTTCCAGTGTTCTTGTAATTGGAATATATTCAACTTTACAATTGAACCCACCTTCGGACTAAGGTTATAAAATTACAAAAATTCTCTTCAACTTCACATTTCTTTCTTTCTTTCACTGTTTTGAGTTCTCCTTCGCACTAACTTGCATGAAATACCTATAAAGCACATGAGAAATACACAAAACACGGAATACTTGAAAAAAGAGGTTAGTAGCATAAATACGAGACAAATACCAGCTATTTACACTGCATGGGATCATAAAAATACCGAAATTAAGGGGATAAATATGAAGAATATGTGACTAATCATTTAGCCTGATGGACCACGCAACATTTGATTGGGAATCAAGTGTTAGTGACTTATACAGATGTCGTTAATGCTGCACTTGTACATTGCCAGGATCATCGCTTCCATGCGAAGGGGAGCAAGAGAGAAGGGGAGCCGAGCCAACAGGGCAAGGCAGTTACTAGTGGTGACACGAGTGATACTCAGCAACAGACTAGCAGTCAACAGGGGAATCAGGCTAAAAAGTTTATGCCCCGTGGGTTTCGACCGGGAGGACAGGGGTTCAAGCAGGGGCAACCGGGCCCGAATCAGCAGCAGCAGGTTCCTCAGGGCCATCAGGGCCAAGGGAACAATGGGGGAGGCCAGCGGGCCAGCCACATCAGGGCCAACGACTGGGGGATGGTCAGAAATGCTTTTTGTCTGTGGCCAGCCAGGACACTTCAAAAGAGAGTGCCCACAGAGGGGCAGAGGTCATTAGCAGGAGGTTCATCAGGGGCAACGAGGGCAGATGCCTCCAGCAGTAGCAGTAGTAACAGCCCCACCCGCCCCACCGCAGTAGGGGCAGATGCACTACGGGCTTGTGTATAACGTCTGGGATGTTCTTAATCCTACAGCACAGCAAGCACCGCCAGCAGTTGAGGGTATGTTTCTCATTCATGGTTATGAGGGTACTATTATTTTTGACATGGGAGCATTGCATTCATTCATTAAATCTAATTTTGCTAAACGGGACGGATTACTAGAGACTGCGGGTAGTCTTCGGATGTGTGTGGAGTCGCCAGTAGGCAGCGGGGCTTCAATTCACTCAATTTATCAAGGAGTGGACATTTTGATTAGGAGGCTTAGTTTAGCAGCGGACATCTTAGTGTTAGATATGGAGGGGTACGATGTCATCCTGAGTATGGATTGGTTGGCCGGTTATCGAGCGACTGTGGATTATTACGAGAGGATGATCGTGTTTTCCATTCCAGGATAGGAGATGTTCTTGATAGCAATGTCGTTACCTGAGGGAGGGTCACGCACGCACCTGTATTACATCGAGGAGGAAAACTCACAGGAGGTGGCTCTTCCGTTGGGCTCAATCCCGGTAGTGAGGGACTTTAAGGATGTGTTCCAGGAGATAGTAGGGTTGCCACCCAGTAGGGAAATCAAATTTGTAATTGATTTAGCACCAGGGACGAGGTCGATTGCTCGGGCCCCATAACGTATGGCCCCTTCAGAGATGCGTGAGTTGAGAGAGCAGATTCAGCAGCTTCTGGGTCAAGGTTTCATTCGACAAAGTACATCGCCGTGAGGTGCACCAGTGTTATTTGTGAAGAAGCGGGATGGTTCACTACGATTATGCGTGGACTATAGAGAGCTGAATAAGGAGACGATACGGAATAAGTATCCATTACCTAGGATTGATGATCTATTTGACCAGTTGAGAGGGGTGCCTTACTTCTCTAAGGTCGGATTGAGGTCAGGGTATCATCAACTGCGTATCCGAGAGGAGGATGTTCCTAATATTGCTTTCCTATTGCGGTATGGATCTTATGAGTTCAGGGTGATGCCATTTGGGCTCACCAATGCACCAGCAGTGTTCATGGACCTCATGAACAGGGTTTTTAGGTAGTTTCTTAATCATTTTATCATCGTGTTCATTGATGAAATCCTGATCTACTCGCGCACCGAGGAGGAGCATGCAGAGCATCTATGTATAGTTTTGCAGACACTGCGGGAACACCAGGCTATGCCAAATTCGAGAAGTGTGGATTTTAGCTATGGGAGGTACAGTTTCTTGGCCACATGGTGTCAGACCGGGGTATTGCGGTGGATCCGAGTAAGGTATCAGCGGTGAGGGAGTGGGGGCAACCTACGACACCGACCGAGATGCCAATTTTCTGGGATTGGCCGATTATTACAGGCGGTTCATCAAGGGATTCTCAAAGATTATGGGCCCTTTGACGAATCTGACTCGGGAAGGGGTACCTTTCACTTGGAGTGATCATTATCAATTATCTTTCGATGAGCTAAAGGATAAGTTGACATCCGCACCCGTACTTGCTTTGTCGAAGGGAGGGTTAGAGTATCGAGTTTACACTAACGCGTCCTTATAGGGACTTAGGGTGTGCTTTAGCAGGAGGAAAGGGCTATAGATTAAGTGTACATAAAGCTAAAGCCCCACGAGAGTAATTACCCCACTCACGACCTGGAGCTAGCAGCGGTCATTTTTGCTTTGAGGATATGGAGACATTATCTTCTAGGAGAGCAGTTCACGTTATTCATGGATCACAAATCACTTTAGTATCTCTTCACACAGAAGGATCTGAATATGAGGCAGAGACGATGGTTAGAATTCGTGAAAGACTACCAGTTTGATATTTAGTATCATCCTGGTAAGGCTAATGTGGTGGCAGATGCCTCGAGCCAGAGATCGACGGGGGAAATAACAGAAGTCTGAAAAGCGAAGTGGAGAGAGCTTCGATATGAGTATGATGTATCCAGGGCTTTCATGTCAGCATTATGAATCACACCTAAGATCATTATGAGGGTTGTGAGGGCTCAGGTAGAGGATCAAATCTGCCAAGATAGGGTGAGCCAGTTTCTAGCTGAAGGAGCAGAGGGTTACTCGATCATCACAGAATGAGGTTTACGCCTTAATGGGAGGTTAATTGTGCCAGAGGATGAGGAGTTGAGGCACGCTATTATGACAGAGTCCCATGGGTCGAGATTCGCGGTACATCTCGGTGGGGATAAGATGTATAAGGATATGAGGAGGTAGTATTGGTGGGCAGTAATGAAATAAGACATAGCAGAGTTTGTTTCAAAATGTGCCACGTGTCAGTTTGTGAAAGTTGACAATCAGAGACCATTAGGGATGCTACAACCGCTGGAGATTCCCTTGTGGAAGTGGGAGAGCATCTCCACGGACTTCATTACAGGGTTACCTGCATCGCGAAGGGGTCACGATTCCATATGGGTCATTGTGGATCGGTTGACCAAAGTGGCCCACTTCCGGCCGGTTCGCACAGACTTTGAGACGATGCGATATACGCAGATATTCATAGCTGAGATCGTCAAGTTGCATGGAGTACCGATTAATATTATGTCTGACAGAGATAAGATCTTTGTGCCCCACTTTTGGCAAAGCTGGAGGCCATGGGCATGGAGTTACGTTTGAGTACAGCCTATCACCTACAGACCGACGGGTAGACTGAGAGAGTCAATCAGATGCTAGAAGATATGCTCAGAATATGCATATTAGACTTTGGGGGAGGTTGGGAGAAATATCTTCCTTTGGTAGAGTCCACGTATAACAACTCTTACCAATTCACGATCGGCATGGCACCATTCGAGGCACTATACGGAAGACCTTGTCGTTCACCCGCCTATTGGTTAGAGGTGGGTGACAACAAACTATTGGGGCCGGAGATTGTTCAGGAGACGTCTGCCAAGATAGAGTTGATTCGAGGGCGGATTCGGATAGCTCAGGTTAGGTAGAAGAGTTATGCTGATGCTTCACGAAGACATGTGGAGCTAGAGGTTAGGGACTAGGTATTAGTCCGGGTGTCCCCTATGAAAGGGGTGATGAGGTTCGGTAAGAAGGGTAAGTTAGCACCGAGGTACGTGGTACCTTTACCTCAATTGAGAGGATGGGACCAGCAGCTTATAGGCTGGGATTGCCAGAGCACCTTCAGCGGATACACGACGTGTTCCATGTGGCATCGCTGAAGAAATATCATAGGAGCGAGAGGGCCTTCTAGCACATTCCACTCGGGGAAATTTATTTACAGCCTGACATCTCATATGAGGAGAGACCGGTGACTATTCTGGACCGTAGTGAGCGAAAGTTGCGATCTAAGGTTATTCCACTAGTTAGAGTACAATGGGGTCATCACAACGTTGACGAGTCTACCTGGGAGTGGGAGGAGGATATGCGGGAACAATATCCAGAGCTTTTCACCACAGGTACGACCTAATTTCGAGCACGAAATTCCTTTGTAAGGAGCGGAGTATGTAACACTCTGTATTTTCATGCATTTAATATTTAATTAATTCGAGAATTCAAAATTACTTGTGTGTCGTAGTTTTAATTCAAATAATTATGGCAATTTATATTTAAATATTAATCGGGGAGTGAATGGTTAATATTTAGGGAAATTTATTTACTAAGTGAGTAGTAATAATGTATTTACGTCATTTCGGGTATTAATGACGGGATATGTACTTATTTCAACCGGGAGTCGGTATAGACTAATTTGGGTGTGAAATAAGGATTTTTATAAATTAATTCAGATCCCAATTCTGTGTGTACGGTTGAGTCCGGATGGGCTGAGATAGTCGGAAAAGTTTACCCGAGGGTAGTAAACGGGTCACGGGACGTTTTTAGGCATAGCCGGGCCCATAGGGAAGCATTTGGGTCACTTGGGCTTGGCACATTAGGCAAAAAACGGGATTAAGGCTAACTATACAATTATAAGAAATAAGGGGACGGCTGATGTGAGTTTAAAAAAAGACTTAGTGGGTTAGGAAACCCTAATAGCAGTTAAAGGCAAACTTAGGGATCACAAGAGAGGCAAAAAGAGTCTTCTTCAACCTTGGTCATTCAACTCCAAAATCAGAGTCTATGAAACCTAAGGCAAGTGGTTAACTTGCTGTAGCATTTAAATTGTACTTAAATTCATATTCATGTAATGTGTGTAATCAAAGAAATTCGCTTTGGGATTTAAAGGGTATAAACATGGGGTTTTGCAAACCATGAATCTGATTTCTAAATTGAGTAGAGATTCATGTATAATCTGAGTTCTGTATTTGTATCTGGTAAGATTTGTAAATCCTGAGGAATTAGAAATGAATTGGTGATACATAATTGATGTTTAAATGAGTTAAAAGATTAAATTGGATTTTACCCCAAACTTGTGAAAACAGTAGAGGAAGTGAATTAATTGATGTTTCTGGACTTTATGCAGATTCCTCATAGGGTTTTTGATGTCTATTGTCGATGGGAAAGCTTGGTTTTCAGTATAGAAGAAGTTAGGGTTTGGAGGTATTCGGTTATGGTTGAAATAGCTAACTTGGGGAAGACGAGGACCTGATCGATCGAAGGTGGACCATCGATCGATCGATGGTCCAAAATTTTTGACAGCTTCGCCAGCTATGTATATAAAGGGAAAATTTATTATATTAATCTTTCATGTTTTAATTATTGATAAATTAATACATGAGTTTAAATATAATTTAATTGTGTATAAAAATTAATTAGGATTTGAGGGAGACCGTGTGTGGCACATCATGATTATATTAATTGGGGTTTGGAGGAAATTAGGTGTGACACACTAGAGTTAAATTTTGGGAATTTTAATTCAAAATGATTAAATACGGATTGAGTGGACAAGTCCGGAAATATTGGTTGAGCGATATCGAGATGTGAATTTTATTTAGGTGAAATCTAAATAATTTAGAATCGGGAATTTAGACTCGGGTGATGTTATTTCGGGCCATGAGAGTAAGTCCAAATATATTGGTTGGGGCGATACAAAAAGAAATTAATGTGCAAATTAATTTATAATTAGAGTTGGGCCATAAACTCATAATAAAATGGAATAGGCTTGTGTAACGGACTTAGTACACGGTGTAGCCGGGATATTATATATATATATATGGTGTGTGATAGTATATATATGGCGTAGGCATTAATATTAGTGGATAGATATTATCGTTATATACTCTAGTGCTATAGGGGAAGGTTGCGCGTAGTGGATGAATCCCCTAGCTTGAGGAGTAGGGTGAGTATATTCCCAGGTCATAGCGCCCGTTATATGAGTGAGGGGCATCTCACTTTCAGGGAAGGAATATGATCGCCTCCAACATGTATGTATTAACCAAGTTAGTGGACGATTCTGACTTGGGGTAACTAGGTTATGCGAATACACCTAGTGGGATAGAACTTTAGAGAATTTATATCCGGGGAGACTTTACTCGGGTGGATACTATTACTAAATGTTATTTCAGTATGTTCGTGAATGTTGTAATATGACTATAAGTATATAATTAGGTAAATAATTATATACGGGATAATTAATACAAAGCATGAGTTGTATTATACATATGACAGATGTGGAAGTTATATGAAATTTGAAAGGGAAATGATTTAATTAAGTTGATGTTGATAATAACTTAAAAATCATAATTAAGGCATACTCGGTTAGAGTAGGGTGTTTATAAGGGGTTATATAAGTTATCTAGTCATGAAGTGCACATTAGAGGAGGGGTGAGGATGTCCTCAAGGGAGTACAGCACTAACTAAAATATGGAGCGCATGCATATTTACTTATTACTGCAAGTTAATCATTTGCTAAATGTTGTTCAAATGTTTTTGGGTACTAACCCTTGCTATGAAATTTTTTAAAAACCTTTTAGGTGTCCAGCCACAGGGACGTCGGGCTTGACCCAATTCCAGGGGACCGTTGCTGCAGCATATGTGGATGTTGCGGGAGTTTAATAGACGCCTCATTCTTTCATTCCTAGTATAGAGACTCCGTATTAGTTATTTGAGCATGTCGCTCACAGTTCTTTTAGTTTTGGTCAGACTTGTTGAGATTGATTACTTGTCTTTATTTTATATTTGTTGGAGTTTGGGCCGATGCTTTATTCGGTCAGTTAATTAATTGTGAATGGTTGTTTCAGTAAATTGTGATTATTGTGATATTTTATTTCCGCATGAGATTTTCATTTAAGTTAATGAAAGATAAAACTTGGCACCAGTCTAATTTACTCACTTAGGTGGTTAGTAATTAAAAAGTCGACAGTGATGCTAAGAATGAACCAACTGAGAAACCTGTTCTAACTTAATTTAGGACTGATCACCCGGGGTTAATTAGGCGGAGTGTCACAGTCTTACTGATAATTTGTTCATTTCTAATGATAATGAAGTTTTTGATATTCGAGGGGAATTTAATGGGCTTAGTAAGTGTAATGAAAATTTAAGAGAATTAAATGTGAGATTTGCAAAAGGAATTAAGTTTATTAAAAATGAAAATTTATGTTTTAAATCTGGAATTGAACTTTTGCAAACCTCACTATCTCAAAAAGATATTTTTCGTGAAAAGCTGATGGACATAAATTACAATTATAATATTTTAAATATGTCCAAGAAAGAGAGTGATAGTCGCGAAAAGACTCTCAGGAACAAGTTTGCTCACATTGAGGGGGTGCGTGATAACCTTCTAGGAGTTATATAAAATTTAAAGAAGGAGTCCCATAAAATTGAGGAGTCTAATTTATTACTTGAGTCCAAAATTTTAAAAATAAAAAATAATTTACAAGACTCGAGTAGTAGTGGTGATGGTTCTAGCTCATCTTGTTCAAATATTTCTGTTGCTAAAGATAAGGCCATTTTTTATTTTAGAGGTTCAACTTTATCCAAGGACTTTAGAAAAGGTCACACCTTAGGTATCATTCCTCGTGTTTTCACATGCTTGCATTGTGGTAGGAATGGTCACCTTAGGTCATTTTGTTTTGTTCTTAAAATAAGTCCTGGGAAGTCTATGTCTAGCACTTCATTAGTTTCCAAATCCCATCATTTCAAATATACATCTATATGGGTTAGGAAATCATTTTTAGACGCTATAGATATTAGATTTGTTGATTCTCATTTACTTTCACATGCTTCCTCCCTTGAAAAATCTAAAGGTTGAATGTGTTTGTTTTATTTGCATACTTTAGCTTTTGTACTACATGCTATATTATCATGCTAATTGTATTCTTCTTAATCATTTTCTAGTCTATGCTCCATGCTTAATCACATGCTAGAATAACGATTTTTGTTTATCTTTTGTATTATACTTCTTTCATTTTAGTTTGCATTAAATGAAAAAAATACAAAAAGATTTTTGTTTATCATTTGTGTTTTACCTTGTTAGTATTTAAGCTTTATGAAAAATATAAATGATTGTTGTTTCTCTTTTGATTACATATTTTTATTTTTGGCTAAAAATTTCAAAAACACAAAAATATTTTTTGTGTGTTATTTTAGTTTGACACACTCTATGTGGCATACACTTGTGTTAGAATCCCTTCTTTTTCGCTTCCATGTGGCTATAACTTTTGGTTTAGATTGTCAATCCTTATTATGTTCTTTACCATGCTTACATGGAGTAGTTGGATTTTGTGTTGTCATAATGGATTATATGTCTATATGCCTCTTTTCACACATTCACGAACTCATTTGAGATTTTAACTTCACATGTTATATTTGAGCTTTGTGAGGTGTTCTCCTACCAATCTAGTCATCTGCATATTATATGATCTAGTAGGACTAGTGCATGTTAAAATCCGTTGCACGTGAGATTTGTGTGAGATATAAAAAATGATGTATATAAATGTGCACGGGGAAGGGATCCGAAAGGAAAAATCATCCTTTGGGAGTAAGATACCATTTGTTTGGACCTAAAAGAAATACGTGGTCCAAAGGCCTAAAAGAATAATGGCATTAAAAGAAAATATTTGCCAATGCCTATTTTGTTTAGTTGATTTATTCATTCAAAAGATTAAACTCTATATGCTTAAATTGAGGTAGTTTGGATCGTATATCAATGGTTTGCAAAATGTCCATTTATCGTAGTTGTACTTTGAATGTCATAACTCTATTGGTTTGTGAAATCATCAAAATTCTAGGTTTGTATGCATTGTGTATGTTTATTCATTGAGTTCAATTTTTAATGTCACGTGAGGTTATATTCAAATGTGATGAAGTTTGCAATCAAATGAGAACTCCATGAACATGTTTTAAGTGATTGGGTCTAAATTTAATTGTTACTAGTTCACATCCCAAAATTTCTGTTTCCATATGACACATTTTTGACATACGAGTGTGAAAAGCTTATTTTATTTTGTGTCATGTGTAGTGTTTATACCTAGTATATGTGCGTATGCGTTAATGTTATTTATTATGTACTCATATATGATGTATTTTATTTGTCTTTGCCTTTCTTTCTAGTCGTTATATACTTCTACTTCATAATTGGTATCTATCTTGTTGCATTCTTTGTTGATATCACATGCTTAATACTTATGTATCATATTGGTATCGTTTTCTTGCATCTTAGTTGGGATCCTTTATTAATTTTATGGATTAGTTATGCTTTTGTTGCCCATATGCTTTCATGTTCTTATCACTCTAAGCATCATGTTTAAATTAGTTTTATCCTTTGTCTATTCCTGAACAAAAAGGGGGATAATGATAGGGGAGAAATGGTATCTAATCCTATTATAATCGTATCTTAGTTTGGGAGATTTTACGTAGGGGGAGTCACGACCTTCTTAAGGGGAGAATTAATTTAGGGGGAGTATTTATTTTAAGTGCATTTAATATTGTGATATTCCCTATGCGTTTTATAGTTTTCTTAAATGTGCAGGAATTCTTATAAGTGACAACTTTCATCATCGGCAAAGATACTGATCCTTGGTTTGTTTGAGTCAAGCTATTGTATTTTTATTTTGGGCGGGATATTTTTATGTTTAGTAGAGATTGACGGCCCTTTAGGATTTTTTTTTGTTTTTGTCCCGGAATAGCCAAAGGGGGAGATTTGTACGGACACAAGTCTACGATTGAGTCTTAATGTAGTGTTGGATCAATTTAGGACAAAAATATTTGAGTCATAGGATAGTGTTCAAGTTTATCCATTCAAGCTTATGACATGTTAGTTGAAGACGTAGCGTCCAAGAGTATACAGCTTCATCATATGTCGTGTTTGTTGTGCCTCGTTTCTACGTCAATAACATTTGTTCCGTTTACTCCTAAGGTATGAATGCATTACATATTTAAATAGGAGCTTGGAACAAGTTTATTGGCTGTACTTTTATTTTAAACTGAGGTTTATTTTCAGAAGGTTTCTTTAAAACTTTAAAATAAAGTTTCAGGGCTAAAATTTGAATTTAAGCTTTCTGAAAGTTCGTTCGAAATGGTCGTTTGAACGAGTTTTTTCGTTCGAACGAGAATGTAGTTCGAACGAGTTTGCCAACAATATTTCCCTTATGGCCACTGGAAATTTGTTAGAAGGGACGTTCGAACAAGCCTTCCTTCGAACGAAAATCTCGTTCGAATGAGATTTTTGGTGGGAAATTTAATTGGCAATTTTGGGCAGTTTTTCACCTCAATCCCACTACTTTTCGCCACTAAGTTTTGACAGACTTATCTAGTGCGGGTACCAACCTTTTCAAACTAACTTTTTCACATACTACAATCTCCAAGAGAGAGTTTGAGAGCAAAAATTCCAAGAAAAGGTTACTATTTTGTGTGTTTTATTCTTCAAGAAAAAATCGTTAAACATTTTTGTTTACACCCATAGTTTGTTTATTCCGAGTTTCCATATAAATATCTTGCTTGGAGTGTTTGGGACCGAGTTTACTCTACCGAGTTGAAGAGTCCATTTGGCTTTACTTCTACATCCCTCAAAGAAGAAGTCTCGTTGTTTTGTTGCGGCATTCTCACATGGTGAAAGGCACCATGTGTGGTTGATGGTGTTCCTAAAGTCTCATTGGTGATTCCACGGTTTTGGTGGAGTTTTGAGATTGTCGACTAGGCGGAGGTGTTTATAAGAAAACGCGTCAAGGCTTGAAAGGAGTCGAGTCGAGGGAGTAAGTCATCTGTCTTGTAATTTTAAAACCATACTTAGTGGACTTAAGGCTAGGGCCGTCCGAGGTTTTTTCCCGTTGTGGATTTTTCCTCGTACATTGCGGCGTAGTGATTTATTTGTTTATTTTATCTTATGCAAAATTCACCTTAGATGCATGCTTAGGTAAAAAGATAAAATCTAGTTTAAATCACTACTTATTTAACTTGGTGTTAATTTAAATTTGGGTATATTTTAATTTTATTCAAGTCATCATTTAACTTGTTAAAATTGGTTTGGCCTAATTTGGTAATATTAAAAATATGACTTAGGCAAATTTCTCGGACTTGGGTTAAATTGGTTTAAGTGAAATATATATTTGTTGATTAATCTAATTTCACTTGGTTTAATTTTAATTTGAAATAAATTAAAATTTGGTATTTTTTGTGTGTTTAATCGAACCATCTCGCTTCCGCATGTTAAAAGGAAAGTACGTTTTCTAAAATCTTTAAAAATGGGGGCCTCCTGCTCCAACATATACCTATATATATGTGCGTGTTCGTTTGGGATATTCTTTATGTCTACATATATATGGTATTTTGTCTTTACTTTGCTTTCTAGTCCATCTATGCTTCAAATTCATAATTGGTATCTATCGTGCTGCATATTATTGTTGATATCACATGCTTAGTATCTTATATATCACATTGGTATCATTTTTTTGCATTTTCGTTGGTATCCGTTATTATTTTTTGGATTAGTTATGATTTTGTTTCCCATATGCTTTCATGCTCTTATCACTCTAAGCTTCGTGTTTAAATTAGTTTTTATCCTTTGTCTATTCCTGAACAAAAAGGGGGAGAATGATAGGGAGAGAAATGGTATCTAATCCTATTATAATCGTATCTTAGTTTAGGAGATTTACCTTAGGGGGAGTCGCGACCTTCTTAGGTTGATCATAGTTGATAAAGGGGGAATTAATTTAGGGGGAGTATGTATTTAAATGCACTTAATATTCTTGATATTCCCTATGTGTTTGATAGTTTGCTTAAGTGTGCAGGAATTCTTCAAAATGGCAACTTCCATCGTCGGCAAAGATATTGATCCTGGGATTTTTGAGTCAAGCTATGTATTTTTTATTTTTGGTGGGATATTTTTTTAAGTCTAGTAGAGTTTGACGGCCCTTTAGGATTTTTGTTTGGTTTTTGTCTCAGAATAGCCAAAAGGGGAGATTTGTAAGGACACAAGTCTCCGATTGAGTCTTAATGTAGTGTTGGCTCAATTTCGGACAAAAATATTTGAGTCATAGGATAGTATTCAAGTGTATCCATCCAAGCGTATGACGTGTTAGTTGAAGACGTAGCGGCCAAGTTTATAAAGCTTCATCATATGCCGGCTTTAGTGTGCCTCATTTCTACGTCAACAACATTTGTTCCAATGCTCTTAAGGTATGAATGCATTTTATATATATATATATAGGACCTTTGGAAATTTATTGGGTGTTTTTTATAAAGTTTTTATAAAACAGTTTTAACGACTTTGTTTTACTCAGAAAATATTTTTTTACAACTTTTCATAAAAAGTTTTGGGCTTAAAAATAATGTTTTATTTTTCTGACACGTCGTTCGAACCATCTCGCATCTCGTTCGAACGAGATTGCCATGTTGTTTGAACGAACTGGCATCTTGTTCGAACGAGATTGCTAGGTCATTCGAACTAGAATTCTAACGCGATTTCTTTTTCGTCTCTGGAACATCGTTAGTAAAGTCGTTCGAACGAGAATGTCATACAAATGACTTTGGTGGGAACAGTTTTTTTGGCATTTTTTACAGATTTCACCATGTTCCCACTATCTTTTTCCCACTATTTTTTGACAAAATTACTAAGTGCGGGAACCAACCTTTTCAAACCAATTTTTTCACATTCCTCCATCTCCTAGAGAGAGTTTTAGAGAGACTATCGTTTTTCCACTATTTTTTGACAAAATTACTAAGTGCGGGAACCAACCTTTTCAAACCAATTTTTTCACATTCCTCCATCTCCTATAGAGAGTTTTAGAGAGTTTCAATTCCAAATGAAAAAGTTCAAGTTTAAGTGTTTTCTTTTTAAAAAAAATCCTTAAACACTTGTGTTTACACCCATTTGTTTAGTTTATTCAAGTTCCTTAATATATGTACTTTTCTTGGAGTTTTGGAACCAGTTTTATCTCTACCGTTTGAAGGGTGTTTCGGTTTACTTCTACATCCCACAAATAAGAAGACTTGTTTTTATTATTGCGGCATTCTCATACGGTGAAAGGCACTATGTGTGGTTGATGGGTTACTAAAAATCCCATCGGTGGATTCCGAGACCGTGATGGACCTCCGTGGTTATTCGCTAGGCAGAGGTGTGTACAAGAAGGAACGTCGGGGCTTGGACGGGGTCAAGTTGAGGGTTGTAAGTCTTACTGTCTTGAACTTGTAATATCGTACTTAGTTGATTTGAGGCTAGGGTCGTCCGATATTTTTTCCCGTTGTGAATTTTCCTCGTACATCGTGGCGTAGAGGTTATTTGTTTATTTTATCTTTTACAAAATTTATATTAGACACATGCTTAGGTAAAAAGATAAAATTGGTTTAAATCACTACTCATGCTTAAGTTGGTACTAAAATTAATTTGGGTAATGTTTAATTAATTTAGTTCAAGTCATTAACTTTAATTTGATAAAATTTGGTTTGGCCTAATTTGCAAAAATGAATTAATTAATTCTTAGGCAAATTTCTAGTACTTGGATTGAATTAAGTTATTTAAGTGAAAAATGTATTTGTTGTTTAATTTCATTTCACTTCTTGTTTGGTTTGTTTTAATTTAAAAGAAATTAAAATTTGGTGTTTGTGTGTGTTGTGTTGAGCCATCTTTATTCCGCATCTAAAAGGAAATTACTTTTGGTAAAATTTTAAAATTGGGGGTCCTATCGTTTTCAAATTGGTATCAGAGCGGGATCGCTAAATTTAGGATTTTTGTCTGGTTTTTGTCCCGGAATAGCCAAAGGGGGAGATTTGTAAGGACACGAGTCTCCGATTGAGTCTTAATGTCGTGTTGGGTCAATTTCGGACAAAAACATTTGAGTCATAGGATAGTGTACAAGTGTATCCATCCAATCCTTTGACGTGTGAGTTGAAGACGTAGCGGCCAAGATTATAAAACTTCATCATATGTCGAGTTTAGTGTGCCTCGTTTCTACGTCAACAACATTGTTCCAAAGCTCCTAAGGTATGAATGGATTTTAAGAATATATATAAGAGCTTGGAAATTTATTGGGTGTATTTTATAAAGTTTATATAAAATAGTTTTAACGACTTCGTTTTACTCAGAAAATATTTTTTAGAACTTTTTATAAAAAGTTTTGGGCTTAAAAGTAATATTTTATTTTTCTGACACATCGTTCGAACCATCTGTCATCTCGTTCGAACAAGATTGCCATGTCATTCGAATGAACTGGCATCTTGTTCGAACAGATTCCAAGTCATTCGAACGAGGCTTCTGACGAGATTTCTTTTTCGTCTCTGGAACATCGTTAGTAAAGTCGTTCGAACGAGAATGTCGTTCGAACAAAAAAGTCGTTCGAATGACTTTGGCGGGAACAGTTTTTTTTGCGTTTTTGACAGTTTTCACCATGTTCCCACCACATTTTCCCCACTACTTTTTGACAGAATTACTAAGTACGGGAACCAACCTTTTCAAACCAACTTTTTCATATTCCTCCATCTCCTAGAGAGAGTTTTAGAGAGTTTCAATTCCAAATGAAAAAGTTTAAGTTTGAGTGTTTGCTTTTTAAGAAAAATGCTTAAACACTTGTGTTTACACCCATTTATTTAGTTTATTTAAGTTCCTTAATATATATATATTTTTCTTGGAGTTTTGGCACCGGTTTTATCTCTACCGTTTGAAGAGTGTTTGGGTTTACTTCTACATCCTATAAAGAAGAAGACTTTTTTTTGCTGCTGTGGCATTCTCATACGGTGAAACGCATCATGTGTGGTTTATGGGTTACTAAAAGTCTGATCGGTGGATTTCGAGACCGCGATGGACCTCCGTGGTTATTCGCTAGGCAGAGGTGTGTATAAGAAGGAGCGCCGGGGCTTGGACGGAGTCAAGTCGAGGGTTGTAAGTCTTACTGTCTTGTACTTGTAATACCATACTTAGTGGATTTGAGGCTAGGGTCGTTCAAGGTTTTTTCCCGTTATGAATATTTCCTCGTATATCGTGGCGTAGTGGTTATTTGTTTATTTTATCTTTTGCAAAATTTACATTAGATGCATGCTTAGGTAAAAAGATAAAATTGGTTTAAATCACTACTCATGCTTAAGTTGGTGCTAAAATTAATTTGGGTGATGTTTATTTAATTTAGTTCAAGTCATTAACTTTAATTTGATAAAATTTGATTTGGCCTAATTTGCAAAATTGAATTAATTAATTCTTAGGCAAATTTCTAGGACTTGGATTGAATTAAGTTGTTTAAGTGAAAAATGTATTTGTTGTTTAATTTAATTTCACTTCTTGTTTGGTTTATTTTAATTTAAAAGATATTAAAATTTGGTGTCTGTGTGTGTTGTGTTGAGCCATCTTTATTTTGCATTTAAAAGGAAATTACTTTTGGTAAAATTTTAAAATTGGGGGTCCTATCGTTTTCAAATTGGTATCAGAGCGAGATCGCTAAATTTAGGATTTTTGTTTGGTTTTTTTCCCGAAATAGCCAAAGGGGGAGATTTGTAAGGACACAAGTCTCCGATTGAGTCTTAATGTCGTGTTGGCTCAATTTCGGACAAAAACATTTGAGTCATAGGATAGTGTACAAGTGTATCCATCCAAGCCTTTGACGTGTGAGTTGAAGACGTAGCGGCCAAGATTATAAAACTTCATCATATGTCGAGTTTAGTGTGCCTCGTTTCTACGTCAACAACATTGTTCCAATGCTCCTAAGGTATGAATGCATTTTTTACATATATATAGGAGCTTGGAAATTTATTGGGTGTATTTTATAAAGTTTTTATAAAATAGTTTTAAGGACTTTGTTTTACTCAGAAAATATGTTTTAAAACTTTTTATAAAAAGTTTTGGGCTTAAAATTAATATTTTATTTTTCTGACACATCGTTCCAACCATATGGCATCTTGTTCGAACAAGATTGCAATGTCGTTCGAACGAACTGGCATCTCGTTCGAATGAGATTCCAGGTCATTCGAATGAGACTTCTGATGAGATTTCTTTTTCGTCTCTGGAACATCGTTAGTATAGTCGTTCGAACGACATTGGCAGGAACAGTTTTTTTGGCGTTTTTGGTAGTTTTTACCATGTTCCCACCACCTTTTCCCCACTACTTTTTGACAGAATTACTATGTGCGGGAACCAATCTTTTCAAATCAACTTTTTCACATTCCTCCATCTCCTAGAGAGAGTTTTAGAGACTTTCAATTCCAAATGAAAAAGTTCAAGTTTGAGTGTTTTCTTTTTAAAAAAAAATCCTTAAACACTTGTGTTTACACCCATTTGTTTAGTTTATTCAAGTTCCTTATTATATATACTTTTCTTGGAGTTTTGGCACCGGTTTTATCTCTACCGTTTAAAGAGTGTTTGGATTTACTTCTACATCCCACAAAGATAAAGACTTTTTTTTTGTTATTGTGGCATTCTCATACGGTGAAAGGCGCCATGTGTGGTTGATGGGTTACTAAAACTTCGATCGGTGGATTCCGAGACCGCAGTGGACCTACGTGGTTATTCGTTAGGCGGAGGTGTGTACAAGAAGGAGCGTTGGGGCTTGGATGGAGTCAAGTCGAGTGTTGAAATCTTATTGTCTTGTACTTGTAATACCGTACTTAGTGGATTTGAGGCTAGGGTCGTCCGAGGTTTTTTTCCGTTGTGGGTTCTTCCTCGTACATCGTGGCGTAGTGGTTATTTGTTTATTTTATTTTTTGCAAAATTCACATTAGATTCATGCTTAGGTAAAAAGATAAAATTGGTTTAAATCACTACTCATGCTTAAGTTGGTGCTAAAATTAATTTGGGGAATGTTTAATTAATTTAGTTCAAGTCATTAACTTTAATTTGATAAAAATTGGTTTGGCCTAATTTGCAAAATTGAATTAATTAGTTCTTAGGCAAATTTCTAGGACTTGGATTAAATTAAGTTGTTTAAGTGAAAAATGTATTTGTTGTTTAATTTAATTTCACTTCTTGTTTGGTTTATTTTAATTTAAAAGAAATTAAAATTTGGTGTTTGTGTGTGTTGTGTTGAGCCATCTTTATTCCGCATCTAAAAGGAAATTACTTTTGGTAAAATTTTAAAATTGGGGGTCCTATCGTTTTCAGTATTCGGGATAAACCCTTTCTTTGAAATCGTCCCCTGTCGGGAGTAGAAGTGGCTCAACTCGAAATCCTGATAGGAGCATATTATTTGACCCGTGTTGTATCTCAAGGATTAGAATGTTGGTACTTGCACCCTCGGCATTATCGTCGTCGCCTAAAATGGTGATGACTCGTCCGTCGGCAAAGAACTTCAATTTCTGATGGAGTGAGGAAGACACACCCTTGATATTGTGGAGCTAAGGTCATCCGAGTAACAGGTTGAAACAAGTTGGGATGTCAATAACTTGGAATTCAATGATAGGGTTTATAGGGCCAGCCCCTATTACAAGTTTTATGGATCCCATCACCTCCCGACCGGTATTGTCATAGGCACGTACAACAACAAAAGTTGGAGTGAGGTCACTTTCCTTCAGTCCTAAGCATTTGAAGGTTCTTAATGGGCAGACATTCAAGGAGTATCCATTATCGACAAGAGAGAGTGGTACGATCTTCCACATAACTTCGATGGATATGTTGAGTGCATGATTTTGGTTTGGCCCAATTCTGGGGATTTTTTTCTTTGAAAAAGGATAGCATTCGGATAGAGGTCAAGGATCCGACTAAATTTATCGCTTCTTTTGGTGTGGTAGAAGGAGGAATTGTGGATCTAGTGAGCAACTTGATCAAAGCATTTTTGTGCAGCTGGGAAGACATGAAAATCCCCCATAGAGTGATGTTAGCTTGAGTTTTATTCAGTTGATCGAGGATCTTGCTCTCCTCGAGGGTCATTTTTGGCATAGGAAGGTTTTTAACACCCCTCCCCTTGTCATTGGCTGGTAGTGAGCTTAGGATCTGGTGATGCCTCCCTGATCTGGTCATATGATTTACTGAAGAAGGGAAGAATATAAACCCTGTTTCTTCATCAATCTCGAGTTGTTCCGTTACTTTGTTAATTTCTCTGAGGAGATCCTCAAATGATATCATCCCACACATGTCGGCTACCAGGCCAGTTTTCTCGAAAGCTTGTTCTTCATTCGAATCTTCGAATTCTTCCCCCCATCCGGCGACAAAAATTATGTGTTTCCATGTAAAGTAAATGCATTCCACAACTTTAATGGCTTCTTCATATAGGTCTTCCCATTCTGTGGAGATGTGTAAGGGTGAAAGGACCAGGCGCCCTTATAATTTCAGAGTATCAAGTAACTCGGTCATACTGCAAATGTCATTTGTTTGCCTAAATAATTCTGCCATGATCTGGATGACATCATCCAGGCTGACTTCATCGGTTGGTACCACCCAACTGTTTGACTTTTGGGCCCATTTTCGTGCTTCCAAGAACAGTGTGCTGAACCTCTGGTAATCAATGATCATCTGTGAGGGCAATTTCAGCTCGAACTCTTGGAGTTGGTTTAACATTTCTGATAATTCCGTACCTCCATTTTCAGAACGAGTACGAACACCGATGTATGCTCTAGTAAGGAGTGACAGTGCCTCATCAGTGAGGCTAACAGGGTGTAAGAGGAAATATGGGCAAGTTTGGAGAGGTTTGGGAGAATGTATGGGTATGATTTGAGTTGAAGGATCAAATTCTGGGTTCATCTCTAGGAAGATAGCGTTGGTATGATTTGGGTGTCGGTTGTGAGTAGTGTTTGGCTTAGGATTGGCTGGTGGGGCAATGGTAAATCGGTCAATTAGACCTTGGATTATGTTTCAGAGGTGAAAGCATTGGTCGATGGTATGACCAGCGATTTAGTGAAAGGCGCAATGGGCATCTTCCTTGAAGTTTCTTGGAAGTGGATTGGGAAATGGACGAGGATCCAAGGGTTTGATGAGGTTTCAGCTTAACAGGGCTTGATAAACTTTGGAGAGGGGAGCATGGAGCTCGGTGTATTCCTTTTGGACTGGGACAGGGTGGCTTTCTGGTGCCCACGAGGTGGTCGGTTGAGAGATGCTATTGATGGTTGAGACCGCAGCACTGGCGGGTTTGTCATATTTTTTGGGGGTGAACTGTCCGGATACTTTCTTTGGTTCAACCTCTGTTTTAGCAAGACTTTCCTCGATTTCTACTCCTGCTTCTCTGAGAGATCAGAAGTGGGGATAGCATTATCCTCCCATGATTTCTCAGACATGGGGCAAGATGTTCTTCTTCACTATGTTGACTTGTTCTTCCTCGGATGGCCGATTGGTCATAAGGGATGCCTTTTCCCTCCATCGGGCTATGAAGTTACTGACTGATTCCCCAAACTTCTGTTTGAGCAGCTCTAAATCACGGAGGGTGGCCTCAAGCTCTTCGTTATATTTGTACTGCGACATGAATTCACGGGCTACATCCTCCCAATTATGGATTCTGGACTCCTCGAGAGATAAAATAATTGAGCCATCACTTATTCAGAAGCCCTGGGAGAGTCATGGAATGGTGATAACTGCGAAGATGAACAATCGGTGGTCCACTTCCTCTAAATTTCTCGATATTCAGTATCTTGAACTTCTCGGGTAACCTCGCCTTTGGATAAGGAGACATGTGGGTGTAGTCCATGTAATTTGTGGAGATTCTGATTTGGTCCAACTTCTTAGTTAGAAGCTTGAGATCTTCTTTAACCTTGTTCAATTCTTCCTCTTTCAGATCAACGATCATAGGCAAGTTAGCCCCAGGCTGGGCAAGGTTTGGCATAGGAAGCTCGGCAGGCAGTGGTCCATTAACAGGAGGGGCACGTGGAGCATGTTGATACTCTTCGGGAATTGAGATAGGCTCAGGTGGACCCATAGAGCGAGGGAATAAGGCTTCGGGCCCGTGAGTAACAGGAACCTAGTTTCGTTGCATCTCTCGAACCTCAGTCTGAAGGTTGTCAATCTTGGACACGAGCTGAGCTAAAACTGCCGTCAAATCTGGTTGCGCAATTGGCACTTGATCTATGTTCACCATGGAAAGCGCACGGAAACTGGACTTGGAAGAAGTATTAGGGGAACGAACGAAGCTCTGGGGTGATTTTACTAAAGATCGAAGCCAATAAAGAGTCAAGCTAAGGATGTGCGATCGACCTGAGAAGGCGTAAAACGAGATTTATTTTTTTGAAAAGAAAGAAGGAAAATATTTTTAACATTTTTTTTTAGATTGAAAGACAAAATATTTTTGGATTTTTGATAAAGAAAAGAGAAATATTTTTGGATTTTTTATGAAGAAGGGAGAATATTTTTTGGATTTTTGATAAAGAATGGAGGAATGTTTTGGATACGCGTCTCAGCATTATTACTATTATTATTATTATTATTATTATTATTATTATTATTATTATTATTATTATGTTATCACTTGTATTAAATTCTCCTAAATGCAAAATGAAATTTCGGACGAGACCCGAGCCTGGAAAAGTTGGGTTTATAACATATGAAAAGCTATGGCTGGACTTGTAAAGAGGCTTATGGGCAGGGTCCCGTTTTAAAAATACGCAAAAATTTGGGCGACAGGCCGACCCAGAATTTCAGCAGAGTTTCGAGTTGAAACCGACAATCTAACATGTGTGTCCTAGGCTTGATACCTATATGTGGGTATGCAGCTTGGTTGGGTGAATCAGAAAGGGTTCCCCCCTTTGACATTGCTTCTACGATTTATGTCCTGCTTTTGAGGGCAATCGATACGTGTGGACAAGCCATTTGATATACCTGAGTGTACATGAATTTCCTCACTATATACCTCATAGGGACGGTACGTGTGAGAGAGAATTCGATATACTCGGCGTACATGAACGAGTTCCCTGCGATATACCTCCCGTCAGGACTCCGATCAAGCAGTACGATGCGGGGGAGCCGTTCGATATACGTAAAAGGTACTTGAGCAATGGAAGGTGAGAGTCATATCGCTTAGGCTAACTACGCCCTGCCGGACCAGCGCCCATCACAAAGTGACACTCCAGTTACGGAATAAAATTTGGTCAATCACAATGCTCTTTGGTGATATGGTGTGAATCATGCATGATTCTCTTATTAGTATCTTATGAGAGTATCTTTCTTGATCATGCCCAATAGGGAGCAAAGTATAAGTACCGATGGTATACCAAGTATGGGTGGGTGATGTGTGCAACATGGGGGTATATGTGATCCTAGGTGCACGTGGTGTGAAGTGTACATGGAGAATTTTCTACAAGTGTGTGAATATAAGCATAAGCATGAGGTACACATGAATAGTAAAGGCGAACCTGCAAATAGGGGGATATATAAGAAAATAAAAACACCCATGTAAATAGAGTCTAGCCGTGAAAATGAAGTATCCCCAGCAGAGTCGCCACTATGGCCATCCCCTTTCGATCCTCACAGCGGGAGAGGAGAAGAAGAGAGGTATGTCTCCCCTTTGTCTCGAGAGGATCTTGGTCCCATGCACCCCTCTCGGGAGAGCTTCGCCCGGCATCGTTGATGAAGTGAAAATGTAGAAAGATAGAGTCACCAGTCTATTTTACTCAAAATAGACAAAAGAAAAAAGGGATCCATCCCGAAGGACGGCATCCAAAGATATACTGATATATACGAAACCAAAATGATTCAAAAAGGGTGCGGAGGCTAAGTTACGAAATGGGAAGGTGTTAGGCACCCATTCCGCCCTTACGGTCTCTCATGGGTTATTGCTATTTTCTTTTATTTCCTCGTGATATGTGTACATGTGTATATGTAGAGAAGATAGGAATCATCGACTTATATTATGGAAGAGATCAAGCGAGGTATCCGTAGGAATGTTCCTAAAAGTAATATTAGAAAATAGGGTTTATGCGATTCTCCTAGCGTCGATCATTATAAGGGAATGATAACGCATGCGGAATAATACGCTACTAAGCACAAATATACGTATATGTAAATATATAAAATTTAAGAGAGTTGAGTTTTAAAGAAAATACAAAAAAGAAAATAAGAAGAAAAGTAGGAAAAGGACTCGAGTCTCGAGTTTAACCCCGAGATGCCTATGTAGCCTATAGAGGCATCAAAGTCCACGTAGTTCGTATACAAAATGAGGGGGTGGGATTTATCCCATAAACCCAATCAGGTACTTCTCTTATGTGTGTGTGTGTGTAAAAAAGTGTTTTAGTTGTGAGAAAAGTGTGAGAAGAGTGTGAGAATTCCAGTTTGGAATTTATGAGCAAATCCTCTTTTTCTTATTTTTTGGATTTTATTTATATGAAAATAAGAGATGTAAAATAATACTAAATAAAAAGTATATTATATTATGTGAGATGAGAGAATAAAAGTGCTAAGTAATAAAATAAATTAATGCGAATTTAGGAGAACTTAAAGAGAGAGTTGAAAAAGTTGGACCTTCTTGAAGATCTTGAGCTTGATCTTGGATGTTGGAGAGAAGCCCTTACACTCTGGTGATGACGAAGCATACTTAATTCACCAAGTTTGATGAAAAAGGTGATGAAAGGTGAAGTTTGGACAGGGATTTGAAGATGGAAATCACGTTCACTTCAAGAGGGGTTTTTTGAGTTTGCTTAGAGTGATGGACCTCTGCTCTTGTGTTCCTTTTGAAATGAGGTTAGACCTTCTTTTTATAGGCCCAGGGCATTACCGATTGGCATATCCTTGGTCATGCCAATCGTCAGGTGTGTTTAGGCACACTGCCAATGCCATTTGGTAGTCTCTTTCAGGTTCCTTCAGAAAATCGATCATAGAGCACAAACCGTTGATCCGAATTATGCACAGGGTGAACTGTTGGAAAGGAAATTCAGATACCTTCGAAAGTATTTTGGACTGCTCCCAGGTCCGAGAGTTGACTTTAGGTCAAATGTGGCTCAGAAAAGTTTGTCGGTCCTTTGGACGGGGGATCGTATGAGACACAAATGGATCGTTCGTCTGCATGGTAAGTCAGAATCGCACATGGGGCAGATTGTTGGAAAGGTTAGGAGATGTACTTAGACATTTCAAAGAGCTTGACTCGATTTGGAGAGTTGAATTTGGTCAACCGGGGCCTGGAAGCGCTCGGTGACCTTTCGAAGTAAAACGGATCGTTTGTCCGTACTATAAGTCAGAATCGTGCATGGGGTGGACCGTTAGAAAGGGGTTTTAGTGCCCTTAGAAGATTCATTCAGTCTCGATGGAGCTAAAGAGCTGACTTTGGTCAAAAGGAGCCTGGGAGCGTTCGGTGACCTCCTGATCGAGTTTCGAGGGAAAATGGGTCGTTCCTCTGCACCGTAAGTCAGAATTGTGCACGGGGACAGACCAATGGAAAGGGGTTTCAGTGCCCTTTGAAGATTAATTTAGCCTCGATCGAGCTGAAGAGTTTAACTTTTGGTCAAACGGAGCCTGGAAGTGCCCGATGGCCCTTAGGTCAGTACCTGGGGTATGACTTAGGTTTGTAGCGGTGAGGGAAGGTACTAGGGGATCTACGAAGAGGTTAGGGGGTGTTAGAATGGGGTGTATATAGTTGGGTTGGGTAACTAAGAACCTTAAACCTACTAAAAGACTAGAGGAAGATGTTTAGCTATAATGTGGTCTAGATTCAGTATAATCTTATTATACATGGGTTTGTTGTTTACTTTTTTATTATACATGTTTTCACTGGTCTTAGTTAGTGGTGGTTACTTTCGACCGAATTCTTTGTATGAGAATCGCTAGCAATGTTCCATTCGTTGCTCCTAGGTTGTAAGAGTCGAGCAAGGGTAGCTCATCCACTTCTTTTACTATCAATTTCAGTCATTTTGTACATATGATTCTTGTATTTAGAGATATCATGAGATACATTTTATATTCCAATGTTGGTTTACTTTTTATGTCAGTGATTGGTATCAGATTTGGGTTTCTATTATTTAGTATTTCATTATCTTATTATTGCTTATTCAGTTTAGTTATTTTGTATGCTGAGAATGATACCAAATATTTTCTGAGCCTTTTATTTTAGAACCTTTCTTTCTTCTCCCATCGAAGTATATGACCTAAGGGGCATTACATTTCTCCCACTATATTTTCCATGGTTTAAAATCACGTCGTGCCTTTTCTCAATATTTCGAATGACTTCTAACTAGTCATCGTCTCACAGGATGTTCGATGATATTCTTCTCGATATCCATAATATCTAATACATGGTGCATGGGGTTACCCTTCTAATACGACAAGTCATACGATATTTACCTTGCAATGAGGCCTTCTTTTTCTCGGCTTCATTCTTAATAGGGGTGCTGGAAAAAAACCGAGTGGTCGTGTAAGGACACTTTTGTTGTTTGGTTTCCCTTTACAATACAAAAACCTAAACTTTAACTAAACTTATTTTGTAAGTAGAGGGATGACTTCGGGTATCGAAATCTAGAGAGAATGTTGTTAGAATTCAATTGATTTATTATTCACAAATAAAAGTGTAAAAGATTATCTTTTGGTTCAAAACATTTGTACTACCATTAACACTAGGAAAATATTTAAACTAAATTAATTGGCAATAATGAAACTATCGATTGAGAATTATATCCCTCAGAATGGACTACTTAACATAAATGGTTACATGAAAAGAAAATTATTTCAAGATTAACACTCATTTGGACAATTAATAAAACCTAGAGTTGTCACCTCCTAAATTACCATAAAATCTTAAATTGAGTTTGTTGTCAATAATACTCCTGTAATCACACATGAAAGGTCGCAAATATGGCTCATACATGATATACTCGATGAAATTTTGTAGATTTAAAACCAAGTACAACCAACCCCATCAAAACAAGCCTAAACCATCATACAATAGCAAAGCAACTAAACAATACACGGCGAGTTCAATAATCTCAACATAATTTAATTAGCTAGAAAACATGGTAAATGACAATGGAATGGAAGAAAGAAATAAAGGGATCAATAAATAGGGTGTCTCTTTTGATTTATGAAAATATATGTGTTGAAAGTGTAGAAAATAATGAGAAAACTCTAAATGGGGAATTGTTGTATAAACCCCATTAATTGAATTTTTTACTTGTATATATTAATGTGAATATATATGATAATAAAAAGAATGTGATTAGTGATTGAATTATTATAAACATGCTATAAATGGAATAAGAGCACTAAACTATGCAAAATAACATTTATGGGACTAGTAAAACATAAAGGATATCACAATGCATTTGTAGTTTTGTCTGAGTATCCTTGAACAATTTCTTGGAGATCTAACCAGTCCAATGCATCCAGGGTTCCTAGCTTCATAAGAAGACTATGGAATAACCTTATCAGTCTTAAAATTGTGGATGAGTCGGACCAGTTAGGTCCCCCGAGAAACTATTCAAGGGTACTCACACAAAATAAAGTTATAAATATTAATAAACTTAAATAACTACAAAACTTGAACCGTTATCTTAGAAAAGGACTCGAATCCTAATTTGACTTCGGGACGCCTACGTAGACAAATAAATTATCATCGATTCCCATGTAGTTCTATCAAGACAGAATATTGGAATGTTAATGTCATATTGATAATTTTGTTAATATGTCCAACGATCCAAAACAGTAAAGAGAAAATCTTGCTAGCATTATCAAAATGTTGTTTTGAGGGGATTAACCTTATTGGGGCATCAAGAATGGTTATAATTGACTTCATGTGGAACCCATCAGTTGAAACGCAAACTATTAGTCAGTCTTATAGGCTTGATCAAATTGTCGCTATATACAACCTTATTTTTCTCAAAGCTATAGCCCGACTAATAACACGTGTTTCACCCGATGGGTTCCACAAATTGGGAATGCGATTATTTTGTTGTGAATATTGATATTGATCAAAGACACTTACAAATATAATTTTAGTGTTGTGTGAGTAAACTTGAACTTTTTCATCCAAATCTAACCAGTTAAGCTACCAGGTGCACCTTAGCTTCATAACAAGACTATGTCATAATGTTATCACTACTTAAAACACCTGATGAGTTAAACTAGTGAGATTTTGAAGAAAAAGTTCAAAGGCACATACAAAAAACTAAAATTAAATTTGTGAGTATCCTTGATCAATATCAATATTCTGAACAAGATAATCATATTCCTAATTTGTATTACCCGTCAGGTGAAACTCATGCTATTAGCCGGGAAAATAGATTTGGCAAAAAGTAAGTTGCGCATAGAAATAATTTGACAAGACTATAAACAGACTAATAGTCTGTGTTTCAACTGATGGTTTCCTCACAAAGTCGATTAAAACCACTCTCCGCGCACCAATAATGTTAATCCCATCTGAACAACACTATGATGATCCTAGCAAGAGTTTGGGTTCACTATTTGGATCAGTAAGCACATTAGTCATATTACTAATTGAACATTAACTTATAGTCTTGTATCGTCTTATTCTTTCATGTTATTCCACTCATAAACGAGTTGTTCTACCGAGTGCCATACATACATACACAAATGTATATTATTCGAATCCATAGGCCAGTGGTTAGCACACATACGTACAAAAATGTACATTATTCGAATCCAAATTCATGGACATATGATTTTGTCACTGTTAAGGTTTATATTTACATATTTAGCAAATTTATGAATGCCCTTTACATGATTATTAGACACTCTATTAATCTTTCCCATCCACTCTTTGTATTATAGAAAACCCAATAAAGAATATTAAATAAATTCATTCAACCTAAGCATTCAATCAATGTGAAACAAAACCAAACAAATTACGATGTCATTAAATCCTATAAAATTAAAATTAAATAAATGAAGATGTCATCACATGTCCTACGAAATAAAAATTATTACAAACTTTTCCCAAAATAGGAAAAAACATTACAATCTTGTTCCAAAATAAAACGTTGTTCATCACCTAATCTTCACCAATAAATAAATTGGTCAGGCAATATATGCATTTCTAAACAGTTCTAATATATCCCCATTGTCGTAGTCAATATGCATAGGCTCCTCTCCGTAACCCTAGTATATAGAATCAACCAATATCTTAGCCTTACCTACTTTTAAGGAGTGATCGTGCATAGGTTCTCCCCGAGTCATAGAAAAAAACATGCACATGCCAATGATCCTGTTATTAGTCAAGAACCTTATATAATACTCCTCGCCATAATCATTGTGCAAGGACAATGATGATTCTATAAAACAGGGTGTAATAAATGGATGAAATTGAAATTTTGGAGAGGCATTGGGAAACCTTGAGGCGTAGGATAGGGGAAACCTTGAGGCGCAAACTGAGGTTTACCTTATTGTTCAGTAAAATAATAGCACAATCTCTTGATCTCAATAGTTAGCTATCTTAAGGTATTGGTAACATTGCTCATGTCCTTCTTGGGACCTAACACGTCCTCTTTTATATTGGTCTGTTCTTTCGTCTGGATCGACATGTGACTCCTCACCGAAGAGAGCTCGTCCAATACAAATGCTGTATGCTTTAATTTGATCCTTGACATCCTGGAGCCCACATCTCTTGTCCTCCCCCTTTTTTCTTCCCATGTACCTTGGATAGGGAATCTAAGTCAATGTCACGGGGGTTGCACTCAGACTGACTGCTCGTCATGCCTCTTATCATTTTCGTAGTATAATATTATATTTAGGACTATAATTTAAATATTATTTTACTATAGTGGGTATATATATCATCATTAAATTGAAACTCACTCAAATCAAATCAAATTTGTCTAAGAATTTATCGGTTTGTTTATCCCATCGAGCATTCAAGTACTTGTTGACTCGATTAGCATTTTTCCCCTCTCTTAGAGTCCCCTTGGTCTTTTCTACCCATTCCTCCTTCAAATCATCATATGATTTGGACCCAAGTTGTGGACATCAATTTTCTTTGCCCCGTTATGTCTATTTTTTTCCTTTGGGTTTGTTTTTCTTCCCTGATCTCTTTGTCTAAGAAGTCGTTCCATTGGTGGAGGGGCATTTCAATATTTTGCGGGACTTTTTCTTTCAATCCCAAAATGTTAGAATCTGATGTCACCATCGGGAAGTGAACCTTCTGAAGGTTCTTTTAATAGGCTTTTAGTTATTCATCTGCTCAGGAAAGAATAGTGTGCTTCTTATTGGGTGGTAATGTAAAATTTCTACAAAGTTGATCCACATGTCATCCTTTATGTCATGATCAACGTTCTTCCAGGTTTCTACACCCTCGATGCCCACAATCATCTTTTCGAGAGACAAACAAAAGGATTTAAAAATCTGAACGTTATTTTTGTATTGGTAAGATTCCCGTCATTGGAGAATCCAATGTGCTTATTATCTTGTGCTTGGGATTCCTCCTAATGGGAGTTAGGGGAGTTAGATTAACAGTGGTTTATGGAGTTTGATGACTCAAAGATAGTATACATGGAGTGGTTGAATAAACCTACAGCGTCATAGAGTATTGCACACCCTCGGGAGTTGAGAATTTAACTGGTGGATTAAGAGAGTATTGGGTTAGATAAGGAGTTTCATTATTTAGTTTATTACCATTGTTCGTGTTCGACATTTTCTACAAATAAATAAAAGAAATTAGCGAAGAATGTATGACATTTATGTTTAACACTATATATACACATATAGGTATATACCTTTTCAACATCTTTTAAAACATGCTCGATGTGTTTGATTTCCATCCATTTGGTATTATTTTTTTTAAATTGTCAAAAGTATAGCCAACTAGGTAGACGCGTATTTGTGATTTTCGTATAAATTTTTGTGAAATGAATTTGAAATCCTTTCTTCTTTAAGTTTTTTTCAAGTTCATAATTAATGTTCATATGTTGAGAGACGTCACAATCTGTGTGAATGCTCTGTTTATGAAGTTGTATCAATAATGGATGAATATTTTTTTCTGCCTTTTCTAATTTTGTCTCCAACGCCAGTGAACGATCGGGGTTATGAGTGAAAAATATAATCTCTATTCTCTCATCCCATCATTTTAGCAAGTAAAATACAATACGATCGAACATACACGGTTGCGTGAGATCTACTCCATGCTTTGTTCGGTTATTGAATTGTTCAATTTTCTTATGTCCATACTGGTACATAAGAGTTCCCTCTATATGGAGTACACTAATAAAAGATGTTTTAGTGAGGTTCAATTGAAATATCTCGATCATTCGTTGAAAGTAATTATTATCATGACTCGTGTTTTCGAGAAAATATATAAAAGGAGGGTGTGAATAAGACCATTATTTTTTAACGTGAACGAGAAGATGAAAAATGTATAATTTTTTTTGCACGTGGGATAACATACAAATATTAGGAGTAAAGGCTCTAATTAATCCTAAAATTTATATGAGTCCATCAACTAATTAAGGTTTTCTAATTAATCAATCAAACGCAACAAGTCCAATTTTAGTTCATTTTAAATAAATCAATCCTAAAATTACTATGCGTCCACCGATGTGAAAGCTCTTCCATCAAGTTGTATTCACACAAAAAACAACCACTTAAGGAAGGGTTGAACACAGCCACAATAGTCAACCAACAAGATATAACTATATATAAGACTATGTTAAATCAAAGAAAAGATAAGTAAAATTACCTGAATAAAGAAAGAAGCTAGAATCAGTTGAGCTTCATTAATTGTTCTCTAATTATATGCACACATAAAACGATAAGAAAATGTGTTAACTTATTATTCAATTGTAATACCCCACATTTTTTATGACTTAAATAATTATGGGATTATTTATTACAGCGGGATTAATTAAATTTAATTGTGAAGAATTAAATTGTTAATTAATCCGGATCTAATAAAAATAAATATTAACTAGCGTACTAAGGGTTAATACGTATTAGTTTAATATTACTGTGCGATATGTAATATGGAACTATATACTTGGATAAATTGTCGTGAGATAATAATACGACAGTTTAGTGAATTAAGTCAGACGCGCGTGCGAGTCGTGTCGGGATTAAATTGGTGGAATAAATATATCAGTTATTTTTAGTAACTCGTATGATGATTTCGAGTGTACCGTTGAGTCTGGAAGGGTCGAAATAGTCGAAATAGTATACTCGGGTGTTTAGTTTGGGTCTCGGAGCAATTTTAGGCCTAACCGGCACCCAAAAAGGGCATTATGATAAATTGGATTTTTAGGCCTAATTAATGGACACAAAATAGGAGTTAATTTATCAGCCAAAAATAATTGTATTAGGGTTAGAAAGCTACAAAAAGAAGGAACGGCCATAGGAAGTGTGAGGGAAAGCTTTCGCCAAGAGAAGATGGCTAAATCGACATCACCTTGCACAACCACCACCACCACCGTGTAGATCGGGACGAGGGGAACACACCCATACCAACAACATCCAGAAATCAGACTACTCACTCAAGGCAAGTGTTTATAACTTGCTGTATTTCGGTATTGATTTGATTCATGTTAGTGTAGGATTGTTAGGATTATGTTATAGGTTATAAAAATAGTGAAGTTGAGGAATTTGAATGTGTAAATAAATTCTGTGATTTATTAGATTGAAACCCTTAATGTATATAGACTGGAAATCACATTTTAAGGAATTTATATGTAGAAAAAATCTGGAAATTATGGCTTCTTGAACATGTATTGGAAGAACTAGGGTTTTTATAAATTTAGATTGGGGATTTCACGGTTTATGAATGATTCATAATGAATTGGTGATTCTAGGATGTTGAAATTTATATGTTATTGATGAGGTTCGATGTAGAACTGTTTATTTGGAATTTGGAGTGTTGAAGGAGAAGATTTGAGGTTAAAAATGGTGGAAAACGTTGGAAAATATGGGCAGTGGACGAACAACGAACTAACATGTACAATTGATTTGAGGTTAGATATGCGTTAGGCATGCACAATAGAATAGGGGTGAGAATCTCAATAGAGAGTTCGAACTAACATGTACTTAATACTTGCTTTACTACAAATTTTAAATACTTGCTTAAATAAATATTTTTACACATCGGGCTTTGACCCGTTTCTTGCATCTTCTCTCTCTTGCTATATATATGTATTATATCAGGTGCTCAGTCACAGGGACATCAAGCTTAGAGTTTCGGATTGCGTGGCATGCTGTAGCTGTTGTGGGAGCTGCAGGAATTTGTTTAGACGCTTCGATTATTTCATTCCTATTCGTTATGACATTTTCTTTAGGGCATGTGTCGCCCCTTCCTTAGACAGTTTCAGAGATTATGTTTACTCTATTTCTCGTTCATTTTCATTTGGATTGATGGCTACTATTGTTTGGGTTTAGAGTTTTGAGCTGGGATGTTTTAACCATTCTTATTTAATTCAGCATGCGATTCTGATTCAGTATTTGTATTAAATAATTGTGCGTGGATGTATTATATTAAATTACTTGGTTTGGTAAATAAATGGTTTTTAATTAATAAGGAAAACGTCTAAATCCTAAATTTCAGCAGTACAAATCCAATCCCAAAGCCCAAATTTTCAGCAATACAAAACCCTAATTGCAACATGTAACAACTCGTACATTCAAATAAGAGGTGGCGAGCCTAATATCCCAATAAATGCGGGAATCGTAGATAGTCCATTCTTAGCATCACTGTCGTGAAAATAATAATACGAGATAACCACCCAATATTTGAGAAAACGGATGTCAATTTAATTTTGAAAAAAAATTACAAGAAAACATTTTGACAATCCAATTTGAACTGAGGGTGGATATAAAAACAAATGAGTAATAAGAACAATAAGAATACAATAAGAAATAACCGAATAAGCTGTCGGTTAACAGACCAATACAACAGTTACACCGAGTACTACATGTAAGTATCACAATATAAAAGTGAATACAAGACTTGGGTGACATGCCCGAATGTTCAGTATAATCCTAACTAGAGTGTACAAAATATTCGAGCGTCTATAACACAAATCCTACAACATCCGCAAAAATGTTGTAGCTCCTTGACACTAGGAAAGAAGGGTCATATCAGGCGTCATTGCGGCGGAGCACCTGGGCATAAGAGAAAACCACGCAGGAAAAAGAAAAATAAACGGGTCAGGGCCTGTTTTGATATGATGAACGTGCAAATAAAAAGCAAGACAGTCATGAGGGCAAGACAAATCACACCAGTTGTATTCGCTCTGCAATAAGAATCATCCTTACCTCTCAACTAAAAACACATCCTAACGTTACACTAGGAGTATTAGGAATCAAACATCCATTTAAACTAAGGTAATTAGCTAAACCCTAGAACCATATTGAACTTACAATGAGAAGTACACATTGGCGTAAGCAAAATATAACTTAGTTTACTTACTATGATTACCTCTTACATTTTACACAATATGGCTTATCTTCACAGTTCCTTTTTTTTCTTTAAGAAACATATATAAAGCAATTTATATCACAAAATACTTTTTGCCAATCCGATTGTATACCACATATCTTTCCATTTCCCTTTTTACCTCCGGGAAATAAATTTAAAGCAATTTTATTATCATAAAGTGCTTTAATATGAATAATGTCCCACATTATTCAGAATAGTTATATTACATATACATATAACGATTCCAAGGCCGCCCGTCCGGGTTTCCCCACTGTGCATGCCCCTAAATGGCTATCATCTTCCAGGCCTATCAAACAAGACAACCTGGGCATCCTACAACGCGAGACATCGGGAAGCGGCCATATACCTGCGACAGTGAGTCATAACCACACCCGGAATTACCTCACTTCGCAAAATAATCACATAATACAATAACCGGTCCTATGGCCGAGGACTATAGTCTCCCTACATTCACTAGCCATGGGACATCACCTCATGCGCGTAACTTCCCCAATGATAGTGATTTACAGAGGTGTGTATAAGTAAATTATCATTTACCAAATTATTTTCTCGTTTGAAAATATTCACTTTTACATTCCTGAAACCATTTATGCTTAACCATTAAGTGCCAAATTAAAATATGCAATTCTCATTCACGAATTCACATTTTATTAATAATATAGTCCCGAAGTGCTATGACCCTCACCCGAGTCTCCAAGAGTTCAAAACAATCCTATAAGCCCTCAAGGGTAATTTCCTCAACACTAGTCTCCAAATATCCTAAACCATGCCGTCCTATTCTTCATTTTTTCTAAGCTAAGTCACCAAATGAAAATGACCATAACTTCCATTAAATAAACCCCGGATTAAGCCCCATTCTAATCTAGGGTATTAATCCCCCTATCATGAACCCCTAGTACTCTATATTACTTATCAAGGGAAGGTTCTAGGCCTTGACCCTAAAAGAAAAGGGTTAAAAATAAAACTAGAAAATCTCACAAAAATAGGGCATCCGAATCGATTCGTCGAGGGATGAATCGATTCACCCCGGATTGCGAATCGATTCACCCAAAAGCGAATCGATTCGGTGAGAAAAACTAAACTACTATCCCAGCCCAAATCGATTCGGCCCTAACCCGAATCGATTCGGTCTCCCAGACCTGTAACCACCCCTGCAAGCGAATCGATTCGCTGGGGAGGCAAATTGATTCGGCCTGCTCGAATTGCCCAGAAATGGGCTACGGGTTTAAGAACCCTAAAATTCCTCAAAACCCAAATCTTCCACTTCTCTTAACATTAACCCTCAATAACTAAATCAAATCAGTCCTACACAATGGCTAACTAATATATCCAACTCGAATCCAACTTCAATCAAGGATTAAGGGTTTAATACACAAAAAACCATCAAAAACTCATTAAGGGTTAAAACTCCAAAATACAACTATCTATACAATTTATTCACACAAATCATACATATTTGCAAGTAAAAACTTGCCTCATGTTCATAGTCTCGGATTCCCTTCCCGGATCAACGATTCCAAGCTCCAATCTCCATTTCTCTCCTTTTCTTCCCACTCTCTGTTCTCTTTTTCTCTCTCTAACTCTCTTAGGTTTTAAAACCAAAAATGAGAAATAAATTGTTTTGAAAGACTAATACACCCAATTAAATTAAGTCCACTCATGTAAATGTTACTACGCAATTAAAATGGCTCGTAACGACATAATTAAATTGTAACTAGTCGAAAATGCCCCGGAACCCAAAAATACTGCTAGACCCCTATTTCGACCGTCTCAACAAATCTCGGACTAACCGTACCCTCTAAATTAGCACTCGGGGTATCATAAAATATTTCATATTCCAGTGTCATATTAATTTATTTACAATGACCCAAACGGGATATAAATCATAACCGACGTTTCAAACACCACGACGTAATATAACACACTAAAATGCTATTTACATTCACTCAACAGTAAATATGCAAAACTTAGTGAATGTTATCTCTTAAATCCATTAAAATAATATTCACCTCAACGACCATTATTTTATGTAATCATCCCACATTGCAAATATATATAAAATAATTACTCAGAAATCTGGGGTTGTTACACAACACAAATTTCGGTATACAAAACCCAAATAAGAATGACAATTTACATAAATTCAGAACCCTAACTATAACATAAATTGAAACCCATTCAGCAATAAAAAACTTTTTCCTTAACATATACACACATACATATGCATACACACTCACACACACACATATATATATATATATATATGGCCCTCCAAAATCCCTATGCTTAGACAAACAATTCTTAAACAACAAAGGGACCAGTTGCATGACTCACAATCCTTTGCAAATATGATGAACAATTAGGGTGAACTTTCAAATTATACAGTGTATCTAAAAGCACCTTTGTTTATTCACTCGTCAAAGTTATGCCCCATGGGGAATTGTATTTCTCCCGCTACTGTCTTCTTTAAACCATAATTGAGGCTTAATTTTTAACACTTTAAGATCACGCCATGACGTTTCTCCATATTTCAAATGACTTCCACTTAGGCATTTTCTCCAAGATGTTCAACGATGTTCTTCTAGGCATGCATGATATCTAATATATGTCGCACGGGGGTATCCTTCCAATACAAAAAGTCAAGTAACATTGACCTCCTAGGCCACGCCTTCCATTTCTCGGCCTCATTCTTAGCAGGGGTCATTTTATGCTTAACATTCTTGAATTTAGGATTCTTCCCCAGCACATTATCTCCACGCTATTATTGTACAAAAAAATGACTCTTCAAATTATGAAAACCAACCATGGCATGCAAAGTGGCTAATCTTTACCTTAGTTAGGGAATAGTGGTTGGGTCAATTTGTCTTTAAAACTTTGGTAGTCATCGTCAAGGTTTATCCCAATACCACCATGAGCACCACAACCTCCACCACAGGAGTCATTATTTTTCATATCAGAATCCTCATTGCCTTCCCCCACATAAATTTCGTAAGAATTGTATATTAGATCATTTAACATATCATGCTATATAGTATCCTCCTATCCTTCTACCACTATCCTACGTGATAGTTGTACAGGAGGTTATTTGGGGACAAAGGGGCAATGTATTTCTCCTATGAAAAATCCAGACCTTGCAATTATCTTGCATACCCCATTTAAGCAAATGTAATTTAACTATTTTCTACTCAAACACTTTACTATTTCTATAACTTGCACAAGGATAGGAGAACTCTACATCATTGAGACCCATCTTTGCGAATTTTATAAACTCTTTATCACCTCTACTATACACATCCTTGAGTCTGTTTGTCTCACCCATCCACTCTTTCGATAGAGGATACCCCATAAAAGCTTGTAGGTATCACTACCTACCATGCTCAAACAAATGGGGTGAGAATAGTTTTAAACCCCACAAGACTAATTAAAAATCTAATGTGGATGACTTGATCGTGATAATTAAATTTGTGTCCTTGACACCATCGTCTAGTCACATAACAACCTAATTAATAATCTAATTAGCAACTTACATGACAACCTAATTAAAAACTTAATGTTAAATATGTTAACAAACTATCATGTTGAAATAATTAAAAACCCAGTTGACAACCTATCATGTTGATATAATTATGTTGAAACACTATCGGGTTAAAACCCTTAGTCACATATACATACTAAATTTATTTTTTATACTTTATAACCTAATGAAATCCAACTTTCAAAACCTATGTATATTTGAAGAACATTAAAAATCCTCATGGATTTTGAAAAGGTCTGCATATTCCTTATTTTAATCCTCTAAAATATATAATGAAGAACTATGGAGCCTAAATAATTCCCTATGGGCCTCATCCAAATGAGATACGCTCTCTTCAATACTGACCCGACAAGTCCAAAAGATTTTCTAAGAGAAATTTGAGCCTTCAAATGCCCTTTATCAGTCTCCAAGACCTTTAGGTAGATCAGTAAGTCATCGAAGGCCTTCTCCCACTCCCTCCTACAATGATCACTTCAACTGGTGTAAGAGACGGACGTCCTCCATGCTTTCTCTCCTTTCAAGGTTGAGACCATAAATGCATTGGATAAATTATGAGCTTTCCAAACAAACAAGGGATGAAATATAAGAAAATTAAATTTTGTAGATAATGCAAGAATAAAAAAAAAAGAAGAGTTGGAAATATTACTTGTCCTATGATATGGATCATCCCCTTTGCATTCGCCTTTACTCCTCTTCTCTCAAATTATCGACCATTGTAGAAGATTTTACCTTCACCATGGCTCATAGAGTATCCTCACAATATAAATAGGAATTTTGAGAACTTATACAAGTAAGGGACCTCTTCAACTCGCCCCTTTCCTTTCTCTGAACGGTTAGGGAGCTCATCCACCACTACATGTCATTTGGCCATCGCATCTATGGTCTCAGTCACTTCATCATTGACCCTCAATGATTTGATCGGTATTTTTACAATAAATACATCCTTCTTAGAGGACCCAATAATTACAACCGTTTCTTTTTCTTACGAGATTGAGGGCTGTAAGTCCCACAGAATAAAAGATGCAATATTACCTAAGTCAAGAAATCCACCAACGCCCTTCTCCACTTGCAGTGGGGGTTATGATTTTCTAGGTACCTCAGTTAGTGTTATACAATGGGAGATGGAACTTCACTCTTTTCTTGAGGAATTAAAGAGCTTACAAAGGGATGGGATAACTTCAAGCATTTCCCTATTTTGGGCCCTCTCCCTTTTTAAGCACAAAATAAACCATCTCCTACTCCAACAAATGTTTAAAAATCTTTACTTGAGCTCTCTCATCAGTATCTATAAACAAGGATAGTATGGTCAGTGAAACAAATATCAATTAAAAAAAATACAAAGTTTAAAAGAAGGAGATTACTAGTAATGGTCCCTAAGAGCATCCACAATGGTGGATACTCTCAACAGGTAAACTAACCAATCTAAAAGGAGTTTTTATCTTTCGTAAGTTAAGGTTTCTACAGTGGTGATAAGTAAATATGAGCAGGTTTGGAGGGAAATAGTCTTATGAACTATTATTGTTCGTAGGAAGTAGAAATACATTTCTTACGAACAACATTTGTTCATAGGAAATGTTACGAACAAATGTTGTTCGTAAGAACCCAAAAATATAATAAAAATAATTATTTATATTTGTTACGAACTTCATTTGTTCGTAGAAAATTTCAACGAACAAATGAAGTTTGTAGGAACCATTTACAAATTCAGTAAGGTTTCAGTAAAACAAGCAAACGGCTACCATTTCTTCTACAAATTTTGTAAGATTTCGTCCACCACTGTATCACTGTGAGTTTGTATCTTTACCATTTTTGTTATCCTTTTATTCCACCATTACGGATGCTCTAAGGCCTTAGGCCATTTCCAATGGTTTTTCTATCTTGTTAATTTTTTATAATAAAAGAGGAAAAAAATACTTCTCCAATAGTAGTTTTCTTATAGCAGTGAATACTATATGAATGATGATTCACAAAGAATTTTTCTACTAAAGTTCTATATGTAGTAACTCAATTGCAATTGAAGAACATGACGTGGAATAACCCACGTTTGTTTTAGTTCTTGATTTCCCCTGTAAGAAGTTTCTTAGTTATTATTATCTGAACGTTTTTTCAAAAAAATTCTGCCACATCAGATGGAAGTAAGGGTGGACATAAGCCCGTGACTTGTTAAGCCCGATCCACTATTTTATATGTCTTAGTCAAGTAAAGTAGGGTCGTACACCGGGCTTGGTAAATTTTTTCAGGACCGATAAAAAACTTGGGACGAGATTGGGCACACACTTTCAAGGCCGACTAGGCCCGACGCGAATAGAAAAATATATATTTCTTAAAAATTAAGTCTTTAACATATTCAAATACATATAATTTTTCATTCAAATATACATGATTTTTCCCTTTGAAATTATTTTAATACCATATATATATATATATATATATATATATATATATATATATATATATATAGAGAGAGAGAGAGAGAGAGAGAGAGAGAGAGAGAGAGAGAGAGAGAGAGAGAAAGAGTCGGGCTCTTGTGCGTACTAACTATACATGTCATATGTGCGGACCATTTTTTTAAATGCTAAGAAAATATTTTTGAGTTTATTTTTTGTGTCGTATTTAAACATTTCACTAACTCCCACAAAAACAGGCTCAAAATAAATTTTTTTCCTATTTTAAACAAATCGATCAAAATATGATAGTTTTTAAGGTACTTAAAAGTTATCATATTTTGACAAAAAAAAATTAAAATAGCAAAAAAAAAAATCATTTTGAGCTTAATTTTTAAGATTCCCTAAAATATTTAAAAACCATAAAAAATAACAATATTTAGTTTATTTACTATTTTAAAAAAATGTTTCTGCATTGATGGACCTCATATGTGGTATATGTGTGTGTGTGTGTGTATACAATAACTTCTATAAATATTTTTTAATACATATAGTATAAATATGTAGGTGGGGTTCGATTTTATGGTTTTATCATTTTACGGATAAGCGAGCTTGGGCAAATATTTTCAATCCCTGAGCAGGCTTGGGTAAGCATCCTTACTATATGGTGCAGGCCCGACCCATGACCACCCCTAAATGGAAGATTCATATTTATATTCTTTAGTTAAATGATGACAAGTAGATAACTCAATTTCTATAGGCACTCTGCCAATAGGGATAAAAACTGTTGTGGAAAGATAAAACATTGGAGATCGCATTAGTAGGGACCGACAATTTGTAGGAGATTAATGCACCATTGAATCAAAGTCAAGCGAATTAGAAGAACTAATTTCAACCTTTCTCTTTTCTTCATTTCTGGCCTTTGGGATCTTAACAATAAGTATAACTCTTTCATACATGATAGAGATGTTGGGTCGTGTTTGGTCTTGGCAAAGGAATATACCTCAACACGGCCAACATCACGCGATATTGGAAGAGTTGGAATTGACACTTTAGTGTCAGAAACTATCCCAACTACAAAGATTATATATAGATTCAACCGTGAGTCAAAATTCTTCTTCATTTATTTTTTAACCTCTTGTACCCTAAAGATATCATTAGGAGTAATGGGAAAATCCTTCACTAAAGGAGGATCATTGCAAAATGTAGGAATGGCCACCCTTGATCCACATCTTTCAGCCTAGTCACCCCTAATAAAGAATAATCATTTCTTTTAGTTTGTTGGAGTGTTGTTATTGTCATTCACAAAGCTGGAGACTCCCCTTATTAGGTGCTAAATATTCCAACCCCACATCCTTTAGAAAATAAAGCTTCCATTAGAGGAATTTAAAAATTAGCCACAAGCTAAGAAGGGTCCCTATAGTAACAAAAATATCCCCCATAGTAGAAGGAGAGGAGTATGTGGGCTACGTATTCCAAGAAGAGCTCATTGAAGCACACAAAGTCGGGGACCTGATAACATGTCCTCTCATGATCCTCACCAGTCCTCAAGACCACATAGTTAGGAGTGTGGTACTTTTCCCTCAAATTATCGAGGTCTTTGGTAGATATGATAGAAGCCTCTGAGCCACCACCTGTGAATCTAGGGTTATGAGACCATAGGTAATCCATAATGATGATGCCTCCATCTTAACCAAAGGATTGGCTTTAGTAAACTAAAGAAGGGGAATTATTTTCCCATGACATACTTAGGTCACCTCTCCCGTTATAGGGTCGGTAATAGTTAGAGTATTAGGGTTCAATACTCTTAGAGAAGATATTTTGGGAGTCATAGGGCCATTAAGAGAATGAGAACGAAATAATTTTGAAAGTAAGATAAAGATAAGAAGTATCATAATTACTAGAGAGCGTGGATAAAACAGGTGGGGATCAAGAGATAGTTATATGCTCAGGAAAAATCGATTTACTCATCTATAGCACGTAAATTATATCTTCAGCCAAACTTCTTCCATGGTTCGCTATGAGGACTAGTAACCCTTCAGAATCTCACTTATGCTAGACTTGTCAGGTAAAATACCAAAATAAACTTTCATTTAACTCACTAACTATTGCTCCTTCCAGTTCATTAAAGAAACAATAGGGGATACCGATGATACGAAGTTTAATCATTAACCTCAAATCATAAAAATGCCCCTTTCCTTCTAGCCATAGTCAATATATGGGTAGAAGGACCTCAACCTCTAAGTCCGTTGATCCAATAAGAGGTCTTGCCTATGAACCACATATATAACTCTCAAAAGATCTCTGTTCAAGGTGGCTTCAAGTGTTTAGAACCACCATTAGACCTCAATAGTTGAAGAGAGACCCCTTATAATGAAATAAGGACCTCATCAACCCTCCACAATGATTATCTTTAGAACCACGGGTGATGAATTGATCCTTAGACTGAAAGCAAAAGGTTTTTAAATCCATATCATTAATTACTGTACTCTAAAAAGAGCTTTGCCAAGAAATAATTAACCTCAGTTTATTTTCCCATACCAAATTAGGACATGGGTACACTTACACATGGTTAATATCACCTTTGCGGCTTAGAACCTCATCCTTAGCCTCAAATGATCCTCTCAATGGGCTTTCCAAGCTCCACATATCAATTTGACATGTTGGTAGAAAGTATAAACATCATTTTACTAACCCCCATTTATCATTTGTGGCTTATCTTAGATAATTAAATGGCAATTATTACTCCCAATAATCATCACCTCTAACCTGCAAGATATTCTACCTACACTCCACAATTTCACTATGATGGTAAGACTAAGCCTTAGTCTCTTAAGCTTCAACTATCACTTCTTAGTTGCTCCTGGTAGCTGGGTATATAAAGGGTGCTCAGGGAAGGCTCAAAGGGATGGAATCTAAGTGTTTGTGTTAGAAAACGAGTGTTAAGATAGTTATTTTGCATTTATAAAGAGGGATTGGAAAACTTCAAATCGTACACCGAGTATAATGCTTAGGTGACTTAGCATGTTTTATTTTCTCGTGAGTCCTAAGTACGTAAGGAGATCGTATTCTTTTTAAGAGCTTTGTGCCTATCACGAAGACCTCGGACTTCATTAAAAACACCTTAGTTGATGTCTAAGGTTGTTTAATTTTGTATTATTCAAAATTATATTGAATATACCAAATGAAACTTATTTAAAGTGGATATAAGTACCTCAGCTGAGGTGCTCGACCAATATACATCTTTGTGCCTTTAAAATTTTCAGTTTTAGAACATTTCCTCCGACTTTAAGGGGGCTTATTTGGTGAGGTTGAGTTAAGCCCAATTTCAGTCAATTCTACACAAATAAATTTAAGAAACTAACAAAACTGAGTGTAAAAGCAATCACCAAACCACATAAATCAAATGTATTCGCATACACACAGACATAATGAACAACAATGAAAATAAAGAAAAGCCCTAAAAATTTAAATTGTGAAGTGGCTAACAAAATATACTTAGGGGTTTTTGAAGAGAAAAATATGCAAAATAGACTTCCAAACATAACATAACCATAAGAATAGTTAAGAAAATGAAAATAACAAACATCTTCCAAGCAGAATGTAAAAGAAAGAACAAAATGTAAAATGAAATTAACGAAAACACACACATAGAGAGCCCCAAAAAATTAATTTTTTACCTAATCGAAGGATAAAAAGAGTACCTGGTGTCCTAGTCTCGTTGATAAGTTCTTGAATACTATAGAGATAGGATAGAAGTAAGGAAAAACAGAAGTGGTTGAATTATATATATGTCAAAAAAGGTGTGTTGGAAAGTAGTAAGGCATTTGAGGGGAAAATAAAAATTTGTCTTGGAAAGTGAGAGGAAAATGAAAAGGTGTCTATAAATTATAGGGAGAATGAAAATAAAAGTGAATTTGAATTTTAAAATGTGTAAAAGAAGATTTGATCTCCACCATTAGATTGGATGACATGGCAACATATGAGGATGTTGTGCTTTTACATTTTGAATATTCAAAAACTTCCCTATCATATTATATAGATATATGTCGTGTCGTTTCCCTACCATATTATATCTTAATTTATTTATATTTGTCACATCGGAGTGTTTGAGTTGTATCCTTATCTGTGCTTTTTATAAGAAATGCAAAATAATACCTCTATTTTAGTGATTTTTCCCATATCATTTTGTAAGTAAATGAATATCACACACGAGTGATGTTGATTGGAAAAACAACTTCCATATTTGCCATCATAGGAAACATAAGGGTGTGTTTGATTACAAAGTTGGAACATGATGGCGTAGTAGTTCATTTTTATAAGAAGTTAGAAAATGAGCTAAAAAAGATTATAGTGATTTGGTCTTACTTTTGTAGTTTTTCATGGAAATCAATTCTTTCAGGATTGGATAATAAATGTTTTTCTATAAAAATGATAAAATTATATAGCACTATTCATATTTATAAATATTGTCTTCATAGATAGTACTCACCTCGTCCTGAATTAAAAATTCACTATTCCTCTTTAGGTTGTCCCAAGTTAAGAGTCCACTTTCTTTTTTTGGACAAAATCAATGAACCAAAATCCACGATAGTGAATAAGTGATGATCCTATCCATTGATCGAGAGTATCCTTAATCAATACAAAAAATATATATGGACTCTTATAAGGTCCAAAAGAAAATAACTAATTGGAAAATAAACTCTCACAAATCATTCGGTGAGTGCCATTCATTAAGAGCATCCCTAATAGGTAATGCAAACCCTTAAATATAATTTTTGGTATCTTTAATGGGTAGTTAAATTGTCAAATATATAACTCTCATATTGTATCGGACCCTCAAATATACACTACACTTCCACATCTGCAAATGGGCCCCATTTCAAACAAAACTTGAAGTGTCGTGTGAGAATTGACTTTATTGCTCGAACAACACTTCATGTGCAGTGTGAGAAGTTTTAATATTTAAAAATATCCAAACGACTATTTTTCTATCCATTGCACATTCACTCCCACCCTTTATAAATAGTATCTCGCTTTAAAAAAAACACTCATTTGGAAAAAACACTCTCTTTCAAAAATTTATTTCTACTCATCATTTTTCAAAATATATTTTAATGAAAATTCATCCCCAATTATATATTTTTATATAAATATGGTCCGGGTAGAATATGAGTGCGGGTGAAGATGAAGCACTATGCACGATATATGAAAACCACACTCTCAAGGCCGATGCTATGGCAGATGAATTCAACGTGATTTTCGAAATGAGTGTACCCCGCGCATGGAATAGTCTGCCAAATAGGTTCACAGCAATATCAAAACAAGTGATGTTGTACGTTTCGAAATTGAAGCACCCTTATGTGACGTGTGTTGCTTGTGGGAGTGCGTCACAAGATTGGTAGGATTTGATTACTCTCGACGCTATTTATACTTTAAAAAATATGGATAATAATTGCTTATGTTTGCACATCAAAATTCAATACATGTCGGGCAGACTCGAGAAGACTTTCAACGTGACAATAATGTCAGATCCTTTACGTTTGACAAATGTTATCTCATTTTAAAAAACTTCAAAGATAACAAATATCTCAAACTGTATTAGAATCTCCCCGCTTTCATTTTGATCTATCACCTTCCATAGGCAACGATAGTGCGTCAAGTCTTGATCGTGAAAGTCCAACGGTAGATATTGGTGGAGAAAAAAGTACCGATGTTGAGATGCCTTACCTTAGGCTTTTCGAAAGGAAAGAAATGAAGTTTCACAATAAGGGAAAATCAAAGGCACTAACATTCATGTTAATGATGAGATTTTGAAAAGTGTTTTGAAATTTGACAATTCATTCTAAAAATCGATTTAACGAATCTCGCATGTGTGATGAGCACTTTGAGAAAGGGATGAATCGGGCATTGAAGATGAAGGAGTTTTCGGGGTCAAAATTTGTATTAAAATCCAATCCGAGTTTTTTTTAAATGTAGTTTTCCTTCGCTTTCTTCAAATATTTGTCATCGTCGAATGGGACTCTCAAGCCCTTACCGACTGAAATTTCTGCAAAAATTCAATCGTTTATTATTGTCACACTCAAGTTTAAATATTTATATTTTAGTAGGCACATATATCAGTACCAACAATGATCGTAAAATCATAAAGAGTTCGTCCCAATTCACACTTGGGAAGCTGGAACGTGTGGGTGTTGTCCCACCATCTTTCTACAAATCCTTCCACTAATGCCCTATCAAAATTTTCTATTTTTGTATTAAACACCCATGCTTAACTTATTCAATTAATTAGTCAAATGACCTCTGGAGAGTCGAACGAATTCAAATAATGTTCAGACGATAACTTTCTATTTTCTTGCAAAAATAGCTCACTCTCGTGAGCGACATCTTCTTCATTGGCCAACATGTGGGTTTCGTCATCCACCACTCTTGAGTATTCATGAAATACGGATAGTCGGTTTGGGAGAGGGATTTGGGCATTTAACTCCCCTTCAATAAAAAATTTCCCTTTTTTCTCGACAAGTCGACGTTTTTTTTGCATTTCGATAATATAGTAATAAAAAACTAAGTGGCTAATAATATCAAATGAATTATATGAAATAATTCTTTGACTGCTTGAAAGAGGGAGGTAAAAGTGTGGAATGTGATTGTAAAAATTGGTTGGATGTTATATTTGTAGGGGTGGAAAAACATGATTGGTAAAAGTAAATTGTGGTTGGTAACATTAATTGAGTTGGTTGAGAAGGGGGGAGGGGTGTACGAGTACTTGAGTGGCATTTAGGGAAGGGTACAAACAAAATAAAGAAAACATGATGTCTCGCTTGAGACTCGACGATAATGTTTACAAACTCTTTTTTAAAAATATAGAAAATTAAGGTAAATGTCATGTTCCTTCCTATATTTGAATTTTTAGAACAATGTTTTTCAAGTTTATAAATTTAGTCCCTGTGGTACAATAGCATTTATTTGTGCGGTCCCTTTAGAGTTAGGGTTTCATTTTTTAGTCTGCGTCTGTGGCACCATTTATCACCATTTTTCACCATGTTTTTAATATAGGGACTAAATTTATAAAATTATTTGGAGTATCCTATTTTTATACACTTTGAAAATTATGAGGACCTTTCCCCAAAATTTCCTAAAAAATATTATATTTGACATACACCCATTAAACACATTTGCTGATTAAAATTGTATTTTTACGCTTTCAAAATTTGTGTTTGCATTATCCATTAAGGATGCTCTAAGACCACGAATCCAAAAGGCAATTTGTAGAACCATGATTTTGAACCCTTATATTGGTAAAAATAAAATAAAAAATAGGATAAAAAAATTTCAAATAATGAAAAATCTCGATTATGAACACTGTAAACGAAATGGATGAGGGTAAGAGATCTAGTCGTATAAAGAAATGCTCGGAACGTTACCAAGATGATATGAGTGATATTTTTTAGGGTGGCTATTATCAATAGAACCTCTTTTAATCCATAAATGGATAAATAATTTGAGCAAAGTAATCAATATGAATAACATAGAATTGAAGCTCAAATTCACATTTGAATAAAGCTACGGCTAAATCAATTTGAACAGAAATAATAATAATTAATGTTAGTACCAATTTTGTTTTAATAATTATATCAGAATATGAGTCTCCATATGATAAAACATATTTAAAATACAATCCATGATTGATTGATAGAGGTGTTTGCTTGCAGCACCACTTTGTGAAGAGTCGATGTACTTTGTATGCGGTGGTTGTAATATTGGAAGGGGGGTAGTGATGGCCTTCTATGAAAAAATGAGTGATAAAAACGTTATAATCGTACGGAAGATGCTGTCATGCTATTGTTAAACAAGTGAGTCACAACATTAAATTATTATTTATTGGGCCCTCTGTCAAATATGGACGTTATGTTTTGATGACCTAGAGGGTATAATTAATAGGAAAACCAGGCTAACATCAAACGGCTAATTGTAATTTTGGTCACATATGCATTGAAAATAGCTTTTGGGACCCTACCCCCACTTTTGAAGGGCTTCCCCGAAACACAACAAAGCTGCAATTGAAGAAAAGTAAACCCCTTCACAGACCACGACTCTTTTCTTGCCTCTCTATATATGAGCTTTTCTTCTTCTCCCTCATATCGCCCAATTGATTCTCCGCATACTTCTTTATTGTTCTTTTCCTTTTACCTTTTCTTTACCAAAAAGTTAGTAGAATACGAATATTATAGCTGAAGTAGTCTCCAACTCCTACCTGAGAAGTAACCAGCTTCCTCTTTATTTAAATCTAAAAACACCCTACCTTTCTCACCCAACCTTTCATCTAATCAACCACCTCATGGCCTTTATCTCATCTATATCATGAGCTCTTAATAGATTATATTGTAAAGAAATTGAGGATATGGGTTTACTCGGTTTCTTTCTACTCTCTCTCCTAGCGTCTTTCTCCAGTAAGTTCTTTATTAATTGTTTGTTATATGATTTGATTGGATGGTCAAAAATAGTTAATAACCCATTTTGTTGTTTCATTAATGAACAGGCGCAGGGATCTCGGCTAATGTGGGAGTGAACTATGGTCAACTGGGAAATAATCTACGATCTCCATCTAAATCAATAGAGCTGATAAAAAATCTAAAAGCCAAACGTGTGAAGATCTACGATGCCAACCCCAAAATCCTAAAAGCCCTCAAAGGCACAAATCTCCAGGTCTCAGTCATGGTCCCAAACGAGCTCATTAACAACATCTCCACAAACCAAAATCTCGCTGACCACTGGGTCAAAACAAATGTTGTCCCATTTTACCCCCAAACCATGATCCGTTACATCCTCGTTGGAAACGAAATCCTAAGCCAAAAAGATAACATCACTTGGTTCAACTTAGTGCCAGCTATGCGGAGAATCAAATACTCAGTTAAAAAATGGAGGCTTCACAAAATCAAAGTTGGAACACCGCTAGCTATGGACGTGATGGAATCTTCGTTTCCGCCGTCAAACGGGACTTTTCGGGCTGATGTTTCGACCCGGGTTATGAAACCGCTTTTGCAATTTTTGAACCGGACAAAGTCTTTTTTCTTTTTGGATGTCTATACTTTTTTCCCGTGGTCTAGTGATCCTGTTAACATTAAGCTTGATTATGCATTGCTGTTACCCAGTAACCAAACTTACACCGACCCGGTTTCGGGTTTATTATACACTAATTTGCTAGATCAAATGCTTGATTCGGTTATTTTTGCCATGAAAAGACTCGGGTACCCGAATATCAGGTTGTTTATTGCCGAAACGGGTTGGCCAAATGGTGGAGATATTGACCAGATTGGAGCTAATATTTACAATGCTGCCACTTATAACCGGAATGCGGTTAAGAAACTAATGGCTAAGCCGGCAATTGGCACACCGGCACGACCTGGTGTGATATTGCCCGCTTTTATATTCGCGTTGTACAACGAGAACCTAAAGCCAGGTGCGGGTACGGAGCGGCATTTCGGGTTACTCTATCCAAACGGGTCGAATATTTATGAAATGGATTTGTCGGGTAAGAAATCGGAGTTGGAGTATAAACCGTTGCCCAAGCCCACAAATAATGAGCCTTATAAAGGGAAGGTATGGTGTGTTGCGGCTAGAGTGGTAAACAAGACAGAATTGGCAGAGGCGTTGTCTTATGCATGTGGGCAGGGTAATCGGACCTGTGACCCGATCCTACCCGGTGGGAAGTGTTATAAACCGGTTTCGGTGGTGTGGCATGCGAGTTATGCGTTTAGTTCGTATTGGGCTCAGTTTAAGAAGGTGGGTGGGACTTGTAGCTTCAATGGGCTTGCTATCAAAACAGCCGAGGACCCAAGTAAGTACTCATCTTGTCATTGTTTCTTTATTCTGTGTTAGATAGATCTTACTATCTTAGAACCCTATATTGTAATTGAATACTGTTTGATAACATTAAATATCTTCAAATTTTCTTAGTCAGTGGTTTCTAACAAATAGACCTTGTACGTCACAATTTGAATTATTAAGCATTGCATTGACTCGGACATTCATAAGTAAGGGTTCATTTGAAATCTGATGCATCAAATCTCATAATAGACAAATGAGTTTAGATCTTGATGGCATTAAAAATTATTATTTTGAAGAAGAAAAGTTGACTTTGACTATGTATTAGCCATCACTTGTATATTAAAAGACATGAATGCCTAAAATATTTGAGCATGTTTGGTAGGGTTTATTTGTTAGGAAAATAGTAATTTGTATTTTTGGATGGTTGTTTAATTGTAGAAATTTAATGTACAAAACCTTTCTAACTTTTAATCCCATGGCCTTGATTTTCCAAAAACCAATTAAATTTTTCTTGCATCTCCCTAAAGGACTGTTTTTGGGCCTCATACAAATTTGTTCTTTTGATTAAATTTGCCCCTATTTATCTTGTTGTACCTTGGCACTAAAATTTTCAATGTTTTAGTACTCGAGGTCCTTTTATTGTTTGGAATACTTTTTTTCACAAAAAATAAAACTTGTATTTGCCAATATAACAAAACTACAAATTATGGCAATAATCTCATATGACCCTAAGGATGTGTTCGGAAGCAAATAATTGAAATTCGTTTAGGGTGCCTTGGAATTGAAATTGAAAAATTTTCAATTAAATGCCTTGGAATTCCAATTCCAATTCCAATTGTAAGGCATGAAATTGGGGTTCTATAATAAATCTAAAATCATGTTGGACGTGTTTGGGAGCCCCTACTCTATGCTATGGAATTGGAATGCAGTTTATGTGTACTTTTTGTGCTTTTTGTGAAATTGTGTGTGTGTGTGTGTGTGTGTGTGTGTGTGTGTGTGTGTGTGTGTGTGTGTGTGAATCTGGCATGTGCGTGTGCTTGTTGTACGTGTGCATGTTGGCGTGGTTACGTGTTTTGTAATAAAATTTATAATAATGTGATTTCGTTATTCTCTACTTTTGTTTTGGAATTCAATTTATGCATTTGGAATTAGAGTCCTATAACAATCTTACTTAGTTTTCTAGCCATACAATGGGATTGGAATTCAAGGCCTTAATTCCAATTCCAAAGGGGGTTGCCAAACACACGTTAAAAGTTTCTTTCATGCATGCAAATTTCATTTTTCTTGTTCCTTTTTTTGGTACCATAATCGTAATAGTTTCTGATTATTTTCATGGATTTAATGGTTGATATTTATATAGGTTACGGGTCTTGCAAGTTCCCAAGTACGAGACTCGCATGAAGGATGAAGATGTGAAAGGGGGAAGACACCACAGGATGTGACTCTACAATAATGTGCTCTCTTCTTTTTTCGGGTTTCAATATAATGTGCGCTTAATTGACCCTTCTTTTCTTAGGAGAGTGAATTGGGTGCCCATATATGTCTCTTTTTATATGCTATTTACGATTAAGCTAACACAAGGAGATAGACAAGCTTTCAATTCAATTATTGTTTATTACAGAGTGATGATTACCTTCGTCAGCTTTTAATTAAATTGGGGCTCAAATGCTTTTCCAGGATTGAAAAGGTGCCCCATTATCGGCTTATAATGTATTTTTATCGATTTTTGTGTTTTGTAGAGGTTGATAACGGTTATATTTATTGCTGGGAGGATAAAGAAACGGCTAGAATTTATGTTTACTCCTGTTTGGGGAGTATATGGCACAACTTTTGGATGTGTTGTTCCACAACCAGTGGTATCGGAATACATATGTGTGACTATCGGATGATTGTAAGCTATAAGAAAGATTTTGGTGCATAAAAAAGGTAATTGAGTAATATTTTCAAACAGTTATAAGATTTTCAACCTTCCTCTTTCACTTTAGGTTGGTTTTATAAAAGAGTAATTCTATCTGAACCGCTAATATAAACCAAACTCAAACCGCATTGATGAGTTGACACCAAGAAATAGAAGTTCGGTTAAATTCAAAAAGCGAATCCCATTGATGGGTCGTCCATCAAAGTTTAACACATTTGCCCTTCATTTTTTTAATACAAAACAAATAAATTAAGTTTTTTTTACTCCTTTGTTGATAAGTTCTTATTTAGTTTAGGACATAAAATCTTTTTAGTGCGATTATTGTGTGTAGTTTGTACCTGATTTTTGCACTCATATACGACAAACTTTGTATCTTAGAGATTTGTGTGCTGGGAGGATAAAGAAACGGCTAGAATTTATGTTTACTCCTGTTTGGGGAGTATATGGCACAACTTTTGGATGTGTTGTCCCACAACCAGTTGTACCGGAATACATATGTGTGACTATCGGATGATTGTATGCTATAAGAAAGATTTTGGTGCATAAAAAAGGTAATTGAGTAATATTTTCAAACAGTTATAAGATTTCCAACGTTCCTCTTTCACTTTAGGTTGGTTTTATAAAAGAGTAATTCTATCTGAACCGCTAATATAAACCAAACTCAAATAACATTGATGAGTTGACACCAAGAAATAAAAGTTCGGTTGAATTCAAAAGGCGAATCCCATTAAATTAAGTTTTTTTTACTCCTTTGTTGATAAGTTCTTATTTAGTTTAGGACATAAAATCTTTTTACTGCGATTATTGTGTGTAGTTTGTACCTGATTTTTGCACTCATATACGACAAATTTTGTATCGTATAGATTTGTGTGATATATATTTAAATTTTTATAATTTATATGTGGAATTTTAGAATGTACATATTAACTTTTGAATGTACACGTGTTAGTGTATAACTTATAAGTTATAAATTAAGGAGTGATGGATTTTAGTACTCAAAAAATATGTTAGCAAAGTAGAGCTAAAAAATCTTATTAGTCAACGACTAAATTTGGAAGCTCCCTAATAAAAATCCAATCCATATCTTAATGAAACTAATACGACGACGAACAATATAACATTAATTTAAACAAAATAAAATTTAAAACACATTTTTAGTAATGCACAATGATATTATTAGAATAATTGTGGATAATAACATCTTTAAAATTTATTTTGTTTTAATAATTTATAGTACACTCCCACTTCCTAACTATGATGAGTCAAACTCTTACTTTTAACTTCTGACATGTTGAATTTTAATGCTTTTTTAGCTAAAAAATGCACACCAATATTAAAAATGTTTGGTAAGTAATAAAATAAAATAAATAATATCATAAATATAAATTTTTAAAATATTGTTCATGATTTATAGATGATAATTTTAACAATAATATTATATATATATATATATATATATATATATATATATATATATATATATATATATATATATATATATATATATATATATATATATTGTGGTACCCTTTTTGCTCATTAGAACCCATAAGAGTAGTCGAACAAGAACCAAATGAGAAAGAGGGGGACCCGACCCAAATAATGGGTTCAAAGTGATGGTTAGAATAGAAGGATATGACCAAGTCCATCCCCAAGATCTCGGATGAGATATTCAAGGGATACTGGGTTAACGTGTTACTTGCTAACACTCCTCCTTCCTTTTGAAAAACGGAATATATATTGTACCCCTGGCCGGGGAAAAAGGGCATGTAAAAAAACAGTTCGAGAGATACTGAATAAGAAATAGTAGACCTCTCCGTGGACGTAGGCAATTTGCCGAACCACGTATATTCTCGTGTTATGTGATTGTTGTTCTTTCTTTAATTCGGGTGATTGTTTTCTTTTGATAAGTTATTTTGTGTAGAGATTTTTCTCACCACAATTGGCGTCGTCTGTGGGAAATGATTGCTTTCTCCTCCGAAAACCCTTACCAGCAAGGACCAATAATGTCACATCATAGCAGTAACGTTCCTCAAGCAGGAGACATTCAACAACATCTAAATCCCCCAAGGGTAAGATCTGAAATATGTCATTCAAACCCGAAACTTCGCCAAGAGAGGCGGGTCTCTGAAGAAAGTCAAGGGCTACCCAGGTCCACACAAATCTCTAGGCTAATCGATGCCTATGAAGCCAGGCTCCAGGAGGAGGAGGAGGTCACTCGCCAACGAGAAAATGAGAACGCCCACCTCAAGAGGCGACTGGATAGACTGGAGAGAGCCGTCGCAATATGAGGCGACGTCACAGTAGGACTCCTAGCCCTCAGGCGAGCAAATCTCGCAACCGAGGAAGAGGCCCAAAACGTGGTTCGAAAATAATGGAAAGACCAAGGTTGGGCGACTAGCACTCTGAGTACTCGCGACCAGTTCGCCAGTACAGAAGTCCTGATTGGCAAAATGATGATATCTGAAGTCTGGTCCAGAGAGAAATGGACCAGCACCCAGCTCCAATGGTGCCAGATCAACAAGGGAGTTAGCAAGACAAGCTCTCAAAACTCAGATGAAGTCCCCTTTTTCAAGGGTGATAGGAGAAGAGGAGGCCCCAAAGAAGTTCGCGATCCCCAAGTTCAAGATTTACGATGGGAAAACAGATCCCATCGACCATGTTAGGCAATACAGACAAGCAATGATTCTATGGAATCATAATGATGCCCTCATTTGCCGAATCTTCCCCTCGAGCTTACACAATGTGGCCCAAAAATGGTTCGAGAAGTTACCTCACCGATCCGTCAAGAGTTTCAAATCCCTGGCCGAGATGTTCACTACTCGCTTCATTACGAGTTGCTCCCATCCGAAGAGGATGTATGCTTTGCTCATTATGAAGAAGAAGCCACACGAGAGCCTTAGAGAGTACGAAAAGAGGTAGTGGGAGATATTTAATGAGGTTGAAGACCGCTCGGAGCATGTCATCGCAGCATCCTTCAAAATAGGACTGCCCAGTTCTTGCCTCTTACACCAATCCCTAACTAAGAAGGAGGCCACAACCATCGATGACTTAATGGCCCGTATTGAGAAATACGCCAAAGTCGAAGATGTGACCCATCTTAACGCAGGGGAAAATAATCGCTCGACGATAAGCAAAGGGGCCGAGAAGGCTGAACCACAAAGGAAAGAGAATAAGAACGGGGACAAGAATGACTCCAAGAATAGGATCAGGAACGACGCCTTAAAGGCATTTCAAGCTGTAAATACAGTCTTCAAATAGCCGATATATAAGATCCTAGCAATAATCAAGGACGAGTCGTTCATTAAATGGACAAGAAAGATGGGAGGAGACCCCTCCAAGCGAAACAGTGCGTTGAGATGCGCGTTTCTAAAAGAAGGCGGACATAAAACTGAACATTATAAGGCCCTGAAGTCTCACCTCGAGGATTTTTCCCAGGCCGGACACCTCAATGAGTTCATGGAAAAGAAGACAGATAAAGCGATGACGAATGACGAGCAGCGACCGGATAATGTCCTCGAGGAGGATGCTGGTCATGAATTTGCAGTAATATATGGAGCATCAAACCTCAAACAAATTCAAGGGAACGCAGTTCGAATGGAAGTTAAGAAGCTTACCGTAGTTATGCAGGCCTTTCAGATTGACCCAGCCAAGTCTTAGGCAGGGAACCGGTGATGACCAGAGGACGTTGATTATAATAAACATATCATTTTTAGAGAAGATTTAGTGGGAGTAAGAACCCATCATCACAATGCACTGGTCATTACACTTAAGATAGCCAATTGGGACGTCGACTGGCTGCTCGTCGACCAAGGCAGCTCATCCGAAGTAATGTACCTTGATTTATTCAGGAAGCTAAAATTAAGCATAGCAAATCTGAAGGAGGCCACCGTCTCATTGGTCGGCTTCGCTAGGAAAGTCACAATCCCTCTGGGAAAGTTTGTCCTACCAGTTAAGGCAGGAAACATATCCAAATTGATTGAGTTTCTTGTTGTCGATATCGAATCACCATACTAAGCCATCCTCGGATGAGGGTGGCTCCATGCAATGAAGGTTGTTCCATCGACCTATCACCAGAAGTTAAACTGCGTAACTGATCGAGGAGAAGTTGAAATCCGTGGGGACCAGGCTGCGGTGAGGAAGTGTTTCATCGTGGCCATATGCCCGAAACAAGAGAAGAAAGTAGAAAAAATAAAAGGCAAGGAAGAAGGGAAGGAAGTATTGATGCCCTTCAAATAGCATCTAAGGTACGGTCGACCAGAAGTGGAGGAAACCAGGCTCCTACCCTATGAAAGGGTTGTTAAAGACCTAGAAGAGGTCGCAGCTGGAAGTGACTCGATCGAAAAGAAGTTTTTAATTGGCTCCTCCTTGAATGATGACGAGGAAAAAGAACTAATTACCTTACTCCGGAGCAACATGGATGTTTTCGCGTGGGAACCCTACGTGCTACCTGGGATTAATCCCAGCATCGTATGTCATCAACTACACGTGGACCCAATTTTTAGGTCAGTGGCGCCAAAGGCTCGTCGAACAGCCCCGGAGAAGGCCAAAGCAGTAGAGAAAGAGGTCAGGAAGCTACTCGACACAAGATCCATACGGGAAGTTAAGTTCCCCAACTGGTTATCCAACCCAGTAGCGGTTCCTAAGATCAACTAAAAGTGGTGGGTTTGTATTGACTTCACCAACCTCAACAGGGCCTGCCCCAAAGATAGTTTTCCCCTTCTAAAGATCGATCAACTAGTTAATGCCATGGCTACACACGAGAGAATGAGCTTCTTAGATGCATACTCGGGATACCATCAAATCCCCCTTCACTTGCCAGATCAAGATAAAACATCCTTTATAACCACTGTTGGTTTATATTGCTATAAGGTTATGCCTTTCGGCCTTAAAAATGCAGGAGCAACCTATCAGCGACTGGTCACGAAGATGTTCAAAGACCAGATGGGGGATACCATGGAAGTTTATATCGATAACATGCTCGTTAAGAGAAAACTCAAGGATTACCACCTCTCCGACCTGGCTAAAACCTTTGAAACCCTCAGGAAGTACCGAATGAAACTTAATATAAGTAATTGTTACTTCAGTGTCCAGTCAAGAAAATTCCTTGGATACTTAGTCAGCAAGAGAGGGATAGAACCAAACCCCGACTAGGTCAACGCCATCATCAAGGTCCAGTCGCCCCAAATAGTAAGAGACGTACAAAAGCTAATAGGAATGCTCGCCGCACTCAACCGGATCATTTCTAAGTCTTCGGAACGATGCCAACCATTCTTTCAATTGTTGAAAAGGAATAAAGGAGTAACATTGGGCGAAGATTGCTCTAGGTCCCTAGAGGATCTCAAAGCCTACCTGAGTAGGCCCCCTTTGCTCATAATTCCTGGGAAGAACGATCCTCTACACCACTACCTAGCAGTGTCAGACCACGCAGTAAGCTCTGGCTTGGTATGTGAAAGGGAGGGAAGTCAGCATCCAGTCTACTACACGAGCACAACTTTCTTGGAGGTTGAACAACGATACTTGTCGCTGGAAAAGCTCGCTTGCGTGCTTGTGGTAGCCTCAAGGAAACTAAAGCATTATTTTGAAGCCCATTCCATGTTCGTAGTTATTTCACACCCCCTTAAGGCCGTTTTAAGGAGAGAAGATCTCTCCGATCGACTATCCAAATGGTCAGTCGAGCTCGGAAGGTTTTATATCCACTTTCAACCAAGAACAACCATCAAAGGGCAAGTATTGGCGGACTTCATTTTTGAATTCACGGGGGAGCAGCCTTGCGATCACCCCAAAACTAGTCACCCAAAGGAAGGTTTAGGTGTTTGGACATTATACGTTGATGGAGCGTCCAACTCAAGGAGGGCGAGAGTGGGTATTGTGATATTGAATCCTGAGAAAATGGTGCTCGAGCAGAGATTTAGACTCGGATTTGAAGCCTCTAACAATGAGACGGAGTACGAGGCATTGATCGTCGAACTACACAAAGCAAAGTTACTAGGGGCAAGGCATCTTCAAGTCTTCGGCGATTCACAGCTAGTTTCCAACCAGGTAAGTAGCGACTTCAACGCAAAAGATGAAAAGATGGCAACTTATCTTTCCATCGTAAAGGGATTAGTGGACAACTTCCCAAGGGACAGAACAACTATGCATATGCCCTAGCAGCCCTAAGCTCGGCAGTAAACTCAGACATGAGAAAAATAATTCAAATTAATTTCCTCGCTCAACCCAGTATTCGTAAGGACGCCGAGTTGCAGGTGATCCTCCACATTAAAAAATCCCCTAGTTGGATAGATCCCATTATAGATTATTTATGAAATGATAAGTTACCCAGGGACAGGAAGATATCCCATCAAATCATAGTCAAGGTTGCTCGCTTTCACTTATCTCCTGAGGGCAAACTATATAAAAGATATTTCAGTGACCCCTACATCCAATGCGTTCACCCACAGGACGTCGAGAAAGTCCTGCACGAGCTCCATGAAGGGATTCATGGATGTCATGCAGGGGGAAGATCGATAGCGTTCCGAGCAATGAAGGAAGGATACTGGTGTCCATACATGCAGAAGGAGAACCTATGTTCGAACATGCGAGAAATGCCAAAAACACTCGCCCTTAGTCCACCAACCCGCCAGCAACTTAAAGTCCTTAACTAGACCCTGGCCCTTCACCTAGTGGGGCATAGACATCGTGGTCCCTCTGCCTACTACAGCTGGAAATAGGAAGTATCTATTAGTGGCCACGGACTACTTCATAAAATGGATAGAGGCAGAGCCACTGGCAAACATCAGGGACGCTGACATAATAAGGTTCATATGGAGGAATATTATCACGCGCTTCGGCATACCCAGGACGATCATTACCGATAACGGGACCCAGTTCGAGAGTGGCCCCTACCAAAGCTTTTGAAGTGATCATGGAATCAGGCACTACTTCAGCTCTGTAGCATACCCTCAAAGCAGTGGTCAAGCTAAGGCCTCTAACAAGGCAGTGATCGATGGATTGAGGAATTGCCTTGAACGAGCCAAAGGAGCATGGGCAAACGAACTACCCCATATCCTATGGGCTTATCTCACCACCCCGAGGCAAGCAACTAGGGAAACACCTTTTGCACTTACATACGGAATGGAAGCAATTATCCCCTTAGAAGTTGGTCTTCCTACCATGAAGTCAACGTTGGTCGACCAATGCTAAAACGATGAAGAGTTACTCACCGAGCTTGACTTAGCGGACGAACGATAAAAGTTGGATCTAATTAAGCTGGCATCTTACGAGCAACATCTAGCCAAACAATACAATCAGAAAGTCAGCCCAAGGAAATTCCAGGTCGGAGACTATATCCTAAGGAAAGTTCTTGGCAGCGCGATGAAACCATCAGATAGCAAGTTTGGACCTAACTGGGAGGGACTATTCAAGGTCATAAGTGATGACCTACAAGGAGCCTACCACCTGGAAACGCTGGAGGGCAACGAGATACCGAAAGCCTGGCATGCAACCAACCTAAAGAAATTTTACTTCTAATTTTCTTCATGCACCATTAGTTTAGGCAAATTTTCATTTACAAATTAATGTTGCATTTTTTATTTCTGACTATTATCAATAAAACTCGGTTGGCCTTGGCATTCTATAAATGTTGGTTGTGTCAAATGGATATCATTTTATGCACCATTTCCAAGTTACAGGCTTCACTATTTTAACATAAATGGCCTCTTGTGGCTACATCACAGTAGTCGGGTTTATACCAGCTCGACTTCGACATAGCGAAACAAGTAGGGTTGATACATAATCACCCTCCTCAGGCCCTTATTTGTGACAACTGGCCTCGAAGGTTGCTCCGACAACAAGTAAAAACCTACAGGGGATCCTCAGGAAATATGGCCAACCCAGGTTGGTCACTAACATAGTTTGGATTCAAAATCCTGCCCGAGTGGATTGCCCACTAATCAAGTGTATCCTCCCCATCGTCTTACTTAGGCCTAAGGAAGTGAAGACACGACCTAAAAGGTAAAGAAAGGCGGAATGGTACGTCTATGACATACTAGACAGGGAGAATACTCATTCAAAAATAATCTCGTGATTAGTCGGCTGAAAAGCCCTAAATTACTAGAGATTATCGATCAAAAACATGTTTAGTCGGCAACTGCCTAAAACATTAAAATTTTATTACTAAAGGTTACACGATTACACATACAACAGTGATAAAATAGAAAAAGAAGAAAGAATAAATTGGATCCTAAGAGGGACTAGGTCGCTGAGCGAGGTAATCAGCAACTCGCGCCCTTCGACCATCGTCTGGATAAGGGTCAAAGTCCTCCTTGACCTCTTCCGGGCTTGACTCTAACAGTTGCCTTGGGATTGCGTCTATTGGGATCCAACGATCATCCCTTCTGAATGGATTTTGCTCCAGAGACGAAGGAGTGATCTCATGCCTATACCAAAGGACAGAGTTCTAAGGCACCTTTAACTCCTTGAGGGCACTCATCCACCCTCTAATAAAAGATATCTCCTCAACCTCCTTTAACCTCATGGGAACGTCTGTCCAGCCCTGGTTGTACCCATCTGCCCACACTTGTCGAGGACCTTTCTTGAACAATTGCCTCGGTAGGGTGACATCCTCTTGAAGCCCAGCAGCTATCACGTACGCCCTACGAACATCTCCCTATAATTCAGTAATCTCCCTGGCTGAACCACTGTTATTAGGCCTAGCTCGCTGCCTAGTCGACGAAGAAGAACCTTGTATAACTGGAGGGGTAACACTTGGTTCATTCTCCCTAAGGCGCGCGACTTCCTTCCTTAAGGCATCATTCTCATGTTGCTGAACTTATCTAACCTGATTGATCTTAGAGGCATCCAAGAGCTTAGCCTCCAAAGCATCCATCTATTTTTGAACGGAGGTGTCGACCTCCTCCATTTCTGCAAGTCTATTCTTCAGCCTAGCTATAACCTCGGATTGATCCTTATAATCTTGGTTCCTTGTCGTGAGGGATTTGTAGATCTTGACGAATGCTCAACGAACTTGGTCGCTTACATTAAAACCAAGGATTTGGCCTAGATGAGAAAAGGCAGGAATGTAATCATCGAGGTTAACAAACTACAAGACATGGAGCGAGAATAATAAAAATGTATTAGGAAAATCACAAAACAAATCCTTTCATTAAAAATTAGCACCAGCCAGGTACAGGTACATAAAATGACAAGGAAAGAGAATAAAAAAGGGGAAAATACAAAAACAATCCTAAGAATCTATTGGTCGACCTCGACCTGCTCTGTGACAGCTGGTTCTTTCCCCTTTCTAGCGGTGACCTCACTTGTCTTTGCCCAAAGTGTTGGGGCATCGGCAGCAAGAGTAACAAGAACATCAAAAGAAGGAGCAGCAAACTGGGTCACAACTGGGGCTTCATCTACAACAAGTTTTGGGCCAAGATTGTGCTCGCCAAATAGGGGCAAGTAAAAAAAAACTCCGGCAGCAACCAAGGCTCGATCCCAGCCTTTTTTAAAGTTCGCCCGACAGATGTATTCAATTTTCTTCTTGACGTCTTCGTAGGCCACTTCCCAGCCCTCATTGTAGCTGTTCTCCCTAGTCGTGGTCGCCTCGGCCTCCAAGCTCGTCACCTTCTCAGCAAGCTTCGTGTTTTCATTGGTGACGGCGAGCTTGCCAACCGCTACCAGCTCGTAAGCCTCGCAGAGATCCTATAGCTCCTTAGCCATTCAATCCTTCTCCTTGGAAAAAGAGGCCTGAGTTGTTGCAAGAGCTTCCTCGACAGTCTTCAGGCTCCCCATAAATTCAGCATTTTTCCTTGCCAGTCCGTCTTGACTGCGGTAGAGGACAGAGTAGTCAGATAGAAACTGCATGAAGAAATAAGTATAAGGCAAGCGATGAAAAGAACCAGGTAAACAAGGGAGAAGAAAAGATATGTCCTTACCAAATAGATCCCCTGATCTGCCTTCAGGGCTAACTGGTATGGACTCATCTTTGAGGATCTTTCCCAGTCCTCTATCAATATTTCCCTCTCAATCATCATAGGGGCGAGATGAGGGGACAGAGCCACATAAGGCCTCTCAAATGGAGCAGTAACAAGCACCAATAAAGCTTGTGTCTTCTTTGTCATTTCTTCTCCTCTTCTTCTCTCTTCCTCCTCCTTCTTCTTCTCCTCTTCTCTTTTTCTCTCTTCCTCTTTCTTTCTCTCCCTCCCCCTCTTTTCTTCTTCTCTCTTTTTTCTCTCTAGATCTTTCTCGTGAGCTGTTGTCTGGGAACCACTGGAGTGTCCCCATACCTGTTCTTCTATATCTTCAATCTGCTGGACAATAAGACATCACCATCATCATCATCATCATCAGGGATCAAATTCTTCCTTCTGGGAGGAGCCATATCTTCCTTGCTAGAACTGTCTGAACCAAAACCACCTGAGCTGGAGCCTTCCTCACTGGATTTCTCCTCACAAGATCCTGCCTCACCACCACCTCTAGTAGCACCGAACTCTGAACTGCTCTCCTCCTCTTCATCTAGGTCGATAGGTTGGAGAGCACCTTCTTCCTCCTCTTCTTCCTCTGAGATATCAAGATGAGGAATGGAGTCAACTAGATAGGCGATGAATCTGGAGGTAGTGTTCTTATATTCTAATAAGAAATCAGTCGACCTGGTATGTTCACCTTCTACAATAGAGTCTCTTATATTCCAGGCCTTAAGTAACTCAACAGCATGGATCTCGTGGAGAGTAGGCTCCTAGTTCTTGGACTTTATTATAAAGGAAATGGAAAACATTAAAATAAGAAAACATTATAGTAAAAATGAAAAGATAATGAGGTTGAACAATAACCTATGTATTCCTCCCCATAAGTAGGAATTCGAGGTCCTATGTACCTCATACCCCCTACCTGAGGAGGGAACTGCCAGTTCCTAGCTATGAATCCTTCAGACCAGTAATCCTTATGGGAATCAGGTAGATTAACTACCAACAACCTATCTGGACTCCTCCCTTTCAAGTAAAGAAGGCCAGAACTGGTACGTGAGAAGGAATAACGAAAACAGATTTCAACCAAGCCTAACTTAGTGCCATAAAGTTGGTTTATTCTATGAACGCCATTAACAATCTTCCAAACGTTTGGAGAACATTGGGCTAGGACTATATTGAAATATTGGAAGAAGTGCAAGAAGAGACGATTTGGGGGGAAATTTAAACCCCCTTGGGATAACAAAAGAACATGAATCCAGTGGCCATCCTCAACGTCACGAACATTACGAGGAACAGGGGCACGCTCAATATCTACCCAATTAGGGATGTTTTAACATTTCCTAAACTCTACCAGAGATTTGTTATCTATCCTTGCCATAAGAAAAACCCTAGCTACGGTAGAATTAAAAATGACGAAAGGAAATATACAAATAAGTAAGATTGAGAACATACAGGAAAAAGAATGAAGCTTAAAACAATGGAAATCCATGGGCAAATAAAGATGATTGAGGCGAAAAATAGTTTAGGAGTGATGAAGAAGAATCTTAAGAGTAGGAAACACTTTGAGAATGAGAGAAAATTCAGAGTAGAAGTGGTGAAGTGAACCGTCTGAATACCTCGGTTTAAATTCTCAATGATAACACACAACAATCAAAGAAAATTTTCCGCCTGAAATCCCTATGAAATGATGATTCACTCCCCACACAATTCAAGAATTGCAACTGCACTATCAAGAGCAGGCCAAAGGCATCATTTAAAAGGTTTGAGCCCAAGTTGTGGCCCCTAAACTTTTAGGGGCAATTGTGGGTACCCTTTTTGCTCACTAGAACCCATAAGAGTAACCGGGCAAATCCCAAATGAGAAAGAGGGGGACCTGACCCAAATAATGGGTTCAAATTGACGGTTAGAATATAAGGATATGACCAAGTCCATCCCCAAGATCTCGGATGAGATATTCAAGGGATACTGGGTTAACGTGTTACTTGCTAACACTCCTCCTTCCTTTTGAAAAACGGAATATATATTGTACCCCTGGCCGGGGAAAAAGGGCATGTAAAAAAAAAAGTTCGAGAGATACTGAATAAGAAATAGTATACCTCTCCGTGAACGTAGGCAATTTGGCGAACCACGTATATTCTCGTGTTGTGTGATTGTTGTTCTTTCTTTAATTCTGGTGATTTTTTTCTTTTTATAAATTATTTTGTGTTGAGATTTTTGTCACCATATATATATATACAGACAGGCTCCTATGCACACTAAGTTTGTACACCTATTTTTATAAATATTAAAAAAAATTGAGTTGATTTTTTTATGTGATATTTAAACATTTCAACAGACTCATATAAAAAAATCAACTCAAAAAAAGTTTTTTTACTATTTTTAAAAAATCGGTCAAACTTTCACAGATTTTAAATCACTTAAAAGCTGCAAAAGTTTAATCGATTTTTTTAAAATAGCAAAATTAATTTTTTTAGCTGATTTTTTTATATGGGTTCGTTGAAATGTTTGAATATCACATAAAAAAAATCAAGTCAAAAATATTTTTTTAATATTTTTAAAAAATAGGTGTGCGCCAGTACATATGCAAACTTAGTGTGCACATGAGTCTATATATATATATATATATATATATATATATATATATTTATGTGTAAATATATATGTTGAACCCTTAATATAGTGTGACGTATAGAGGAGTCAGCGGATGACACTTATCATACAAATCAACTGGGCAAATACCCTAAAATAGTATAATGCTTAGAGGACCTTGGGGTCATCCTTGGACTAGCCGAGGTAAAAAAACGGTACAAGAGGGGGAACCCTGTGAGATAACATCGTCTAGTGCGAATCACGTGACTAGACTGGGACAACATGAAGAGAATATGGAATATGAAGAAGATATGAAGATATTCCCTCATGTGCAATAACTAACTAGTGATTATTAATTTATCTACATGTAAAGCGTGATCTCACCAAACTCATTAATGTTGAGACATGTGTCCTAAGGATCACACTCTCACAACACTAGCTCACTATAGAAAAAACCTTGTTAACTTGTTTAGAGGGAGATATTCTAAGCATGGTTATGTGGTCAAAGTGAAGTGAAAGCTCTTTAAACCATCTCCCATAGAGATTATTCATTAGATAGATATAATTCATATTACATGTGGACGTAGGCACTAAGTTGGGCCTAACCATGTAAATTTTGTCCTTCATTCTCCCTCCCTCTAACTCTTTACTTTACTTTTTCATTTTCACACTACTTGTCTGTCTCTTAACTATTTGATTGATTGTTAATTAGTAAAATATAACTAAGATCGGTATAAATCCAATTTGTAGCATCAAAAGTTTGGCGTCGTCTATGGGAATGACACAACCATATTTTTTTTTCTCTAATTTTACTCTTAGCGCTCGAGGATATCCTAATTAACAATAACAACTAGTCAGGTGATTTGATTTTCAAGTCTTACAAAGATGTAAAAAATGTGTGCAATATCAATCGAGTTTGCAATTCTCTAATGGATTCAAACACACTTGTTTAATTAGGTGTCTAAATTTGAACAAACCAAAATCAATTTTATTCAGCCCCTATGCATGCATCTAAGTGTTCAATCAATTCAATCAAATCATGCTTGTAAAATAAAGATGACAGATTCATGAAAAAAACTTTTCGGGTAAAACTTTTTTAACGCTTTGAAAAGTTTACAAGACCATTGACTTACATACAACCTGATAATCGCCCACAAGTGTAATACGCGGTGTCTTAGTCAAACCTTCAAAGTTATGCCTCATCTTGCAGTCCAAGTCGTCCACACGTAGAGATCTACGCTCGGTATCCACCGATCAGCAGTGAGTTCCCTCCAGAAATCACAAGATATGGAGATGCCTTCTCCACAGGGGTTGAATAATAGCACGGTTGTTCTTTGTGTTTCAAAAAAATTCACATAAAGATATTAGGATTGTGTGAATTGAAAACAAAAGATTTTTAAGCCTTAAATGAAGAAGCCAAAAGTCTTCTGCCGATATGCAGTATTTGCAGAATGAAAAAAGTGAAAGACTTCTTAAGAAAAATCGAGTTGGAAAGTCCAATTTATAGAAGACTTAAGGCAGTGGTGTCGTTCGAACGAGAGACGATATCGTTTGAAGTATCGTGCGACATCAGGTCTCGTTTGAGTGACAAACGATGTCGTTCGAGCGACAGTTGCTCCTCAATTATTTCCTTTTCTTTTTCTTGATAAATACACCGCCTTAAAAACTCCAAAAATTATTTTTTAATGAAAAACATTTAAAGCTCCACTCTAATACTTAGAAAATATTTTATGAAAAATAATCCCAATATTCTAAGTACATTATTAAGGTACTCTAAACAAAACCTTACCAAAGTTAATCCAGCGGAGGCTTGAATGTTAAAGAACCTTGATTATTCGGATCCGTTTTGATGTGAATGTGAACTTGAACTTCTTCAACGGTGTAGCGGTATACGAAATAAAAATTTATAACGGACAAAAATGTCCTTACAAATGTCCCCCTATGTCTATGACAGTACAAAATAAAAATATTCGAATTATCAATATCAAATGACATATACAAATCTACCCTCCCATGAACCCAAAACTGAAAAGGTAAATGACAAGTCTTCAAACTTTGCTTTAATAATCAATTCTTCAAACCTTTAAGCTTTTCTCATCAGGGTGTGCAATCCAAAAAAATTCAATTGTAACTACACACATGAGACAAAGCAAATACCTCATGACGTATCGAGTTTGAAATGATATAAATATAAAACATGTAAGCATAATCAAATATCCCCCATACTAAAACTCCTCCATAATATCATAACTTGTTCTCCCCCTTTTTATTTATCCAAAATAGACAAGGAAAAGAATAAACCAAGTAAATCAAATCAGAGTACCACGGTAAACAAAGCAAACCGACTATTTTTCGAATTGTTTCATACAAAAATGCAAAAATCATGTTACAAAAATCACACACCATGAATTTATACTAAGATAACCAAATCATGGAAACGAAATGAAATTGTGTGAACAAATTCGATAGGAAAATCAACTCAATCATATCATATGTGCACGATGCAGAAGTGTACTCCTAACGAATGAACATTAAAATAGTCCTTAGGTGTAGAATTGTTGAATTTACATGACATCAACTTAATCATATCAACAAATAAAAGTATAAATGATTTCCACACCAATAAAGTCCAAAACTTTCAAGGGCGTGCAAACCGTTTTAAATTCCATCCAAACTCCCTCATTAAAAGATAATTCTTTTTATTTTATTTTTCTTATGAGGTGACGAAACTAAACACTATTGTCCCATTTTTGGCATATATTTCTCCTTATTGCCTTGTAATTTTTTTGGGCACTTTTAAACCTCATTGGACCTTGGATAATTTTCAATTCCTCAATTTTTTTAAGTCCATTTAAACTGTGGCTCTATCACAAAGAAAAAAATAAGATACCTTTCACAACCCTTTTCCGTTTTTCAAACTACATCACACAAACTCGCAAACGATTTATAACATGCACTACTTTTTTTCAAGATTTATTGCATTTGGTTCGCTGTATATATAGAATTGAGATGGAAACACTCAACCAACATGTGATAGACAAGAAAAAAGTCAAACAAATCCGTGCATGTGTGCAATAAAGGACAAATGAGTCAAACATGTAGATAGCAACACTATATCATCTCAAAGACTCCAAACTTTGTAAATCACATCAATGACACAGCATATTGTCTCAAAACACTATCAAATAGTCACATGGATATGTCATGATGTTGTGACTTGGTCATCCAAAATGTCAATTCATAAACGGTGTAAACAAAATACATTTTTTGGATTTTTTATCAAAAATAAAATCTTTTTGTATTTTTCAAACACAAAAAATAGTACAAAAAGTGCACGCCATAACACTAGCAAACATATATCACGAAGCACAACTAGCATATGACAAACAAGTAAACATAATCATCTATATAATATGGCAAGAAAAGAATCATGTGCAAGCAATCGAGAATCAGCTAGTCTACTATCTAGTGCCTCTAAAAGAGATTTCCTAACCCCAAACAGATGTGAAACGTCGTGTGGGAGCTTTGGGAACCAAGGTAACACTAGACATAAACTTCATAGGACCTCTTCGAAGATCGAAACAAAAACGCACAAGGTGACATTTCCTACCACAATACGAACATGTGTAAACAGGTGGAACAACACCTATGGGTTGACCTTTTCAAACGCCATTGGAAGTGGTTGACCCTCTAAAACAAACTATAGTTTTGGCTTTAATACTCGAAGCATGAGAACAAGATGAGCCATAACCATCACTAATTGAATCTTTTAAATCATCTTTTAACTTTAAAATTTTATTTTCAAGAAAAGAATTAGACTCTTCCAATTTTAGGGACTCCTTTTTCAAACCATCAATTAAATCTAAAAGGTTATCTCACTCACTCTCAATTAAAACAAATTTATCCCTAAAAGTCTTTTCACGTGCCGTAAAAACATTAATTAAAATATTATCCTCAACGGCACAAATAGGAACCCTAGCTTTTTTAAAGTCCCCCAACTCTTTTTCTAAAAATAGGACTCTATCATCACTCTTCTTTTTGGAAAATTTTAAAGCATTAAATTCATGGTCCAAAGAAACAAATTTTTCATAATAAAAAACTCTTTGATTTTGAACCGTTTGCAAAAGATCCATCGCGGATTTCAAATGAGAATTTTATTTTTCCAAAACTTCAATTCTTTTAGCAAACGTTAAATTCAAACGATTTAAATCATTAAAACTATGACTCGTGTCAACAGGAGGGGACACCCAATTACATTAGTGCTCCAATGGAAAAATTGCGATTTTTCACAAAACTAATTTTTCTCAAAAAGTCAATATCACACAATTTTTTGAAAAATAGGAGTACGCAATAAATTAGCATAACCTGCTCTGATACCAATTTGTAAAAAATGTGTGCAATATCAATCGAGTTCGCAATTCTCTCATGGATTCAAACACACTTATTTAATTAGGTGTCTAAATTTGAACAAACCAAAATCAATGTTATTCAGCCCCTATGCATGCATCTAAGTGTTCAATCAATTCAATCAAATCATGCATGTAAAATAAAGACGACAGATTCAGGAAAAACCCCTTTTGGGTAAAATATTTTTAACACTTTGAAAAGTTTACAAGACCATTGACTCATATATAACCTAATAATCGCCCACAAGTGTAACGCATAGTGTCTTCTTCAAACCTTCAAAGCTACGCCTTAGCCCGCAGTCCAAGTCATCCACATGCAGAAATCTACGCTCGATATCCACAAATCAACAATGAGTTCCCTCCAGAAATCACAAGATATGGAGATGCCTTCTTAATAGAGATTGAACAACAGCACGGTTGTTCTTCGGGTTCCAAAATAATTCACATAAAGATATTGGGATTGTGTGCATTGAAAACAAAAAGGGTTTTAAACCTTAAATGAAGAAGCCAAAAGTCGTATGCTGATATGCAGTATTTGCAGAATGAAAAACGTGAAAGACTTCTTAAGAAAAACGGAGTTGAAAAGTACAATTTGTAGAAGACTTAAGGCCATGGTGTCGTTCGAACGAGAGACTATGTCATTTGAAGTATAGCGGGACATCAGGTATCGTTTGAGCGACAAACGATGTCGTTCGAACGAAATCTGCTCCTCAATTATTTCCTATTCTTTTTCTCGATAAATGCACCGCCTCAAAAACTCCGAAAATTATTTTTTGATGAAAAACATTTAAATCTCCACTCCAACACTTAGATAATATTTTATGAAAAATAATCTTAATACTCTAAGTGCATTATTAAGGTACTCTAAAACTAAACCTTACCAAAGTTAATCCCGTGGATGCTTGAATTTTGAAGAACCTTGATAATCCAGATCCGTCTTGATGTGAATGTGAACTTGAACTTCTTCAACGGTGTAGCGGTATACGACATACAAATTGACAATGGACAAAAATGTCCTTACAAAAGCGTTAAAGAAGTCATTGCGAAATTCATTTGATCTAATCTATTTAATTGAGTTAAATCTTCAATTCTCTATTTTAAGTATACTCGTCGAGAACCTAGTTTGGATTAAACATAGATTTAACCATCAAGACGGGTCATAAAAGCCCGACAAAACCTCAACATACAAGACAACGGAGTCTTGCAGCTACACCATAGATCCACCACATCCTAGTTCATTTGAAAGTGTTAGTAGAGGAAATGCATTTGATCGACTAGGTCTTAACCTTAAGTCTCAAGAGGAATCCCTAAGTTTGGTGACTAAGGGGAGTCCTTCTTGACTAGACCGAGATAGAGACATAGGGGGTCGACTAGAACAGAACATAGACATATAGAAGGTTCAGGTGATAATAAGATTTGAGCCAAAAAACCTCATAAATTGTCCATACATAGGTTATAAGATAAGATAGGAGACTTTAGGAAGAGCAGAAACCCTTTTTAGAGAGTCTATGTAGAGGTATCTCCCTTCACTCCATTCATATTGAACTATCCTACTCTGGCCAAGCTCAAGATGCTAGTTATTTTCTCCTAAGTATGATGGGAAAATAGATTCCATGCATCACATCGATCACTACTAGGTTGCCTTTGGCATTTACTCCATTGTGAATTAAATGCGTTGTTTGGCATTTTCCAACACTCAAACACGCTCTGCACATGCGTGATATATAGGTCTCCCTTGGGGACAAATAAAAATGTTCAGACAACTCACCAATCAGTTTATGAATAACTTTTGCTTCGGCACTAGGCCAACGAAACGAGTTGATCATCTCTCAAATGTGAGGCAAAAATATGATGAAACTTCGGACACCCTAATTCGTAATCGGGTGCGGATCCTGTTCACCACATTAATGAAAACACTCCTCAAAACACAATCCACCAAAGATCCCAGAAGACAAACACTGGGGAATAAAATGAAAATAAAAGGAAAAACCAAAATAGATAAAAAAAAACCCTCTAGGGGTCCTTTAGCCGCAGGGTCAAAGGCTCCCCAACCCTTTTGACCGCATGGTCAAAGGTCCTTACCCAAGTGATTATACATTTTCCTAGTAATCAGTGCAGAATATGGGCAGAATTTTCCTCAGTCGAACACATACCCCCCACCCGTTCATGGACTTCCACGTGTCATATCATTTAATCGCGCGGTTAAAGGACAGGGTTGACCACGTGGTCAAATATCCTAAATCAGACCTCATACTTTCTTAATCTCGAGTGCTCGAGATACTTGAGCTCATCCAAAAAAGTCTCGAAAGAAGTTTGTACTTCAAAAAAATCACTTTAGTCCCGAAAGAGGTTCATACTTCTGAAAATTCACCTCTGAAAGAAAAAAATTCGAACCTCTATGCTCATTCCACAAAATTCGACAGTTCTAAATGAATCTCTTCCCGAATAAACGGAGCTCTTCCCACCTCGGGTACCTCAAGTGGGGACACTCCCCTAGAAAAAATTCAGTTCAAGATACAAAGGTAAGGAAACTCTACCCAAATATCAGGTGAAATAACCTATATATATTGTGATAAACTGTCCATATCTATTTCTCTCTTTTAACCCATCCCCCTTTTAGGGGATTTGTATGTACTTTATAATGTTTAAATCTTAAATTATGGTTTTTATTCTAATACCTATGTTAATTAGATCGACATATGTATATCTTCAAATGCCACAATGAATAAATACACATATGAAAACATACTTTTGAAAATAGTTCTCAGGAAAGTGTTCGTGAGCCGAGTCAGTCCGAAACTTTACAGAAGTGAAAGTTTAAAATTCGGCTACCGTCGTCACTTCTTTGAGAGAACAAAGACCATTCCGGCGAAAGCACCTCGAATATGTGTTTTCATATTAATGCTTATCAAATGTAACATGTTAATATATCAATCCAACACAATAAAAATGTTATATTAAGGACCGGGCTCCATAATTACCGTAATGATGTGTATTGTATACTCGATATCCCATCGCTTACGCCCGTATATATGTCCCATTTGTTGAAACAACATTGAATTTGATCCCAAGTCTCCTTGGCTAGGTAGGTGCTATACCTAAATAAACTCATGACGCCCAAACCTGGTAATACATCTCTAGGAGTACTATTTCTTCGAGATGCATCCATCCCCAGTCCAAATCCCCCATCTCCCTCTATAGCCAAGGATGTCTAGAACATGACATCTTATGAGTATTGAAATCATATATGAGTTTAGAAAAACATGTGCTCCCCTCTAGACCTTAAATAGGTAATACGAGAGGAGTGTCAATGTAAGACACAAATATTTAAAGTAGTTTGGAGCTTAGGAGATAGTCCTACATCCATTGCACAAAGATGTTATGCTTGGTTATTAGAATGTAGGTGAGTATTACAGTTTAAAAAACCACTTGAGCTTTGGTTAAGGGAGTTTGAGGTCTTGCATCCTTCGTCAACAATCCATAGGACCTTAAAAATTAACTGAATGACTTCTCTAAGGGTTCCTGGGTGTTACTTTAGGGCTCAAAAAGGTATATATATGGAATAAACAATGAAACTGATCCGATTTACAAACATAAACTCACGACAGTGGGTCACGAATGTGGAATGGGGTGCAAATGCTTGTGGAATTCTAGAACTATCATGTATCTGATAGTTTAAATGCTTTAATCTCTTTAAAAGATAGAGATATATCCTCGTTCACCTTACACCATGTTCCTATTCATATAAGAACTCTTGGAGAGAGAACGGGTGGACTATCACAGCTTGTACAAGGTGTCTATGAGGTCTTTATGTGTCAGCTAGGTGGTGGAGTATTAGGCAAAGTATTTGAAGGTGGTGTGAGTCGGTTGTTGAGTGAATTTGATATTAGTGGGATTATTAAATGCAAGTGGAGATGGGTAATGGCAGTAAGTGGAATAGTGTTTTACTTCTCACCTAATCTGTCAGACTATTCGCATGAGCATTACCAGAGGTCTAAAGGATCTGGAAGAATAGTGGAGTTGCTCAAAACTAATCCTTAAGTATTACGTACTCCCATATATTAGGGTTGAGGATTGGGTGACCTCGGGAGGTCATCATCCTTCAATATGAGGTTAGCTCTAAGCATATATCATGAAGAAAACTTTATGCGATGGTCTTTGAGATTTCTTGACGAAGTAGGTTGGAATGACCAACCTTTCTAGGAGTAAGTATGCATGGCTGAGGTGTGCTACATTACCATAGAATACCCTTGAGAATGGCAGAGGTTTTGTTGAATAAATAATGGGTTATCTGAGGTCTAGGTCTATCCTTGGGACCTTTGACTTGCCTCTGAGGTGGTTGGGGAGTTAGAAGAACTTTTAACACTAATTATGAAAGAGGGTGTTATCAGTATCCCCTTATTGTTTCTTGTAAATGTTGCAAGAGGAAACATTTATCCTTTGTGTAAGTTAAGAGTTGAGTCATAACTAACCACTGGAATAAAGCCAACTAGATGATTATCTGGAGTCCGAGGTCTTTAATAGGTTCCTTTTTCTAAATTGTAGATCCAATTTTTAATCTTGCAAGGCCAAGACCCAGACGTTATTCCCTGAGGTAGATGTATCTGACCTGTTTCCTGAAGCCCCTCAATCAGAAGAGGATATCTTCGATGATGACCAATGCATCGCTCAAGGTGATTGAGAGGAGGAAACCAAGAAAGTGATATTTACCTCTATGCCCTCAATAAGTGAAGCTCTTGTGAACCCCTCAATACTGAAGGCTTGACAGGCTTTCATGTAATCTTTTTTTTAAGTTGTTGGTTGTCCATGGACCATTTTATTGTAATCTCCATATCTACCTTTAATAATGAGGTGTTTTTTAATGGAATTACACTTTTCTTTGTTCTTTACTTCATACTCTCTTTACTTTTTCTTTGCTAAGGAATTCTTGTGTTGTCTTTATATTCTTGAGATTTGCCTAGCATGTACTTCACCCTTAGCCCCAAGATTACTTGGTAAAGAAAGATGACATACAAATTTGTTGAGATAGAATTGGAGGCCCTCATACTTCTTCTTTATACTTGTGCAGATTGACGAAGACAAGGACGAGGCTCTATAGTTGGGTGTCAAGCCTTAGAACCTTAGCACGCACTAAACCAAAATGCGCCTTTAGTAATGATATTTTATTGTTACTAAAAATATTAGTAACGGAATTTTTCCGTTAGAAAAAGGAGTGGGGCACAAAATTAGAAACATAATTTTACCGTTACTATTAGTAAAGGTAAAATTTTGTTACTAATTCTGAATTTACCAACAGTATTTTATCGTTACTAATTTTGATTTAGTAACCGACTTTTGTGTTACTATTTTAACCTTATTACACCCTTTTTATAACACTTTTGTCTGATTTTGTAACGGTAAAGGTCCATTAATAATATTAATACATATTTAAAAAAAGTAATTTTCAAGATCCAACATATTGAATTTAAACAAAGTCAATTATTCTTACCACGCTATTCAAATCCTAAGAACATATACAAAAATAGTCCACATAAACAAGGGCATTATCTTCAATATTTACATTTTATACAAGCCTCCACTCTTTATTTACAAAAGAAACTTAAGCCAAACAAATGAAACATCGCAATACAATCACCCCGAAAGTTGCATTATTTTCATTAATCCATCCAATATAACATCCTAATACAATCATCCCGAAATGATATGTTTTTATATTATAACCAAGAAAATGAAAAATAAAAAAGAAGTGTGTTGTTTTTTACTATCAACTTTCGTTCTGTTATCATCGTCATCAACGCCGTAACCCGCAACGCTGGAAACTTGATAAGGATCCAAAAATGAGATTCTGTAAAACAAAAATAAAATTTATTTTTCGCCATTCCTGATCCCTTGACCAAGAATTGGTCAAATAGGCTAACCGATTCTCTTTGGGCATATCAGGGGGCTTATAATACACGCCTTGGTATGTTCCCTTATATCGTTTTATACATTAAACATGTCATTTGCTGGTAAAGCTTAAACACCATCTATATTGGGCTATTAAAAAGCTCAATTTTGGCATCACTGAAGGGGGAGACCGTCGTAAGTACCTATTCAAGTAAATGTAAGAGTTTAAAAATGACTTGTTCAAGATTTCTCACATTTTCAAGGAAAAAACCAAGACCTTTCATGAGAAAAAGATAGTGCATAAGCATTTAGAGGTGGGAAATAAAGTTCTACTCTGCGATTCCCACATGCATTTTTTTCTCGAGAAACTATAATCTTGGTGGAATAGACCATTCGTAGTTAACAAAGTCTACGACTATGGTGCCACTAAGATCGTGAATCCAAGGATCGGAAAAGGATTAAGCATTTCCTTAAGGGATTCAACCCCGAAATGGCCAAATTTAAAAAATATCAGTCAACGAAATGTATTACAGAAAATGGTGTGGAGGATTTTTGTTGACAAAGTAATTGGTTATTGCTCACCCCCGAGTTTTGGAAGACATTCCAGACGAGGTCCGCACATACTTAAAAAAGTTTAAAAGGGAGGGTTTCCTCAATTCCAATAAGAAAACTAATGAGGAGTTTATATGTTTAATGTATGACTTGTTTTTGGAAAATAAGTAGGGAAATGCGGTAACGTATGAGGCACATGTGTGTGGGTTCAAGATTTCATTCACTCGGCGAGACTTGGCTCGATTTATGCGAGGTGTGGAGTGCCCCGAAACTTTTGTACGATTGGACAGTAAGAAAATATTCGGGTTGGACCCATTGATCGAGTACTTGGCGCCGAGCCACATATGGGAAAAGAATTTTTTTATGGAATTGACTCGAGTTCTTCACTACATTAATGTTCATTCATTTATGCTTGCCAAGAATTGCTCTAAAGTCTTCCACAAGCATGCCTCCTTCCGTTATGCACTTCTAAATGGAAAGAGAAGTATTAATTTGCCCGAACTATTATTATGGATGATGTGTGGTGTAGAGGCCAAGAGGGTAAATACCTTATCTCTCCCATTTCATGCACTTACCACGAGTATATGTAATTCATTTGGTTTCCCCGATCTTAACGCTGACATCAAACATTATTCGTTAGAGCGACTTCAAAAAATGAATTAGAGCGACTTCGAAAAAAGAGATGTTTGGGTCAATTCCCGGGCGAGCTGACGTAGAAGAGCAGAAAATTACTGAGGATTGTGGGGTTGGGTCTAATGAAGAAGGTGACATCCATGTTATTGATCAAATAGAGGTGGAGAGGAGTATTCCTTTGTCCCTTGAGGCCCGTTTCATGGCATTTAAGGAGCCGCATGACAAGGATCGAGCAAACTACAATCAGGACTTTGGTATGATACAAATGATGATGAGAGATGTGTATTGTTTCCATAGAAGGGGTGATGTAGTGCCTCCACCCTATTTTTACGAGTCGCATACATCGCTCGATCGTAATGCACCGGTACCTCCACTAGTCCCAGTTCCTAGTTTCATATCTTTTTCTCTTTGTTGATGGAAAGGATGGTAGGAACTTTTGGTTTTCTCTATTTGTATGGGATGGTTAACTTGGGATAAGTTTATTTTTGTTATTTTCGCTATTGAGATGGTTATATAGTAGTGATGTTTTATTAAATTTTGATGTATGTGAATTGACATATTTCCCAAACTAAATGTTCTACAGCAAGTTATCTAGTAATTAAAATTCTACCCCTCTATATTATTGTATCTTTTTCCATGATTACTAATAAATTTGATCCTCGTACTTTATACTCATCCTGTTATCTTATTATTTGTTCACTCCATTTCTGGGCAATTTCTTACTAACCTCTTATGTTATGCATCGAATTACATTAGGTACAATGTATGATTTAAGTTAGGGGTGTTTAATTATACCAATTGTTTTTTATGAACCACATAGTCATGTTTATATATACTAGTAAGTGAACATTTGCATTACACGTGTTGCTCACATTTAAAATATGTTCATATAAATTTGGGATCGGGTGATGTAGGAATTTACAATAAAGAAAACGCATAAAAAATTGAAGTTGGATTAAAATGGGAGATATCCATCATATCGGTAAGGCGTTGGTTGGGATTTTCATGATTCCTCGTGTGTATAAAACTTGAATTTTTATTAAATATATTTTAACAGGGAAATTATTTTTCGCAAAATATTTGAAAAAAATCTCGGTTGGCAAATTAAAAATTTAATCTGGTGTGTAAAAAAATTAGGACATCATGATGCCGATTGTTTAATGAACGTTCCAATTATGTTGTTGTGATGCAAATTTTTGGGAATATATAAAGTAATATACAAGAATATTACTTATGCTTCAAGGGAATGAAATTATTCAAAAATATTGGTATTTATGTTAAAATATGTAGGGTTTTTTACTTAACTCTAGTTATAATGTCGTATTTTAACATAACTACCCTAACAATGATAAATTATACATAACCACACAAAAAGGGAGTGTTATTACTATCCGTTAAAAAGTCCCACTAATGTGTAATTTGACTTAATCCCCGAATGCTTTCATGTCGCATTAGGTTAAAAAAATATTTTCATGTCATGTTGTGTTTTAATTGTGCTATGTTAGTGTTAAGTAAAAAACAATTTTATTTTATGTCATGTTTAATTGAGTCGGGTTCTGTTTTAATTAGGTCGGTTTGTGTTTTAATTGAAAAATTATTTTATGTTGTCTCGTGTTTTAATTGGATTGTGTTTGCGTTAAGTAAAAAAGTTTTTGTGTTGCATTTTATTTGGTCCACGACAGTGTTAGATAAAAAGAAATCATATCGTGTTGTGTTATAATTGGGTTGTATTCGTATTAGATAGGAAATTACAATTTCATGTCATGTCACGTATTATTAGGTTCTTGTTAACCAAGAAAAAAAGATTATGTCTTGTCATGTTTTTCTTAGTTATTGTTAGGGAAAAAAAGGATTTCATATCGAGTTTTAGTTAGTTAGTGTTAGTATAGGGTAAAAAAAATTGTGTCATATTTTAGGATTATGCGACATGTAGTGCTTTCATTGGTTCTTATTACGTAAAAAAAAATAAGATTTCATATAAATTTTAGTTAGTTCATGTTAGTGCAAGGTAAAAAAACTATTTTGTGTTAATTTTATTTCGTTCGTGTTAGGTCAAAAATAAAATTTCATATCGAGTTTATTTGGATCGTGTTAGCGTTAGGTGAATAAAAATATCTCATGTCAGGCCGTATTTTATTTGGGCTATTTTCATGTTAGGTAAAAAGTAAGATTACTTATTGTATTCTGTCGTGTTCGTGCTCGATAAAGAAGATATATTTTCATGTCCTATTGTGTTTTATGTAGTTAGTATTTCTTATCCTGTTAGGAGTAAAAAAATCTTCCAATTTTTCTAGCGATATTAGATGCGAAGTAAACCTCAAGAACCCATAATTGAAGTCCATGTTCAGAAATTACTTGCATAGTTTAATGTCAAAAAGTCTTCAAAAATGAAACTGGTGTGTGGTTCTTGAACATGGTTTGCAGGACAAACCATTATCAAATAACCACTGGAAATGTCCTTTCAATAAACAAAGCATGTAATCACTCTCATCCCTTTGGTTCTCTCTTGAATCTAAATCTACAAATTTAAAAGTAGCTTAAGGTAAGAAATTAGCAATGGACGACATCATATAAAGCAAACTAAATTTCAATGCAGGGCAATCCATTGCTGTATCACTTCCCTGTAGAACCCAAAATGCTCACCATTTTCTTATCATCAACATTGAAGAGATTAAAGTTCTCAAAAAAAGGAAAACAAAACATTGAACAAATCAAAAAATTAATTGACTCAATTATCTCAAAACCATAGGATAATCAAATACACAACCCTTAAGTTCATAGGGTTATTCTTTAAAATTACCATTAACTGATGATAATCAACTTTCGATTGAGGTGAGTTAATCCCAAAAAACAGATTGTATGATTTCGACGATCCATATGTTTTGTTACTGGTTCGTAAATCTATCCAATCTTCTTTATAAGGATGAATCAATTTTCACTGATCTTCTTAACCGGATAAGAATCGATTGTTGAAGATATAGTTCTCATTTTATTATGAATCAAATGCAAGCAATGAGTGCTTAAGGAAAATAAGGAAGATGGATGGGTTGGTAGATGAATGGTCAGTGGCAGTAAGTGATCCAGGTGGAGAGGGAAAGAAGCTTTCAGGGGATAATGAAGTTTAAGAAACAGTTAGTTTACAATTCATTTAACTTTGGGGTTATAAGGGTCTAAAGGGATCAATTGTGTTTTACATGCTTATTAAGTTAGTGTGTGTGTGTGTGTGTATATATATATATATATATATGTGTGTGTGTGTGTGTGTGTGTGTGTGTGTGTGTGTGTGTGAAAATCTAATCCACACACTCGGCACAATAAATTTATAGTTGCAATGCCAATCAAGTGAAGGCGATGAGAGAAAAGAGAAACAACAAATATATATGGTTCGGTCAAGCTAGTACTACGTCCATGGGGTGAAGGGGTGGGGGAGTTCTTTTATTAGTTTAGGGGGAAGTAGGATTACAGAAGGTTACAAAGCTATTCAAGCTTAACGTTATTCCATACTACAAGAGGCTTTATATACTTGGACTTTAAAAGAACTTCCCTAATTTATAGAATGGGCGTTGGAGATTTATGAATTTGGTGAAGACACGTGTTTGTCCCTAGAGTCTTCACGCACTCCCACGTTGCTCGTTCGCCAAGATTCCCGTCCACGTTAATAGGGAACGTGTTAGCCATTTATCGTTCATCTGATGAAGTTGAGCGTTCGGTTGACTGTGACAGGTCATTCGTCGGACGAAGCTACGCGTTCAGCTTACTGTGACGGGTCTTTTCTCCCCATATAATTATCATATTTCCCACATCGTTGCTATGTATTCGATCACCAGTTCATCTGTCCAACTGTTCATATGTTGACTATTACTTCGTCCACCTGATCTTGATGCCTTTTGCTGATGCCCGTCGTTCGTCTTTGGATTGGCTGAAAATAACCCTTATATATATAATTCAAAAACTCAAAATTATTTTTCTTTTCTCTTTCTTGGGACTCTTGCCCTTATTTAAGATGATCAATAATTTATTCCCCAATCCAATTGTCAATACAATGATGGATGTTCTAGATTTTATAAGTTATTAGACTTTAATCCTAAAATCATTGATATTACGAAAAACTTCATGAATTAAAACTTTGATGCCCATGAGCTCATGCACAATTCTTGTTTAGTGATTCGGTTTAAGGCTTTTATAACCCGGTAATCATATGATGCATTGTATATACTTAACTCAAGTGAGCGTTGAGCTTTCCTTCATTTGTGAGTGTTTTATAAAATTACTCTCTCCTTTTTGAAAAACGTAAATTTTTCGATAATCTCATTATTCTTTCATTGATCTTTTATTAATTAACTTCATACAAAATTTGTTACTCTAACATGATTTTTAATGTATTTTTAATGTTATTTAGGCTCGAGAATCGCGTGAAATCCTAGGATAGGATCATAGGCCTTCTTTATTAAAATACCCATATTGACCTTGACCTCACCTATGCAATATGTCCTTAGTCAACCTATTTGAGCTTAAATATAGCATTTCATTTCATCACACAAATCCCATTACCAACTCTACATTGGATTGTAAACGCTATATACACCTTTCTCACCTTTGGTTTGGGAACATTTGGGAAATTATGATTTTTTATTGTGTGGTTGCAATTAAAAAAAATAGTTGACATCTGTAAGGACCAAATTTCCAATTAGGTCGTAATGTAGTTTTGACTTATTCTCAGAACAAAACACATTTGAGTCATGAGTAGATTTTTATTGTCCGATCACTATGAGACTATGACTTGTTGAATATTTAATTGAAGATGTTGCGGAAAAGCTACAAGGAATTAATCATGCCGAAGTTTAATTAGTGCAATTTCTCCTCTTCAGGGTTTAATTGCATTCCGAGATCACACAGGTATGAATGCATAATGTTAATGTAACTCGGAATTTTATTTTACAATAATAGGGATGTTTTTTTTAAGAAAATATTTTAAAATGTTTTATTTGTTTAACACTTAGTTTTTATCAGATATGTACGGAATAGAGTCGGATAAGAGTTGGTTTTTGTAATACCCCATATTCTAGATGATTTAAATAATTATGGGATTAATTATTATTGTTGGATTAATTGAATTAAAATGCGAGATTTAATGGTTAATTAATCCAGATTAAAATATATATTAACTAGCGTGCCAGATTTAATACTTATTGATTGAATATTACTGTGTGATATGTAATATGGAATTATGCATTTTGATAAATTGTCGAGACTGAGAAATAAGACAATTGGTAATTTAAGGTAATTTAAGTCAGACGCGCGTGTGAGTCGTGTCGGGACTAATTAATGGGAATAATAAGAGAACTTATTTTTATTAACTCGTATGGTAATTTCGAGTGCGCCATCGAGTCCGAAAGGGTTGAGATAGTCGAAAAACTCGACCCAAACATTTTATTTGAACTCTGGGGTAATTTTAGGCCCAACCGGCACCCCATAGGGGTAGTTTTGTCATTTAGATTTTTGGGGAATTAAAATGGACGAAAATTAGATATCTATTATATCAGTTATGGGAGTTCCATTAGGGTTAAGTTACACAGAAATCAAGAGAGAACCACAGAGGGTGAGGGAGAGCAAATCCCATAGGAGGAAGGCTAATTAACACCACCTTGCACAACCACCACCACCACCATCATGTAGATCGGAAAGTGAGGAATGCATATATACCAACATCACCAGCGAATCAGATATTCAAATTTGAGGCAAGTGTTTATTACTTGCTTTTCTTTAGCAATAATCATGCTCATGTTAGTGTAGGTGAATTTTGATCATGAATTACATACGAAATTGGGTGAAAATTGGAGGTTTCATTTATGATTATGGACTGATTTGATTAGTAGTTTAATTCCTTCATGTATGTAGAGGATTAATCATGAAATTGGAAAACTATATAGATGAACAAATCTGGGTTGGTTAGGTTCCTTAATTGAAAATTGGGAAACTAGGGTTCTTATGATCTAAATTTGGGGATTTTGAATTATAATGATGATGGGTGATGATTTATAGATGTTATATTAGTGGAAATCATACATACATGTTAGGAAGATGATTTAGAATGGTTGATTGGTTATTGGGAATAATTCGTAGAGGGTAGAGGTGTTGAAATGGTGAAGAGAACATATCTGGGTAGGGCTTCCTTTTACAGGTAGAGGTCCGGATCACTTTTTAATAGGTCCGGATCGTTTTCCTTATTAATTGGTCTGGATCGTTTTTCATAAAAAGTTCTAAATCATTTTTTTTAAAAGGTCCAGACCATTTTTCATTAAAAGGTCCGGACCATTTTTCATAAAAAAGGGTCCGGATCATTTTCTTAGTGGGTCCGGACCGCCCTACTATATTTTCCAGAATTGAATTGCGGACCTTTAGGGCATCTTTAGGGACTTGTAATACTGGAATCTTAATGAAGTGCACTGAGATTTGAAGTCATGTTATATTAGGGCAAGTGTGGCTTAAGACTTGGTCATACATGGGATTTGTTAATCTTAGAAATTCGAGAGAGAATACTTGAAATAATTATATTCAGAATAGTAATAAGATATTTCAATATGTGGAAAATATATGATTAGGTTACGTGTATACCTATGGATTTTAATAGGATGTGTGTATGCCTATTATCTGATATTATTGTTAAGTGAACTAATGGGTGATAACCCGGGGTGAAGGAATATTATTCTCAAGTGCACTAATGGGTGATAACTTAGGGGTGCAGGAATATTATTGTTAAGTGCGCTAATGGGTGATAACCCGGGGGTGCAAGATTACTATTAATGAGTGCGCTAATGGGTGCTAACCCGGGGTGAATTATTAATATGGTTAGGTGCGCTAATGGGTCTTATCCCGGGGGTGCATAATTAGTATGTATATGTATAGGGATGTTGTGACTATATTTATATATATACAGGAACTTGTTAATTATTCTACTGTCTGTAATTTGTAGATTGGAATGTGGTTATATAAAACAAATCTTAATGTATAACTGATTTATTATGAATTGAGAAACATGTTAATTAGTTATTCGGTATAGACTAATTTAATAGCGTATTGTATGGGCAATACGGGAATCCTAATAGTGAGTAAAGTATTATCTTTATGACTTTGAGCTAGTTATGATGGGTTGTATAACTAGGTGGGATTAGATTTACGTTAGGCGTGCACAATAGATGAGAGGTGAGAATCTCATGTGAGAGTTCGTTATCAAAAATGCGCATAATACTTGCTTTAATGCAGTTTTAAATACTTGCTAAATCATTTTTAAAACATCGAGATCTGACCCGTCTCTTAAATATCTTCTCTCTTTTGCTATATATGTACTATATCAGGTGCTCACCCACAGGGACACCAAATTTAGAGACTTGGAATATTTGGCGTGCTGCAGCTGTTATGGAAGTTGTAGGTCCTTGCATTAGATGCCCTTATCATTTCATTCAGTTCTATCCAGACTTTTATTTAGGGCGTGTGTCTCCCATCCTTAATCATTTTTACCAGAGATTGTATTTAGTTTACTTCCAGTTATTTTAGTTGGATTGGTTTTTACTATGGTTCTTTGGTTCGAGATTTTGAACTGGAATGTTTAATCTAGTCTTATTTATTTTAGTATTTGATTCAGACTCAATATTTATTATATTCAGGGCCGGCCCAAGGGGTAGGCCAATGAGGCAACCGCCTTGGGCCCCCAAATTTGATATAAAAATATAGGCCCCAAATATTGTATAGGTGTGTATTATATAAGTTTCTAAAAATAGGCCCAAGCCCAAAATATAAACTTAAAATCCAGCCACCAACAATTAACCCTTCATCTCGATTTGCTCATTCATTACACTCATTTAAGAATTGAAAAAACGACTCTCACCCCACTCAAGACCAACTTTCCAAATTCCATCCAACTTCCAACCATTTAAACTCTCTTTCATTATCTCTAAAAAAATCAACCCTCTTTTAAATGCTTACAATACTCTCAAGTTTTAGCCCAAAAAATTCGAGAGGTTTGTATTTTTTTTATTCACCTTCACTCATTATCTCATGTTAATTTTTTAGATTGAAATCTTCATTGTTGTTAAATATAAATGTTATTTTTAATTAATTTATTGAACACTTGTAAAATGATGTTAATTTTTTTGTTAAGTTATTCTTGTTCGTATTTTTTTTAAATCCAGAAATATAAATGTCGTTTTTTTACTAATATGTTAAACTCTTTTATTAATTTTTTTAAAGGTTGTCATTTTACTAATCTAAGATTTAAAGTGTATATAAAGCTATCTCTTCTTGTTATCATTTTTTACCTCTTCTTGTTTTCATTTTGTTAACTTTTTGTTGCCATTTTTTTTATTAATCTGTCATTTTTTAATTATAATTATTGTTGTTAATTTTTGGATTTAAATGCTGTTTTTTATATTTTTGAATTTAAATGTTGTTCTTGTTGTCATTTTTTTTTATATTTTAAACACTTAGATTAGTACAAATAACATTTATATTTAAAGATTTAAATAATGTAGTTTAAAAGTGAATAGAAAGTTATATGTTCTTATTATCATTTTTTTGTTAATATGTCATTTTTTTAATGTCATTTTTTTTAATTATAGTTTTTAGTGTTAATTTTTTTTGTTAAGTTCTTGTTATTAATCTTGTTGCTCCTTTTAATCTGCTATTAGTTTTTTTATTCTATCAGCAAAACAAGTTCCATTGTTCCTTTATTTTTTTGTGGTCGAAATTTTTTAGATTGATTGTTGGGTTGTTGTGTATTCTATTTTGTTATTTTCTTGTTAGCTTGTAAAAATACATATTATACTTTTCGGGAAAAAAATTATATAAAGGGCCCCATTTTACAAGTTCGCCTTGAGCCCCCAAATCTTTCGGGCCGGACCTGATTATATTCATGTGTATGGTGAATGGTTTATAATTTATTACTTGAATTGGAAAATGAAAATATTTTGTTATATTAAAAAGGAAAATATTTTTTACACTAGCTTAATTTATTATCAAGTGATTTTATTTATTAATTGTTTTTCGATAGTGATGCTAAGAATGAACCAACCGAACATTCTGTTTTTAATTTAATAAAGAACTGATCACCCGGTATTTAATTGGGTGGGGTGTCACAAGTGGTATCAGAGCATCAGGTTTTAGAGTCCTTTAGGATTTGTACGACTTGTTATGCTTTACCTTAGCGTCCTTTGATATAGAGCCCTATCTTTAAGACTGTTGTATTCTTGTTTATGCAGTTACGTCTTCAGCTATTTGAGATTTAGTAATAACTGTGGACTAATAAAATTCTTTCTCATCTCAGAGGCCTCCTCGACGTGCACCACGAGAGAGACAGGTTCATCCTGAGCAGCCAGTAGCTCTGGCTCAGGGGATCATGAACGCAGCAGAGGTTGCCGCAATATTTGCACAGGCGGTAAATGAAGATTTAGCGGTGGTACAACAGGCCCCACCCCATATTCAGGTTATGGCGCCAGCTCCAGTTCACGAGTTTCCCACTACTTGGGAGAGGGTTAGGGAGTCCTTTCAGAGGGAACATCCCCCAGAGTTCTCGGGTAGTTCTGACGTAGTGATTGCGAGTCAGTGGAAGAAGGATATACATCGATACCTTCCTATGTACGAGTGCACTGAAGTTCAGAGGAAGGTTTTGGCTACCTTTAAGCTAACAGGGGAAGCCTTGCAGTGGTGGGAGTCCACTACTACTACAGAAGAGAGAGATTTAATGCCTATTGGCAATTTTTGGGTGCGGTTCGACCGCAAGTACTTTCCTTTTTTCGTCAAGACTGAGATGAGGTGAAAACTTTTAAACCTCACCCAGGAAGGGAAGACAGTTGCAGAATATGAGGAGGAGTTCACGCGATTGACTAATATGATACCAGACGAAGTGCCTACTGAAGAGAAGCGGACCCATATGTTCATGGATGACTTCACTTGGAGGATACGACTGCATCTACTGGGTAACCTCTCCCTACAGTCCTACACAGATGTATTGAATGCATCCTTGCTACACTGTCAGGACCATCGCTTCCATGCTAAGGGAATAAAGAGAGGTGGAGAGTCTAGCCAGCAGGGTAGGACCGGGGGAAGTAGTGCCAGTGGGGCACCAATACAGCAGAGGCAAGGTTCACAGTCGGGGGATTCTGCTAAGAGATTTAGATCGGGTGGGCTCAAACATGGACGGGGAGGTTTCAGACAGTGCCAGCAAGGTCAATAATAGGGACCACATTAGGGACATCAGGGCTAAGGTAGAGGTGGTAACGGCTAGCAGGGCCGAGGTTATCAGGGACAGAGGGGAGGAAATTTCGTCGGCAAATGTTATACTTGTGACAAGACGGGCCATAAAAAACAGGATTACCCCGATAAGGGCAGGTTTCCCCAGTAGGAGGGCGCTCACCAGGATCCCTAGAGACCTATCTTTCCCACCGCCCTACCAGCAGCAGCACCAGTCCCAGCTTTGCCCTCACCATCGATTCAGTAAGGACAGTTATAGTATGGGCATGTCTATAACATCCATAGGGCAACAACAGTTCCACAGACGCCACCCATAGTTGAGGGTAAGTTCTCTACTCATGGTACTATGGGGCGCATTTTATTTGACACTGGGCATCACACTCCTTCATAGCCACTAGCTTTGCATGGGCTATAGGGTTGTTAGACACGACTGACAGCACAGTGACTTGTGTAGACTCACCGTTGGGTAGTGGGTAGTTGATCTTCTTTATATGCCGAGGTATGAGTATTGAGATTGGTAGTTTCATATTACTGGAAGACATGCTTATTTTTTATATGCATGAGTACGACTCCATTATTGGCATGGATTGGCTAGTTGCTTATAGGGCCATGATTGACTGCTTCAGTAGGAGTATTGTGTTCGAGTTAGGATATGTTCCTAGTGACGATACCTTTCCCTAAGGGAGGTTTGTCCACCCACCTATTTTACATAGAGGAAGAGACCTCTACGGTATTAGTGATCCCACTTGATTCGATTTCGGTCGTATGCGAGTTTGCTGATGTGTTTCAGAAGATACCGGGGTTACCGCCGAGTAGGGAGATTGAGTTTGTGATAGACTTGACATCGGGTACCCGTCCTATAGCACGTGCGCCTTCCCGTATGGCTCCGATAGAGAAGAGGGAGTTATGATACCAGATTGAACAACTGTTGGGATAGGGTTTCGTCTTTAGGAGTACCTCACCTTGGGGTTCTCAAGTTCTGTTTGTGAAGAAGAGGGATGGATCCTTATGACTCTGTGTCGATTATCGGGAGATAAATAAAGTAATGGTATGGAATAAATATCCGTTGACTCGCATCGATGACTTATTTGACCAGCTGAGGGGAGTAGCCTACTTCTCAAAGATAGATTTGAGATTCGGGTATCATCAGATACGCATCAAGGAGTAGGATGTGTCAAAGACTGCTTTTCTGATGAGATATGGGTCGTATGAGTTTTGGGTTATGCCATTTGGGTTAACCAATGCCCCAGCAGTATTTATGGACTTGATGAACAGAGTCTTCAGAGAGTTCCTAGATCAGTTTCTCATCATCTTCATAGATGACATTGTGATTTATTCTCGTACCAATGAGGAGCATGTCGAGCACTTACGTAGGGTTCATCAAATCTTACGAGAATATGACTTGTATGCCAAATTGGAGAAATGTGAATTTTGGCAGCATGAGGTACAGTTTTTGGGGCACATTGTATCTGAGAAGGGGGTATCTGTAGATCCTAGTAAAGTGTCAGCAGTGAGGGAGTGGGGATAACCCACGACACTGACGGAGGTGCGGAGTTTTCTGGGTTTAGCCGATTACTACAGACGATTCATTCGGGGATTCTCGAAGATTGCAGGTCCGATGACGAATCTGACTCGTAAGGGCCTACCATTTGTTTGGGATGATGCCTGCCAGTTGGCATTGGATGAGTTGAAGGATAGGTTAACTTTAGCACCCGTACTAGCACTTACCAAAGCAGGTGTGGAGTCCCTAGTGTATACTGACGCATCCTTACTGGAGCTTGGGGGAGTATTATAGCAGGAGGAACAGGATATAGCTTTTTCTTCCCAAAATCTTAAGCCTCACGAGAAGAACTACCCCACCCATGACTTAGAGCTGGTAGCAGTCGTGTTTGCACTCCGGATTTGGAGACATTATTTTTTGGGGGAGCAGTTTCGCCTATTTATAAACCACAAGTCCCTACAGTACTTGTTCACGCAAAACGAGCTAAATATGCGTCAGTGCAGGTGGCTTGAGTTTGTAAAAGATTATCAGTTTGAGATACATTATCACCCGAGAAAGGCAAACATAGTTGGCAATGCGTTGAGCCGTAGGCCAGTAGATGAGACGGCCGAGGTGTGGAAGGAAAAATGGAAAGAGTTGGGACACCAAGAGGCGATTTCCATGTCATTCATGATAGTTATAACTGTCACATCACAGATAGTGACGAGGGTGGTTCAAGCCCAGGCAACGGATTCATTTTTTCAGAAGAAAATTAAATAGCTCTTAGCCGATGAAGCCTGTAGACACCCCATTCTGTTACCCCCCAACTCTCCTTAGGTCCCTAGTACCTCCCTTCATCACTACAAACCCAGGTCATACCCCGAGTACTAACCTAGAAGCCATCGAGCACTCCCAGGCTCTGTTTGACCAAAAAGTCAAACTCTTCAGCTCGACCGAGACTGAATGAATCTTCGAAGGGCACTAAAATCCCTTTCCAACGATCCATCTCGTACGCGATTCTGACTTACCATGCAAACGAACGATCTGTTTGACTCCAAGAGGTCACTGAATGCTTCCCGGATGACCAAAGTCAACTCCCCAAATCGGGTCAAACTCTTTGGAATGTCGAAGTACATTTCCTAACCTTTCCAATGGCACACCCCGTGCGCGATTCGGACTTACCATAGGGACGAACGATTCGTTTGCGTTCGAACGATTCCCCGTCCAATGGACCGACAAACGCTTCCGAGCCATATTTGACCCAAATTTAACTCCCAAACCCGGGAGCGGTCCAAAGGACTTTCAAAGGTCTCTGAATTACCTTTCCAGCGGTCTACCCCGTGCGTAATTCTAACCAACGATTTTCCCTCGAAAACCAATTTTCCGAAAAGGCCTGAAACACACTGCCAAATGGCAGGTTCCAGACCCTGCCTATCGGCAGGTGCCGATAGGCAGGACAAGGTCTATGCTGATCGGCAGTGACCTGGGCCTATAAAAGGAGGCCTTCACCTCATTTGCAGAGGGGGCCTAGATCTGATAAAAATCGCTCTCAGCGCATCCCAAAAACCTCCCTCGAAGACAGCACGATTTCAACATCCAAATCTCTTTCTAACTTCCACTTTTCACCATCCTTTTCATCAAACTTGGTTAATTATCCACTCTCCATCATCATCTAAGTGCAAGGGTTGCTCTCCAACATTCAAGATCAAGCTCAAGATCTTTAAGAAGGTCCAACTTTCTCAACTTTCTCTTCAAATTCTCTTAAATTCGCAATAACTTGTTTTATTACCTAGCACTTTTATTATCTCATCTCACACATCCTAATATACTTTTTATTTAGTATTATTGCACATCTCTTATTTTCATATGAATAAAACCCAAAAAACAAGAAAAATAGGGTTTGCTCATAAATTCCAAATAGGGATTCTCATATTTTCTTACACTTTTCTCACAACTAAAACACTTTTTCTACACACACACACACTCACAAATAAGAGATCCCCCATTTGGATTTATGGAATAAACACCACCCCTCATTTTGTATGCGAACTACGTGGACTTTGATGCCTTTATAGGCTACGTAGGCATCTCGGGGTAAAATTCGAGACTCGAGTCCTATTCTCACTTTCTCTCTCATTTTCAATCTTCTCTAAATCCAATTTTCTTATATTCAATATACTTGTTCTTAGTGACGTATCACTCCATATGAGTTATCATTCCATTATAACGATCAACGTAAGAGTAATTGCGTAAATCTTATTTTCTAATATTATTTTTATACCTTCCTACGGATGACTCACTTTATCTCTCCAATGATACAAGTCGAGGATTCCTATCTCGACTATATATATACATGCACACATATCACGGGGAAAATAAAAAAGGGAAATAGCAAACATCCATGAGAGACCAAAATGGTGGAATGGGTGCCTAACACCTTCCTATTTCGTAACTTAGCCTCCGAACCCTTCTCGAATCATTTTGGTTTCTTATACAGCAGTATGTCTTTGGATGCCGTCCTTCGGGATGGCTTCCCTTTTTTCTTTTATCTGTTTTGAGTAAAAAAGACTAGCGACTCTAAATCTCTCTACAATTTTACACCTCATCTCAAACGACGCTGACCGAAGCACTCCCGAGAGGGATGCGCGGGACCCGGGATCCTCCATCATGCGCCCGTCCGGGGAGAGGATCGGGGATGGCCACAGTGGCGACTCTGCTAGGGAATATGTATGCTTTGAGGGCTTGACTCTATTTACATGGATGTTATATTTGTTTATATTTCCCCTATATCTGCATGTTCCCCTTTTCCATGTGTATCCCATGCTTATGCTTCTGTTCATACACTTGTAGAAAATTCTCCATATACACTTCACACCATGTGCACCTAGGATCACATCCATACTTGGTGTATCTTTGGTACTTGTACTTTGCTCCCTGTTTGGCATAATCAAGAAAAGCATTCTCATCATAAGATACTAATAAGAGAATCATGCATGATTCACACAACATCACCAAAGAGCATTGTTATTGACCAAATTTTACCCAGTAACTTGAGGGTCACTTCGTGATGGGCGCTGGTCCGGCAGGGCGCAGTTAGCCTAAGTGATATGACTCTTACCTTCCATTGGTCAAGTACCATCAATGTATATCGAACGGTTCCCTCACATTGTACCTCTTGACCGAAGTCATGACGGGAGGTATATCACAGGGAATTCGTTCACGTGCACCGAGTATATTGAATTCTCTCTCACACGTACCGTCCCCACAAGGTATATAGTGAGGCGATTCACGTACACTCAGGTATATCAAATGGCTTGTCCACACGTACTGATTGCCCATCAAGAGAAAGACGTATATCGTGAAAGTCATGCCAAAGGGGGGAACCCATTCCGATTCACCCAACCAACTGCATACCCGCATATAGGTGTCAAACCTAGGACACGCACTTTAAATTACCGGTTTCAACCCGAAACTCTACCGAAATTTCGGGTCGGCCTGTCGCCCAAATTTTTGCGTATTTTTAAAATGGGACCCTGTCCGTGAGCCTGGTTACAAGTTCAGCCATAGCTTTGCATATATTAAAAACCCCACTTTTCCAGGCTCGGGTCCCGTCCGGCATTGCATTTAGGAGAATTAAATACAAGTGAGAACATAATAATCGTAATAATCATGCTGAGTTCCGTCTCCAAAAAAAATTCTCCCTTCTTTATCAAAAATCCAAAAATAGTTTCTTCCCTTTTTCTCAAAAATAAATCCCATTCTACTCCTTCTCAGGTCAATCGCAAGCCCTTGTCCTGGCTCCCTATTGGCTTTGGCCTTAAGTCAATTCACCTCGGAGTTTCATCCGTTCCTTTACTACTTCTTCTGAGTTCGTAATCCATCCACTTTCCATGGAGAATACAGATCAAGTACCAGTCATACAGTCAGATTTGACGACAGTCCTAGCTCAGCTCGTGTCCAAGATTGACAACCTCCAAACTGAGGTCCAAGAGATGCAACGAAACTAGGTTCCTATTCCTTAAGATCCCGAGGCTCTATTCCCTCATGCTATGGATCCACCCGAGCCTATCTAGGTTCTTAAAGAATATCAGCACGCTCCACGTGCCCCTCCTGTCAATGGGTCATCGCCTGCCCAACTTTCGATGCCAAACGTTGCCCAGCCTGTGGCTAACCTGCCTATGGTCGCTGATCCAAAAGAGGAGGAGTTGAATAAAGTCAAAGAGGATCTCAAGATGCTCACCAAGAAGTTTGACCAAGCCAGAATCTCTGGGAATTACATAGACTACACCCATATGTATCCTTATCCTAAAGCGAGGTTACCCGAGAAGTTCAAGATGCCAAATATCGAGAAGTTTGGAGGAAGTGGACCCCCGATTGTTCATCTTCACAGTTATCATCGTTCCATGACTCTACTAGGGGCTTCTGAAGAAGTGATGGCCCAATTGTTTCAGCAAACTTTGAAGGATAGTTCCCTCCGATGGTTTTTATCTCTCGATGAATCCAGAATCTGTAGCTGGGAGGATGTAGCCCGAGAATTCATATCACAGTAAAAATACAACGAAGAGCTTGAGGTCGACCGTCGTGATTTAGAGCTGCTCAAACAGAACCCTGGGAAATCAGTCAATAACTTCATAACCCGGTGGAGGGAGCGAGCAGCTACCATGATCAATCGGCCATCTGAGGAAGAACAGGTCAACATAGTGAAGAAAAACTTCTTGCCCCATGTCTGAGCGATGATGGGAGGACAATACTATCCCCACTTCCGAGCTCTCAGAGAACCGGGAGTAAAAATCGAGGAAAGCCTTGTTAAAATAGAGATTGAACCAAAGAAGGTGTCCAGACAGTTCACCCCTAGAAAGTATGACAAGCCTGTGAGTGCTACAGTCTCAAACATCAACAATATGTCTCAACCAACCACATCATGGGCACCAGAAAGTCGCCCTGCCCCCATTCGAAGGGAATACACAGAGCTCCATGCTCCCCTCTCCAAAGTTTACCAAGCCCTATTAAGCCGAAACCTCATCAAACCCTTGGATCCTCGTCCATTGCCAAATCCACTCCCAAGAAACTTCAAGGCCGATGCTCATTGCGCCTTTCACCAAACTGCTGGCCATACCACCGACCAATGCTTTCACCTATGAAACATAATCCAAGATCTCATTGAACGGGTGTAGCATCGCCCCACCAGCCAATCCTAAGCCAAACACTACTCACAATCCACTCCCAAATCATGTCAATGCCATCTTCTTAGAAGAAACCCCATATTTTGATCCCTCAACTCAAATCACACCCATATACTCTCCTAAACCTCTTCAAATTTACCCATATTTCCTCCTACACCCTACTAACCTCGCTGATCAGGCATTGTCACTCCTTACCAGAGCATGCATCGCTGTTCGTACCCGTTCTGAAAATGGAAATATATAATTGTCAGAGGTGTTAAACCAACTCCTAGAGTTCGGGCTAAAATTGCCCTCACAGATGGTCATCGATTGTCAAAGGTTCAGTACACTGTTCTTGGAAGCATGAAAATGGGCCCAAGATTCAGACAAGTGGGTGGTACCAACCGATGAAGTCAGCCTAGATGATGTTATCCTGATTACGGTAGAATTCTTCGGGCAAACCAACAGCATTCGTAGTATCACCGGGTTACTTGACATTTTGAAGCTACAAGGGCGCTTGGTCCCTTCAACCATACATATCCCCACAGAATGGGAAGACTTGTATGAAGAAGCCGTTGAAGTTGTGGAATGCATTGGCTTTACATGGAAAGACAGAATTATTGCCACCGGATGGGGGGAAGAATTCGAAGATTTAAGTGAAGAACAAGCTTCAGAAAGAACTGGCCCAATAGCCGACATATGTTAGATGATATCATTTGAAGAACTCCTCGAAAAAATAAACAGGGTGACAAAACAACCTAAGATTGGAGAGGAAATGGGGTTTGTGTTCTTCCCTTCTTTAGTAAATCACATGACTAGATCAGGGAGACATTACTAGGTTCCAAGCTCACTACCAGCAAATGACAAAGGGAAGGGCGTTGAAAACCTTCATATGCCAAAGATGACGATCGAGGAGAGAAAGATCCTCGATCAACTGAAGAAAACTCAAGATAACATCACTTTATGGGGGCTTTTCATGTCTTCCTAGCTGCACATAAATGCTTTAATCAAGCTGCTCACTGGACCTACAGTTCCTCCCTCTACCACACAAAAGAAGCGATAAATTTGGTCGGATCCTTGACCTCTACCCGAATGCTATCATTTTTTGAAGAAGAAGAAATCCCCAAAATTGGGCCAAATCACAATCATGCACTCAATATCTCCGTCGAAGTTATGGGGAAGGTCGTTCCACTCTCTCTTATCGATAACGGGTCCTCCTTGAATGTCTGCTCACTGAGAACCTTCAAGTGTTTAGGCCTGAAAGAAGCGATCTCGCTCCAACCTCCGTCATTGTACGTGCATATGATAATACCCATCGGGCGGTGATGGGATCCATAAAACTTATAATAGGGACTGGCCCTATAAACCCTATCATTGAATTCCAAGTCATAGACAACCCAGCTTGTTTCAACCTGTTGGTTGCACGACCCTGGCTCCACAGTATCAAGGGTGTGTCTTCCTCACTCCATCAGAAATTGAAGTTCTTCGCCGACGGGTGAGTCATCACCATTTTGGGCGAAGATGAAAATGTCGAGGGTGCAAGCACCAGCAGTCCAATCCTTGAGATACAACGCGGGTTAAATGATATGCTCCTATCAGGATTTCGAGTTGAACCACTCCTACTCCCGGCAGGGGACGGTTTCAGAAAAGGGTTTTTTTCGGGATATGACCCTCATGGCAATGTCAATGTGATTCAGATGTTTAGAAACATGCACTTCATGCCCGGACTGGGGCTAGGGCAAAAGCAGCAAGGGATACTTGAGCCCATCGAACTGAAGAAACCTTTCCCTCCTTGTGTCTTGGGGTATCAACCATCAGAATAAGAGCTCAAAACGATCCACCAGTCTCGACCAAAGAGAATATTAGACTGCATCCAAACTATCCCAGGAGACTCCTTGAATGGACGATTCATCAAAGAAGGCGAAGACTTCCCCTTTTGAAATTTTTCAAGAACCATGGTATGATCACACATACAAGAAGATGAAGCCTGGAATGAAGATCTTTTTTCGAGATAGCTACCCATGGGCCAAAAGTTTCCAACACCGAGTACAACCGCTCATCAAAAATATCGAAAAGATTGAGGAAAGTGATTCCGAAGATTCCTTCAACTTATAGACACTGGGGCTGGCACTCTGCATGGTTCATTGAGGCACTACATCAATGGATCCATACCATATGATTAAAGCTGCTGATACACCCCTCCTCAACTGGCATGCTGTGCCATTTCTACCTCTTATAATCCCCCCTAACCCCAATGTTTACCCTATTTCTTCTTCTGTTGTCTATCCTTGTTCAATTGTAATCGAGACCTCTTTTGATAAGGTTCTCAATGTTGTTTTTCCTATCAATGAAATAAACGAAGATTTTGAGTAACTTGCTGTGCCTTACATTAATTGTTTGGATTCTAATAAAACTTTTGATGATGATGATTTTACAAATAAATAATTCTTAACTGATCTAAATAAGGTTAATAATAAACAACATAACCGCGTTCAAGTTAATGAATAAGAGACTGTTGTTATTAATCTCGATTCTAGTAGCCAACTGCGCGAGATTAGGATGGGGGCCAACCTTGACGATCGTGAGCGCGCACAACTCGAAGAATTGCTAAAGGAATTCATGGATGTCTTCGCATTGTCCTATAATGATATGCCCGGCATTGATCCTGAAATAGCTGAGCACGAGATCACCACTCTCTCAGATTACAAGCCAGTTAAACAAAAATTAAGAAAGCTCTGCACCGAATGGTCGCTCAAGGTCAAACAAGAGGTGGTCAAATAGTTGAACGTGGGCTTCATTCGTGTGATCGAATTTCCCACATGGTTAGCCAATATAGTACCTGTGCCGAAATCAGGAGGGAAGGTTCGAATGTGTGTAGACTACCGAGATTTAAACAAAGCTTCTCCAAAAGATGATTATTCACTACCCAATATCGACATGATCATGGACAACACTGCCAGTCATGCTCTCAAGTCATTCGTCGAAGGGTTTGTCGGATACAACCAAATAAAGATGCACCCATACCACTAATAAAAAATTGCATTCATCACCCCATGGGGAACCGTTTACTACATCGTTATGCCATTTGGTCTTAAGAATGCTGGGGCCATCTACCAAAGGGCTACCACAACCATCCTGCACGATCTGATTCACAAAGAAGCCGTGGTTTATGTGGATGATATGATTATCAAATTCAAAACTAGAGAAGGTCATGTTCCCGCTCTTCAAAAGTTCTTCGAATGACTGCGACGGTATCAGATGAGAATCAATCCACATAAATATGTCTTCGGCATTACAAAAGGAAAACTCTTGGGATTCATGGTCAGTGAGAAGGGGATAGAAGCCGATCCTACAAAGATGAAGGCCATACTTGAGATGCCACCGCCCCGAACAGAGAAATAAGTCCGAGTTTTTTTTGGGAAATTGCAATATATCAGCCAGTTCATCAGCCAGCTAACCTCCATCTATGAATCGATCTTCAAGCTCCTCCGAAAGGATTCAACCAAGGTTTGGAATGAGGCCTGCCAAGAATCTTTTTGACCAAATCAAATAATATCTGACCCAACCTCCAGTGCTCATGCCACCACAGCCTGGTCTCCCTTTGCTCCTATACCTAACCATAACCAACACTGCAGCTGGGGATAACTAGCCCAATACCTTGATGACTCCCACACTCCCATCGCTATCAAATTGGATTTCCCTTGCACCAAAAACATGATGGAATATGAGGCATGCACAGTAGGCCTCAAAGTTTCTCTCAAGAAAGGTATTCAATACCTTGATGACTACGGGGATTCTGCCCTCATCATCGGTTAAGTGCTCAGAAAGTGGAAAGTCAAGGACGAAAAGCTCCAACCCTTCCATGCCCACTTAGAAAAGTTAGCCTCCCGATTCCGAGATATCACCATCCCTTACCTACCTCGAGTAAAGAATAATCTAGCCGATGCTCTCGCTACCTTGGCCTCCATGGTCGACATGCCCGAAGGAATAACAATGGCCCCCTTCCTAGTTCAAAAGCAAGACAAACCAACCCACTGCTACCATATTGAGCTTATCTCCACCGAAGATCCCGAACTAGCCGATTACTAGTACTATGATATCTGGTGCCTCCTCAAATATGGTAGGTATCCCGAGGGTTCCAACAAGAAAGACCGAACGACCCTCCAAAGATTGGCCACCCAGTACATCATTTGTCATAAAGCTCTATTCAAGAGGAACTTCGATGGAACTCATCTACACTGTATCGCACGGGCTGAGATTGAGAAGATAATACAGAAGATCCACAGCGGGGAATGCGGGACCCACATGAACGGTCACATGCTTTCTAAGAAGATCATCCGACAGGGCTACTACTGGACCACCATGGCCCAGTATTACATCGCCTATGTCCGGAGATGCCTCAAATGCCAACAGTTCTCCAATATTCAACACCTGCCTCTGCGAGAATTATACAACATGACCTCTCCCTAGCCGTTCTCCACCTGGGGTGTCAACATCATAGGGAAGCTTACACCAAAGGCTTCAAACGGACATGAATTCATCCTAGTTGCCATTGATCACTTCACCAAATGGGTCGAAGCTGAGTCATATGCAGTATTAAACGCCAAGAAAGTGGCCAAATTCCTCGAGAAAAATATCATCTGCCAATATAGGGTCCCGCACGAGTTAGTGTCAGATAACAGGTTGCACTTCGAAGTAGAAGTCACAGAAGTAGTCAATGATTACAGGATTCAGAGACACAAATCTTCTCCCTATCGACCTCAGACCAATGGTGCAGTTGAAGCCTCCAATAAGAACCTCAGAGCCATCATTAGCAAGATGACCAGAAGCTATAGGGATTGGGCTGATCGGATCCCGTACGCCCTCTGGGTCTATCAAACCTCAATCCGAACCTCTACTGGGGCTACCCCTTACTCTCTGGTCTACGACATGGAAGTAGTCCTACCTGTGGAGTTGGAAATACCCTCGCTACGCGTCATGCTCAAAAGCACAGTTAGCGAAGAAGACTGGTGCCAAAGCCGTCTTGACGTGCTGACCCTCCTAGATGAAAGGAGATTGAAAGATCTTTACCATATACAGGGGTACCATCGCCAAATAGCGTGATCATTCATCAAGAGAGTCAAAGACTGCGGTGTTCGGGAAGGGGATTTAGCCCTCAAGGAGATAATAGAACCCATCTGGGACCCCAGAGGGAAATTCAATCCCAATTGGAGTGGCCCTTACATCATGAAGAAAATCTTACCCGGCGGTGCCGCCATGCTCACTGACCTAGATGGGGAGGAGATGGCTCGTCCAGTCAACCTGGACCATCTCAAGAAATTCTACCCCTAGTCTGGAATCTCGGAGCGCTACGACTCTTCTCATCTCCCTTCTATTCTAAAAAAAATTCTCTTCCTTTCCCTCTACTCAGAACCACGAGAGCCTGATCCTCTGCAAAAAAGCATTTTTCAAGAAAAATAAAAAAATTCAAAATCCCCAGAGGTACGCTGGCAGCTCATACATCTTACAAGAGCACGACCCTTTCTTTTTCACAAAATACTATTCTTTTCTTTTCTCTGAGAACGGCAGTTCATTCTAACAAAAACTTGAACAAAAGGATTATGTATGCCTTAGCGATCGATATAGATAATTAAAAAATAAAAAATTCATCGAAAGGCACAGCTGGATGATCAGAAACTTGCTTATTTCATTAATAAGAAATGACAACATAGATTATATAAGAAAAGGAACTAATAACTCCCTTCCCCCTACTGCCATAAAAATCCAAATAAAATCCCCACATTTATTCCCTATTGCAAAAATAAAATCTCCAAGAGTCCTACCCACAGCTACCAGAGGAGCCTGCACCCTCATCATCTACATCCTGGGGTCCCCAAATTTCCCTTGTCTGAACAGAGTGTCGTAAACACTCCATGGACTGATAAGCCTAAACCAGCTTCGAAAAAACTACCACACCCCCTTCCATGGTGTTAAATAAAACAAACCACTTTTTTCCAGTCTCTATTGCCAACATATTGCTAACTACTCCCCTCCACAACCACTTCATATAATCCCCGGGGACATGCCAAAATCTCCCAACAGATTGAGAGGGACAGGTCGACGGACGCCGATTTTCCCACAAGGAGCCAAGCCGAATGCGCAGACGCTCAGTTAAATCTTCCATCAAAAAGAAATTTGAGGTCCGAGGTGGCACGACTTATGCCCAGCCAAATTGGCACAGAAGCCGCCAAGGGAAATAAAAAGAGGTCTGTCTGAGACCAACTAGCCGCACATATGTGTACTCTCTTAGCTCCAGAACAGGCAACAACTGCCCCCACCAAGGCACAGACCAATACAGATTCCGAGCCCCATTCTCCACAAACCAGTTCTCCCAGCTGTCAATATCCAAGACAACACTGAAGAAGTAACGCGAAAAGAAGTTGGGTACAACTGAAAAAGGATACTCTAGAAGAGCCACTAAGCGGAGTCTTTCAGACAACCACATGAACAGCATCACAGGGCTACCCCTCAGAAAGACAAAACGACCTTCTCTCCAGGCATCGAGGCCATTTAGGGTCTCCGCCAGTATCACCGCCATAGGATTGCGACGGTATGACATCCACAAAGTAACGGATGCAAGTTGCAGGTCCACCAGCAGTTCCCCAGTCATCAGCAGTAATTTTGAAACCAGGCCCAGAGCAACGGCTCCAGCATTGCCAGCATCACCTACTTCCCATAAATGCATGGATTGCAACACCGTCAGGAGGGAAATCATTCCTCCAACAACCAGTGATCTAGCCACCGAAGGCGAAATATGAAAAAGCCCGGCCAACAAATCCCTGGGAGAACGGAAAAATTTGGGCAAAGCCGCAGTAACACTGGGATTTATACCCAGCATGGCAGAAAATTCCTCGTAGGTAGGACAAACTTTATCCAATCCAAAGCGGAATACATGGTCTTCGGGGTACCAGAATTGTACCCCCTCCATCAGCATGTTCCACTCAATAGGCCGATTGCGCCACCAGGAGACTCGACGTATGCTAAAACCATCATAGTCGACATTATAAGAGAACATTGCTTCCAAGGCTTCGAGGTAGTTAGCAAACTCAATGCTACTAGGGAGAGCCATCTTGCAAGGCTAAGAGATAGTGGGTAAGTAAGTAAGAATGTGAAGGTGTGATGAAAACACTCCACCCTTACCCCTTTTTATACTTGAGAACCCTCACAAGAGACATAATCCATGCAGAAATCGAAAGGAATCCTACCCCATAAAATACAAAAGGCTGAAGAGGGTACCAATCAAAGCTTTGAATTGATGGAACTGGACTGAACTACCGATAGGCAGGACAGGGTGCTTGCCGATCGGCAGCCCCCTGTTTTTAGAAATTTCCCTTTTTTCCTCTTTTGACAAATCAGAAAACTCAATAAAAATAAATTGATATTCTCAACAGGATTTCAAAATCCCTTTTCCTCCTTATATAATTTTCCCTTTTAATTAAAAACTTTCCTTCAAAAATTCCAAAAATACTCATTTTTACGGTCTCAGCAGCAACGTAAAAATTGCATGTGCATGCATTCATTCATCATTAATAAAAGATAATAAAAAACTCCATTGCATTGCATCTTTCTGTTTTCTGTGTTACATCAATTTTGCAGGAAATAAAAAGAAAAAGAAAAAACAACTGGACTCAGCCTGAACCCACATTCTCTCTCTCTCTCTCTCTCTCTCTCTCTCTCTCACCTACCTTTCTCTCTAAGAGATTCCACCCCTGCGATATGCTCTCTTTCCCCTACCGCGAGATGATGCACCACCATTACTCGAGCCAGAGTCTTCTCCGGACAAAGTAGATGGCACCAAGAGAGAAGAAATAGGAAACGCATCTCAAATATGGGCAGTCGCTGAAGATATCCAGTCTCTGGTGTCTCTTAGCCAGGTGGTCGACACTCGGACTTGCTGCCAAAAAAAGGCAAAATCAGTATCAAAATAGAGATGACTAAAATAGAAAAGAAAGAAAGAGGAGAACAGAAAGGTATATCGTAGGTCGAAGGACCTCCTCTGTCAAACCCAACTCCTCCAGATCCATCGCATGAGGACGATGAAGCATAGGCACTATCCCTCCATCAGCCCGTCGAATGTTATATGAAGGAGTGTACAATCTCACGAAAGGAACCTCCAGGTCGCCGCTGCCGCAGATGCCGTCAGACCGCCACCACTATGGGAAGATCCCACCGCCTGACTCGAACTCACAGGAAGGAAAGGCAGGGCATCATATATGTTGGGAGCCATCAACCAGCTCGTCAGAAACTCCATATAGTCATACGGTGCAACCGTATCAGTGTACAACAAGTAGGACTCGCCGATCATCGCCACGATCCTCCCATCCTTCGACAGCAGTCGCTCCCGCCTCATAGACGAAGGAGGCTACGCAGGTGGAACCACCACCTCCTCCTCAGCAATTTGGCGAACCATCCTCTCCCCGAGATACCAAGAATGGCCGAACTCATGCGCCAGCAAATTCCACATCTGCGCGTTCACCCCGGTCATCCCCGTATCCTAAATGGTTGTCCCCCAGGGATAAAAGGTCACCGAAAAATCTCCAAGCAGGCATAAATCAATACAAGAACAGAAGGCGCAAAAACCAAGACTGGAAATGGAAAAAGTCTTACCCTACCACTGGTCAGGTCATTCAAGACCTGACGCACTGCCTCCAGAGAGAAAGATCCCTTCGACTGTCGATTGGCCTTACGCCATCGATACAATCGATAGGAGTCCCCAACAGTATCATCCTTCAGAGCGATTAGCAGGGTATTGCACCCAATCATCTCATAAAACCACGTTTGTCAAAGATAATAATTCACAAACAAAAAGAGACGCATAAGGAAAATGCGAATGCATGAAAGGAAAATGTGAATACATGAAAAGAAATGCGCAAACTGAAGAATAACTCAAGAAGGTACGTGGCTCCAATAAAGGTCTGTCGGTAGCACCGGCTGAATGCATCCAGAGAAGAGTAAAGGGTCGCCAAAGTCAGACACTCCCAATCATAGAAAGGGATGTTCGAAAACATCCTCAAGTACGGCAATAACCACAAATGGACGACGTCGCTGCTTGACGCCACCATAAAACCTCCCAACACCAGCAAATTAAATAACTGGACCATTTGCCTCACTTGCATCCCATCCTCCACATCAATCACCCTGCCCAACAGAATATCCTTCAGCAGGGATAGCCGAATAGAATCTCCAGAAACTATCCTCCCTACATCACCAAGTGTTGCACGCACTGCCTCCGGTCTCACCCGCAAAGAGTGATCCACCTCTATCTTCTCTCCATCACAATCCAGCCCCAATAGCTGCTGCATCTCTTTGGGAGTCACAGCCATCTCCTCAAAGCCGAAATGAAAGGTGTGGGTAGTATCCCACCACCTCTCCCCCAAAGTGCACAGGACCGCTGTCGAACGAGGCGTCTCATCCAGCACAGATGCCAACCTCCCAAAACTCGCTGATGATATCACCCAATGCACCACAGGAGGGAGATGCTCCAAGACATCCCTGAGCCCCGTCGTCCCTCGGGCGTGCATGTTCTTCAAAGAAATATCAGACTGGCAAAAAAAAATCTCATCAGAAGATAAGAAAGAAAGAAAAATCACCAAAAAGAAAGGAATGCCAAAGGTTGGGTTACTTACGTAACCACCAGGATTCACTCTCGAAGAGCGATGACGCGGCGGCTCCCGCAGCAAAGTCCGCTCATCCGCAACAGGCTCAAACGCTTCAGAGGAGTTCTTACTCTCCAAAGCAAGAGGAGCCTTGGCCCTCCACTCCATATTCGCCCAGTCATCAATGGTCAACCACTCCCTGTGGACTGCAGTGCTCACAAAAGCGGCCATTTCTTGAAGATCGAAATGCTAGAAAGATTTGCAGAAAAATTGCAGAAAGAGAGAAAGTAAAGAAGTTGTGAAAAAATAAAGGGATTCGCCCCCTTTATATAGGATGTAAAACACCATACCGATCGGCACTGACTCCTTACCTTCCCGAGGTTGTCCAAAAGTCTGTGCCACTTCCGAATGGAACCCTTCATACCATGCCGACTGGCACCCCCTTTAAATTTCGTACAGAAATTCCCAGAAAATTCCAGAAAGCCCCGAAAAATCCTTGAAAAATTCCTAAAAATCCCAGGAAGTATTTAGAACATTTTCACGAGGAAAATTTTGCATTTCCTCAAGCGGAACGCCTCTTTCCCAGCGAAATCCTCAAAAACCAAGTGAATCTCCTCCCGGCAAAGCCCCGGAGGATCTCTAAGGATCGCCTGATCACTTCCCCGATGGAGTTTTCACAGCACCAAATTTGGTTGTTCCCCCCTGCGAGGCCTCCTAAAGAAACAAAAGCTTCCCCAGCTATCAGCTCCCCAGCTCAGATCAAAATCACAAAGTACTTTCTCTAGCTGAATCAAAATCCAATCTTTATCCACTCTTAGGTCAAAATTGACCTCAGTCTTGGATCGTCACCTGAGTTAGGTCAGAATTGACCTCGGTCCTCGATCATCACCACTCTTAGGTCAGAATTGACCTCGATCTTGGATCGTCACCTGAGTTAGGTCAGAATTGACCTCGGTCCTCCGTCGTCACCACTCTTAGGTCAGAATTGATCTCGGTCTTGGATCATCACCTGAGTTAGGTCAAAATTAACCTTGATCCTCGGTCATCACCACTCTTAGGTCAGAATTGACCTCGGTCTTGGATCGTCATATGAGTTAGGTCATAATTGACCTCGATCCTTTGTCGTCACCACACTTAGGTCAGAATTGACCTTGATCTTGGATCGTCACCTGAGTTAGGTCAGAATTGACCTCGGTCCTCGATCGTCACCACTCTTAGGTCAGAATTGACCTCAGTCTTGGATCTGAGTTAGGTTAGAATTGACCTCGGTCATCGATCATTACCACTCTTAGGTCAGAATTGACCTCGTTCTTGGGTCATCACCTGAGTTAGGTCAAAATTGACCTCGATCCTCAATCGTCACCACACTTAGGTCAGAATTGACCTCAATCTTGGATCGTCACCTGAGTTAGGTCAGAATTGACCTCGATCCTCGATCGTCACCACTCTTAGGTCAGAATAGACCTCGGTCTTGGATCGTCACCTGAGTTAGGTCAGAAATGACCTCGATCCTCGGTCGTCACCACTCTTAGGTCAGAATTGACCTCAGTCTTAGATTTTCACCTGAGTTAGGTCAGAATTGACCTCGGTCCTCAGTCGTCACCACTCTTAGGTCAGAATTAACCTCGATTATTAGATCTTCACTTAAGCTCGCAGATTTGGCTTTGACCCACAAAATTGGTCATCCCCTTGCATCACTTCAGAATAGACCTAAACCTTTGATCGTTATTCAAACCATCCCCAGCACACCCCGCAAGTCCTCAGAATCGGCCTCAATCCTCTTAATCGGTCATACTTCCTCAAAAGCGTCATGTGGTGTCTATTCGACGTTTATCATTTGTTCCAAACTCACCCATCGAGGGGCTCTGTAGACACCCCATTCTGTTACCCCCTAACTCTCCTTAGGTCCCTAGTACCTCCCTTCATCACTACATACCCAGGTTATAGCCCGAGTACTGACCTAGAAACCATCGGGCACTCCCAGGCTCCGTTTGACTAAAAAGTCAAACTCTTCAGCTCAATTGAGACTGAATGAATATTTGAAGGGCACTGAAATCCCTTTCCAACGGTCCATCCCATGCACAATTTTGACTTACCATGCGGACGAACGATCCATTTGACTCCAAGAGGTCACCGAATGCTTCTAAGGCTCGGTTGACCAAAGTCAACTCCCTAAACTGGGTCAAACTCTTTGGAATTTTGAATTACATCTCCTAACCTATCCAACGGTCCACCCCGTGCCTAATTTGAACTTACCATGCGTTCGAATGATCCGTTTGCGTCCGAATGATTCCCCGTCTAATGGACCGACAAACGCTTCTGAGCCATATTTGACACAAAGTTAACTCCCGAACCTGGGAGTGGTCCAAAGGACTTTCATAGGTCTCTGAATTACATTTCCAACGGTCTACCCCGTGTACGATTCTGACCAACAATTTGCCCTCGGCAACTAATTTTCTGAAAAGGCTTGAAACACACTGCCAAATGGCAGGTTCCAGACCCTGCCTATCGGCAGGTGCCGATAGGCAGGACCACGTCTCTGCTGATTGGCAGTTGCCTGGGCCTAAAAAAGGAGGCCTTCACCTCATTTGCAGAGTGGGCCCAGATCTGATAAAAATCGCTCTCAGCGCATCCCAAAAACCTCTCTCGAAGACAGCGCGATTTCAACTTCCAAATCCCTTTCTAACTTCCACTTTTCACCATCCTTTTCACAAAACATGGTGAATTAGCCACTCTCCATCATCATCCAAGTGCAAGGGCTGCTCTCCAACATTCAAGATCAAGCTCAAGATCTTCAAAAAGGTCCAACTTTCTCAACTTTCTCTTCAAATTCTCTTAAATTCGCAAATAACTTATTTTATTACCTAGCACTTTTATTATCTCATCTCACACATCCTAATATATTTTTTATTTAGTATTATTGCACATCTCTTATTTTCATATAAATAAAACCCAAAAAACAAGAAAAAGAGGGTTTGCTCATAAATTCCAAATAGGGATTCTCATATTTTTCTTACACTTTTCTCACAACTAAAACACTTTTTCTACACACACACACACACACTTACAAATAAGATATCCCCCATTTGGATTTATGGAATAAACCCCACCCCTCGTTTTGTATGCGAACTACGTGGACTTTGATGCCTTTATAGGCTCATAGGTGTCTCGGGGTAAAACTCGAGACTCGAGTCCTATTCTCACTTTCTTTCTCATTTTCTATCTTCTCTAAATCCAATTTTCTTATATTCTATGTACTTGTTCTTAGTGACGTATCACTCCATATGGATTATCATTCCATTATAACGATCAATGTAAGAGTAATCACGTAAATCTTATTTTCTAATATTATTTTTATACCTTCCTATGGATAACTCACTTTATCTCTCCCATGATACAAGTCAAGGATTCCTATCTCTACTATATATATACACATGCACACATATCACGGGGAAAATAGAAAAGGAAAATAGCAAACATCCATGAGAGACCGAAAGGGCAGAATGGATGCCTAACACCTTCCCATTTCGTAACTTAGCCTCCGAACCCTTCTCGAATCATTTTGGTTTCGTATGCACCAGTATGTCTTTGGATGCCGTCCTTTGGGATGGCTTCCCCTTTTTCTTTTATCTGTCGTGAGTAACATAGACTGGCTACTCTAAATCTCTCTACATTTTTACACCTCATCTCAAATGACACCGGCCAAAGCGCTCCCGAGAGGGATGCGCGGGACCCGAGGATCCTCCTTCACGTGCTCGCCCGCTGCTAGGATCGGGGATGGCCACAAAGCCGAGCCATACTCAGTGAGTTCTAAGGGAGGCTTGCACTTCAATGGGAAATTTGTCATTCTAGAGGGAGAAGACCTACGACATGCGGTGATGACAGAGTCGCTTGAGTCCCGATTTGTGATACATCCCGATGGGGATAAGATGTACTAGGATATGAGGCGAAAGTACTGGTGGAGTGGGATGAAGAGAGATATCGCAGAGTTTGTCTCCAGGTGTACCACTTGTCAGTTGGTGAAGATGGACCATCAGAGACCGCCAGGTTTACTTTAGCCGTTAGAGATCCCTATATGTAAATGGGAGGGTATTTCCATGGATTTCATTACTGGGTTGCCTACTTTGCAGAGGGGGCACGATTCTATATGGGTTATTATGGATCGATTGACGAAAGTAGCCCATTTTCTGTCAGTCAGGACAGACTACACAACTGGACAGTATGCCCAGATATTTATTGCAGAGATAGTGATACTGCATGGTGTGCCTTTGGATATCATATCGTATAGAGACAAGACTTTTGTGTCTCGTTTTTTGGAGAGCTTTCAGGAGGTTATGGGTACCGAGTTACGGTTGAGTACGGAGTATCACTCATAGACCGATGGACAGACTGAGCGTACTAATCAGATGCTTGAGGATATGTTTCGCATGTGTATCCTTGACTTTGGGGGAGGTTGAGAGCAGTACCTTCCGCTGGTGGAGTTTTCTTACAACAACTCCTATCAGTTCACGATTGGCATGGCCCCGTTTGAGGCGTTATATGGTAGACCTTGTCATCCTCCTGCTTATTGGCTAGAGGTGGGGGACAACAAACTACTTGGGCCGAATGTAATTCAGGACACGTCGAGCAGGATTGAGATGATTCGCAGTCGCATACGGGTAGCTCAGGATAGACAGAAAAGTTACACCGATGCTAGGAGGTCCTTCAGGGAGTTCATTGTTGGGGACTAGGTTTTGTTGAGGGTATCTCCTATGAAGGGGGTAATGAGGTTTGGGAAGAAATGAAAATTATCTCTGAGATATGTACGACCATTTCCTATCATCGAGAGGATCAGACCAGTGGCATACAGACTTGGGTTACTGGAGCACTTGCATCGTATTCATGATGTGTTCCACATTTCGTCACTGAGGCGGTATCTTTGGGAGCTTGACAGTTCTTATGAGGAGATACCAGTGGCAATCCTAGACCATAGTAAGAGGAGACTGAGGTCCAAGGTAGTTCCACTTGTGCGGGTATAGTGGGAGCACCATAATTTGGAGGAGTCTACTTGGGAGCGAGAGGAGGATATGCGGGAGAAGTATCCAGACTTATCTGTACCATCTATGCCTTATTTTTTAAATTTGGGGGTGAAATTTCGTTATTAGGGGGAAGTATGTAATACCTCGTATTCTAGATGATTTAAATAATTATGGGATTAATTATTATATATGTTGGATTTATTGAATTAAAATGTGAGATTTAATGGTTAATTAATCCGGATTAAAATATATATTAACTAGCGTGATAGGGTTAATACTTATTTATTGAATATTATTGTGTGATATGTAATGTGGAATTATGCATTTTGATAAATTATCGAGAGTGAGAAATGCGACAATTAGTAATTTAAGTCTGACGCACGTGTGAGTCATGTCGGGATTAATTAATGGGAATAAAAAGAGAATTTATTTTTATTAACTCGTATGGTAATTTCGAGTACGCCATCGAGTCCGGAAGGGTCGAGATAGTAGAAAAACTCTATCCGGGCATTTTATTTGGACTCCTGGGTAATTTTAGGCCTACCGGCACTCTGTAGGGGTAGTTTTGTCATTTGGATTTTTGGGGAATTAAAATGGACGAAAATTAGATAATTATTATATCAGTTACAAGAGTTCCATTAGGGTTATGTTACACAGAAATCAAGCGAGAACCACAAAGGGTGAGGGAGAGCAAATCCCAAAGGAGGAAGGCCAATTAACACCACCTTGCACAACCACCACTACCATCGTGTAGATCGGAAAGTGAGGAACGCATCTATACCAACATCATCAGCGGATCAGACATTCAAATTTGAGGAAAGAATTTATTACTTGCTTTCCTTCAAAAATAATCATGCTCATGTTAGTGTAGGTGAATTTTTATCATGAATTACATACGAAACTGGGTGAAAATTGGAGGTTTCATTTATGATTATGGACTAATTTGACTAGTAGTTTAATTCCTTCATGTATGTAGAGGATTAATCATGAAATTGGAAAACTATATCGATGAACAAATCTGGGTTGGTTAGGTTCTTAAATTGAAAATTGGGAAACTAGGGTTCTTATGATCTAAATTTGGGGATTTTGAATTATAATGATGATGGGTGATGATTTACAGATGTTATATTAGTGGAAATCATACATACATGTTAGGAAGATGATTTAGAATGGTTGATTGGTTATTGGGAATAATTCGTAGAGGTTAGAGTTGTTGAAATGGTGATGAGAACATATCTGGGTAGGGCTGCCTTTTTACAGGTCCGGACCACTTTTTAATAGGTCCGGATCGTTTTCCTTATTAATAGGTCCGGACCGTTTTTCATAAAAAGTTCCGGATCATTTTTTTAAAAGTTCCGGACAATTTTTCATAAAAAAGAGGGTCCATATCGTTTTCTCTCTTAGTGGGTCCGGACCGCCCTGCTATATTTTCCAGAATTGAATTGCGGACCTTTAGGGCATCTTTCGGGACTTGTAATGCGGGAATCTTAATGAAGTGCACTGAGATTTTAAGTGATGTTATATTAAGGCAAGTGTGGCATAAGACTTGGGCATACGTGGGATGTATTAATCTTATAAATTCGAGAAAGAATACTACAATATAATTACATTCAGAATAGTAATAAGATATTTCAATATGTGGAAAATATATGATTAGGTTGGGTGTATAACTATGACTTTTAATAGGATGTGTGTATACGTATTATCTGATGTTATTGTTAAGTGCACTAATGGGTGATAACCCGGGGGTGCAGGAATATTATTGTTAAGTGCACTAATAGGTGATAACCTGGGGGTGCAGGAATATTATTGTTAAGTGTGTTAATGGGTGATAACCTGGGGGTGAAAGAATACTATTAATGAGTGCGCTAATGGGTGATAACCCGGTGGTGCAGGATTAATATGGTTAGGTGCGCTAATGGGTCTTAGCCCAGGGGTGCATAATTAGTATGTATATGTATAGGGATGCTCTGACTATATCTATATATATACAGGAACTTGTGAATTATTCTACTGTGTGTAATTTGTAGATTGGAATGTGGTTATATAAAATAAATCTTAATGTATAACGGATTCATTATGAATTGAGAAACATGTTAATTAGTTATTTGGTATAGACTAATTTAATAGCGTATTGTATGGGCGATATGGGAATCCTAATAGTGAGTATAGTTAGTATCTTTATGACTTTGAGCTAGTTAGGATGGGTTGTATAACTAGGTGGGGTTAGATGTACGTTAGGCGTGCACAATAGATGAGAGGTGAGAATCTCATGTGAGAGTTTGATATCTAACATGCGCGTAATACTTACTTTAATGCATTTTTAAATACATGCTAAATCATTTTTAAAACATCAGGCTCTGACCCATCTGTTACATCTCTTCTCTTTTTTGCTATATATGTACTATATCAGGTGCTCAGCCACAGGGACACCAAATTTAGAGAATTGGAGTATTTGGCGTGTTGCATCTATTGTGAAAGCTGTAGGTCCTTGCATTAGATGCCCTTATCATTTCATTCAGTTCTATCCAGACTTTTATTTAGGGCATGCGTCACCCATCCTTAGTCATTTTTATCAAAGATTGTATTCAGTTTACTTCCACTTATTTTGGTTGGATTGGTTTTTACTATGGTTCTTTGGTTCGAGGTTTTGAACTGGAATGTTTTATCCAGTCTTATTTATTTTAGTATTTGATTCAGACTCAGTATTTATTATATTCATGTGTACAGTGAATGGTTTATATTTTATTACTGAAATTAAAAAATGAAAATATTTTGTTATATTAAAAAGGAAAATATTTTTGACACCAGATTAATTTATTATTAGGTGGTTTTATTTATTAATTATTTTTTGACAGTGATGCTAAGAATGAACCAACCGAACATTCTGTTTTTAATTTAAGAAAGGACTGATCACCCGATATTTAATTGGGCGGGGTGTTACAGTTTTAAGTAAAACTCTGTTTTCAAAGTTGGATTTATCAAAACTCTAATCTGGGTGACGTCGTTCAAACGACAAACGTTTTCGTTCAAACGAGTGTTGTTTTCGTTCAAACGAAGTAGTATCTCGCTCGAACGGGATCTCCCACCGCCTCAAAATTGTTATAAATAGATGTGTGTTCCAGTTTTCTCGAAGGGTGTGCAGTACGAAAAATAGTTTCGATACAAAGAGTTTTCTGCACAAAGTTTTCTAAGGTTTTAAAGCTTAAACACATCCTTAGAGTTTACAAAGTTCATAGCCTGTCATTATCATATGTTCTTGTGATCTTTGTTGCACCAAGTTGGGTTTGTTCAACACTTGAACATTGCTGGTACGGTGGATAAGCGAAGAAAGCTACTTTCATGTTCAACATCGAAGACGATAAAAGGCCATATCGGTGGACACCAAGGCATTCGTAGAGGCTACTGCTGTGGACGACCATCATAGAAGAAGGTCAATTTTTGCGTGGGAACTGTGAAGATTGGTAGAAGATCGGAGGAGCATCAAGTCTCGTGGGTGATCGAGTCGTTGTTTAAGACTACTGTCTGACTTTGTAAAACCATTGCCATAGTGATTGTCTGGCCTCGGTCGTCCGAGATTTTTTTTTGATTGGGTTTTTCCTCATACATCAGCGTTGTGAGTATTGCTTTACTTTATTTTACTTGCTTTAATCACTAATTGTGTAGGAGGGTACTTTAGATTATAAATGGAGGCGGGACCCCCTATTGGGTATGGTAATGATAAATCAGTTGGCTAGAGCTTAGAATCAATGACAGAACATATAAACATGAACCCCATGAAGATAGACTCAGTTTAAACTCACAAAGCCTCTCGTGTATAATTCAGGGAATAATAACGAACTTCAGAAGTGGCTTAGCTAGAGGGAGAGGGAAATAAGCACCCTAGATACACCCTGATAGGCAGGTAGCAACACACCCAACACCCTCAAGAATCTCTGTCAAATATTAAAAGCTTCGCAATAAATGACAATGGTGAGTCAGTGAACTCTCTAGTTTGCAATAACTCTTTTTTCAATTCTCCAAAAGATCATCCTCTCCTCAAAGGTGGTTGGGGTCCTTAAATAGCCCCCCACACCACCCCCGAGGCAACTCAGTCATTAAAGACTATGAAAGACATCCCTCATACTTTATGTCACAACATTAAATGCCTGATGCACTAGTTGTCTCCACGTCATAAACATTAAATGCCAAGACATGCCTTTTGCTTATCCACTGTGTGTTAGGGGGCTGTTGTCGCAGAGGTGGCTCACCAACTACCTGACAGCCCTAAATACCACAGCAGTTTACTCAAGTGTATGTCTGACAACGTTTAGATGGCTAGTGACATCACCCACAGTAGATGTGACTTAAGTAGAGGGTTGTTTGGTCCATAACTTAAATGCCCGATAGAACTCCAAGCTGCTCCGCTTGAGGTTCCACGGTCGGGGTCCTTCGGTGTTTTACCAGGTGTATCTAAGGTGGTCAGGACAAGCCCCAACGGTGCCTTACTTCTCAATCCTCCAAACCAGGTCCCTCTAAAGTTCCCATAGTGAGGTCATTCGATAGAGCATGAAAGCTCTCCCAGGCCCTGCCAAGCCTGGTCTCTCGCAAGTACCGTTTGACCTCATACAAACCCTTTAGTTGTTATCGTTACGTCATTACAATCATTAGAGCTTACAGAAATCAATAATGAAAGTACAATGTGATTAAAACAACAAGCTAAAATATGAGCTACCGCGTCGAGCTGTCTCGCTTAGTTGCCACGCTGAGCTGCCTCACCAAGCTGCCACGCTGAGTTGCCACGCTAAGCTGCCTCACCAAGCTGCCACGCTTGAGTTTCCACGCTGAGTTGCCACGCTAAGCTGCCTCACCAAGCTGCCATGCTTGAGTTTCCACGCTAAGCTGCCTCACCAAGCTGCCACGCTTGAGTTGCCACGCTAAGCTGCCTCGGTTGCTTTAATCCTCAAACACTGTTGCTAATTGGGATTTTGTCCCTAATCTCGGGGTTACCTTCAAGCCCCCTCTACATTTGCCCCCTCGTGGAGAGATTTGTTGGGACAAGAAATGTCTGCACGAAACGACTCAACTTAATGGATTTTTCTTTGTGGAACCGTTGGAACATCTTCTTCGTTGTGGCCCCGTTGGATAAGTCTGACAAGGAGATTGGCGCCAAAACTCAAACTTGCTGAGGAAGGCAACGCTTCCTGTTCTCTATGCGTCATTTCATTAATGACGTGCGCTGTCTTTTCAACTGTCACAGCACTTCCCGAAGTGCCACGTGTTCTTTGTGAAATGATTACAGGCGGCCGTGCACGTGCGAGGGTGGGAAAATCTAAACGCCAAACTCAAAAGTCTCAACAGCCATTTTTCAAAATACTTTGAACCTAAAGAGTCTGTTTCTACTTCTTCTTTCTTCCTCACTTATTTCCTTACTTCATTGTTATCTTCTTTGCTCAGATTATCGCTTCTGTTCTTATAAAGAGAGAGAGAGATAAATACGCCATTGTTGTAGAGAGCTATATAATACTACTTGTGATCGTCCGTCTCCATTGTTGCCTTCAATCCCTTTTCTCTCGAAGCTTTCTTTGTTATGTCTTCAAGCACCATTCCTGCCATGGCGTCTTCAAGCAACCCCACCCTTTCTGCCACCAGTGTTCCGTCTGCCACCACCACTGCTGCATCCGCCCAGGGCGCTGCTCGCCAAGAACAGCTGAGCTTTTACCGTCGCTCTCCCATTTTTGGGGAGGGTGATGGCTTTGCTGCTGCCTGTAAGGCTGTTTGCTTTTCCTCTAAGTTTGACGCCCTCTTGCTGGGTGATGAAGACGAAGAGGCGTCTAAGTGGGGATTTCTGCCCCCAGAAGGAACTCTGAGATTTCGCTTAGAGCGAGGGGACTTCCCATGGTCCCATATTGAGTTTGAAGCCCCGGGGGGATCCCCCGCACACTTTGCTGCCTGGAACTCTCACATGCAGAGTTCCTATGTTGATGTCCTTACTAAGATCGGACTGCAACGGGCAAGGTGGTTTGGTGAGTTTACTCTATCAAAGAACAACGCTGCCCTGCCTATACTGGTCTCTCGCTGGAACGTGGATACTCATACGTTCATTGCTGCCTGGGGTGAGTTTACCATAACTCTGGAGGACGTGTGTGATCTCCTGGGCCTTGATGCAACAGGCCATGAGCCTTACACCGATGAAGCTCTTGATGCTCAAGAGACTGCGGATCGTTTGGAGTTGGATCGCATATGCCGAAGCTGCATCGGTTCTTCCAACAAAGCTACTTTTTCTCCCCTGATCAACTATTTCTTCCAGAGTTCCAGTGAGGGCAGCTCTTCATCAACTGCCCCTGGTCAAGGTACACCGTTGGAGCTTCCTGCTTACATTCTTGTGATTTTGTCCCGTTTCTTTTTGACGGGCAAGCCCAACGATCAGCCCCGAAGAGACCTCATCAACCTGTCCCTTCGCCTAGCTCGAGGCATAAAGCTTCCCCTGGCTGCAATTGCCTTGGGATCCCTGTACACCTGGTTGGACAGGATTTTATTCGACATGGAACGCTCCATTGGCCGTTATAACCTGGCCAACTTTGCCAACAGTGTGCTTCTGACCAGCTTTCTCTACTTCCGCTTTCCTGCCGTAGCGGCCAAGCGCAACAATCCTCCTTCGGCTGAATCAATTTTGCCTCCTCGGCCATTCATTTATCATAAGAGGCAAAGCCGAAAGGAGTTGATTTCAGTGATTGATCGTTTTGAGAGCTTCGTTATGAGGCCTTATCAAGAAGAGGCCTTTTTCCATACTTGTAAATTTTTCCATGATGATGCCAGGTTGATACAGGACCCCTCTCCTGACATTGAGGATCCCTCGCTTGTCGTGGTTCTTCTGCTTTCTCCTGGATATCTGCCCTCCTACACCGAGTGGGGATACACAAGCGAGCATTATAATCCCAGCCGATGCAGTCGTCAGTTTGGGTTTGACCAGGGGGTGCCGCGTCCAGTTTTCCAAGCATCAAACCCCAAAGTCTCCTTTGGCGAGGCATGCTCCTTATTTTCTTCGACTGCTGCGTGGGGGATATCTTCAGTGATGGCTGGACGTGTCACCATTCCCAGCATTACCAGGCATGGGGATGTGACCCCTCTGTTTGCCACCAAGTATTGGCCAAGACAACTAGCTAAAATTGCTAAGTTCATCGAGCAAGAGCCGGTGTATCCTCCTGTTTGCTCATTTTCTGCCCTAGAGCTGGGGCTAAAGGGCAACTCTGTGCTTGGGATAGAGTTCCCTCTAAGTTCAACTTACAAAGCGCCTCCCAACGAGCTTCCCCCACTTTGTGCCATGGTCCCAGTTGCCACGCCCAAGTCCAAAACGGCTGCTGCGAAGAAGGCTACCCCCTCAACAGCAATTACTACCGACGAGGGGGCTTCTCAACCACTTGCCAAAAAAGCAAGAACGGCCAAGAGTGGGACATCGAAATCAAAGTCAAAGTCCCAGAAGCCCCAAACTCCCGTGGCAGCTCTTCCCATAGCATCCGTTCCTCCTCCCATGTCTGCTGAGATGGCTGAGCGTGTGAGGAAGGAGGCCCAGGCAGAACTGGACCGAATACATGCTGAGTATCAACGGCATGCAGTCGTTGTCCCTTCCCCCGCTGCTTTCCCCACGGTGGTGGTGGATCCTTCAGAGCCAACGGCCAAAAAGAGGAAGAGTTCCCGGGTTCCTCAAGGGGTCAGCATTAGTGCAGCTAGCTCGAGGAAGAAGACTCTGGGCACCAAGTCCCAGAGGAAACGGACTCCTGAAGTACGCCTGACCCCTGAGGTGCAATCAACCCCTGCCCCCTCAATTGCTGCCACTCCTCCCACTTCGCCCGTGGTTGTGCCCTCTCGTTCTCCTTCTGAATCGGAGGTATGTATTGCTGACTTAGTTATTATCTCCTTTTTGCTTGAGGATGACTGTCTTTGCTTGTGTGTATACTTATCCCTCCCCCCTTTCTTTGACAACTGTTTTGCAGGGGGTTGAAGTAGAAAACCCAGATCCTTCCAGTCCTCCCGTGAGCCATTTTGTGGGGGGACGCTTCGGTGGACCTCATACCGATGTGACTCCTCCCCGTTCCCCCATGACGGGGCTCACGTATTCTCGTCGTGGAGCCAGTCAACGTGCGAGGGAAGCTTTTGTGGGAGGAGACGACATTGATCATGCAAGTGATTCCTCGCCGGAAGTGGTAATCTTGCCCGAAGTGGCACAGCCCGAGATAACCTCCTTTGTCCCTTCTGAGTCACAGGCCTCCCCTGAGTTTCCTCTGCCCATTGTACTTGTGGTAGAGAATGAGCTCGAGGTATGATGTGATCTATAATTTGTTTGTTGTAGTCCTTTCGGTCATACTCTTATCATATTTGGCTTACTGAATTGTGATATGTGTTGGGTATCCCAGGTGGAAGTGTCCGCGTTGTTGGCAAGCATTCTTCTTCCAACGGTGCTGCTAAGGCCCCCGCCTGTCATTCCTTTGTTTAGCACCCTAACCGAGGTAAGTAACACGTCAAGGTATTTCTTCATGATTTCTGTGCCCATTCTTCTTTTCTAACACTTGGCTTTGCGCACAGTTGTCTCCTGATCTTGCATCAATTCCCGTAGTGAGGTCCCAGGTTGGTGTGTTTACACCCCCTCCTGCCGTGGCTTTGTTTGAGGGCTCAGTGTCTTCTCATGATGATCCCAATATGCTGGCCCTTGTGCCCTATACGGGTGATCAGGTTTGGACAAGCATGGAGGCTTCTGCGCCCAGGGACCCCGTTATGCCATCTGAGGCAATAATCGCGCCCCCAACGGTTCCTGTTCCTGTGGCTGCCTCAACTGTTCCCGTTGTGACTGAGGTATGTTTTTCTTGCTATCTTTCGTTGAGATTTTCCGTTATCTCCATCTGATGATTTTTCACAAGATTGTTCTTAAGCTCTGCCTTGTAATGGTGACTTAACAACGAAAACACTTGTTAAGTTTTTTCCACAAACTCCACCTTATAACGGTGACTTAACAACGAAAACACTTGTTAAGTTTTTTTTTCACAAACTCCACCTTATAACGGTGACTTAACAACGAAAACACTTGTTAAGTTCTTTTCACAAACTCCACCTTATAACGGTGACTTAGCAACGAAAACACTTGTTAAGATTTTTCATTTCCTTATTTGGGCTTTTCTTTTCAGGTTGCTCGGGAAGATTCGCCCCCAGTCCTCTCACCTGTAGGCTCGCCCTTCCGAGAACCTGATGCTTCGGAAAATTCAATTCATGATGATCAAGGTTCTACGACTGGTGCTGCAGTCGAGAGCGAATCTGGGTGTGAGGTCCCTCTTCCCGACCTAGCTCCTCACTCGTTCTGCCTCATGGTGCTTCGGCAATCTCCTCAAATGCCCGTCAACCATCGGCTGGTGATTGAACAATTGGTGGATCGCCATCCTGAGACCTTCACACCGGATTGCCTGTGCTCAAATATTCATGTGATGACTTAGTTATTATCTCCTGATGGGTTTCTTCGGCCCTCGCCCCTTCGTTATTCGCGACTTCTTTGCTTTGCTCGTTCAGAGGCCCCATTCTATCTCTGATCGAGGGAACCCATGCCCCCTCCATTCTTCTCGTTAGGACTCGAGCATCCTCCTCCAACTCCGTATAAAAGGCCGCATCTACAAAGTGAGCTTCTTCGATAGCAAAAGGCCTTTTTGTAGCCCTAATGGTCACTTCTGTTCCTTTGACATTCGCCTTGGCGCATTGATGATATGTTGAAGGAACTAAACCTTGATTGTGCATCCATACTCTTCCTATTAGTAAATGATAGGAAGTTGCACTTTCTATTACATGGAACTTGATGTGGGAACTCAGATTTCCCATTACAATTCCCACATTCACATACCCAATGGATTTGGAAGATTGGTTATCATATCCTGAGATCACCAGAGGCATGGGGACCAACCTTTCTTCTGGGATATTAGCCGCGTGGAAGGAGTTGATCGGCATAATGTTGATAGACGCACCCCCATCCATAAGCGTCCTCGCAAAACTAACCCCGTTGACACTGGCCGTCACATACAAGGGCCTGTTATGAGGGAACCTTACAGCTCTATCTGCATCGCTGAAGGTCACCTCTGATAGGAACTTTTTCACCAGCCTCGCCATGGGTCCCCGCCATTTCAGCGAGGGAACCGCGTCCTTCCTCGCGATGTCTAGAATCGCCTGAGTTATTTCCAGTCTACTCTCCCTTGGTATCCCCACTTGATCGAAGAACCAAGCGAACTTTGGGGATTTTGAAACTGCGCTGTACTCAACGGCTGCCTCTATTTCCTCGCCCTCAACACTGTATACGTCTTCCACGTCTTTAGCGCTTGCTTCATCGTAGGCTAAAACTACGTTAGCCATTCCTGTGGTGCAACGTTCCAGAGTTCCTTCGAATTCCCTTTGCCTCATTGTCGCCTTTCCTTCTCCTCTTTCTGCCTCATCGTCGTAGGCCGTTACCAAGTTGGCCCCATGTGCTGGAAGTGGGTTGTTGTTAACGTTTTGTGGGGGGGTTTGCATCGTTCCCGCCTTCATGTACTTGTCTATGATTCTTCGCAACGTGAAGCAGCTTTCCGTCGGGTGCTGGACCTTTCGATGAACTTGACAATATTTGGGATTGGCCCTGGTTGCCGCGTCGGGTTCCTCCTCCGGGACGCCTTTTGGTTCGTAAATTGTTCCGCCTTGTACCATTGCGTTGTAGCAACTCACAGCCTCCTCCACCGTATAAGGCAACGGTAGCGGGTCTTCTCTATCCCTTCCAAACTTTCTTTTGTTGTCCTTCCTCTGAGCCTTGCCACCATCTTCTCTCTCAACATATCCCACCCGTGGGGCCTGAGACCTTCCCCCGATGGGTTGTATCGGCTGTCTGAACATCATGGGGGCTACTACCGGGCTAGGTCGCACCACCAAAGATATATTTCTTGCGGATTTTAATAAAGCTGAAAAAGTTCCCTCGCGTGTCTCATTGATCAGGTGACAGATATACTCAGGAAGTAATCCCTCAGCACAAATTTGTAGTAACCTGGCCTCCTTAGCTTCTTCCCTCACGTCGAGGGACCTTTCCCTAAACCTTCGGATATAGTCCACTACCTCCTCTCCTGGCCTTTGCCTCTCCCTGCCAAGTTGGGTTAGGGTGAACTCATCTTCTGCCAAGAAGAACTTTCGGACAAACAATACGTGCATCTCCTCCCACGTGGAGACACTATTGGGAGGCAGGTGAGAGTACCAAGTGTAGGCTTTATCAGTCAGGGATTTGGAAAACTCCCTCAGCCTAAGCTTTTTGTCATTGCAATGCGCCCCCAAGTGTTCAACGAAACGCTTGATGTGTTCCTTCGGGTTCCCACCCTTCCCTGAGTATTTTTCAAAGGTAGGGGGGATATAGTCCTTCGGGTAGGGTTCGTCGTTGTACTCCTGGGGGTAAGGTGTTCGAAAGTCATCATAGACCGAAGCCACCTCGCCCACAGCCTGCGAGGAAGACTGCATGAATTTCAGCATCTCCTTCTGCATCTCTTTTCTCATCTCTTCCAAGGGCGAGGCTACTGGGGCCACCTGCAACGGGGCAGACGGTTGAGCGCTCGTTGCAACCGGGGGGAACGTTACCGGTTGCGCTGTTGAAACTCCTGAGCCGCCCACGGTGGGATTCACAGCAGAGGGCACGCTTGCTGGGACTGCTCCTGTAATGCCTGCCCCTAATGGGGCCCCTGAGGCCATTCCTGGTGTCACAAAGGTATTAGTCTCCAGTCCTCCCAGCATAGTGGAAGCTACTGGGGTTTGCAAAAACTCGTAAAATTTGCTCATGAGGAGCGCCATCTGGGCAGGTCCCAGCCCTGCGCTCGTGGAAGGTTGTGCAGCCCCTGGGACACCCATCGTTGTTGGAGCCAGCGGTGCCTCTACTCGAGGAGCCCCATCTCTTAGGGCCTCCTGCTCCCTCGCAGCCTGCTCTTCATTATGCTGTATGTCATCGAAGTTGAGTCTTCTAGTAGCATTATCCTGCGCCATACTCCTTCTCTAGAAGGATGCCTCCCCAGCAGAGTCGCCAAATGTAGGAGGGTACTTTAGATTATAAATGGAGGCGGGACCCCCTATTGGGTATGGTAATGATAAATCAGTTGGCTAGAGCTTAGAATCAATGACAGAACATATAAACATGAACCCCATGAAGATAGACTCAGTTTAAACTCACAAAGCCTCTCGTGTATAATTCAGGGAATAATAACGAACTTCAGAAGTGGCTTAGCTAGAGGGAGAGGGAAATAAGCACCCTAGATACACCCTGATAGGCAGGTAGCAACACACCCAACACCCTCAAGAATCTCTGTCAAATATTAAAAGCTTCGCAATAAATGACAATGGTGAGTCAGTGAACTCTCTAGTTTGCAATAACTCTTTTTTCAATTCTCCAAAAGATCATCCTCTCCTCAAAGGTGGTTGGGGTCCTTAAATAGCCCCCCACACCACCCCCGAGGCAACTCAGTCATTAAAGACTATGAAAGACATCCCTCATACTTTATGTCACAACATTAAATGCCTGATGCACTAGTTGTCTCCACGTCATAAACATTAAATGCCAAGACATGCCTTTTGCTTATCCACTGTGTGTCAGGGGGCTGTTGTCGCAGAGGTGGCTCACCAACTACCTGACAGCCCTAAATACCACAGCGGTTTACTCAAGTGTATGTCTGACAACGTTTAGATGGCTAGTGACATCACCCACAGTAGATGTGACTTAAGTAGAGGGTTGTTTGGTCCATAACTTAAATGCCCGATAGAACTCCAAGCTGCTCCGCTTGAGGTTCCACGGTCGGGGTCCTTCGGTGTTTTACCAGGTGTATCTAAGGTGGTCAGGACAAGCCCCAACGGTGCCTTACTTCTCAATCCTCCAAACCAGGTCCCTCTAAAGTTCCCATAGTGAGGTCATTCGATAGAGCATGAAAGCTCTCCCAGTCCCTGCCAAGCCTGGTCTCTCGCAAGTACCGTTTGACCTCATACAAACCCTTTAGTTGTTATCGTTACGTCATTACAATCATTAGAGCTTACAGAAATCAATAATGAAAGTACAATGTGATTAAAACAACAAGCTAAAATATGAGCTACCGCGTCGAGCTGTCTCGCTTAGTTGCCACGCTGAGCTGCCTCACCAAGCTGCCACGCTGAGTTGCCACGCTAAGCTGCCTCACCAAGCTACCACGCTTGAGTTGCCACGCTGAGTTGCCACGCTAAGCTGCCTCACCAAGCTGCCATGCTTGAGTTGCCACGCTAAGCTGCCTCACCAAGCTGCCACGCTTGAGTTGCCACGCTAAGCTGCCTCGGTTGCTTTAATCCTCAAACACTGTTGCTAATTGGAATTTTGTCCCTAATCTCGGGGTTACCTTCAAGCCCCCTCTACAAATTGCATGCTTAGGGTTAAACAAGATAAAATCTGGTTAAGTTAATTTGTGTCATAATTTGGTGTGGTTTGATAAAATTCAAAAGAGTTTTTCAAAAGAGCAAATTGGTTTGTATTCATCCTTAACTTAATTCTGCTCAAGCAAAAGTTTTTGTTGAAAGATATATTTTGGGGATCTACAAATTTGTATCAGAGCCTGTTGCACTATTTTATTATGTTGGATCCCTTTTTTGCTTTTTGGGTGATTGCTTGTCTATCTCTCTTGGTCTATTTTTTTCCTCTCGATGGATTCTCAATTTTTTAACGAATTAACTTTTTTGAATTTAAAGTTTACAAAACGAATTAAAGTTTTGGAGGAAAAAAATTCTCGTTATAAAAATATGATTGAATATTTGCAAACATTTCAAATTCAAAGGGATATGATTTGTGAGAATCTTGGAGCTTTATACAATAATTTTGAATCTTTAAAAGTTTTCAAAAAGGAGAGTGATGATAGAATTCATATTTTAGAGAGAGCGTTAGAGAATTTGAAAAATTCAAGTGTTTATGCCATTAATGAAAATAGTTTGATTAATGAATTTACGGTACGCGAGAAGACTCTTAGGGATAAGTTTGCTCATATTGAGGGGGAGTGAGATAACCTTCTAGGGATGATTGAAAATTTAAAGAAGGAGTCCCGAAAGTTTGAGGAGTCTAATCATTTTCTTGAGTCGAAAGTTTTGATATTGAGAAATAATTTAATCGACTCGAGTAGTTTGATTAGTGATGGTAGTGGCATATGTTATTCTAGTGGTTCGAATGTCAAAGACAAAACCTTAATGTGTTTTAGAGCGTCAACCACATCTGATGGTGTTAGAAAAGGTCAACCTAAAGGTCCCGTTCCTCATCGTGCTTTCACATGTTCGCATTGTGGTAGGAAAGGTCACCTTAGGAGCTTTTGTTTTGATCTTAGAAAAGACCCTAGGAAGTTTAAACTTAGTGTCTCGTCAGTTCCCCAAACCCGTTTTGTTAGGTATACACCAGTTTGGGTTAGGAAATCCGTTTTGGAGATGCTAAATGCTTCGTTGGTTGATTCTCACATGCATGCACATTATTCGTCACTTGCTATTGCTTATGGATAGTTGCTCGCATAGTTTGTTTGTCATACGCTAGTCTTTGCATCATGATTTATATCTTTCAACAAAAACTTTAAAAGTTTATCATTTTGTACTATATTTTTAATTTATTGCATCTTATTTGAAAAATACAAAAAGATTTTTGATTTTTTTTTAGTTAACATGTTTGATGTGGCATATTGGTGTGCTTGGACCCCCTTCCTTGCATTATCCATGTGGATAGAACATTTGGTCATTATTATCGATGCTTAAACGATCTTAACCATTGTATTATGGGATTGTTTCAAAATTGATATGCGTTTTGATTCGACTTTGTATATATGCCATCTTTGTACATATGCACGAGTTTATATAGATGTTTGACTATTCTTGCATTTTGAGTTTGGTGAGACGTTCTTATCTCAATTTTGTCATCTATGCATAAGTAGACATAAGGAGGAGGTGTGCATGTAATAACCGTTTACCATGAGGATTAAATTGAAAATACTATGAGTGTTCACGGGAAAGGGCTGCGAGAGTGTGAAAGCCACCATTTAAAAGAGCCCAATAAAATCATAAGGCAATAAAAAGAATCATATGCCAAAAATGCGCCAAATTAGTTTAGTTCATTCAAAAGAAAATATGATATATATTTGAGGGAGTTTGGAGGGATTAAAAATTTTAATTGGGTTGGCACAAAGAATCCTAATGTTGAAAATTCGTGTCATGACACTATTGTTTATTGAATCGTCAAAAATCTGGATTCGTGTGCATGATGTTCATTTAATTCATTAAGCTCACACTTTAATTGTCACATATGGCTATGATAAAATTTGATGATTGATTGTTATCAATTAGAGCTTCTTGATCGTTTCGATGTGTTGGAATTGTCATTCATTTGTTGTAATTCATGCTCATACATTCCATGTTTATGTTTAGGCACATCAGTACTATGTTAGCATGTTACTCATATTTGTTTGTATTTGAGTTTTCTTAGTTTTGCTATTGTTTCGCAGTTTTGAACTCCTTCCAGTTAGAATTTTCACATAAGTTTTCCATTGGGAAACACTGTTTAATTTTCTAGGGAGACTGTGAAAGTTTGATAATGTCGTTCTAACGACATTTGTCTTCATTCGAGCGATGTTGGTTCTCGTTCAAACGACATCCCTGGCTCATTCGAACGACATCCCTATTTGACCAGTTCGACTTTTCTGGTTGATTTCTGTTTCAGTACCCTGCTGCATATTGATTCATATTTTTGTACTGGGTTTCTATTTATGCAGTTTACTTTGATCATTAACATATTTTGATGCATTGGTTCGTTTATCACACCTGCTTAGACTGATATATTTTTGTGTGATTCATTATTTGCTAGCTACTGATTTGACATTACTTGATTTTTTTAGCTGGTTGTTACATGTTTATCTAGCATAATATGAGTTAATCAAATTGGTATATCACATGCTAGATTTTTTTATCTTTTAACCGAATTGTCTATTCGAGACAAAAAGGGGGAGAGATGTCTGTGATGTAAGTGGAGTTTTGTGAGTTTTATAATTGATTGTTTATATGTCTTGTTACACACATATTGGTACCATGTTTACTCACCATAACAAATAATTCGAATTTCATATTTCATATTGATTTATATCATTTGTTCCTCCATACTTCACTTGGTATTTGTCTATTTCATGTGTGTAGGTATGCTTAAAGAAATTCTAGATTTCAAGCCTACATCACATTCAGACATTCGAGACAGCTTCATGCTTGTCGGTCAATCGTTGAAGAATCTTATCATGTACTGATGATGTATTTTTCATTTTAGGTTTTATGGGATGGGATTTAGGCGTCATACGGCTTGACAGCCCGCCTTAGGCATTTCACTGTTGGTTTTGTCCCGAAATAGTCAAAGGGGGAGATTTGTAAGGATGAAATTTCCAATTGAGTCTTAATGTAGTTTTGACTTATTTTCGAAACAAAACACGTTTGAGTCATACGTAGATTTTTATTGTCCGATCACTACGAGACTACGACTTGTTGAAGATTTAATTGAAGACGTTGCGGCAAAGCTACAAGGAATTATTCATGCCGAAGTTTAATTGGTTAAATTTCACATCTTCAAGGTTTAATTGCATTCCGAGATCACACAGGTATGAATGCGTAATGTTAATGTAACTCGAAATTTTATTTTACAAAAATAAGGATGTTATTTTTTAAGAAAATGTTTTAAAATGTTTTATTTGTTTAACACTTCGTTTTTATCAGGTATGGATGGATTAGAGTTGGATAAGACTTGGTTTTAAGTAAAACTCTATTTTCAAAGTTGGATTTATCAAAACTCTAATCTGGACGACGTCGTTCAAATGACAACCGTTGTCGTTCGAACGAGTGCGGCTGTCGTTCAAACGAGGCAGTATTTCGCTCAAACGAGATATGCCACCGCCTACAAATTGTTATAAATAGAGGTGTGTTCTAGTTTTCTGGAAGGGTGTGCAGTACGAAAAACAGTTTTGATATAAAGAGTTTTATGCACAAAGGTTTCTAAGGTTTTAAAGCTTAAACACATCCTTACAGTTTACAAAGATCAAATTTATCAGTACCATATGTTATATGATCTTTATTGCACCAAGTTAGGTTTGTTCAACACTTGAACATTTCTAGTTTTACGGTGGATAAGAGAAGAAGGTTACTTTCGTGTTCAACGTCGTAGACGACACAAGGCCGTATCGGTGGATACCGAGGCATTCGTGGAGGCGACTGCTGTGGACGAGCATCGTAGAAGAAGGTTACTTTCTGCATGGGCACTGTGAAGATTGGTAGAAGATCAAAGGAGCGTTAAGTCTTATTGGTGATCGAGTCGTTGTATAAGACTATCGTCTGACTTTGTAAAATCATTGTCATAGTGATTGTCTGGCCTGGGTCGTCCGAGGTTTTTTCCCAATTGGATTTTTCCTCGTACATCGGCGTTGTCAGTATTGATTTACTTTATTTTACTTGATTTAATCAATAATTTCATGCTTAGGGTTAAATAAGATTAAATCTAGTTAAGTTAATTTGTGTCACAATTTGGTGTGGTTTGATAAAATTCAAAAGAGTTTTTCAAAAGAGAAAATTGGTTTGTATTCATCCTTAACTTAATGCCGCTCAAGCAAAAGTTTTTGTTGAAAGATATATTTTGGGGACCTACAACATCTAAAAAAGAAAAGAAAAGAAAATAGGGATGATAAAAAAGTAATGAACATGTGAGCTTATTCGAAGAAATAAAGAAGTCATGCTACAATTGCATATTGGTTCTTATGGAACTTGTATTCCAATTTTAAAATCGCCCGCATTTACCATTTTCTCTCATGTTCTCCCCAAATCCTTTGAATCCTATAAGTCCCTTTATTTCAGAACCTAACCTAGCCTATTATACAACCCTATAAAGTCCTATATGATCCTAGAGCGAATGTGATTTGAAAATTAATATAATTGCGATAATTTTCTAGAGTGCATTTCACCTCATTTAATCAATGGTATCCATTCATGAGATTACATTTTATTTTATATATAGCATTTTTTTCATTATTGGCATGTGTGTGACTTTGCTTCCTATTATAATTACTCCTTATGACTTCATTTCTCGTGTGTGGGTGTTATATCCCATTTAGAGCATTTTCATTTATTGAGTGTAATCACCGGAGAGGTTTGAGTTCATGCATGCTTTAACTATTATATGGGTTGTAAAGAATTGTCAAATAAAAATATTTACTTGTGCTCGCTCATTTCACGCATTTAAGGTTTCAATTTTAATGACGTTATTCTACTGATGTTAATAATAACGGACAATTCGGTAAATTCTCAGTTGATTTGATAATAGCTTGTTGAAATATGAATTGCTGTTGAGTTTGGCATTGGATTATAGAGAAGAATTTTTTGAGAAAATCTGGTGTTTGTTATTTTCATCCCTGAAAACCCTCACGAGACAACATTCATTCATTAGGGCAGCCTCGGGGTTTAATGATTTGTTGCATTCACTAAGTGTATGCATATACCCATGAAAGTGGTATCCTATCATTTGTAAATAGTTATTTTGTATTTCTCTCTGTGTTGGGTTGGTTGTCTTTATATTTCACCACTGGGGACTAATAATGTGTAAGTTAGGGGGTGTGATTAGTCACAAATATTGCATATAATACCCCCATTTTATTTACACATTTGATCTCTCTCATTACCATTTCCTCTCTCTCTCTCTCTCTCTCTCTATATATATATATATATATATATATATATATATATATATATTATATTGTATAACCTCTATTTTTAATGTATATACTTGTACAAGGTTTATTTGAGCTTTTATTGGTGAATTGGATGCATATCGGAAAAGTTTCATTGCAAGACATAACTTTGGGGGAATTTTCGTATTTTTATACTCTGAATTCCGTGCAGTGGGATTCCATGGTTACGTAGTTCGTTGAGTTAGCTTCTTGTAGCCGTAAATGGCATATCAATCCGTTTTCGAATGGCCGAGGCTCGGTCGTTTTCACGAACATCTTCATTCTGGGAAGAAAATTTAGAATTCCTCCCAAATTAGCCGATAGATCGCTTGTTGTTATGTTTTGAAGAAAATAGAGGAAACATGATAGATATCATACCAGTCTATCTATCGGCTAGGAGGTGATCTATCGGCTCCTTCAGATTTTATATTTTTGCTCATTTTTGCTTTATTTTTCTTGTAAAAACTCAACTTACTATAAATAAAAAGTTAGGTTTTTTTACTGGATATAGTTGATATTTTTATTAACAAAGACAAGCATAAGGCTCTTTTCTCTCTCCTAGGGTTTAAACACCATTTATTATTCTCTTTCTTCAGTTACTCCATTGTAAGTATTTAATGCTTAATTTGGTTTTACCTTGTATATATTTAACACTTTGTTGTTGGTTTATATAGTGGTTGGTGTTGGAATCTTGTATTTAATGGCTTGTTCTCCTTTAGTTATTTTTACTTTGCATTTTGATTTCTTCATTAGCATGAGCAGATAGTCTTATTTTTTTAAGAGCATAAACCCAACTTAGATGCTTGTACTTCATTGTTAGGTTGTTAGTTTGAGTCAAATCATTAAGTGTATACATTGATATTGGAGTATCGTGGTGTATTAACTTTTCTTATCATGTAAGGGTTGTATTTTAGGATTTACTACAACATCAATGCACTTGACCCATAGCTTATTGAAATTCTAATCTCGTCTTATTAGGTTTACACCTTTCATGCTTGATTGTTGGCATTAATAAATTATTCTCACTTGATTGTGATTTGATCTTTAGAATCATATCATTTATGTTAGTCCAAGATGGGGGAATGATCCTAGATTGCATTTAATCTCCGTTTTTGAACTCTATAGTTAAAACTCACTTAACTTCAATTAATCTCTACTTAATTTTTTCTTTATAGTTTCATTTAACATCAGTTCTTTAACTCTCTATCTTATACTGAAATCATTTTTTCTTACTTTTTACTCTTGATTCTACACACTTTTCTAAATAAATATTATTTTTACTTTATATAAATCCCTTTAGAATTCCACACCGATCTTACCAGATTGTTACCACTCTCGCGATTATCTTGCACTTGAGTTATACAATATTTTACGCAAGCAACTAATCCTAACTCCCGAACACAAAACCCTAAAAATGATATTAGTCATTAGCAACAAATCTCTTTTATGAGCATTCATCTCTTCATGGTGATCAGGAACACTTAACTCGACAACATGCAACGTGTCCCTCACTCGACAGATTTTCATGTCATTCAACGTGAAATTGTAAATCCATACATTCTAAAATAACCAACTGATGAAAATATTCCTTGATAGAGAAAAGGTTTTCATGCGCATGATTTATTGGCTAAAGAATAACACTGTACAATTGAGTTGCAATCAAGTCAGTAAGCGAAAATGAGGCACGTGAGATGATCGACATGAATAAAAGGAACAAGGTAGTACATCATGTGGAGGCACAAAGTAACCACTATAATCACCAGGTAAAGTAATGATGGTCTCATGCTTTTTGAAAACTTCATCTTAAAGAATAAGAACCCCATAGTCCCAGAATTTTCAAGGGAAAAGAATAATTATTTTACTCATTTTTGGCGCGAACCGCCATAATATCATATATTAGGTATGTCAAGTCCATACGAACACCCGTCCCAATAGCATGCGACATATATGCATTCTCAAATGAAACATTATTTGAGGGTTTAGTGAGAAAAAAACACACAAAAAGACAACCATGTTCAAAATGTGGAATTCCTGGTCCAGATAGACTTGAGGGATATGCTTCGCATTCTTATTTTGATAATGGCATTCAATAAGTTTAGAAATATTATCAAATTTTGATATTGTAATGTCAGGCACTCAACTTGGAAGTAATGACAACTTTGATGCCACTCCCAAATAAAGTAAGTAACTATGTTTAGAGAACTCCAATCAAAATAAACAAGAGAAATTGATTTGATAAAGTAGCACGAGATATGGGAAGAACATGTTCCTCAAACTTCTAAGGTGTAAAAATAGGAGGTATTGGAGGTTTTTTATCTTGTTTGAAATAATGAGGGGTGGATTCAAAACAACTAGAAATGAAATTAAAAGCATTAACTTACCAGACTCATTGTACCAAATTAACATGCTCGCTAGTCACAAAGCCTTCGTTATATTGAAGCAATGCGTCATTGCCTGCGAGGCTGCGAGCATAGTTTGTTAGTGAATTTTTTCGAATTACTTTTCAATTTCCAATTTTTATGAATTATTTTTTATTTTTTGAAACTTTATCATATCCCACATCGATTGGGAGAGGATGGTGTAACAACCCGTGACTTTGGGACTGATAAATTAAATCTTTGGGAGAATAAAATTTATTTAAATCGGAGAATTTTAGAATTTGGAAACTGAAGTCCAAAAATTGAAGACGTTTTAAAGTTTGTCGGATGAGGATTTTGAGTGTACCATTGGTTCCGGATGGGTCGAGATAGTCAAAATGACTGTCATTGGGTTTTATTTCGATTTCGGATTATTTTTAAGTATGTTTGGCTAGAATTGGAGTAAACGAGTCATGTAAAGTGTGTATTAACATTTAAAACTGAAATTTATGTTTTAAAGGTTTAAGAGTCTTACGGATCAAGCCTTCTCATTTGAGAGAAAGAGAGAAAAAGAAAAGAAGAAAGAAAGAAGAAGAAACTAAGAGAGAGAGGAGAAAAAGCTTGGAGATTCCGGCCCAAACGCGATCCCAGGGACGATCCAACCTCTGCAATCTCGAGGCAAGTGTTTAATCTTGCTAAATATCTCATTTGTGTATTCCATTTCATAATTTGTGGATAAATGAAATGGATTTTGGGTATTAATATCAAAACCTAGATTTTGGGTTTAATCATGAAATTGATGTTTAAATATGGGTTTGATGGTGTAGAAATGGTTGGGATCAACTTTGGGTTGATTTATTGGCTTAGATTCATGTTATGAAGAAGGTTTAGGGGTTAGAAGTGAAACTTTAGGGTTTAGAATTCGTGGGTTTTTGTGAAGAAGAAGAACCCTTCAAGTTCTGCAGACCCGAATCGATTCGCCCCTTAAGCGAATCGATTCGACCTAGGCAAAAGTGGAAGGTCTTCATTGGCCGAATTGATTCGGACCGCGGGCGAAACGATTCGTCCGGAGACAGAAGCCGAGGTCTTTGGACCCGAATCGATTCGCCTTGGAGGCCGAATCGGTTCGTAATAGCGCCGAATCGATTCATAAACAGGGATTTTTGTGAATTTTCTCTAGAATGATTTCTAACCCTTTTTGGTTGGGTTTATTACTTTGGGACATGATTATATGATGTTTTGGAGATTTATTATAAGTTTCTCTCATGATGGGACCGCGGGTACGTATCGAGTTATTTTTGGGGACTTATATCCATATATATTGGAGAGGGTCATATCGATATAGTGGGGAATCTCATTGAGAATGGGACTTCTATTTAGGGGTCATAAATGAGCCTAGTTATGAGGTAAGGTTTAAGGTCCCTTTGAGAGAGTTGTGAGGGCACGATATGGGATAGTATGTCAATAATTGTGTCGAATCCTTAAGTGATAAGATTCTACTTAAAGTTTATTGGGGACCGACGAGAGAGAGAGTGGTCGCGTATCCTTAGTAATGTTTAACTCAAGGAATAGATTGTAAACACGATAAGATTTAGTGGTTCATAGGAGAAATTGAACCGTAGTCGTGATAGTGATTATATATCAGTGTAGTATTTTCCCTAAGTGATGGGATCATGAGATGAAGTTAAGATTGAGCTTGAGGTTTATAGACTATTAGTTATGTGTATACCAATGGTCGAATTAGTACTAGAGATATTGATGTACTTTGGGATATAGATGTGATGTGTAGTGATTGTTACCTACACTAAACTTTGGGTGATAACCTTAATGTTGGAGGTGTATCTATGTTGGAAGATTATTTATATCATATGGAAAATGGAAGAATATGCTTCAAGTGAGGGATCGTATTCATATAATGAGACAAGTTATGTATTTGGAACGACGGCTAGTTTATCGAGGATTATGCATGCTTATAGCCGAGCTCATAAATATAATACATACGGACGAGAGGGAGTGTATATATATATATATATATATGTATGTATGTATGTATGTATGTGGATATGTGGATGTATATCTGTATAGATATGAATATATGGGTATACTTATGTTGTGAATATCTAAACCGTATGTGATGGTTTAATTATATAATGAAATCTTAGGATGTATATATATTATGCATGTGAATGATATATATACTTGTATGGTTAAGCATACCCCGCACATCTTATCATTGGGAAGTTGCGCGATGAGGGTCAGCACCCTGGCTCGATGAGCAGAGTGTGGATATTCCCCAGGTCATAGCGTCCATTGTGTTATTATGTGATATACATTTGTTTTGGGGTGAGACGTAGTGGGTATATTTCGTCTCATTAACCGGTTAGGAACTATGACCGCTTCCCGGACGTCGTGTGTGTGTGTGTTGGTCCTGATGTCGGTGATATTGAGTCCGACCATGGTCCCCAGGATGGTTTATGAGTGATGCCCTGGAAGATGATAGCATGGTGTAGTATATTGGCGATATATAGCCGGTTATATTATGTGTATGGCATTGTAGATTATATATAGTATGTACACTTGGCTATGGGAATGAATGGTTGTATATATATATGTTTAGAGTAAATATATATATATATATATATATATATATATATTTATGATATCCTATAGGTGAAAGGATATGAAATTATTATAGTGTACATCTTGGGTGATTATGGTGTACCAGATTGATGGGGGTTCATGTATCGCACTTAAGAAAAAATCGGTTATATCAACCCAATGATTTACTGGAGCTTTTGGGGTTACTCTTAGTTAGTAATCCAAATAGTAGTAGTAGATTTATGTGGATGACATAATGGATCCCTACAATCAATATGGTCAAGGAGTAGTGTATCGGGGGGTTCCTTATTTGGATTTCTCTTTGCGAGACGCCCCACGTACAAAACACAGTGTCATGTTGAGAGTAAAGAGAAGTTATGTCCTTTGTATTTGTAGGTAGTTGTAGTAGTAGAATTGTGTGTATGACATAATGGATCCCTACGATCGACATTTTCATGGAGTAGTGTATTGGGGGGTTCCTTGTTTAGATTTCGCTTTGCGAGACGCCCCATGCATGAAACGCAGTGCAAAGTTTTGTCCTTTGTCCTTTGTACTTATGTATTAGTAGTATGATGGTGTGGATGACATGATGGATCCCCACGATCGACATTGTCAATGAGTAGTGTATTGGGGGGTTCCTTGTTTGGATTTCGCTTAGTGAGACGCCCCACACACGAGACGCAGTGCAATGTTGAGAGTGGAGAGATGTTTTGTCCTTATTAATTTGTATGCATGTTATTTAAAGATTAAATCATATGATTGAAGCCTAATGTTAATGGGTAACGTATTAAAACTTATAACTGATTAAGTTATAAATCGGAATCAATTAAGCCTAGTATGGCATATATGTGTAAAAATAATTAAGTGTGATTGAAATGGGAAGGATTCTTGGGTTATGTTAGCATGGTAAGTCTTGTAGGTATAGGTTGTGCCTATGGTAAGTTAGGTTGTCCTTATGGGTAGGGTAACATAATTAAGATTCCAGGACGCGAATAGGTGCGCGCTATTAGATGAGTGGTGAGTTGGGGTTTCACGAGAGTGCGACTCCACTTTAATTATGAAATAATGCATTGATATTTATTATGCACGGTTAACACACTTGCTAAACATTTTTACAACTCGGGCTCTGACCTGTTTATATTTCTCTCCTGCTATATGTATATATATTACTACAGGTGTCCTACCGCCTGGATACCGGATTCTCTTCTATCCAGAGTCTTGGGAGCCGTAACAGGTGCGGACTATTGTGGGATCTAGATTATAGTCGCTTCCTGTCTCTTTGTAAAATTCTAGATAGGACTCATGTTGTACATCGAGTTTACACCCCGGAGTTATATGTAGTAGTTTATATTTCCTCTGTATGATTATTGTACTATCTATGACCCGACAGCTTATTCGGTTATATTTTTCTTGTTAGTACTCATTTCATGTTATACTAGCACTTTCTTTCATCATCATACTTGTGCATTCTACCTTTGTTAGTAGTTGATAGTGTTGGTTTGTTGTCTGTTGCATATTTTATTTAAATTTTGGCATCCGCTTTTAATAGTTTCGGGTAGTTAGCCTTATATTATTTAGTATTGTCAGTTGATGTTGAGACTGAGCCATCAGAGATACCTGATTTAATGTAGTTTAGGGCTGGCCACCCGTTATTATTTTAAGCGGGTTGTTACAGATGGTATCAGAGCATCAGGTTCTAGAGTCTTTAGGATCTGTGCGAGTTTTCTTTGTCCTTCCGTTAATGTTATTGATATAGAACCCTACTATTAGAATTGTTGTGTTCCCTACATTTATCTTCTTATGCGAGGTGTACTCATTTGAATGACGTTCTGACACAGTTTCTTTCGTCTCAGATGTCGCTAAGAATAAGTCGGATAGGAAGAGGCAAGATGAGAGATGTAGGTGTAGTACCCATAACAAATTTTGGCTACGCTTTGGTTTGAGGTATTTCTTTCCGTGATTCAGGCAGAGATAAGAAGGAAAATTCCGTGATCAAAAAGGGTAAGTACTGATGAGGAGAGAATAGGGAGCCCTTGGGAAGTTTAGATTGAGAAATTCTTCAACATTTGTTAGGAAACCTGGTATCGGTGATTTTTACCGATGTGAGGTGTGTGAAGTTGTCCCAATATTAGGAGTATTGCCTTCTGGGAAGAGGGAGTGATCAAGTGTGGTCTTTGTACGACATCTTTTGGAATATTAAACCGTCTTGTAATGAGCTAGTAGAGAGTTGCTCTATTGATTTTCGGGAGTGTGTGTTGTTAAGGTTACTATTTTCTACTTAGGCTAGGACAGAAAATTCTACTGTTCCGATGAGGGAAGAACTTGTCTTGTGGAAATGTGTTGATGCAATGTAAGGGAATTGTATAACTGAGAGGTTCAGTGTTTAGTGGATTTATTTTGAGCGGAGAATTTAGCTCATAGTTATGCTAGTTTTGAGAACTAGCTATTAGTTAGAGTATTGTATTTGTTGAGGCCTTGTGTCTTAAACATAAGGTGTTTGTTTGGCGTGTCGAAAGACATGGAATTGTTTTATATTATATTGTTACATAGGCCTTCGGGCAATATATAGAATGTGAAAATCTTTTATAAAAACTTAACCCTGGTTCAACTAATCTCAATCCCCGATATAGCTACACAATAGTGTATTGGGAGGGTTCCTTGTTTGGATTTCGCTTGCGAGACCTCCCCCTCATGAAGGTAGCTAGTGTCAGGAATTGAGAAGAGTTCAACCATTAGGAATTTCAAAATTTTACATATTTAATATGTTGCTATATATTATATTACTGAGACTTATATGACGATTTGAGGCTAGTGGAGCCGGGTTATTATTTTACGAGTTGAGCTCAGGTACGGGGTGTATGGGCGCCCATGGTAGTTAGTTTGATTTTTAAAATCTATATGGTTCGATGTGAGAACTGGAAAGGATTGGTATAGTGATCTAGAGGGTAGATGTAAGGACTAGATGAGATTGAGGTCCTAGGCATAACGTAAATTTCGCGGACGAAATTTTTATAAGGGGGAAGAGTGTAACAACCCGTGACTTTGGGACTGATAAATTAAATCTTTGGGAGAATAAAATTTATTTAAATCGGTGAATTTTGGAATTTGGAAACTGAAGTCCAAAAATTGAAGACATTTTAAAGTTTGTCGGATGAGGATTTTGAGTGTACCATTGGTTCTGGATGGGTCGAGATAGTCAAAATGACTGTCATTGGGTTTTATTTCGATTTCGGATTATTTTTAAGTATGTTTTGCTCGAACTGGAGTAAATGAGCCATTTAAAGTATGTATTAACATTTAAAACTGGGATTTATGTTTTAAACGTTTAAGAGGCTTACGGATCAAGCCTTATCATTTGAGAGAAAGAGGGAAAAAGAAAGTAAGAAAGAAAGAAGAAGAAAGTAAGAGAGAGAGGAGAAAAAGCTTGGATATTTCGGCCCAAACGCGATCCCGGGGACGATCCAACCTCTGCAATCTCGAGGAAAGTGTTTAATCTTGCTAAATATTTCATTTGTGTATTTCATTTCATAATTTGTGGATAAAAGAAATGAATTTTGGGCATTAATATCAAAACTTAGATTTTGGGTTTAATCTTGAAATTGATGTTTAAATACGGGTTTGATGGTGTAGAAATGGTTGGGATCAACTTTGGGTTGATTTATTGGCTTAGATTCATGTTATGATGAAGGTTTAGGGGTTAGAAGTTAAACTTTAGGGTTTAGAATTCGTGGGTTTTTGTGAAGAAGAAGAACCCTTCAAGTTCTGCAGACCCGAATCGATTCACCCCTTAAGCGAATCGATTCGACCTAGGCAAAAGTGGCAGGTCTTCATTGACCGAATCGATTTGGACCCCGGGTAAAATGATTCGGCCTGAGACAGAAGCCCAGGTCGTTGGACACGAATCGATTTGCCTTGGAGGCCGAATCGGTTCGTAATAGGGCCGAATCGATTCGTAAACAGGGATGTTTTGTGAATTTTCTCTAGAATGATTTCTAACCCTTTTTGGTTGGGTTTATTACTTTGGGACATGATTATATGATGTAAGAAAGATGTTTTGGAGATTTATTAGAAGTTTCTCTCATGATGGGACCGCGGGTACGTATCGAGTTATTTTGGGGGACTTATATCCATATATATTGGAGAGGGTCATATCGATATAGTGGGGAATCTCATTGAGAACGGGACTTCTATTTAGGGGTCATAAATGAGCCTAGTTATGAGGTAAGGTTTAAGGTCCCCTTGAGAGAGTTGTGAGGGCACGACATGGGATAGTATGCCGATAATTGTGTCGAATCCTTAAGTGATAAGATTCTACTTAAAGTTTATTGGGGACCGACGAGAGAGAGAGTGGTCGCGTATCCTTAGTAATGTTTAACACAAGGAATAGATTGTAAACACAATAAGATTTAGTGGTTCATAGGAGAAATTGAACCGTAGTCGGGATAGTGATTACATATCAGTGTAGTATTTTCCCTAAGTTATGGGATCATGAGATGAAGTTGAGATTGAGCTTGAGGTTTATAGACTATTAGTTATGTGTATACCAATGGTCGAATTAGTACTAGAGATATTGATGTACTTTTGGATATAGATGTGATGTGTAGTGATTGTTACCTACACTAAACTTTGGGTGATAACCTTAATGTTGGAGGTGTATCTATGTTGGAAGATTATTTATATCATATGGAAAATGGAAGAATATGCTTCAAGTGAGGGATCGTATTCATATAATGAGACATGTTAATTTATTTGGAACGACGGCTAGTTTATCGAGGATTATGCATGCTTATAGCCGAGCTCATAAATATTATACATACGGACGAGAGGTAGTGTGTGTGTATGTATATATATATATATATATATATATATATATATATATATATATATATATGTGTGTGTGTGTGTGTGTGTGTGTGTGTGTGTGTGGATATGTGGATGTATATCTGTATAGATATGAATATATGGGTATACATATGTTGTGAATATCTAAACCGTTTGTGATGGTTTAATTATATGATGAAATCGTATGGATGTATATATATTATGCATGTGAATGATATATATACTTGTATGGTTAAGCATACCCTGCACATGCTATCATTGGGAAGTTGCGCGATAAGGGTGAGCACCCTGGCTTGATGAGCAGAGTGTGGATATTCCCCAGGTCATAGCGTTCATTGTGTTATTATGTGATATAAATTCGTTTTGGGGTGACACGTGGTGTGTATGTTTCGTCTCATTGACCGGTTTGGAACTATGACCGCTTCCCTGACGTCGTGTGTGTGTGTTGGCCCCGATATCGGTGATATTGAGTCCAACCGTGGTCCCCAGGATAGTATATGAGTGATGCCCTGGAAGATGATAGCATGGTGCAGTATATTGGCGATATATAGCCGGTTATATTATGTGTATGGCCATTGTACATTATATGTAGTATGTACACTTGGCTATGGGAATGAATGGTTGTATATATATAGGTGTTTAGAGTAAATATATATGTATTTATTATATCCTATTGGTGAAAGGATATGAAATTGTTATAGCGTACATCTTGGGTGATTATGGTGTACCAGATTGATGGGGGTTGATGTATCACACTTAAGGAAAATTCGGTTATATCAACCCAAAGATTTACTGGAGCTTTTGGGGTTACTCTTAGTTAGTAATCCAAATAGTAGTAGTATATTTGTGTGGATGACATAATGGATCCCTACAAACAACACAGTCAAGGAGTAGTGTATCGGGGGGGTTCCTTGTTTGGATTTCGCTTTGCGAGACGCCCCACGCACGAAACACAGTGCCATGTTGAGAGTAGAGAGAAGTTATGTCCTTTGTATTTGTAGGTAGTTGTAGTAGTAGAATTATGTGTATGACATAATGGATCCCTACGATCGACATTTTCATGGAGTAGTGTATTGGGGGGTTTCCTTGTTTGGATGTCGCTTTGCGAGACGCCCCACTAACGAAACGCAGTGCAATGTTGAGAGTAGTGAGAAGTTTTGTCCTTTGCACTTATGTATTAGTAGTATGATGGTGTGGATGACATGATGGATCCCCACGATCGACATTGTCAAGGGGTAGTGTATTGGGGGGGTTCCTTGTTTGGATTTCGCTTAGCGAGACGCCCCACGCATGAAACGTAGTGCAATGTTGAGATTGGAGAGAAGTTTTGTCCTTATTAATTTGTATGCATGTTATTTAAAGATTAAATCATATGATTGAAGCCTAATGTTAATGGGTAACGTATTAAAACTTATAACTTATTAAGTTATGAATCGGAATCAATTAAGCCTAGTATGGCATATATGTGTAAAAATAATTAAGTGTGATTGAAATGGGAAGGATTCTTGGGTTATGTTAGCATGGCAGGTCTTGTGGGTATAGGTCGTGACTATGGTAAGTTAGGTTGTCCTTATGGGTGGGGTAACTTAATTAAGATTCCAAGACGCGAATAGGTGCGCGCTATTAGATGAGAGGTGAGTTGGGGTTTCACGAGAGTGCGACTCCACTTTAATTATGAAATAATGCATTGATATTTATTATGCACGGTTAACACACTTGCTAAACATTTTTACAACTCGGGCTCTGACCCGTTTATATTTCTCTCCTGCTATATGTACATATATTACTACAGGTGTCCTACCGCATGGATACCGGATACTCTTCTATCCAGAGTCTTGGGAGCCGTAACAGGTGCGGACTGTTGCGGGATCTAGATTATAGTCGCTTCCTATCTCTTTGTAAAATTCTAGATAGGACTCATGTTGTACATCGGGTTTACACCCCAGAGTTATAGGTAGTTGTTTATATTTCCTCTGTATGATTATTGTACTGTTTGTGACCCGACAGCTTATTCGGGTATATTTTTCTCGTTGGTACTCATTTCATGTTATACTAGCACTTTCTTTCATCATCATACTTGTGCATTCTACCTTTGTTAGTAGCTGATAGTGTTGGTTTGTTGTCTGTTGCATATTTTATTTAAATTTTGGCATCCACTTTTAATAGTTTCGGGTAGTTAGCCTTATATTATTTAGTATTGTCAGTTGATGTTGAGACTGAGCCATCTGAGATACCTGATTTAATGTAGTATAGGGTTGGCCACCCGTTATTATTTTAAGCGGGTTGTTACAGATGACAGTTCTAAAGTAGTGATTTATAAAAGGAGATTCTCCTCCTAACCTTTGCTCAAATGAACAAATGGGTCAAATCATCATGAATTTACATGTTGGGTCAAATATTTTTCTTTGTTTCCTTAAAATAAGAATTTCAAGTAATCGAAAATCCTAAATTTATTTTTTAAAATTTTCAAATCTTCTGGAGTTTTAGTATATTTTGTGAAATTTTTATTTTTCGATTTTTGCCAATTCTTCGATTTTTTCGAATTCGATTTTTTTTACTTTTCCAAAAATATCAAATAAAAAATAAGAATAATTTTTTTATTTCCATAAAAATCGAAAAAAAATCGAAGAGGCATTTTTCGATACGATCCGGCCAAAACACAGGCCTAGCGATGAGAGATAATGAAGAGGTCACTAATCTCAAACAAGGAATCCATTTCTGCTTAGCAAAAGCAAAAATAGGGTATAAAAGATATCTCCATGCAATTAAATACTTATATTCTAGAAAATAAAGTTTAAGGGGATCAAACGAAATACATAAAGAATGAAAAAGCATTCAAAGACTTAAGACAAAATAAAACCTATAAGATAGAGTTATTCAAAGACATAACTAAATGATATAAAGTGAATAAAAATAGGATTAACTTGTAAAATAAAAAAACATTGATTAATTTTTTAACCCACTTTGGGAATTTCGAATCTATGCAATAAAGAGAAAGACTTATTTTTCCTTGAAAAAGTAAATATTTTCAACTACACTTTTTTCTTTCTTGAATAGCGATTTATAATGTTACTCAATTTTGAACAAATAATAAATTTGTGGCATTACTTTCAAATTTTTCTTGCAAACGGCTATTTTCGCCCTTAACAAAGGCTGGGAGCTATTTCCGAAGGAATGGTATCATCTCACAATCCCTAGTTGCATTCCTAACAACTTCTTCTCTCACGATTTTTTTTAAAAGTATTTTATATGTTTTTTCAACTTCAACCATGATATTCCTCACATGAATAAAGGATTCAAAAATACACCCTTTACAAACAAAAATAAAACATTTGATTTTCGATAAAAATAAAAAACAAATTCCTTCATTATATTCTTCATGAAAATTACTCAAGTTATTTTGTTATGTAGAGTGCATGAGTTACAACAGATACTTTGGGATAAACAAGATTAATTTACCAAGGCATTTCAAGCGTTGAGAATGTATGTCATAAACAAAACCAAAAGTACAATATCAAAGCATGTAGGTTTAAAGATAAACATATGAGGGATATATATATATATATATATATATGTGTGTGTGTGTGTGTGTGTGTGTGTGTGTGTGTGTCCACCTACAAGCGTTGATAATAATGTTACAAAAATATTACTGTTATAAATAACAATAAGGAAAACTACACCAAAAGACAAAGGATGAAACCGAGTCGCAATGAACAGAAGGAAAAAAATGGACAAACTAAAATAATCTCCGGCAAATCTAAAGGACAAAGCTCTAACAAGTATAGGTTCAGGGGGACAATTATTGATCCCCTTTGGTCTCTATAGGCACAACCGAAGTTGTCTTCACCTTTGGAACCTAATTTTAAACATGTCCTTGCTTCTTCTTCTTCCTCTTCTTCTTTTCGAAATTCCCACATTTCCTCACATGATCCAAAGGTAAGGATGGTCTAAGCTAAGCACGAAACTCCCTAAGATGATCCTTTTATGGAAATGGGTGCATTTAAAGGGTGTAGGCTCTATTCGAACGATGATCTTTAAATATGATTTTTTGGGGTTAATTATACTTTAACCCCTCCAATTTTGTTCTCATATTCACTTCACCACTCGTATGTTCATTTTCTGTACTTAACCCCCTCAACTCATAAAAATGTGTCACTTTATCCCCAAACACTAACGGTGTTAAATTTTTGGATCAAAAATTGATCATATGCATTGAACATGAGGGTATTGTTGTCAAACAACTTATTTACATGACAAATTTTTCATGTACAAACATAATACCTTTACGTTCGGGGGTAAAGTGATGGGTTTTTAAAAGTTTAGGGGGTTAAGTGTAGAAAATAAAATTTAGGGTGGCGAAATGAAAATAGATACAAATTTAAAGGGGTCAAAGTGTAATTAACCCATATTTCTTCATCTTAAAACAAAACTCAATGAAGTGTACTCCCTTGTGGTAAAAGGAATACGTGAACTTAACCATACATTGGTTGCTCTTAGAGATATCAAAAGTAAAAGAATCAACCAAGGTATGCACGACAATGGGTAGAGATGAAGAGTTCAAAAATATGTTTAAACTAGTAGAAGGATAGACGTCTAAACCATTGAATGGTAGCACTCATTTCTTATTTGATGATTATTTAGGCTCCATAAGCATCTTTTCAACTTCTATTATATCTCTACCGAGTCTAATTTTTATGTAGATGTAAAGATAAATTCGATCCTAAGTAATGAAATATTGTTATTCAATGACATCTTAAAGTCTTAACTCCCTTGTAAATATTTCTTCAAATAAGTAAATGTAAGTGGAAATAGATATATGAGGTTCAGCCTTTAGTTGACCTACATATATAGTGAAAACGAAAGGGAGTTCTTGTATTGATAAAGTTAAAAAGATTACAATGCTTTTATGCCAACTAGTCATTATGTTCACTATTATGTACCTAGTGTCTTTATATGTTATGCAAGAGCTATAACTTCACTAAGGTATTAGCATACCTATGAACCTACCATATATATAGTTCGTCTCTAGAATGTTTGGTTTTTGAAAACTCACTAATATCAAGAAGACAAGTTGAAAGTACTTAACTTACTTCCTCCTAGACCATTGCACTACATTCCATACTGAAACATCTAAAGTTTAAGTGTCAAATTGTCATATGACTCAATAACACGACATGACCCACAAGATTTCTTTGTGAGTTTGGGGAAAGCCATAACGAATACGAGTGATTAATGGGTGGACTTTCTAAACACGATAACTTAACGAATTGGGTTTGGGTTTAACCATTTAGTGTAAATTAATGACACGACTCGTTAAGGCAAGACTTCAACACGATACGAACCTGATAAGATACGATACGGTACACATGAAAGGCTAAATGGGTTGGGTTTGGGTAGAGGTGATTTTGACATGAACTTGATTAGAACCCACACAAAATCGACCCGACGTAACCTATTTCCACCTCTAATCTAAGGGAAAAAAAAGGATTTTTGGAAAAAGTACAACTAAATTAAAGGCATGTGAATGGAGCAATAAACAAAAGGTAAAAGCATATATGATTTTACTTGCAGTAGACCTTGTAGGGGGGAGTCCCCCCCCCCCCCCCCCCCCCCCACACACACACACAAAGAGCGATTAACTTACTCAAACTAATAGAACAACTCACGAAAAAGGAGAAGGAAGGCCGCACGAGCAAGTTACCTTGAAGAGGCTCCACATAAATGGCTCGAAGGACCCACCTCGAAGATTCTCCAGCGAACCTAATTCAAAGGATCCAACTTATAGATCAAAGTCACTTGGATGAGGATAGTTTGTAATAAGAAGTAGAATGATCTATATAATGTACTTTATCTTATAAATATATGTCAAGTGAGGTTGTTTGGTACCCACGAGGGACCATGCCTGGCAGGGCATGGGAGAGCTAACACGCTCTATCGATCAACCTCCTATTGGGAACCTCGCAGGGACATGGTTTGGAGGATTGAGAGTAAAACAACATTTGGTGTACAATTACCAACCCTCTTGGCACACTTGGGAAAAACTTCACTTAGTACACATGGTTGGTCAAGCCACTTACAGCCGAACTACATTAACTCCTTCTCATTCGAAGGAACCTCCTCGAGGTACCTCAATCTTGTGTCCTCGGTCTTAAGATAATTCTTAACCAATAAATAGAAGACTAAACACTCAAGCTACCTACCAGCCGAACAACCTTAAAGCAGACGCCATCATGCCTAACTGATGGGACCATGCACCTAAAAGAGTCATTGCTTACCCACTTTCTGACGTCATAACATCTGACATTTTAGGACTCGAAGTTACGGCACTCAAGTGAGATTATCCTTGGGACGGCAGGTCTAGTTCACAAAACCTGACCCTTTGGTTGACAATTTGTCCCAAGGTAAACCCCAAGCTGCCATATCACGTCCCTCATTAATGCCCACAACACTTACAGCCAATGAAACATTTTCCCGCCAAATGTTGAGATCCCATGCATTTAATGCAATATCTTCTACATTAATGGGGGGTATTTATTCATTTAAGACGATCAATCACAGCAAACGAGAGCAAGTTCACACGAGTAACTAGCGCTTCATATAAATACATGATACAAACAGTTTAACAGGGAGGGCGTTCTGAATCTAGAATTACTTCCCAACTTCCCATATACACAAGAGATATTATGAGAACATAACTTCCCATATCTATTAAATACCCATATCATTTAGCATTAACTGAGTTTTAAGGTTCCTGCCTTGCCTTTATTGTTCCTAGAGTGATTGTTTTTTCTCCCTCCGACCACGTTACCTACTACTTACATCTATTTATTGTGCCAACATATCATTTAATACAAGTCTGAATGTTGAATCCATTAATCCCCTATTCACCTGTGTTCATTGTCAATATTTAATATCGCACGGTGTTGATCCCGATCTTGATAAGGGGTTACGCCTCACTTGATACTAACCATATTCCAAGACCCATATCTTACATTTGGTGACTCCATTGTGGAGGTATTCTCTTTTGAAAAGATGACTGAGGATGACACCGTCAGCAACATTGACTTTGACACCATACAGCATGAGGAGGAGGCAAACCTTTCCATTCTATCTGAGTGAGTGAGAATAGCACAGACGGATCCTAATGCGTCCAATTCTGATATGACGGAAATGATGGGCGCATAGACAGGAGTAGGCCAGACACAAATAAAGGGACTCATGGGTTTGTTCGCAGAGTTCATTAAGACTCCGATAGCCCAGGTGATGTTGGGGATCCCTATGGAAGGGGGATCTTTCACTACGCCACCCGCGGCTACACTATCTCCTACTGTTACAGGGGGTATTACTATGCCCATTTTTAACAGCGCTCTCCCCATCACTCCACCAACTTCTGACAGTGTGCCTCCCTCCACGGTCCCACTCATGACAATTGGGCCAATGCCACAAGGTGGGGGAACGACTTCAACGATTCAGGCTATGACGGGCGGTATGGAAAAAGGTGCAGCACTCGCTCCGATAATTCTGGCAGTAGTAACAATGCAGCCAACTTAATTTTCCCCGGTCGATTTGGAGGAAATGAAGAAGGAGTTACTGAAGTTCATAGCAGTGTCCAAAGGGGGAGATAGTTCTTCGGTGTATGATGACTTCCGTACTCCGTACCCAGAGGCATAAAACAACGAACCCTACCCAATAGGGTATATTCCCCCAATCTTTGAAAAATACATGGGGAAAGGTGCAAACCCAAAGGAGCACGTGAAGAGATTTATTAAAAGTCTTGGGGCCTAGGGATGGCAATTTTCCCCAAAAAACCGATAACTCGCGGATACTCGGGAAAAAATCCCCGAAAAATCCCCAAACATTCGGGGATCGGGCCGGGTTCGGGGATTAAAAAAAATCCCGAAAAATTTCGGGTCGATTTCGGGTATACCCTCGGTTCTCCATGGGCATACCCGATTTTTTAATATATATATATATATTATAATAAATATATAGGTATATAATCATAAAAACCCTAACCTCACGTTTTTTTTGCCCTCACGCCGCTAACCAACCTCTCATTCTCTCCCTGTCTTCTATGTCACTCTCCCTCACCTCACCTGGGGACCTCACGCCGCTACCCTCACCTCACGCCGCTATACCCTCACGGTGAGGGCCTACCTCACGCTGCTTATACCTCACGCTCACACCACGTAGCTACGCAGGTAAATTCCTTTCTCTCTCCGCTGTTACACAGCTACACTGTTACTGTTACTGTTACTGTTAATAAAGTCACATATTTTTTACACAGCTAAGTTGTTACTGTAAATTCCTTTCCTCACCTCTCTTTCTTACTTTGCAAAGGAGGTGGAGGAGTTGTTACTTTGCAAAATAGTGCACAAATAGTTCACATATTTGTTCTTGTATATGTGTATATGTTTATGTATATTGATATGTATCTGAGTTATCAAACATCCCTTTTGATATGATCTACCCGGTTTACGCTTGTTTATTGTTTGTTTACATTTGAAATGATAAAAATTTACAAAGGGACCTTTTGTAGGATAGGGTAAACATAACTGTTTATTTTGTAATTCCCACTTTAAGAATTACAAAATTATGTAGTGTACTTTTATTTAAAAATTACAAAATAATGTCTTAGATCAAAAACAGATTTACAAAATAATGTGTTAGATCCATAACGGGTTAAAGAGGAGTTGATAAAAAAAAATCAGAACGGGTTCCCCGCGGGGAACCCGATACCCATTTTAAACGGGGACGGGGATCCCCAAACCCGTTATAACGGGGAACGGGGCGGAGATGGGGAATGGTTTTTCTAACGGGGACGGGGACGGGGAGTTAAAACCCGACCCTGAACCGACCCGTTGCCATCCTTAGGGGGCCCGCTACAAGAAATTGTACATTTTATTGCAAAAAAAATCGTAGCCAAATGTTTACATTTCGTTGCTAAAGATATTTGGCAACGATTTTTTTTCGTAATAGTGTCGTGTCCAAAGGTATATGAGAACGAAAATGAGTTTCATGGCCAACAGTAGACTTATTGGCCACGAAAAAAATTGTAGCCTATTGCGTACCTTTTCGCAACGATTTTTTGTCGATGCTGTTTGTCAAAAAAAATTTGTAGCAAATAGCATAATTTCATGGCAAATTTTCTCCCATGTATTCTTAAAAATTTGTGGCTAAATAAGTTTTCAGTTTTTTCCACCACTAAAAATCGTTGAAAATAGACTTTTCTAACACATCTGTCCACAAATAAAAATCGTGGCTAATGTTATATATTTTTATTTTTTTGTGGCTAATGTTATATATTTTTCTTTTTTGTGACTAATGTTATTAGCATTTTAAATATTATTTTAACTATTATTACTAGTTTATTTTCATTCCAAATAGTTATCACAAATGTCATTTTCATAATGACAATTAACTAATAGCATTAATGCTTTGCGACATTTACATGTTAATCCGCATACTCGAAAAATAATTAAAATGTAAAATCATGTTCACATATTAAATCTATTTAAAATGCAAAGTGTTATCAACATATTTAGACCCCATCTTTGTGCCAAAAATTCCACACATGTCATAATATCTAATCGCAAAAAATGCACCATTTGTGTACCAAAAGTTTCACTTAAAAGGCAAGTCATAATATCTGATAACAAAAGTTAACAAAAAAACTGACACAATGTCTAATAACAAAAATATCGCGGTTGGCATAACAATCTCCTAAATTTTTCCTTCAATTCGCCGCATCCAAATATGTTTTGCCAATAAGAGTCCTCATCCCTTAATATCTACAATTCATCATAAAAAATTATCAGTTAAGTTCTATAAATAAGAATAATAAAATTAATATTTATTACTTGAATAGAAAAAGATCTATCGAGTGACATACCATTGAACTAAAGATTATGTGGATTTCATTTCTCTCAAAATAAGCAGGGAATGAATGTTCTTATCAGATGCAGCTTGCTTAGCTAAAATGGTGTCTATGAGTGCTCGTTGAGAAGACGCCTCCTCTTGTTTCTTCATTGTCTCCTCACGATGAGCTACAAACTCCATCTCTTGAGATTTTAGGCGCTCCATCAACTCCTGTTGAGCTCTAACAAACTCATTAAAAGCTTCCTCCAATTGTGCATTTTTTTGTTGCAAAGATGTCTTAGAATTAGTTGGTTTGGGACCATGCCCAGGCCCATTAATATACCCTGATCTTGTCCCAAGCACTCCATTCGCTATCTTGTATGGGCTCAATAATGGACCCTCCTTAAATATAGACTCAAACTCAAGGTTTTTTATCTCCCCCTGAGTAAAAGAAATATACAATTAGCATCTAAACATAATCACATTTTTTAATTATTTTATACCTAAAAAAATCAACGTAATTTTCTTTGTTTTAAATGAAAACCAATATGTTCAAACTTAATCTCTCCCTCCCCTATAACATATATAACTCAACATAGCCTCCAATAAAATATTTTATAATTTAGAAAAAATCGGCAGAGTTTCCTTTGTTTTTACATTAAAACTAACCTGTTCAATCCATTTAAAAATCAACTCCAACACAAAATAGTTCACCATACTTAATCCCAGCCTCCAAATTAACAAATAAAATTCAACCTACTTAACATCCGCCCCCAATAACCAAACATACTTATCCCGATAAGAGCGCGGCATAAAATAAATCGTAATTTTACTTACATAGATTTCTTCGACTTCGGGAGACGTCCAATTTCCATTTTTACAATGGGTTTCTTTATAAAAATCGATCCTGTTAGGCTCAACACCACTGGCCGCCTTTACTTTCTGTCAAAATATAATAAGTATATAATCAGAAAACATATTTAAGGAGAAAACATTTGAATCTAAAGTAAAAAATATTACCAATTCGTGACGAACAACCACAAATGCCTTGGATCCCTTGTTGTGCCTTACAGTTTGCTTTCATTTATTGTTTTTGTTTATCTCACATCGTTTCTACAATATATATATATATGATAAATCATTAAATCAGATATAAAAGTTGTCATATTAAATTATTAAAATAGTTGCAATAATCTTGTACCTCATATTTTGGATCAACAAATAAATCACATAATTCGTGCCAATTTATCTCGGTACAGCTACTATGTGCATTTGTCTGTGCCACCTCCTTTGACTCAAATGTCAAATAATATTGATGAAGCTTACTTCTTCGAGCCCTACGCCTCCCTTTCATTAACTCTTCGCAACTTCATTTTCCATGTTCATCCAAGTCAATTTCAAATCTCTCCTATAAATACAAAATATTAATTAATCAAGTTAAACATAAATTTATAATACTGATAGTCACAGGACTAAAAATATATATACTTACACTAATTCTATCAAAAGTTTCATTCTTATCACACTCACTAAGTGCTTTCCATTTAGTTGGTACCGGAATAAGATTTCGAGTTATAATCCCTATCTCACTAGAAAGTTTGGCAGACTGCTCATGCTCAAGAGGCCTTCCTTTCTCTTTGGAAATTTCTATCCGCGTCTTCTTCCCAGTTGCTTTGACCATTTTTTCCAACCCTTTACCTTTAGTAGGTCCACGAACTCTTTGTTTCACCCTAGTTGAGGCTATGTACATGCGTTGATTAGTACACTAATATAAAACTAAACATCACATTGATATAAATTATCCAACAGTAATCTTTTTACTATAATAATCATCAACCAAAACTATAAATGATTTGAAGGAGAATAGGAACAACCATTTTCATTCATTAGTCTCGGATACAAGTATAAAAATGTGTATTGAAATTGGTATCAAGTATAAAAATGTGTACTGAATTGAGAGTTTGAAGGAGAATAGGAACAATCATTTTTTTCTGATTTAATATCCATTTTCTCTGATTTGGGGTCAAACTCCATTTTCTCTGTTTGAACTTTGAAGTTTAACTATGGAAATGTTAGATCAGAGGATAATTTCAAGCTTTCTTCAAGTCCTTCCTTGAGATGTTATTCATATACATATCCCGGACTTATTCCTATTAAATGAGTGGCGATATTCCTATTAACCCGAGCGATACACGAGTGTTTTTAAATTTTAGTCTATAATATAGCTTATAAATTTACAATATAAGAATAATTTTAAAAATTCATATTTCTTTTGAACATGTAATCTGTGTTTAGCAACTTGGTCTCGAATAAAATGAAAGTTGATTTTGACATGTTTGGTACATGCATGAAATAATAGATTTGCCGAGAGATAGGTGGAACCATGATTGTCACACCACATAATGGGGAGGGGTGCAAGGTGGAATGTCAAGTTTAGTGAGTAAAGACCGTAACAAAATTATTTTGGTGGAGGCATGAGCCATTGCTTTATATTTAGTTTCAGAGCGCTCTCCATGATATACCCACTGAGTATAAGTTGTGCAAAAACCTTTCAAAACAAGTGATCCTCCACTTCATCGATGTTTTTAACATCAATAATCAAGCAATCGTAACACGAACATTTAGTTTCATTTTTTGCCCCATATGATTCTTCGCAAATCGAATGAATGATCTAACTCCCATCACATACTTCTCACAAAATCGATCATTTTCGTGCATCCAACTCTTATCCATCTAATTTTAAATAAAATAACAAAATAAACTCAGTTTATTTACACATATATATGCGAGAACAAGACCATATATTTTGTAATATTGATTCTAGGCATGTTAAAAGCGTGTACTATATTCCAGGAAGGCTAACAAAGCATGCATATGGAATCGTATCGACCTCAGAGCAATTATAACTTCAAAAGAAAAATCAAAGTAGGTACATATGGGATATATAAATCATAGAAATAAATATTAAAGTCTATAGTGTGAATTATGAATTACGAATGATTTAAAATCGAGCCTCGTCTCAATCACTGATATACTTTAGTTCTATTTGAAACTAGCATCAATTAATACACATGACGATCATAAAAGATTTTGAAACCATTCATATTATGCTCTCAAACAAATTTTAAAACCAAACGTTGAATTCTTACCTAAGTTTCTAAATCTCAAATTAAAATTTTAGAAAGTTCTAAATCAAAGTTACATTACATAAATTCTATAAGTTTAAATTTTGTTTTATGCATTATGTTTTTATAAATTATGTTATGTATATATGTGCACATATTGTTAATATCTAAAACAACATGGGGGGGGGGGGGGGGGCTATACATAACACTAGACAAAGGACAATATAACTACTTTTTAGTCTATCTAACACGTGTAATGGCCTATATATTATTCAAAATGAAAAATTAAAGTAGATACGATCTACACGAGTATAATTGACATTAAAATATGTTTTATAGGGTCTATCATCATATAGTTCCAATTGCAAAGGTTCCATAGTGAGCAATATCAACCATTAATTATTAAATGTAGCTTCATTTGGGGAAAAATCATGGGAGACAACAAACTTTTCCTTTTTAAATGATGATTGGTGTATATGTTTACACAATAATAACCTCATGACACCCTCAACTAATAATTCTCAACTATTAAAACTTGAAAATAAATTTATAATGTTTAATTAGAAATTTAGAAACATTTAACGATTTTTTTTTGTGTGTGTGTGATTTAGAATCCTTTACAGAAAATTTAGAATCATTTACAGAAAATGTTTACATAATGAGAGGTACGTCTAATTATTGAACATCTAAGGGGTATCCTTATATAAAAAATTATCTCAAGGGGTAAAAGTAAAAAATTATCAACACTAACAGTCTTGGCATACCTGTTTAAGTTTCAGTCCAGTTGTTTGCCCTCCAATCTCAAACTGGTCTTATTTTCATTCAAAAATACCACCAGGTAGCTAATCAAGTTAGTTTTATTGGGCACCGACAATTAAACCACATTGGGAATTAGATACATTTGCGATTATATATTGGAACATTCATCCTAATACAACAGCAATCAGAATCTACAAAGGAAAAAAAAACTGTGTTCCACAATAAGATTTATATATATATATATATATATCCCAACACTAAAACAAGAAAAATACCCTGGTAAGAATGAGAGGTGAAATTCCAGAATCAGCCAACCACAACTCTAATCACTGGCACTTGCAACCTGTAAAATCAACCACAACGCTAAAACAGAGGATTCTAAAATTAGAAAATATAACAGAGGATTCTAAATGATTTAATCTATAATAGAGGATTCTAAATGTTCAATTTATTAAGAAGATAGTGCCAATTGAGTTGGATAGTCACACTACAAAAATAAATAATGAAGGAAATATTGTTCAGTCAAAACTTAATATTGTTATAAATAAGCAAAATTTCGAACAGGTAAATGAATGTAAGACCAATTTAATGGAAAGGAAGTTGAAGAGATCAACGTGAATCTAAATAAATCAAAACCTCCAATAATTCAAGAACAAAATAAAGACCAATTTAATGGTGTGCGTACGTGTGTGTGGGAGAGAAAGAGAGAGGGAGTGAGAATTACCTTAAAAGAGAGGAAGACGAGTGGTGGTGCAGCGGTGGCATAGCAGCGGTGGCGTAGCAGAGAGGAGGAGATCGAGGAAGGGAAGGGAATCGAAATAGGGCAACGAGGGTTGGGGAATGGGAACGTGGTGTTCTTTTAGGTTTAGGCATTTTTTTTTTATGTTTTGCCCCCAAAATTTACTTTTGGCAACAAAATAGTAAATTAATTACCAACGAAATATTTCATGGTGGACTCTAATTATTGCGTTGGAAAAAAATTCGCATTTTATATCTTGTGCGGGAAAAAATGGCGCCAAATTTTTATTAACAATTTGAAAATGAAATTTCCTATTTCGTGGCCAATGTTTAATTAATGACCACGATTTAAATTTCGTTGCTAAAAGTGATCATTTATCCACGAAATCATCTTTGTAGCCAAATAAATCATTGTTAAATGTAATATTTGTTGTAGTTGCAATGACAAAAAGCAGAGGTTGAGGGAATTTTCAAAGTCCTTGACAGATAAATCATATACGTGGTACTCCCACCTAGCCCCGGGCAGTGTGGGCTACTGGGAAGAGTTGCACATTTTGTTTGTACAAAAGTTCTTTTTGGCTGAGGATGAGTTCACACTCACGCAGCTATCATGTGAGAAGCAGAAGCTAGGGGAGGATGTTGTGGCCTATATTAGGAGGTTTCGTGATCGCCCTCTGGACGTGAGAGAGGAGACGCGGGAGGATAAACTTTTGCAAGTTTGTGCAGAGGGATAGTTTCCTGAGTATATATGCCATTTGATTAATAAAACACGAGAGGGGACGTTCGGAACATTATTAAAAGCAATGAGGAACATTACTTTGGTGGTTAAGCCCATAGTACCCCCGCCTACTTTGTCAAATTTGCTACTAAGGCCAGCAGTTTCCTTAGGGAGGGGAATACCCTCGATTATCAATTATGCGGACGATGGGGCCAAGGAGGAAAGCAATGGAGGCCGACGAGGTGGAAGGGGGATAGGCAACAAGAGAAGATTTGAAGACGAAGAAGATACCCCTGAGATACCTTCCACGGTGGAACAAGCTCTGAACCTGTATGATCTCATGGTTTGCGATAATGTTTGCAGGCCGATCAACGTTAGCACGGCACAACTCTCCCGGGAAGATAGGGAGAAACCTAATTAATGTGCATTTCATAATAGGGTGAACCACCCTACCAAAGTATATTTTTCACTAAGGAGGTTGATTGACCATCACGTGAATAATGGAGACATTGAACTACAACAAACTAATGTGAATAACAATCATTTACCACCACATGGAGCCCTTATGGCCAGCGCTTTTGATGAAGAGGCCGAACGATCGATGAGAGAGCAATAGTTTGAAGAGAGTGACTTCGAAGAATTTCTGGAGGATGAATTCAAAGAATCTCTATAAGATTTCACCTTCGAGATGGCTCAGCTCCATTTAGGTGATGAGGCTGAGGACGTGGACGAACAAGAAAAAGAAGTGAATGAACCCATCGAGAGACTTAGTAGGCAGTTGGGAGCCTGATCCCTGGAGGAAGTAAATGCAGTGATAGCCTACAATGAGGTTGCGTATAGAGACGTGGAGGAAGTTTATGAACTAGAAGATGACCAAATAAACCCGTGGTTCGAATGTGTGGTAGTTGCTCGCTCACTAAAGTTTGGATCGTTCTTAGATCAGGTTAGCCTTCCTGAGGACTCCTGACTAAAAGTTACGTGATCCATCTTGGATATTACAAAGAAAAATATGGCACTGCACCTGAAATGGAAGAGGCCTACGGTTAAGATTTAAAGGAGGTACCTCTCAGAAGTCACTTTCTCGGAGACCGATAGACTAATCAGGTATCCCCACAATAGGCCCTTGTATGTTATGGTGTCTGTAAATGATTATGTTTTCTCTAGTGTCTTGTTGGATGGGGGAGCATCCATCAATATAATGCCTATTAGGTCCTTTTATGCAACTGGACTGTCGAAAACAAGGATAGTGCCCCATTCGTTGGCAATCTCGGGGTATGACAACCAGTCATCCAAATCGATGGGCTATGTGAATGTAGGCACTATGATGGGAAAAATCACTTCTCATACCAAGTTCCACATCATGAACTGCGAGCCATCATACCAACTTCTAGTGGGCAGGGTATGAATTCCCAACCATGGGTTGGTACCCTCAATTTATCATCAGTGTACTGAGGCAAACGTAAAAGGCAAAGAGGTGGTGATTCGAGCTACTAAGAAACCCTTTGTGAAGGAGGAAGCTCAGATGGTAGATGTCATTTCTATAAAGATCTGGCAGAAGAAGCCACGGTGGTAACAAAGTACACAGGAGGTACAAGGGTCCTGACCACTCGAATGAGTGTGCGAGTACCTGCCTGAACGGTGGTGACCTACGAAGAGGAACAGGACTTGGGTGTAGCGAGGCCCCCTAGTCTATCAAGGTAGATTCAAGACCGAGTGACTCCGTGCATTAATCCAATTGAGCACCAAGTCCAGACTCAGAGCGTCCTTAGAAGAGAATGGTGAGAGAAGTGAATGAGAACCACAGGAAGAGGCCATTGAAAGAAGAAGTCGCCTGGTAGAGCAAACGGGTAGTTTTGCCTAGCGGTAGAATTATCTACAAATTATGAAGGTGTGAGTGGGTAGCTGAAAGTCTGGATGACGAAGATGACTCAATTTATGAGTGCTTCCTGGTGGATAACTAGGGGCAATGTTTGGTGATTGATAACTCTGGAGTACAATATTTTATGGAAGAGGTAGAAGAAGAACCTTAGTGCATGAAAGACAGTCCCAGGTCGCAGATTCAAAAGTTGGAGAAAATTAACCTGGCCAAAGAAGGTTATGATCCTAACCCCATTTTAATCTCGAAGGAATTAACGAAAGTACTGTGGGTACCCCGATTCTATCACCGTAAGGCCTGGACGAGTAGCCCCTCCTCAGCGGCCCAAAACCCAGGCCCATCACCTCTGGTACTCATCCATTTACTCCACGATGCCATGAAGAGAAGTTGTGGGGGAACACGATCCCATGAAAGGGAGATGGCTAATAAAGAGGAACCTATCACCCCCACTACTCTAACACATACATGTATAAATTAAACCCCAAGTCCGGGGCAAAGGACAAGTTGTATTCTCTGTACTTACTCTTCAGAATATAGAGAAATAACACTGACTGAACCACCGTGGACGTAGGCACTTCTTTGCTGAACCACGTACTCCCGTTGTTGTGTGATTGGCCTTTTATTTGTTTTTTCTTGGTTGTAACCTCTTTCATATTTATTTGTGTTGCATAATAATTGCCTCCATAATTGGCGCCGTCTGTGGGAAACGTTTATCTTTCCTTGAGAAGAGCCCACACCGAGAAAAAATCTAAGATGTCTGGTCACAGCAGCAACGCTCCTCAAGCAGGAGACATTCAGGAGCCACCCGCTCCTCGCAGGATTAGGTCTGAAGTCCGACGTTCCGATCAAGGGGCTCGCTTAGAAAGGCCAGCCTCAGAAGAAAGTCAAGGACCATCAAGGACCATCAAGGTCCACTCAGATATCCAGATTGATCGATGCATACGAAGCAAGGCTCCACGAGCAGAGGGAGTCTTCTCGCAGGTATGAGGCTGAGAATGCTCGCCTGAAAAGAAGACTGGAAAAACTGGAAAAAGAACTACGTCCTGATACCAGGAGACGCCCCTATCGCACTCCTAGCCCTCAGGCGAGCAAATCTCGCAGCCGAGGAAGGAGCCCTAGGCGGCAACATCAAGGGTTCGAAGGTGGCGACTCAGACGACGACCTCCGCGAGCAACTAAGAAAAGCTCGCCGCTATCAGAGCCCTGCTCGCAGCGACGACAACATACGGAACCTAGTCCGCAGAGAAATGGACCAACATCCAGCTCACCGCGGCACCAGGTCAACCAGAGAACTCGCCAGGAGAGCCCTCAAGACCCAGATGAAATCGCCCTTCACAAGGGAAATTGAAGAAGAAGAAGCTCCCAAAAAGTTTGCTATTCCAAGGTTCAAGATTTATGACGGGAAGACTGATCCCATTGATCATGTCAGGCAGTACCGGCAGGCTATGACCCTCTGGAATCACCGAGATGCGTTGATGTGCCGTATTTTCCCCTCAAGCCTTCATGACGTGGCCCAGAAATGGTTCGAGAAACTCCCTCACCGATCCATCAGAAATTTCAAATCCCTGGCCGAGCTCTTTACGGCCAGGTTCATCACCAGCAGCTCCCATCCCAAAAGGATGGATGCTCTATTGACGATGAAGAAAACTCCTCAGGAGACACTTCGAGACTACGCGAAAAGGTACTGGGAGTTATTCAATGAAGTCGAAGACTGCGCAGAAGAGGTGGCAGTGGCTTCATTCAAAATTGGGCTACCTAGCTCTTCCCTCCTCTACCAGTCCTTGACAAAGAAGGAAGAAACCACCATTGATGACCTGATGGCCCGGATTGAGAAATACGCAAAGGTGGAAGATGTCACCCGCCTTAACGTAGGTGAAAACGGTCGAGCCAAGCTCGCCACGAAGGGAAGTGAGAAAGTTGATAACCAGAAAAAAGGAGGAAAGAATGGGAGCAAAAATGGCCCCAAGAACGGAGGGAGCCCTGACGTTGCAAAGTCGTTCCAGGCAGTCAACACCGTCTTCAAAGAACCAATTTATAAAATTCTCGCTAAGATCAAGGATGAGCCGTTCATCAAATGGCCCCGGAAAATGGGAGGAGACCCATCGAAAAGAAACAATGCGCTGAGATGCACCTTCCATAAAGAGGGAGGACATAAGACCGAGCACTGCAAGGCTCTTAAGTCCCACCTCGAGGAGTTGGCCCAATCCGGACATTTGAATGACTTTGTGGAAAGGAAGGTAGAGAGAGTGACTGTCCACAAGGAGGCAAAACCCGACAACGTATTAGAAGACGACACCGGACACGAATTCGCAGTAATCCATGGAGTATCCGATGTTAAGAAAATCCAGGGCAACTCAGCTCGGATGGAGGTAAAGAAGCTGACAGCAGTAATGCAAGCTTTTCAAATTGATCCAGCGAAATCACAGGCAGGAAAACGCCGCCGAGCAGAGGACATCAACTACAACAAGCATATTGTCTTCACGGATGAAGATCTTGTGGGAGTGAGGACCCCACATCACGATGCCTTAGTCATTACACTCAGGATAGCCAACTTTGATATCTACAGGCTGCTCATCGATCAAGGAAGCTCATCCGAAGTAATGTACATCGACCTGTTCAGGAAATTGAAGTTGGACATCGCCGACCTGAAGGGAACCACTATCCCTCTGGTCGGCTTCGCTGGAAAAATGACCATGCCTTTGGGTAAGATAGTACTACCAGTGCTCGCTGGGAGTGTTTCGAAAATGATCGAATTCTTGGTGGTCGACATCGATTCACCGTATCAAGCCATCCTCGGCAGGGGATGGCTTCATGCAATGAAGGCAGTCTCCTCGACCTACCACCAGAAACTCAAATATATCACCGAGCGGGGAGTGATGGAGATACATGGCGACCAGGCGATGGCGAGAAAGTGCTTCATAGCGGCCATCCGACCGAAGCCAGAGAAAAAAAACGTTCGAACCAGCGAGAAAGTGGAGGAAGGTGCAATCCCTTCCAAATAGCAATTAAAATATGGAAGGCCCGGAGTGGAAGAGACCAGGCTCCTCCCCTCCGAACGGGTTGTAGAAGACCTGGTAGAAGTAATTGCTAGGGAAGGCGACAACAGCAGAGTCTTCCTGATCGGGACCTCACTCACTAACGAAGAGCAAAAGGATTTGTTAACCTTACTCAGAAGCAACATAGATGTTTTCGCTTGGGAACCTTACGAGCTGCCAGGAATCGATCCCAATATGGTCTGCCATCGGTTGCACGTCAATCCCACATTCAAGCCGATAGCACAGAAGGCACGACGAACTGCTCCCGAGAAAGCCAAAGCAATAGAACAGGAAGTCGAAAAACTGCTGGATGCAGGATCCATACGGGAAGTGCAGTTCCCCAAACGGTTATCCAACCCAGTGGTAGTTCCAAAAAGCAACGGTAAGTGGAGAGTTTGCATAGACTTCACTGACCTCAACAAAGCCTGCCCCAAGGATAGCTTCCCTCTTCCAAAAATAGACCAACTAGTAGACGCCACTGCAGCTCACGAGCGAATGAGTTTCCTGGACGCATACTCAGGCTATCACCAGATTCCCTTATATGCCCCAGATCAGGATAAAACGGCGTTTATCACGACGGTTGGTTTATACTGTTACAAGGTCATGCCTTTTGGGCTAAAAAATGCAGGGGCAACTTATCAGCGGCTGGTTACTAAAATGTTCAAAAAACAGATGGGAAACACGATGGAGGTCTACATCGACGACATGCTCGTCAAAAGCAAGGAGAAAGAAAACCACCTTTCTGACCTGGCAAGTACCTTCGAAATCCTCAAGAAATACCGAATGAAACTCAACGCGAGCAAGTGTTCCTTCGGTGTCCAGTCAGGAAAGTTCCTTGGGTATTTGGTCAGCAAGCGTGGCATAGAGGCAAATCCGGACCAGATTGAGGCAATTAAACGGGTGCAACCTCCTCGCACAATCCGCGATGTACAGAAGCTCACTGGAATGCTCGCTGCTCTAAATCGTTTCATTTCTAAATCCTCCGAGAGATGCAAGCCCTTCTTCCAACTCTTAAAAGGCAGCAAAACGGTAGAATGGACCCCAGATTGCTCGCAAGCATTAGGCGAGCTCAAATCCTACCTAAGCTCCCCACCACTGCTCGTCATGCCACAGCAAATGGACCCTTTGTACCTCTACCTCTCTGTATCCAGCCATACTATCAGCTCAGCGCTAATGTGTGAAGTCACAGGGATCCAACATCCAGTCTATTACGCGAGAAAAACCTTACTAGACGCCGAGCAGCGATACCTGCCATTGGAAAAGCTCGCATTCGCCCTAGTAATGTCCTCGAGGAAACTAAAGCATTACTTCGAAGCTCACACGATCATCGTCCTTACATCACACCCCCTCAAGGCTGTCCTAAGGAAGGCGGATTTGTCAGGCAGACTGTCTAAGTGGTCAGTCGAGCTCGGCCGGTTTGACATCCAATTTCAACCAAGGACAGCTATCAAGGGTCAAATCCTCGCTGACTTCATAGCTGAATTCACGGGCGAAGAACCTCTCGACCAGCCTAAGCCAACAGAACAAAACAGCCAGGCTACAGGGGGAAGCTGGAAGCTATTCGTTGATGGAGCCTCCAACTCAAAGGGGGCAGGAGTAGGAATTGTTCTCATCACTCCAGAAAATGCAGTCCTCGAGTAAGGAATCAGGCTGGGATTTGCAGCCTCCAACAACGAAGCAGAATACGAAGCCTTAATTGCAGGTCTCCAAAGGGCGCAAACTCTAGGAGCAAAGCATTTACAGGTATTCGGAGACTCGCAACTAGTTTCCAATCAGATAAGTGGAGACTACAACGCGAAGGATGAGAGGATGGCAGCCTACCTCTCCTTGGTAAGAAACTTGATGACGAACTTTGAAGAAATCAACATCCAACAGTTTCCCAAGGGGCAGAACAGCCACGCTGACGCCTTGGCAGCCCTAAGCTCAGCAGTTGATTCCAGCCTTAAAAGGATAATCCCCATCGATTTCCTTAGCTGCCCGAGCATTCACCCCAACTGCGAGCTGACAAAAGTGAAACAAATACTCCAATTGGAACCAGCCCCTAGTTGGATGGATCCCTTAAGAGACTATTTGAAGAACGGAACGCTCCCAGAGGATAAGAGGACTGCCCACCAGATAAGAATCAAAGCTGATCGCTTTCACTTATCCACGGGAGGCGACTTGTATAAAAGATCTTTCTCCGGCCCCTACCTTAGATGCGTCCACCCAGGCGATGTCAAGACAGTGCTTCACGAGCTCCACGAAGGAATCTGCGGAAGTCACGTCGGAGGAAGGTCTCTAGCCTTCCGAGCAATGAAGGAAGGTTACTGGTGGCCATATATGCAAAGAGACTCCGCAGTTTATGTCCGCAAATGCCTAAAATGCCAGCTTCACGCCCCCATAGTCCACCAGCCTGCCAGCGAATTGAAATCCCTGACCAGCCCCTGGCCTTTCGCCCAGTGGGGAATGGACATCGTGGGACCACTGCCCACCGCTGCCGGCAATCGCAAATACCTGTTGGTCGCAACTGATTACTTTACCAAATGGATCGAGGCAGAACCACTGGCGAACATCCGAGATGCTGACATGATGAAGTTCATATGGAGAAATATAATCACTCGATTCGGGATCCCCAGAACCATCATCACTGACAATGGAACACAGTTCGAGAGTGGCCCCTTTCAGGACTTCTGCGACCAACACGGGATCAGGCACCACTTCAGCTCGGTAGCTTATCCTCAGAGCAACGGACAAGTTGAGGCTTCCAACAAAACAGTGATCGCTGGATTAAGAAAGCGGTTAGAACGAGCAAAAGGCGCGTGGACTACCGAGCTACCACATGTCCTATGGGCATACAGAACGACTCCCAGACGAGCCACAGGTCAGACGCCATTCTCACTAGCATATGGTATGGAAGCGGTCATCCCATTAGAAGCAGGATTGCCTACAATGAGATCCGACCTTGTCGAGCAGAATCAGAACGATCAGGCTTTGCTCGCTGAACTCGACTTGGCCGACGAGCGCAGGGAACTTGCCCTAGTAAAACTAGCGAGTTATCAGCAACAGCTCGCGAAGCACTACAGCAAAAAGGTCAATCCGAGGAAGTTCGAAGTTGGAGACTATGTCCTAAGAAAGGTCCTGGGCAACACAGTGAAGCCATCAGATGGTAAACTGGGCCCAAACTGGGAAGGACCTTATGAGATAATTAGAGACGATCTGCAAGGTGCCTATCATTTGAAAACGATGGAGGGCAGAGAGATACCACGAGCATGGAACGCAGCTAATCTCAAGAAATTCTACTTTTAGGAGTTCTATTGTTAGATCTTTTATTGTACTCATTTTGGGGAAAGACAGTTTATTTCTCTATTCACCAATAAGAATCTCTCAGTTAATTACTCTCTAAAAAAGTAACAATTATATCTTATTGCACATCCTTTTCAAATCACAGGTATAATAGTTGACATAGCAGGGGAACACCCCTCCTCAGGTCATCGTCACGAAGCACGACAGACCTCTTAGCATTGCCCATGGCAATATATGAAGCCCTACAGAATATTCTTAGGCATCAAACCTATTTTGGTTAAACAAAATCCTGACTGGATGAAGACATCCAAAAACAGGTGTGTCCTCGCCAATTGCCCCTCTTAGACCTAAGGGAGTGTGACGACACGACCTAAAAGGTAAAGAGAGAGCACAATGGTATTCTTAATACTGGACTGGGCGGACACTCACATGACAAGATAAAGATTGTGAAGCTGCAAAAATATAACAGAGATTGGATAAACACGTTTAGTCGGCAAAATCGCCCAAAACTCAAACTTTCCATTAATCTTTTATATTTACAAACAATAATAGTACATGTTTAGTCGGCAAAGGTTCGCCCAAAGCATTTACAATTATTAAAAAACAAATTATCAAGAAGGGGGAAGCCTCCGAGCAAGGTAGTCAGCAACCTTAGCTCTCCTCCCGTCATCAGGGGCAGGATCGAGTTCCTCAACAACTTCATTTGTGTCCAACTCCAGTAGCCGCCGAGGAATAGCATCGATAGGAATCCATCGGTCATCTCGCCTGAATGGATTGGGCATCAGAGTAGACGGAGACATCTCATGCCGATACCACAATATCGAATTCCTCGGGACCTGCAGCTCTCTGAGAGCACTCAACCACCCCCTGATGAAGGAAAGCTCCTCGAACTCTGATAATCTCGTGGGAGCATCCAACCAGCCCTGATCATAGCCATCAGTCCACACTTGGCGAGGGCCCTTCTTGAATAGATGCCGCAGTCGGGTGACGTCCCTCTGGAGCCCAGCAGCAGTTACGTAAGCTCGCCGGACATCACCGCGCAGCTCCTCTATTTCCCTCTCACGCTGCTCCTCAACTTCCCTACTCCTACCCCGTGTACTCCTACCAGTACGCGGGAAGGGAGGTCGAGCAGCTCGCGACGAGGAAGAACCTTGTAGGACTGCCGGAGTGGTGCTCGGCGAATGCTCCTTAAGCCTCGAGACCTCCCGCCTCAGGTCGTCATTCTCCCGCTGAAGAAACTCCACGACTTGATTGATCTCGGTGGCCTCCAGTAACTTGGCTCTCAGCTCGCTAACTTCTTCTTGCACTGAAGCTCCGATCTCTTCCATTTCCTGGAGCCTGTCCTTCAATTTGGCCACCAGCTCAGACTGATCCTTGTATTTTTTGTTACTTAACTTAGAAAACCAGCAGAGTCTAGCGAAGGCCTGGCGAACAGCAGGACTCGCATTTGGACCGAGAGTCCTACCCAGATGTGAAGTGGCGGGGATATATTCATCAGCATCAACCAACTACAAGTAAAAAAGAAAGGAATAGAACAAAAAGAAATCAGCATAAACAAAAATGAAGCCTTTTTATTGATAATGAGCGAGGTTACATCAGAACAAAAAAGGAAAAAATTACAAAGAAACCTTATCACTTAGCAACCTCGGTGGACGGACCCTTGTCCTTATCAGCATCAGCAGGGGCGTCACCCTCTGCAGAGGTGTGCACTGCCCCCTCGACCACGGAAGCATCAGCAAGAGTCGCCTGAGAAGCAGGATTGACCCCTTCAGCAGTTGGGGCTGGCTCCTCATCCACAACTGGCTTGGGCCCTGGATCATGTTCGTCAAAAAGTGGGGATGCAACATCCACCCCAGCAGCCACAAGGGCCTTATTCCACCCCTTCTTGAAGTTCAGAAGGCTGATATAGCCTATCTGAACCTCGGCGTCTTCATACGCAGCAGCCCAGCCAGAATTGTATGAATCTTCTTTAACAGTGGCTGCCTGGGCTTTCTCCGCTTCCAGCTGCTCGGCAAGAACCCTGTTCTTCTCCACAAGGTCCAGCTTGCTAGAGCAGACCTGTTCATACGACTTCCTCAGCTCGCCGAGCTCCCTGACAACATTATCTCTCTCGCGAGCAGAATTAACAAGGGCCAAGGCAGAAGAAGCTCGAGCCGCATCAGCAGCCTTCAGATCGGCCTCCAGCTGAGAACCTCTGGCCACCAGAGTAGAATTCTGCTGCTCCAGCTCGCTGTTCCTTCTCAACAGCTCGTCGCGAGAGTGATAGAGCACAGCGAAGTCAGTCACAAACTGCAGAAAACAAGGGAAAGATCAGAAAGAAGAAACCATCAAAACAGATTAGAAGAAGTTGGGAAGTAGAAAAGAAACCTTACCAAGGCAAGCCTCTGGCTAGCTTGCAAGGACAGTTGATCAGACCCTGACGCCCTCTCGCGATCTGCAGGGAGGACTACCCTCTCAAGCAGCGCAGGGGCGAGTTGAGGAGAGGTGGCCACCGAAGCCCCCTCAGGCAAAACAGATACTGGGACCAAGGCTTGACCGGTCTTGGTCCTCAGTTCCATCTTCCTTCTCTCCTCCTCCTTCTCTTTCTCCCTCCTCTTTCTCTCTTCCACCTTCTTCCTCTCCTCCTCCTTTTTCTTCTCCCTCTCCCTCGCCTGCTCCTCCTCTCTCTTCTTCTTCTCTTGCTCTTGAGAGGAAGGCCGAGAACCAGTAGCTATGGCCCCGGAGACAGTCTTCGATTTTTTGGACCTCTGTGCAAGAAGCACATCATCATCATCATCATCATCCCGGATTAGATTCTTCCTGGGAGGCATTTCTTCACCTGGACTGCTGGTAGTACTCGATGAACTGCTACTATCAGCACTGCCTCCACCAAAGTTACTCACAACACCTGCAGGCTCGCTCTCCGAGCTACTCTCCTCCTCGTCCAATTGGATGGGCTCAGCTGAAATCTCTTCGGAAGAGTCAAAGTCCGGAACACTTTCCACAGGTCGGGCTATGAAGCTGGAGCCTGTGTTCTTGTATTCAAGCAGAAAAGCAGCAGACCTAGGATGCTCGCCGTCACCCAAAGGTTCCCTGATGTTCCAAGCTTTCACCAGTTCCGAGATACGAACCTCGCTGAGAGCTGGCTCCAAGTTCTTTATCTTCGCTGAAAAAGAGAAAGCAAGGAGAAGTTAGAGAAATCACAAAGTCCGTAAAGGTTGAAACAATAATACAACGTCTACCTATATATTCTTCCCCATAAAAGGGAATAGTGAACCTCTCAGACCTCGACCCTTCAAATTGAGGGGAGTATTGCCAGTTCCTAACGAGAAACCCTTCTTGCCAGTAGTCCTTATGGGAATCAGGTAAATTTACTACCAATACCCTATCAGGGTTCCTAGCCTTAAGGTACAGAACACCTGAACTCGTACGAGAAAAAGAATAACAAAAGCAGACCTCAGCAAGCCCTAACCTTGTGCCGTACAATTGATTTATCCTGTGCACACCGTTCACTATTTTCCATACATTGGGCGAACATTATGCAGGCACAATACCAAAATAACTAAAAAAGTGCAGAAACAAACCATTAGGGGGAAAGGTAAGACCCCCCTGGGAGAGCAACAGGACGTGAATCCAATGTGCATCCTCTATGTCCCTAACGTTCCTAGGTGGTGAGGCACAACACTCAATATCTACCCACTCAGGAATACCGTAGAATTTTCTAAACTCAGTTACCGACCTATCTCCAATCTTCGCCATTGGAAAAATACAAGAAAAATTATAAACTCAAGAAAAAGGGCACGAAAGACTTACAGGACAGAAGATCAGATCAAAAGGTGAAGAAGCGACGAGAGTGGAGACCGAAAACAGAAGGTACAAAACTCAAGAGTTCTCAGAAGATAGAAGATTGCTGGAAAAGCTGGAACGACGAAGAGAAAATGTGTCTTATTCCAACAAGCCTTCAAAACTAATCATAACGCACGGATAGCGAAGCGGGTGCCGCCAAAGCAACTTCACAGTTTTCAAAGAAATCAACCATCATTGCTGATCATTTAAATTCATCGGACCCATAAGAACGGCCCAACAAATTTAGGGGCAATTGTGGGTACCCCGATTCTATCACCATAAGGCCTGGACGAGTAGCCCCTCCTCAGCGGCCCAAAACCCAGGCCCATCACCTCTGGTACTCATCCATTTACTCCACGATGCCATGAAGAGAAGTTGTGGGGGAACACGATCCCATGAAAGGGAGATGGCTAATAAAGAGGAACCTATCACCCCCACTACTCCAACACATACATGTATAAATTAAACCCCAAGTCCGGGGCAAAGGACAAGTTGTATTCTCTGTACTTACTCTTCAAAATATAGAGAAATAACACTGACTGAACCACCGTGGACGTAGGCACTTCTTTGCTGAACCACGTACTCCCGTTGTTGTGTGATTGGCCTTTTATTTGTTTTTTCTTGGTTGTCACCTCTTTCATATTTATTTGTGTTGCATAATAATTGCCTCCACAAGTACCTAGAGCGGAGTTGATCAAATGGTCTCTAGAATTCAAAGATGTATCCTCATGTAAGTACACCGAGATGCCTGGGGTAGACAAAGAGGTGAGCTATCACAGGTTGAATGTTTTTCCATCCGTCATCCCGATAACGCAGGACACCCGAACGTACAAGACAGAATTGGAACTAAAGATCAAAGAGGAAGTTCAAAGACTACTTATGACCGGATTCATAGTTCCAATCCAACATCCGATTTGTCTATCTAGTATCGTGCCTCTGGGAAAGAAAAATAAGAGCCAGATTAGAATATGTGTGGACTTTAGGAGCCTAAATCGAGCATACCTAAAAGAGGAATTCTCGTTGCCTTCCCTTGATAGTTTGATTGATACGACTGCGGGCCACGAGATGTATAGCTTCATGGATGGTTATATAGGATATAATCAGATAAATATGGATTCGACCGATATAGAGAATACCGCCTTTTGAACGCCTTTGGGTAACTTCACAGTTATGCCTTTCGGGCTGAAGAACGCAAGAGCCACCTACTAGAGAACAATAATGGCCATCTGTCATGATATTTTTCATAAGATCATGAAATTTTATGTTGATGATCAGGTGATTAAATTCAAGAAGGAGGGGTCCAACCTGGATTATTTGAAAAGGGTGTTCACTAGATGCAGGAAGTACAAACTGAAGATGAACCCCCTCAAATGTGCATTCGAGGTGACTAGTGGGAAATCTTGGGCTTTATGGTGAACCGTCAAGCGGGTGCAAATGGACTTGTATAAGCGGCGGACCATCTTGGATATGCCAAGACCAAAGTCTTTGAGGCGGTTAAAAAGCTTCCTTAGTAAAGTCTCCTACTTGAGGAGGTTCATCCCAGGGTTGGCCGAGGTGACACACCCGTTGATGGATTTATTGAGAAAGGTCATGAAATTTTCATGGGAGGCAATGCACCAAGACACCATGGACAAGATGAAAGCACTCCTTACTTCCCCTCAGACGATGATCCCCCCGATGGTAGGTATTCCTTTACGTCTATATCTTAAATCATCTAAATGATCTATTGGTGGTTTACTGGCTCAAGAGATGGACGATATAGAAACATGTTTACTACTTGAGAAGAATCATATATGGTCCTGAGGCCAGATATTTAGTATTGAGATGCATTGTTTAGCCCATGTATTTATAGAACAAAACCTTAGGCACTACCTACTATCATTTCCCATTAATATTGTAACTAGGTGTGATCCTATATAGTTTTTTCTTGCTAAAACTGTGTTAATAGGCAGGGTAGATCGATGGTTCTTAATCCTTTCAGAGTATGATCTCAAATGCGTGGTTCCCCGAGACATCAAGAGCCAAGCATATGCAGATTTATTAGCCATCTTCCCATCAGGAACATTCGAGCCACCTATTAAAGATCACCCAGGTGACGATCTCCAAGCTAATTTTATATGATCTAGCCTGGATGGGTGGAGTATGGAATTTGACGGCTCTTTAGCCGAGAAAAAAGGGGGAGCTGGTGTTATTATACGAAGAAATGGTGAAGAAGTCCATTTATCTTTCAAGATGGAGTTTGAATGTTCAAATAATGAAGCCAAATATGAAGAACTAGTCTTTGGGTTACTCGAATCTCTCAGAAGAGGTATCTAAGTCCTGATAATAAAAGGGGGATTCCAACTTGATGGTGAAGCAGGTATCGAGGGAATTTGCTTTGAAACATATGATCCTACTGCCCTACCGAACAATCATTCAGCGGTTTCTTGAGCTGTTCGAAGTGGTAAAGATCAAGAGGAAGCCCTGAATCATGAACTGACATGCGAGCGCCTATGCCACCATCGCCCAGAAAATTACCTTCGATAGATAATCAATGGTGATTCAAATCACAAAGAGGACAGCCCCCTCGACGGTGTTGGAAATGTTTCCCTTGGATGACAAAGATGATTTGAGGGGTGAGATCAGAAAGCAACTAGAGAGAGGTGAAGGGACACTAAGATTAGTTGACTTGGCACAATACTTTGTTACCAGGGGCAACTTTTACTACAAAGATAAAGTGGTTTGGTTATCCAGGTGTGTGGATTCGGAGGAAACCAAAAGAAGATTGATCCATATGCGTGAAGACAGCTGCGAAACTATAGAGATCCCTCTATATAGAAGGATACAATGGGTAGGGTACTTCTATCCTTCGATGAGACAAGATGTTGTGGTAGTACAAAGAGAGTGCGAAAAGTGTTATCTGTTCTATTAGGCAGCAGAGTGCAATTTCATTGATCAACCCCAAGATTGGAGGCGGGTATATGGGTCTATTGATAGACGGAGTAATGCCTATGGACAAAGAGGATACCACCAAGGTGAAGAGGTGAGCACCAAGGCACTTTGTACAAGAAGGGCAATTATACTGACGAGGCTACCATAACCGTCCCCTAAAGTGCATAAGGAGAGAAAGACCGAAGAAGTGATGAAGCAAGCTCACGAGCTGGGACACATCGGAGGAGCTAAACTCTACGACCAACTCATAACATTGGGGTATTATTGGCCCACAATAAAGAAAGATTCAGTGGAGTTTGATCGTAAGTGTAAAGCTTGTCAACTACATGGGAATATGATTCACGCTCCTTCAGTGGACCTACATTACCTCTCTACACCTTTTCCATTCCACACTTGGGCGTTCGATCTGGTCGGGGATATAAACCCTTCATCATGAGGAAAGATCTGGATTTTGGTAGCCACAAAATGCTTCACAAAGTGGGCAGAGGCCATACCACTCAAGAAAGCTATAGCGGGGATAGTGGCACGATTCAGTAAGGAGTACATTATCTGCTGATTCGGTATCTCGGGGGTGTTTTTATCAGATAATGGCACCCCTTTCGCGAATAGTGAAGTATGTTTACTAACGGACAAGTACTCCATCATCCATCATAAATTAACGGTAGCATACTCGAAGTGCAATGGGCACGTAGAGGCCACCAACAAAACCTTAGTAAATATCTTAGCAAAGAGGTTAGAAGATTTTCCAAGCACATAGGATGGCAAGATCCTCGAAGTACTTTGGGCTTACCAAACAACAAAGAGGAAACCAATGGGGTATACTCCATTTTCCTTAGTGTTTGGGGTAGAAGCGGTGTTACCAGTTGAACTCGAGGTACCTTCTTCTCGCTATAACTTACGAAGTTCCATGCTCCCTCACAGTCGGCACATACAACTCGAATCACTAAAAGAACATCAGGATAATGCAGCAAGACACTTCAAGATGTATTGGAGTCAGTTGTCCAGATCCTATGACCAATTAGTGATGCCAAGGAAGTTTAAAGAGGGAGACTTGGTTTTGAAATCATGCACAAGGCATATCAGGCGTTTATCACCACCCAAGTTTGAGGCTAACTGGGAAGGATCGTACGTTGTTCGAGTAGCTCATGATTCGGGTTATTGCAAGATATCCAAGGTGAAGGACAATGTCACTTTCAAACTAAACAAAAAGTGGTTGAAGATATACCATGTTTAAATGTATGTTTTGCTAACACCTCAATTCATTACATTGTACCTCGTTAATGTTTGTTCGAAAGGATGTTTCTTGTAAATGATTGGGCGTATTCTCTTAATATAGTATGTTACGATGTTTAGGTCGAAAATGTTAGCCCACTACTCTTTTTATGTTTTTTATTCTCCTTAGCTTACATGATATGACTTATATTAATGTAATAGTTTAGCCAATGTTAAAATAACGGTAAGGGGAAAGAAAAAAAACACCAAACATCACAAAAAAAATTCTTTTATTTAATAAAGAAGTACTATGATTGCATGCAAATAAATTAAAGAGGGGGATCAACACCCCTAGCTAAAGAACACCAACAAAGTAACCATTAAACAAGGGTGACTACGGGCTATCCATAATAAAACGAAGGTTCGCCTATCCAAGCAACCGATGGTGATGTTGGGGAAGAATTTGCTCAATATTTCTTTGGTCTACTATAAGATCAGCCAAATCCTTCTAGCGAAGCTCCATCTGCTGTTGAATAGATTCCAAGTCTTGCTTACTCTTAAGAAGCTCAGACTCTGCCCGAGCAACAGCTTCATGAGCCTCATGTACCTTATGTTTAGACGTCATTGTTGGGTCTCCAGACTTACGAGATCCTCTGAAACATATACCTACGAGCGATGAAAGATCTCCAGTTATATTTCTTAAATTCACAAAGCAGCTTCACCAATCAAGGTAGTGGGAATCCATCATTTGTGAGCACATTCACTTTCCCCAACAAAGACTTTATTGTATCAGAGTTAAGAGATTCGAGGGAGTTATTGAGGATCTCCTCTAAGACTATGTTGAGCCCGAGCAAGCGACATGCCATCATCCCAGGAATAGGCTAAAGACTGCGAGATGTGAAAGTCGAAGAAAAACGGACCAATAGATCCTCAATCAATAAATGGGGACCCTCAGTCAAGATATGGGGGAAATTGGCCAAAGTCTGCCTCATAACCAACTCAGGGGATGCCTCAGGAGAATGTGCGCTGAATACGCTATCACTCACTGAAGGGAGCTGAGTATGCGAAGCGCTGTCACTTTCTTGAACCCTCAAGGCAACCACTTCAGGCACCTCACCAACATTAGGCGTTGTTCCTTGGATCTGTATAACAGGGGAGGTGCACAAAGATGCGAAATCATCTAGAGTCATTGCTTGTGCAACTTCCTGAGTAATATCTTCAACTTCTGGCCCACATGCTATGGGTCGCTTGACCTCCACCTAAGATACAAGAAATTTCTAAGTGAGAAACAAAGCAAGAAAACACATACAAATTGGCTTGCAAGTATAAATTTTATGCCAATAAGACTTGGCCTATCTTACCCTCGGTTATGGGAGATTTTATTCCAATAAGACTTGGCCCGCCTGACCCTCGGTTATGAGAGGTTTTATGCCAATAAGACTTGGCCCGCCAGACCCTCGGTTATAGGAGATTTTATGCCAATAAGACTTGGCCCTCCTGACCCTGGGTTATGGGAGATTTTCTAAGACCAATAAGACTTGGAAAAACTAAAAATGCAAGACATATCTAAGAGAAGACAAGTATACCTCTGGATGCTTCTCATCGGAAAATTCACGAGTAGCCACTTGAACTACATCTTATTCTTCACCCACAACAGGTGCCACCAAAGGACGTTGTTCTTGGGGGGAATCACATCCCCCACATCATCAGCAACCCACTCCAGTCTCCCTTCTCCTTAGCCCGCAGCAGCAACGTCGATTGAGGGCCCAAAAATGGTAACAAGAACCTGGTCATAAGAGGGGGTGGGGGATAACGGAACAGCGAGCTTGGGTAAAGATACCTACGAAGAACAATGGAGAGAAAGTTAGAACATAAAGCCAAAAGGAACAAAATGAATTTAGAATATCAAGAGAACAAGCTTACCATGGGCAGCGAACTAACAATAGCGGGGGATTTAGGAATAGCTTTAATAATCCTTGTAGTTGGCACACCTGCCACAAGACCAGCCTGCTCGAGAAAAAAAGTAGGATCGGGTGAAGAGCCACTACTTGATTATGTTGAAGTATCATAAATAACTTCCCTTAGGGGCAAATTATAGATTACCTATGAAGTAGTAAGGGCATCTATCTCCTGTAGAACAACTTCCTTCGAGGCAGGTAAGGTTACGCCATGCTTCTCCAACAGACTGCTCTTCTCAACATCATCGCGCAAACCACCTCGCGCATCAACCTAGAAAAGGGGGAGAGTTGAAACAAAATAGAGTCATCATCACAAGGTAAAAGAGGAAAAGTTAGGGACTTAGAAGAATGATGGAAATTATACCTCCTCTTCTTCCAACACGTCCTTTAAAGCTTCATAATATTAAGGAGGTGAGGCAGGCTTAGAAGGGGAAACCATTCTCCTCAACCTGCATCATCGAAATAATACAGTATCCTCTTCTTCTTATTCTTCTTCCTCTTCTTCCTTTCCTCCATCCTCATCATCATCATCATCACCACCATCATCATCAGAACCACCTGCTACATGTTTCTCAGGCAGCTCATCCTCGCTTGATTCGCCCGATTCCTCCAGCGCAAGCTTAAGAGGGCTAATTACCTTCCTCTTTCTACTACCTTCGGTGGGATGAGGAACGTATGAGAAACCACGGGAATCCATTTCAACCGATATGAAGTCCCTGTCCTCTTCACTAAAATTCTCTCAGGTTTATCTAAGATGATCAAACATTAGGTTGACTGCTTGAGTGATTTTTTCATCGGGAGTATGGGCTACTGGAGTTTATTGGACAGTTTTGAGCTTCTTTGTTGGAGCTTTTTGGGTAGCTCTAACCTATTCCCCAAATGAAGAAACATGTGGATTATCACTTCCTTCAACTGGCCTAGAAGGACCAAGGGCAACAACACCTACCTCGACTAGAACGGAGGTTGCGATGCTTTCTTCTTCTTGATCACAGCTTGGTCCACTGGAGCTATCAGAGGTAGATCAAAAGGAATAGAGTTATTAATAGTACTCAGAGGGAACATCGAGTTGAAGGTGGTACAATTTCTCAAACCTAACTATGTGGGTGGATATCTCTCAACCTCGAGAGATCAAGGTTCCTTCAGAACGTTACTTTAAAAAGGAATAAGCTAGTTTTTCCAGAACATTGTTATATACATGGTTGACCTGCTTCCTTGAGCTTCCTTGCTCGAAATAATAGGATTGGCCGGGTAACTGGCATAGTGACTTACTAAAGCTGAAGTTAGATAATTCGTACAAGCAAAGGAAAAGTTTGTTGGCTTCTCACGGGTAAAGTGGCTTAGTAAAGGGATTCCTTGATCATAACCAAATTGAAGGGTTGCACGATGGGGGATGTAAACGAAATAAAAAGAAGATTGTTATGTGTACGATGGTAAATAGGAAGGGATCAACAAAAGGGAGACATTATTCTAAGGAAACTTCCTAGCAAGAGCCTCATCAAGGGGAGCAATGGGGCGTTCCTCCTCAGCAAAAAAATCATTTGTGAAAAATTGGTCCACCCCAACATAGGGGCGAGGTAAAAACCTTTTGGCTATGTCAATCAAAGTGATGAGAGGCGTATTGACACTTTTGTGATTCCACCAACAAATCTGGGGGATCTTAACGGGCTGAGAACCGGGCTAATTACCTGTCGGTGCATAGTCTGGGGAGTGGGCGTAAAGGAAAGTTGTTAAAAGAATATGATTTGCATAGTTGGAGACATCAAACCCATCGATGCTCTGCGTAGAATCTTTCGCCACGCGATCTATCAAAGTATATAATGAACCAAGAACGATAGCAGCAAGAGGGATATTTACGCCGCTCACCATCCGAATAACCATATTTATTAAATCCTTTTGGGGGCATTCATGGGGCTTACCCAAAAGTTAAAATTTTTATAACATCACCCAGATATATCTAGCCAACTCGATCAGGGAGTCAAAGCCCTTTCCCGCCATAGGTTGTTCGAACAATTTCTTTCCTAGGGATTCTCCTTGGCCGCCTCGTAGGCCTTAATCACAGTTTTGTCTTCAATGCAGTAGAAGTACCTGATCACTTCGGAGTAGGTGCACTTGTTGTAAGTAACCATAAAATCCTTCACCACTGCCTCTGGTTCAACCCTCAAGGCCTTTTCTTTGTTGGAGATAACCTCCTCAAAAAAAGTATCAAACCCATCAGCTTCCAACCCCAGAAACTCACAAATATCTTCCAAGGTGATAGTGAACTCTCCCCAAGAGGTCACAAAGGTATGTGACCTATGACTCCAACGAGAAATGAGCAGTTGAAGGGAGGTGTTATTTTTAGCAAGGGTGAGATCACCCAGCCAGAAGGAATAGGATAAACCAACAACAACAAGTTGGACATAATACTTAGAGTGGATGTATTCGGTCCAAGGACCTAATCCCTCACAAGCACTTGAGGAAGATTCAAACTCTTCTTTAGAGAAGGGAAAATCACCACCTTCAACGCAAAAGCGAGTGACAATGGCAGAAGGAATATAGATAAAATCTTCAATAGCCTCACCCTCTTCCATCAGCAAATTGGGGTTTTCAGTTGGCTCTAACTCACCGGGAAATCTCTCCGCAGTTTTCCAGAAATGATCAGACTCATAGAAATAGGGAGCACACCAATAACGCGCCCACTAGTTTTGGCGCTCTTGGATTTCGGGGGAATCACCCCTAGATGAGTGGGTTCTTTTGACGATGGGTGCCATGGAATCTTAAAGGAATAAAGTGAGTGAGTGAGTTGAATAGAGTGAAGGGAACTAAGAAGGCAAACTCTCACAAAGGCTTAACACAAGAGAATAAAAACCCAAAGGTGAGTGTTTGAAATGAGGATACCTCTTTTTATAAGGGCAACATGTACCCCAATAGGCAACAAAAGGCGACACTTAGAAAAGCGTAGTAATGAAGAGGTTAGCTTGTGTGTTCTTCAAGCACAAACGGCTACAGAAGATCAAGGGTTACAATAATGGCATTTCGGGGAACAGACGCGCAAAATAGGAGCGTGAGGAGCACGCGCGTACCCTGGCACTGCCATGTGTCACATACATAAGTACAAACGACAATTTAATTTAATGCGACATGCTTGGGGTCTTTTCATCTCGGGGAATGAAGAGTTTTAGGGGAAATTTGAATAAACCTCTTCACTTTCCCCAAGGCCTCTGCCATGAGTAATTATGAAGCCTCACAGAAGAGAAAAGACGTTATTTAAGTATGGAAATATATTCATTAAAACCAGTGAAGTGGTTCGAAAGATAGAGAATAATATAACTCCTCCATTTTTTAATAATTTGATGTTTCTTATGAATCAAGTGCCCAGGGATATTTAAAACTTATTGCAGGAAAAGACTGAAGATCAACGAAAGGTTTCATACAGATATTTCTTCATACAATAAATAAATATCTCTACGAGGGGGCAAATGGAGGGGGGAGCCCCCCCCCCCCCCCCCCCCTCCCCCCAAAGAGTGATTAACTTAGTCAAAGAGATTGAACAACTCACGAAGAAGGAGAAGGAAGGCCACCGATCAAGTTACCTCGAAGAGGCTCCATAAAAATGGCTTGAAGGACCCACCTCGAATATTATCCATAGAGGTGGCTCGAAGGAGCCACCTCGAATATTCTCTAGCGGACCTGGTTCGAAGGATCCAACTTATAGATCAAAGTCACGTGGATGACGATAGTTCGTAGTAAGAAATAGAATGATCTATATCATGTACTTTATCTTATAAATATATGTCGAGTGAGGTTGTTCGGTACCCACGAGGGACCATGCCTGGAAGTTCATGGAAGAGCTAACATGATATATCGAGCAACCTCGTCTTAGGAACCTCACAGGGACATGGTTTGGAGCATTGAGAGTAAAGCAACATTGGGAGTACAATTACCAACCCTCTAGGCATACTTGTAATACCCCGTATTTTCTGCGTTATTTATTTCTGGGGATTAATTGAATTAAATGTTTATTAATTGGAAATTAATCCGGATAATAATATTAACGAGATGTGAGTTAGTATTTTATTATAATGTGCATACTTGGCATTATATGAATATTGGTAATATTGAAATTGTCACGTGTTTGATATATGGCAATTTGGGAATTTTATTTGACGCGTGTGACCGCCACGTCATGGTATCTTATTAATTTAAAAAAAGTTAATTTTAGTTCCATTAACCGTATGGTCGTTTTGAGTGCCCCAACGCGTCCGGAAGGGTCGAGATAGTCAGAAAACACTAGCCGGAAGTTTAGTTTGGGTCCCGGGATATTTGTGGGCCATACCGGCATCCTAAGGGGTAATTTGGTAATTTGTATTTTTGGGAATTAAAAAGTGACGAAAATGGAATTAATAAGCTGACTATTTCCTTAACCCACTTAACCCACTAACCCCACTATATGTCATTATGGGCTACGGGAGAAGTTGATATAGCAATTCAACTCCCACAAACCATTTCACACCTCCATTCTCCATTATCTTCAACCTTGGGAAAAGCTTGAGAGAGAGAGAGAGAAGGGAACCTTGAGAAGAACTTGAGAGAAAGAGAGAAGGGAAGAATTCTGCAGAAAAGAGAGAGAAGGAACAACTTTGTCACAAAGATTCTACACCAAATTCTGAGATAATTAAGGCAAGTGATTTAAACTCTTTTAATTCGAGATATGTTTCCATGTTTAGGAATTTTCGAAATTGATTTTTGGAGATAAATTAGACCCATGAATTGAAAGTTAAGGGACATGATTTATGTAGGAATTGCATGTAGTATATTCTGGACGAATTTATATGTTGAAAACAGAACCTTGATGATCAAAAGGTAGAATTAGAAGAAACTTAATGATGTTCTTGAATGGAAGAAATCTGGGAATTATTTTGATGTAGTTTTAATCCAAAGTAAGCCTTTAAATGATGAATTATGGGATTTAGAATGTTATTACTGATATAGGATGTTAGTATAACGTTATAGTGACCTTATCTTGAAGTTTCATGCTTAAAAATGGTGAATTGGGACGAAACTGTAACTGCAAAATGAAGCAGTCCGTAACAGACCTGTGTAATCGATCGATCGACATTCATCAGTCGATCGATCGACCACAATCGATCGATCGAAGGTCAAGGTCGATCGATCGACCCTCCCAGAATGAATAAAGTTTTCCTTAATTGAATTTTAATGATGATAACCCTTGGATAATATTATTGGAGACATTGTGATTACCCTAAATTTTAAGGAAGACCAGTAGGCATGATTTTGAGATTGGACATTAATTGGAATTTAATTTGAGGAGTTATTCTAAATTAATGAAATTCGTTATGTGAGATAATATTTGGGTTAATAGTAAAAATTTGAATAATTTGATGAAATAAGGTTTGGGGCAGAAGTAAGGACCTTAGGTATAAGCGATGTTATATGAGGGAATTATGGGAACTTAATAGTCTATTCGAGACAGGTTTTAAGTTTAAGATATTACGACGTGAGACGTGTCGACTATTTAATTTATATATTGTCGGGATACTTGAAATATATGAATTGGGAATAATGGTATAATGATGTAGAGAATACCCTTATTAATATTGAAATATCTAAGATGTGTGAATGCTTAGTATATAATCTTATGTGTATGACATACCTACCATACTTGCTATCACGGAGGTTACGTTCGCTTAGGACCTTCTTATCCTTGTGTTGCCCGGATTTAGATTGGTGCCTAGAGGACATAGTTCAAGAGAATGACTTATTTGTGAGTTAATAAGCCAGCTGACTATGGAGCGTAGGTATGTACGTGACCATGGATATGATTGAATTATGTTCGCCTCCATTTATGTGTGTGGTGTTGATTTCAACAATTCCTGAGAGATTCGGAATTTGTAATCCTTATGTACGTGATGTACCGGGATGGATAGCAGAGTATGTGTGCACCGCAGCTTAGCCTTTGGGTGCTTGTATTGTATATTTATGATGTGAAAAAAATATACGGTTAATCGAGAAGGGATTTACTATAATAAATTGTGAGTATAATTATGATAATGTCTTGAAAGATAAAAAGAGATCTTTTATCAAATAAATGGTTTGGTTAATAATTGGGAACTTGAGAATTAAAGTAGAACTCTCTATTTAATTGTTAATGACGGAACTTATAACGTGAACCGAGTAGCAGTGTTAGAAGCCCCTTAGATAGTTATGAGATAACATACGAATGGGTACAGGAACGTTAGGAGTGCACAGTAAGATGAGAGGTGAGTATATCATGTGAGAGCACGTCCTAACATGTACTTTGCATATACTGTTTTAAATGTTTTTAAAGCACTTGCAGGTTTTTAAAATATCTCCACATTCGGGCTCTGACCCGTTTGCTTTCAAATCTATCTTTTTGTAAAACCATTTTAGGTGCCCAGCCACAAGGTCACCATGCATAGGATTTCCATTCTGATGACGAGCTGTAGCTGGTTGTGGAAGCTACAGGGATTTGCTTTTAGACGCTTATATCATTTGGATTCCTTATTCATTATTCCTCAGTTGTAGGGCATGTCGCCCAAGTTCTATTAGATACATTTCCATTTCAGTTTTCAGACGTTGGCATGTATTCATTTCAGTATTCAGTATTTCATTACTTACTTCAGTTGTGAGATTGTATTATGAGGAGTTTTTCCTCCAGTTTTATTTATAGCATGTTACGGTTACTCTATTACTTCATTATGGTGAATGGTGTTATTATTTCTTCATTATACTTGCATGTTAATCAGACTTTAAATTAAAATTTGGCACTTACTTTTTAAATACTAGGTGGTTAGTAATAATAAAACGTTTTCGACAGTGATGCTGTTAACTGAGCCAACTTGGCATTTTGAATTAATTTTATAAAGGAGTAGCTACCCGGTGTTTAATTAGTCGGGGTGTCACAGGTGGTATCAGAGCATCAGGTTCTAGTGTCCTTTAGGATCTGAACGGCTTATTATGTTTTCCGCTGAGCTTTCTTGGATATAGAGCCCTATACTTTAGGACTGTTGTATTCTTTTGTTTATGCTACGTTCTTCAGCTATTTTAAAGTTTATAACTGCGAACTTATAGACTTTATTCTTATTTCAGAATGCCTCCACGACGTGCACCACGAGTTCCCAGGAATGCGGCGCCAGAACCACAGCCCGCACCGATTCAGGGCATGATGAACGCCGCTGAGGTTGCAGCTATTGTAGCCCAAGCGGTAAATGCCGCCATTGCCGTTGTTCAGCAGGCACCACCTCAGGCGCCGGTTGTCGCGCCAGTTCAGGCAACTTCATTCCCGTCTGCTTGGGAGCGTGTACGTGACGCTTTTCAGAAAGCGCATCCGCCAGAGTTTGCAGGCAGCTCAAATGTAGTAGTCTCGAGCCAATGGAGGAAAGATATACAGCGGCACTTAAGGATGTATGATTGCTCAGATGTTCAGAAGCAGGTGCTAGCTACTTTTAAGCTAGTTGGATCCGCATTGCAGTGGTGGGAGTCTATTACCACCGTAGAGGAGAGGGATACTCTCACTATACATGAGTTCTGGGTGCGGTTTGACCGCAAGTACTTTCCGTCAGCGGTTCATACGGAAATGAGGAGGAGATTGATGAGCCTGAGGCAGGAGGGCAAGACAGTGGCCGAGTATGAGGCCGAGTTCACTAATCTATTAAATATCGTTCCTGATGAGATACCGTCAGAGAAGAAGAAGATTGAGAAATTTACCGACGGGTTGACATGGAGGATCCGTCAGCATCTGTTAGGGAACCTTTCGTTGGCCAAGTATTCTGATGTGGTTAACGCTGCATTGTTACATTGCCAGGACCACCGTTTTCACATGGCCAAGGGCAAGAGGTCGGGAGAGTCTAGCCATCAGGGCAGGAATGGAGGACACGGTGCCGGTGGGGCACAATCTGTTCAGGGACAAAGACAGTTTGAGCAGGGTTCCCAGTAGGGGGATCAAAAGAGGTTCCGTTCAGGAGGTTTTAGGAACGGTCAGGGAGGATTCCGAAATGGCCAGCAGGGTCATAACGGTCATCAGGGCCAGCAGGGTCAAAATGGCCAACATCAGCAGTTTCAGCAGGGCCAGCAGGGCCAAGGGAGGAATGGTAACGGCCACCAGGGCCGGGGATAGCAAGGGCAGAGGGGAGGGAACTTCCCGGGGAAATATTTCATTTGTGGTAAGATTGGCCACAAACGTCAGGAGTGTCCTGATAAGGGCCGGGCCCCACAGCAGCAGCAGCAGGGTGCTCGACAGGAGCCACAGAGGCCACTCTTTCCACCAGCCCTTCCAGCTCCAGCTCAGATTATTCCAGCAGTTCCTGTGCAGCAGGGGCAGCTACAGTATGGACGTGTCTACAACGTCCACCAGGCTGCAGTTCCACAGGCACCGCCCGCGATTGAGGGTACGTTTCCTATCCATGGCACTATGGGTCGGGTGTTATTTGATACGGGTGCTACACATTGTTTTATAGCTACACACTTCGCAAAGGCGTTAGGATTGTTAGCCACAGCGGAGAGCACAGTTACGTGTGTCGACTCACCTTTGGGGAATGGGTCACTTATATTCTTTATATGTCGGGGAGTGGGGGTAGAGATTGGTGGTTTGGTATTACCTGCGGACATGTTGGTACTAGATATGCATGTTCACGATGTTATTATCGGTATGGACTGGCTCGCTGATCATAGAGCCATGATTGATTGCTTTGGTGGGAGCATTGTTTTTGCCATTCCGGGGCAAGAGATGTTTGTTGTGGCGATGCCTCGCCCAGAGGGAGGCTCGACCGTGCATTTATATTACATTGAGGAGGATACCTCTAAGGAGGTTGTGATTCCTTTAGAGTCGATTCCCGTTGTCAGTGAGTATTCTGATGTGTTTCAGGAGATACCAGGCCTACCCCCCAGTCGAGAGATAGATTTCGTTATAGACTTGTTACCCGATACGAGACCTATAGCACGAGCACCGTACCGTATGGCTCCAGCTGAGATGAGGGAGTTACGGGATCAGATTGAGCAGTTGTTGGGTCAGGGGTTTATTCGGAGGAGTACTTCACCTTGGGGTGCCCCTGTGTTGTTCGTGAAGAAGAGGGATGGTTCACTGAGGTTGTGTGTGGACTACCGGGAGTTAAACAAGGTCACGATACGGAACAAGTATCCGTTGCCTCGAATCGATGACCTATTTGACCAGTTGAGAGGAGCTTCTTACTTCTCAAAGATTGATTTACGATCTGGTTACCATCAGTTGCGTATCAGGGAGGAGGACGTCTCGAAGACTGCGTTCTTATCGAGATATGGTCCCTACGAGTTTCGGGTTATGCCATTTGGTTTGACCAACGCTCCAGCAGCATTTATGGACTTGATGAATAGGGTGTTCAGGGATTACCTAGACCAGTTTGTCATTGTCTTCATCGATGATATTTTGGTTTACTCCCAGACAGAGGAGGAGCATGCCGAGCACTTGAGACTAGTTTTGCAGACACTGCGCCAGAATGAGTTATATGCAAAATATGAGAAGTGCGGGTTTTGGCTGAAGAAAGTTCAGTTTTTGGGGCATATTATTTCCGACCGGGGAATATCGGTTGATCCGGGGAAGGTATCCGCGGTGAGGGAGTGGGGACAGCCCACGACACCGACGGAGATCCGTAGTTTCTTGGGCTTGGCAGGTTACTACAGGAGGTTTATTCGGGGTTTCTCCACGATAGCGGGTCCCATGACACACCTAACCCGTAAGGGTGTGCCATTCATTTGGAGTGATGCCTGTCAGTTGGCATTTGATGAGTTGAAGGACAAGTTAACCTCAGCACCTGTGTTAGCATTGCCGAGACCGGGAGTTGAGTACCTTATTTACACCGATGCGTCCTTACAAGGACTTGGAGGTGTACTGCAGCAGGAGAGTCAGGCCATAGCTTATGCTTCCCGTAAGCTTAAGCCTCACGAGAAGAATTACCCTACCCATGACTTGGAGTTAGCGGCAGTGGTATTTGCCCTTCGTATTTGGAGACATTACCTGTTGGGGGAGAAATTTCGATTATTCACGGACCACAAGTCCCTTCAGTACCTATTTACGCAGAAGGAGTTGAATATGCGGCAACGGAGGTGGCTTGAATTCGTGAAGGATTATCAGTTCGATATCCAGTATCACCCGGGGAAGGCTAACGTGGTGGCAGACGCGTTGAGTCGTAGACCGGTAGATGAGGTGGCAGATGTGTGGAAGGCCAAGTGGAAAGAATTGGGACACCAGGATGCAGTGGCCCGATCATTCATGTCTGTGATGACTGTTACATCGCAGATTGTCACGAAGGTGGTGAAGGCACAGGCAAATGACTCGTTCTGTCAGGAGCAGATAGTTCGATTATTAGCAGAGGGAGCTGAATCCTATACCGTTAGCTCAGACGGGGGATTACGCTTCAATGGGAGATTGGTAGTTCCAGAAGGGGAGGAATTGCGGCATGAGGTGATGGCAGAGTCGCACGGCTCACGGTTCGCAGTACATCCCGGAAGGGAAAAAATGTACCAAGACATGAGACGTCAGTATTGGTGGAGCGGGATGAAGAGAGATATTGCCGAGTTTGTCTCAAAATGCGCCACTTGTCAGCTCGTAAAAGTGGATCATCAGAGACCGGCAGGACTGTTACAGCCATTAGAGGTCCCGATGTGGATGTGGGAGAGCATCTCTATGGACTTTATCACGGGGTTGCCTACATCGCAGAGAGGGCACGACTCCATTTGGGTGATTGTGGACAGGTTGTCGAAGGTCGCTCATTTTCTACCCGTCAGGACAGATTACACTGCGAGACAGTATGCCCAGCTCTTTATTTCAGAGATAGTGAGACTTCACGGGGTGCCCTTAAATATCGTGTTTGACCGAGACAAGGTATTTGTTTCACGGTTTTGGGAAAGTTTTCAGCAGGCCATGGGCACAGAATTGCGGTTGAGTACGGCGTATCACCCGCAGACCGATGGGCAGACCGAGCGCACAAATCAGATGTTGGAGGACATGCTACGTATGTGCACCATTGACTTTGAGGGTGGATGGGAGCAGTATCTTCCACTGGTGGAGTTTGCTTACAACAACTCCTATCAGTTCACCATTGGCATGGCTCCATTTGAAGCATTGTACGGTAGACCTTGTCGTTCCCCAGCATGTTGGTTGGAGGTGGGGGACAACAAACTACTTGGGCCGGAGGTGATTCAGGATACTTCGGCAAGGATAGAATTGATTCGGAGTCGCATCCGGGTGGCTCAGGACAGGCAGAAGAGTTATGCTGATGCGAAGAGATTTTTCAGGGAGTTCCAAGTGGGGGATCAGGTTTTGCTCAGAGTATCTCCTATGAAGGGGATTATGCGTTTCGGGAAGAAAGGGAAGTTGGCACCGAGATATGTGGGACCATTTCCTATTATTGAGCGGATCGGACCAGTTGCGTATAGACTTGGGTTACCGGAGCATTTACATCGGATTCACGATGTGTTTCATATTTCCTCGCTTAGGAAATACCTTAGAGATGATTTGACTCATTCTCTCATTTCCGTAGAGGACATTGATCTCCAGCCGGACAGCTCCTACGAGGAGGGGCCGATAGCTATTTTGGACCAAAGTGAGCGGAAACTGCGGTCAAAGATAGTTCCGTTAGTGCGTGTTCAGTGGCGACATCATAATGTCGAGGAGTCCACATGGGAGCGCGAGGATGAGATGCGCGAACGTTATCCTGAGTTATTCTTACCAGGTACTTTCTAGTTCCGAATTTCGGGACGAAATTCAGTTATTAGGGGGGAAGTATGTAATACCCCGTATTTTCTGCGTTATTTATTTCTGGGGATTAATTGAATTAAATGTTTATTAATTGGAAATTAATCCGGATAATAATATTAACGAGATGTGAGTTAGTATTTTATTATAATGTGCACACTTGGCATTATATGAATATTGGTAATATTGAAATTGTCACGTGTTTGATATATGGCAATTTGGGAATTTTATTTGACGCGTGTGACCGCCACGTCATGGTATCTTATTAATTTAAAAAAAGTTAATTTTAGTTCCATTAACCGTATGGTCATTTTGAGTGCGCCAACGCGTCCGGAAGGGTCGAGATAGTCAGAAAACACTAGCCGGAAGTTTAGTTTGGGTCCCGGGATATTTGTGGGCCATACCGGCATCCTAAGGGGTAATTTGGTAATTTGTATTTTTGGGAATTAAAAAGTGACGAAAATGGAATTAATAAGCTGACTATTTCCTTAACCCACTTAACCCACTAACCCCACTATATGTCATTATGGGCTACGGGAGAAGTTGATATAGCAATTCAACTCCCACAAACCATTTCACACCTCCATTCTCCATTATCTTCAACCTTGGGAAAAGCTTGAGAGAGATAGAGAGAGAAGGGAACCTTGAGAAGAACTTGAGAGAAAGAGAGAAGGGAAGAATTCTGCAGAAAAGAGAGAGAAGGAACAACTTTGTCACAAAGATTCTACACCAAATTCTGAGATAATTAAGGCAAGTGATTTAAACTCTTTTAATTCGAGATATGTTTCCATGTTTAGGAATTTTCGAAATTGATTTTTGGAGATAAATTAGACCCATGAATTGAAAGTTAAGGGACATGATTTATGTAGGAATTGCATGTAGTATATTCTGGACGAATTTATATGTTGAAAACAGAACCTTGATGATCAAAAGGTAGAATTAGAAGAAACTTAATGATGTTCTTGAATGGAAGAAATCTGGGAATTATTTTGATGTAGTTTTAATCCAAAGTAAGCCTTTAAATGATGAATTATGGGATTTAGAATGTTATTACTGATATAGGATGTTAGTATAACGTTATAGTGACCCTATCTTGAAGTTTCATGCTTAAAAATGGTGAATTGGGACGAAACTGTAACTGCAAAACGAAGCAGTCCGTAACAGACCTGTGTAATCGATCGATCGACATTCATCAGTCGATCGATCGACCACAATCGATCGATCGAAGGTCAAGGTCGATCGATCGACCCTCCCAGAATGAATAAAGTTTTCCTTAATTGAATTTTAATGATGATAACCCTTGGATAATATTATTGGAGACATTGTGATTACCCTAAATTTTAAGGAAGACCAGTAGGCATGATTTTGAGATTGGACATTAATTGGAATTTAATTTGAGGAGTTATTCTAAATTAATGAAATTCGTTATGTGAGATAATATTTGGGTTAATAGTAAAAATTTGAATAATTTGATGAAATAAGGTTTGGGGCAGAAGTAAGGACCTTAGGTATAAGCGATGTTATATGAGGGAATTATGGGAACTTAATAGTCTATTCGAGACAGGTTTTAAGTTTAAGATATTACGACGTGAGACGTGTCGACTATTTAATTTATATATTGTCGGGATACTTGAAATATATGAATTGGGAATAATGGTATAATGATGTAGAGAATACCCTTATTAATATTGAAATATCTAAGATGTGTGAATGCTTAGTATATAATCTTATGTGTATGACATACCTACCATACTTGCTATCACGGAGGTTACGTTCGCTTAGGACCTTCTTATCCTTGTGTTGCCCGGATTTAGATTGGTGCCTAGAGGACATAGTTCAAGAGAATGACTTATTTGTGAGTTAATAAGCCAGCTGACTATGGAGCGTAGGTATGTACGTGACCATGGATATGATTGAATTATGTTCGCCTCCATTTATGTGTGTGGTGTTGATTTCAACAATTCCTGAGAGATTCGGAATTTGTAATCCTTATGTACGTGATGTACCGGGATGGATAGCAGAGTATGTGTGCACCGCAGCTTAGCCTTTGGGTGCTTGTATTGTATATTTATGATGTGAAAAAAATATACGGTTAATCGAGAAGGGATTTACTATAATAAATTGTGAGTATAATTATGATAATGTCTTGAAAGATAAAAAGAGATCTTTTATCAAATAAATGGTTTGGTTAATAATTGGGAACTTGAGAATTAAAGTAGAACTCTCTATTTAATTGTTAATGACGGAACTTATAACGTGAACCGAGTAGCAGTGTTAGAAGCCCCTTAGATAGTTATGAGATAACATACGAATGGGTACAGGAACGTTAGGAGTGCACAGTAAGATGAGAGGTGAGTATATCATGTGAGAGCACGTCCTAACATGTACTTTGCATATACTGTTTTAAATGTTTTTAAAGCACTTGCAGGTTTTTAAAATATCTCCACATTCGGGCTCTGACCCGTTTGCTTTCAAATCTATCTTTTTGTAAAACCATTTTAGGTGCCCAGCCACAAGGTCACCATGCATAGGATTTCCATTCTGATGACGAGCTGTAGCTGGTTGTGGAAGCTACAGGGATTTGCTTTTAGACGCTTATATCATTTGGATTCCTTATTCATTATTCCTCAGTTGTAGGGCATGTCGCCCAAGTTCTATTAGATACATTTCCATTTCAGTTTTCAGACGTTGGCATGTATTCATTTCAGTATTCAGTATTTCATTACTTACTTCAGTTGTGAGATTGTATTATGAGGAGTTTTTCCTCCAGTTTTATTTATAGCATGTTACGGTTACTCTATTACTTCATTATGGTGAATGGTGTTATTATTTCTTCATTATACTTGCATGTTAATCAGACTTTAAATTAAAATTTGGCACTTACTTTTTAAATACTAGGTGGTTAGTAATAATAAAACGTTTTCGACAGTGATGCTGTTAACTGAGCCAACTTGGCATTTTGAATTAATTTTATAAAGGAGTAGCTACCCGGTGTTTAATTAGTCGGGGTGTCACAATACTTGGGAAAAACTTCACTTAGTACACATGGTTACTCGAGCCACCTACAGCCGAGCTACCTTAACTCCTACTCATTCGAAGGAACCTCCTCGAGGTACCTCAATCTTCCATCCTTGGTCTTGAGATAGTTCTTAACCAACAAATAGAAGACTAAACACCCGAGCTACCTACTAGCCGAACAACCTTAAAGAAGACGCCATCATGCCTAACTGATGGGACCGTGCACCTTATAGAGTCACTGTTTACCCACTTTCTGACGTCATAACATCTGACATTTAAGGACTCGAAGTTACGGCACTCAAGTGAGATTATCCTTGGGACGGCAGGTTTAGTTCACAAAACTTGACCCTTTAGTTGTCCCAACGTAAACCCTAAGTTGCCATTTCACGTCCCTCATTAATGCCCACCATACTTCCAGCCAATGAAATAGTTTCCCGCCAAATGTTGAGATCCCATTCATTTAATGCAACATCTTCTACATCAATGGGGGGTACTGATATCTCTAAATTTGTATTCCTTCGGATATGATTTGGAATGTCGCTGCTGTCAAGCTTCGAGTATCAAAATTCCTGAAATTACCTACAAAACTTGTTAAAAATTCAGTATCGTGGCAAATTCGGGTATCAATCCAATTTCTAGCGTTGAAACGTTAATCGTGAAAAGTTGCAATTTCAATTTTAATTAAAAAACTTTTTGTGTTTTTAAAATTTTTTTAATGAATTTTTTTTTAATTATATTTTAAAAACAATTTTCAAGGGAGGAAATGATAATTTATGCAACTAAAATGACTAAAAAAATTAGAAAGTAATCTAGTTGAGAATTTATGAGAAGAAACAAGAGATGGGATTACTCAACGTAATTAATTTAATTTAATTTCCCAATTATTAATTTGATACGTTCGAAATAATATTGAAATTTAAAATTTAACTCTCGTTACAATCCTAAATTCAAAATCATTTTTTTAGCAATTAAATCAGAAAGTGTCACTACAAATATAAAATTTAGATTCATACCCCCTTTTTACAAATTACCCGCTAGGATCAATTCATAAAAAATTGTACGGATCTTTGAATTGAACACACAAGATTAATATTTGAATTCAAGAATGAAACCTATCTCTAAGTTAAATCCAAAAATCAAATATCAATTTTTAACATTAATTTATTAACTCTCGTTAAATAAATTAATGTGTGACTTTTTTCCAATTTAATTTGCCTAGAACACATCAATTGAACAATTGTTCAATTAATTAAATTAACATACGTGTTTCATCCCACCCCTTGAATGGGATGTTTAGCCAGACATGATTAAAATTTTAGCACAAACACAATCAACAAACAAGAAATTAAAAAGAAGAGAAAGAAATACGATACGCATTAATTCCTTGTGTCAATTGTGGCATGAACACGCATCCCAAACTCGTCACAAAAACTGGACTAGATTACGAAACTAAAAACAAAAATTGAACCTACAAATTTTTTCTAAACCTAAACTAATTTTTTTGGAATTTTTTTTCTAACTTTTTTGTACCCTCTACAGTTTCTCTTTTTTTTTCTTTTGTCTCTTGTCTGTCTGTATCTCTGTATATTGTTGCTGTTAAGAGAGTCTTCCTTAATATGTGATGTCCTTCCCTTCTTTTCATTAGCCACGAATTTGGTTTGAAGATGAGATATTCTTGGGATTTCTTTTGGCTAAGTTGTAGTTCCGATTTTTAAGGGATTTGAGATTGGGATTTCGGGTTGGTTGAATCGAGGTCGGATCTGGGATGAGGTGGCCGGTTCGGAGCAAGTCCGACTGCGGGTTGAAGCTGGTCGGAGTTTGGATCGGGTTGGAACTGGCGCGGATTGGAGGTTCAAATCGGACCATCTCAGGTCCGATCGGTTTCGGTTGGATCCGGTTCCAAGCGGTCGCTGGCGCTGGGCTCGTTTGGTCCGATGGTGGCCGAAATCGGTTTAAATCCGCGTCGCCGGCGGCTTTGGCGACGGCGGCTGGAATGGGGGTTGGGTTGGTTGGATTTTGGGGTCATCGAACAGGGGTGAGGGGTTTTTGGGTTATTGGTGTTTGGTTGTTTGTGGTTATGGAGGAGAGAGAGTAAGATGGGTCATAGGTTGAAGATGGAAGGGGGTATTGGGTGTGTGAGGTGTAGGGGGTTTAGTGTGAGGGTGAGGGTGTATTATAGTGTGTGAGGGTGAGGGTGTGTTTGGGATTTGTGTGTGTGTGTTTAATTTGTACCCCTAAAAAAATGACACACTAAAATAACTAAAATCCTAAAAATATAAAATCTATAAAAATTAAAATTAAAATAAAATAAAAATTCTAATCTATAAAATAAAACAAAAGAAATAAAATAAAATAAAAATTAAAAAAAATAAAATAAAAATTGAAGACCTAAAAAAAATTATAAAATCTAATAAAATTAAAAACATACACCTAAACTAATCCTAATAAAATAAAGATTAAAAATTAAATACTAATAAAAATACAGAAATAAATAGAAATTAAATCCTAAAAAGAATCTAAATAAATCTAAAATAATCCCTAAAAATAAAAATCTAGAAAAATAATAAAGGTACAAACTCAACACACACCGGGTTCGGATAATGGTCTAGGCTCGGTTTGGGCTAGGTTAAGGTTATGGGACTGTTTCGGGGCTTCGGATCACATCTCGGCACGCTCAAATAGGACTTCAGACTTCGGGATCTCCTTGGATTTCTTTGATGCACACTTTTGACCGCTATTGTGTCGCAATTCACTGGATTTAGCATTATTTGTACCGCAACTGCATATTGACCTGCAAAATGATAAAATACGAACATGAGGCCAATTTTAATTAAAACGATGGACTAAAATGCATCTACTCGGGGTATAAAATATACACTTTTGGGTGCTTATCAGGTACTTATGCATTTAAGATGATCGATCACATCAAACGCGGGCAAGTTCACTCGAGTAACTGGCCCTTCATATAAATACATCATACAAATAGTTTAACAGGGAGGGCATTCTGAATCTAGAATTGTTACCCAACTTCCCATATACACAAGAGATATTATGAGAACATAACTTCCCATATCTATTAAATACCCATATCATTGAGGATTAACTGAGTTGTGAGGTTCCTATCTTACCTCTATTGTACCTAGAGTGCTTGCTCTTTCTCCCTCCGACCACGCTACCTTCTAGTCCCATCTATTTATTATGCATGTTGTTTATTTATTGTGACAACATATCATTTAATACAAGTCTGAATGTTGAATCCCTTAATCCCCTGTTCACCTGTGTTCATTATCAATATTTAATACCGCACGGTGTTGATCCAGATCTTGATAAGGGGTTACACCTCACTTGATACTAACCGTATTCCAAGAACCCACATCTTACAAACCTGAAAAGACATACTAATATATGGATAATTCCTTAATTTATTTATACAATGCCAAGATAATCCATAAAAATAAAAACACCAATGATGATTGTTGATACCAAAATTAGTATGCTAATATGGACGAATAATAAGAAGACACGTGTCAGTCTACGTGGCACAATAGCAACGAGGAAGTCCATTTCCCTGACCAAGTCATGTATTCTCCGAGGAACTCCAACACTCCAAGGAACTCTTGAACGACGAGCAACTAAGGCGGTCCGAGCTGCATCTCGACCACAGCAGCTGCACCTCGGCCACAACATTTATTGTCAGATAATCAACAGTTCAACTATTCATTGAATGCTTATCATCTTGACGCACACGCTTGAATAGCATTAAATGAATTACCCTTTCATGTACAGCCTAAGTGCTATAAATACCTTGTATTACCCTCATTCAAGGGGATCGGAATTTCTTAATAGTACTTGTAATCTAGAATTTCCAAACACTCAGCAATAACATAACAGTGGACGTAGGCCATTCATATAAGGCTGAACCACTTTAAAATTCTTTGTCTCATTTATTTATCTGTGATTGAATAATTAGAGTGATCTAATTTTTTACATCAACAGATTGGCGTCGTCTGTGGGAAAGACTGTTATTATCGTTTCTCACCAAAAATCATTCATCATCAATGGCAGATAATCCGGAATCCAGCAATCGAAATGCTGGAAATCCTCCAAATCCCTCTGCACCTCCAGATCTGGCTGGGATTATGACGAATCTGGCTCAAGGACAAACCGCCATGCAAGAAACAATGCGGCAACTCATACAGACCCTTCATGGAGGTGCACCTGCACGTTCGGGACAGCGAAGTGGTCAGAGGCAAACCTATTTACTTTCTTCACGATCCAGGCGTACTGAGTCATATTGTAATGAGGAATCTGATGATTTCTCTTATCAACCTAGGCGAACTTCGTCAATAAGGGCTACAGTTACTGATCAACGTATCACTCTCTCTCCAGAAAGACCCAGTGCCTTGGAAAGACTGAGTAGGGTGTCTCCTTTCAGTCGATTGGTCCCTAGGAGGAATAGGAGTCCACCTAAGACCATGTCGAGGAGTTTTAGACAACCATCAGATCTCAGAGAAGGGTCAGCACAATCACGACCAGTTGGTCGTCAAGATAGATCTTAGGAGGCCACTTCAGAGCAATAAATTGCTCGAACTAACAAGCCCGAGGAGGGAAATGATGTGTGGAAAGGTTTTATTCAGCGGTTGGAGGATAGATTGGGAGAAATTGCTAAGGCGAAGAATCCCCTACAACGAACTTTTGTTCAAGGGACACCTTTTGTCCAGGCCATTGTGGGTTTTCCTACCCCGTCAAAGTTTAAAGCACCTATGGTGACCCCCAAATATGATGGAAAGACAGATCCTGTTCTACACATAGAGCAATATCAAGCTGCCGTCGACATCTATGATGTCCCCGACGAGATGAGATGCAGGGCATACTCGGGAAATCTTACTGGATCTGCCCAGATATGGTACAACAATCTTCCTCGGGGTAAGATTTCAACTTTCTTTCAATTGGCCGAGTTGTTCATCGGCAATTTCTGTTTTGGGGCAAAGCCAGTAAAAAGAGTAGCATACTAGTGTTAGACAAGAATCTGGTGAGAGTACTAGAGATTACATAACTCGTTTCAATAACGAGAAGCTGGAAGTCATAGATTATGAAGAAACGACAGCAATCACCGCCTTGATGAGTGGGTTATTGCCTAACAAGATGTATTACACTTTGGCCAAAGATCAACCTACAACTATGTCAGAGTTGATCGCAAAAGTGGCCAAAATCATGAATGCCTAGGAGGCTATGGCTGCGAAGAAGAATATGGATAAAGAAACCAAGGTGGAAGTCGACAAATCTAAAAATAAAGAGCATAAGTGAAATGGCGGTGACAGGCATTCCAAGAATAATAAAACATCATGGGAAGTCCTGAAGAAATTCGATAATTATACTCCTTTGAAAATGGGTATTAATCATGTCTTGGAAGAAATCAAGAATAGCGAGGAGGTAAAGTGGCCGAAGAAACTGAGGTCAGACCCTGATACGAGGAACAGGGATAAATATTGTGAGTTTTATAAGGATCATGGTCATATGACCAAAAATTGCATAGCTCTTCAGAACGAGATTGAAACACTCATCCGAAGAGGAAAGCTAGCAAAGTATGTTGATCGGGGAGGGGAAAGAAGAAATAATGATCGAACTAGAGAGAGGTCTAGATCTCCTCATCGAGCAGAGGAGAAAAAGAAGAGAAATCATGAAGATGATCCAGATGATGACCCCGATCTTCCCAAGAAACCAAGGCAGCCAGAACGAGAGGTATTTTCCATATGTTTTGGTTCATTTGATTGTAATGTTATTACAGGAGGAGATGCAGGAGGAGGAGACCTTACTGCAGAAAGAAAGGCTTACCTCGGAGAGGCCCAAGCTTGCTCGTACATTCAGCGAATAAATTTGGCCGAGGAGGATCGTCCGAGGAAGGTAAACAAAGAGAAGATGGTCATTGGCTTTTCAAAAAATGACCTGGCAGGTGTTCTTTACCCTCACGGCGACCCTTTGGTGATCAAAATGAGGATGAAAGAAGTAGTGATTTCAAGGGTGCTGGTAGACAATGGTAGTTCGGCAGACATCATGTACTATTCATGCTTTGACAGTTTAAATTTGAAATTATCTCAATTGGAACCTTATCACAGACCTCTTCTGGGTTTTGCTAGCGAGAAAGTTTTTCCACTTGGGACGATCAAGTTGGATATATTCATTGGAACTCGGCCTGCTTGTCGAACAGAGAGAATACGCTTCTTTGTGATGGATAAGAATGTGCAGTCAGCTTACAACATCATCATGGGAAGAGTTGGTTTGAAGAAGTTCGAAGCAGTCCCATCTACAGTACATCAGTGCTTAAAATTCCCAACAAATTTTGGAGTAGGAGTTGTGAAAGGTGATCAAAAAGTAGCTCGGGAATGCTATTATTCATCTGTCGAGCAAGAGGAGCTTGAAGAGTCAAGGAAAAAGACTACTACCTACCAGGTGGATGAAGGTACAGAAATTGAAACATTGGATCCCAGAGATGAATCCCAACTTATAAAAGGATAGGTGGTGGAATCTACAGAAAATGTTATTCTGGACGACGAGCACCTTGAACGAGTAACCCAGATAAGTTCATCGTTGGATGTTTCAATAAAACAGGAGTTGATAACTTTTTTGAGAAACAGAAAGAAAACTTTTGCATGGAGTCATGAAGACATGCCAGGAATAGATCCAAACTTCTTATGTCATGAACTCAATGCGAATAAGGAGATCAAGCCTGTAAAGCAGAGAAGAAGAGTGTTTAGTCCCGAGAAGAATCAAGCCATACAAGAGGAGGTTGAGAAGCTCCAGAAAGCCCAATTCATTGAAGATGTGAAATATCCAGACTGGTTAGCAAATGTGGTGATGGTGAAGAAGAAAAACAATAAATGGAGAATGTGTGTTGATTTCACTGATCTCAACAAGGCCTGCCCAAAGGATCACTTTCCATTGCCCAAAATTGACCAACTAGTAGATGCTACCTCGGGACACGAGCTGCTCAGCTTCATGGACGCTTACTCTGGATACAACCAGATCAAAATGAAACCTGAAGACAGGGAAAGCACTTCTTTTATTACCCCTAGGGGAACTTATTGTTATAATGTTATGCCTTTTGGTTTGAAAAATGCAAGAGAGACATACCAGCGGCTGATGAACAAGGTTTTTGCCGAACAAATCAGTTACAATGTGGAAGTCTATGTCGATGATATGCTGACAAAGAGCAAGAAAGTTGTTGATCATCTAGTTGACTTAGGTCAGACCTTTGATTAATTGGACAAATACCAAATGAAGCTCAACCCAACGAAGTGCACATTTGAAGTACGAGAAGGAATGTTCCTCGGGTACATTGTCAACCAGCGAGGCATTGAGGCGAATCCAGAAAAGATCAAAACTCTTTTAGGGTTGCGATCTCCAACGACGAAGAAAGAGGTACAGAGTCTTACAGGACGAGTGGCAGCGCTCAACAGATTTGTACCCCGAGCAACTGATAGATGTCTCCCATTCTTCAAAACACTTCGAAAAACTTTCTAGTGGAATGACGAATGCGAAAAAGCCTTTCAAGACTTGAAAAAATATTTGGGAGCACCTCCACTGTTGTCCAGGCCAGTAATGGGAGAAAAGTTGTACTTGTACCTGGCAGTATCGGAGAATGCAGTCAGCTCGGCATTGATCAGATTGGAGAATGGAGTCCAAAAACCAATTTATTACACAAGTAAGGCTTTCCGAGGTGCAGAGATCAGATACCCAAAGCTGAAAAAATTGGCATTGGCATTAATTGAAGCAAGTAGAAGAATGAGGCCATATTTCCAGGCCCATACCATCATCGTGTATACCGACATGCCAATAAGACAAGCCCTTCATAAGCCAGAAAAATCAGGGAGACTGATGTACTGGGCAATAGAGCTCGGTGAATATGATATTGTGTATGAACCCAGATCATCATTAAAAGGGCAAGCTGTAGCCGATTTCATAGCAGAATTTATATATCCTGATACCCCCGAGGAATAAAAGTTGCTCGCTGACCAACCTGTGGATGTTAAAGGATCAACAGACATAAGTCCAGATCAACTCCGGTTGGTAAAAGGGCTTGTGGATGTAGAAAGATCATCAAATTCAAACCCAGACCAACTCCGGTTGGTAAAAGGGCGAGAAGAGATGGTCGACGAAGAGCGAAAAATACCAGGGGAGGATGAAAGGAAACAGCAGATATTTCACCAAGGAACTCTGTCAGATAAGAAATTTGAAGACGAGTTACCTACATGGAGATTATATGTAGATGGATCATCTTGCACAACGGGTTGTGGAGCAGGGATTTTTTTGAACACCCCAGACGAGATTGACGTGGAATATTCCTTGCGATTCCAATTCAAAGCTTCCAATAATGAGGCTGAATATGAAGCCTTGATAGCAGGTCTTAATTTAGCAAAGATTATGGAAGCGCAACAAGTGATGGTATTCAGTGATTCTCAATTAATTGTGAATCAGATGATGGGAACATATGCAGTTAAAGGAGAATTAATGGTCAAGTATCATGCAAAGGCGATGGAGTTATTGGAAGAATTTGATGCCATTCAGTTGATCAGAATACCAAGAATGGAGAATGCACACGCAGACGCACTGGCCCGACTAGCATCAGCTACTCGTACTGAGTTACGAAGAACGATACCAATTGAGGTGTTAGAAAGTCGAAGCATAGATGAAGACCTGATGATGAATATTATTACCCTTGATTTAGGACCATCTTGGATGGATCCCTTGAGGAAGGAGAATTACCGGAGGATAAGATCGCTGCCAAGAAATTGAAGTTTAAAGCTGTTCGGTATGTACTAACTAATGGTGTTTTGTATAGACGAGGAATTATGGCAGGTTTGCAAAGATGTGTACATCCCTCCGAGGTGAAGGAATTGATTGAAGAGATCCATGAAGGGTCCTGTGGAGCCCATGTAGCAGGTCGGACACTTTTACAAAGAGTGATGACGCAGGGGTACTACTGGCCAATGATGAGGGCTGATTGTATAGCCTATGCTAAAAGATGCGATAAATGCCAACGTTTTTCTTCCATCCGACGTACTCCACAAGCATTGTTGACACCCATAACTTCCCCCTGACCATTTTCCATGTGGGGAATTGATCTGGTTGGACCACTGCCAACGACCCAAGGAAGATTCAAATACCTCGTCGTGAAAGTGGATTATTTTACTAAGTGGGTAGAAGCTGAGCCACTTATTGATATGACGTATGAGAAGGTATACCAGTTCGTTTGGAAGAATATAATCTGTCGATATGGTCTCCATCATGCCTTCATCACAGACCATGGAACACAATTCGATAACGAGGAGTTTGCTGCCTATTGTCGACAATCAAACATTTTGAAGACTCATTCAGCACCAGGCCATCCTTAAAGCAATGGACAGACTGAAGTGACGAACAGAACATTGCTCAATGGTTTGAAGAAGAGGCTAAGTGAAGCTAAAGCTAATTGGATTAATGAGCTATAGTCAGTATTGTGGGCTTACCGAACAACTCCCCGAGCAGCAACTGGAGAATCACCATATATGTGCTAAAAAAGGTCATTCAAAAGCACAATAAGTTGGAAGCAAACTGGCATGGACCTTACCGAGTTACTGCAGTTGTCCGACCAGGAACTTACCAAATAGCGACTCTAGAAGGAGAGGAATTTAAAAATGCATGGAATGCTGAACGCCTACGCAAATATTATCAGTGATGTAAAATGTAAAGCAGTTCCATCAATATGAATAAAACGATGATATTTCACAATCTTCTCTCCTTTTATTGAAAGTTTTTTGGGGAATACTAATGTTTAAGACTACGCTGCTCGGCACACAACGCTGCTCGGCAGTAAAAAGAAGACGATAGTTCAAACCCACGACCAACTCTGGTTGGTAAAAGGGCGAGAACAAACTATACTCCTTTGGTTAGGAGGCGTACACTAGAGTGACCAACTCAGGTTGGTAAAAGAGCTAGTGGATATGATAGTTCAAACCCACGACCAACTCCGGTTGGTAAAAGGGCGAGAACAAACTATACTCCTTTGGTTAGGAGGCGTACACTAGCGTGGCCAACTCAGGTTGGTAAAAGAGCTAGTGGACATGATAGTTCAAACCCACGACCAACTCCGGTTGGTAAAAGGGCGAGAACAAACATACTCCTTTGGTTAGGAGGCTTACACTAGCGTGACCAACTCAGGTTGGTAAAAGAGCTAGTGGACATGATAGTTCAAACCCACGACCAACTCCGGTTGGTAAAAGGGCAAGAACAAATTATACTCCTTTGGTTAGGAGGCGTACACTAGCGTGACCAACTTAGATTGGTAAAAGAGCTAGTGGACATGATAGTTCGAACTCAGACCAACTCCGGTTGGTAAAAGAGCGAGAACACGAGACTCCTAAAAAGGCCAATCTCGATTGGTTAGGAAACAAGATATGCTCTCAAATACCAACTTATGTTGGTCGGGAGGTAAGATTATTACAGAAAATACAAAAGTTCCTCGTAGAACAAAATATTCCAAACTGAACCAAGTATGGTTGGTCGAGGATAAAAACCCACTAATTGTAGTTGGTCGACGAGGAGAATTTCTTGACCTTAGTTGGTGGGACATATTTTATGAAAAAGATAAAAATTTACCAAGTACGGTTAGACGGGAATAAACTCTCACTAACCATAGTTGGTCGACAAACACAATCTAACAACCTTGGTTGGTTGGAAAATTTTTTAACATTTTTATACTCATTACTTTATTATTAAGTGATCGAGCAACATTACTGATACTTGTAACTTTTTATTACTAAGTTGGTCGATGAACCACACAATATTGATATGCAAGCACAAATATAAAGTGTTTGACAGGCACAAGACAATAGCAATACAGATTTGCAAACAGAAAATGAAAGTCTTTCATTAAAATTCAAAACGAATTACAAGTTACATATGTGTACTAACTATTACATTGAGATCCCTACTCTATTGGTTTCTTTCCCTCTGCTTTTGAAATAGGTTCCTCGCCAGCAGGCGGATCATTTAAAGTCTGAGGAGAGTTAATGAAGTTCAAGTCCTTCAGCATCCTAACGTTCATCACAAAAGGTGTGTCCAATAGATGCTCAGGACGAGATACCTCGATCTGAGAATGAAGATTGTAGTCACCGAGGTATTTTTCAATTAAGCTCCGAGGAATGTCACGAGCTGGGATCCATTCCATGTCCAGTTTATAAGGTGGCACAGGCAATTCTAGTAGCCCAGGAGCACGATAATCCCATAAATAATGGCCCTGCGCTAGTTTTAATACACCCATGGCGTTCAACCATCCCTGTTTATAACCTTCATTATTGGCATTTTCAAGGCTAGCATCCAAGTGACAAAGGGCCTCATTGTAGCCTGCCATCCAGAACTCACGAGGTTGTTTGTGGAATTGGAAAGTTATTCTCTCTAACTGCTCATGAAGGTTCCTGGCAAAAACATCCTTATTATTCAAAGCAGACTTTGTCGAAGCAAGTTGATCCTCCAGAGTTTGGATTTTCTTAGACATTTCAGACAAAGCCCGATCTTTTGCATTCAATTGGAACGCTTGAGTTTCCAATATTGATTGAGTACGAGCTTATTCAACAGAACGACGAAGACCTCTTGGTCGTCCCCGAGCAGGTTGAATACTTTGTTCCTCGTCAACATCCTGTGAAACTCTTCCTCGTCCACGAGAACCTCTTCCTCGTCCCTGAGTAGCAGTAGAAGTACCCGACCTTCTCAAGGTATCCAACTCTTGCCTCAATTTGTCATTCTCAACCTCTAGAAAGGAAAATCCCTCGTCAGTCACTGGGATTACAGCTGTTGAAGAAGATGCTGCAGACTTATACTGTGCCAGCTCTTTCTGCAAATTGTTATTTTCTTGCTCTAGTAGCTCGGCAATCTATCTACAGGCTTCAACTTCACCCTTTAGGGTTCTCTCTCTGACATCGTACCCAGCCAGGAGTTTGTCGTAGCCCTTCTCGGCAGAAATCTGCTGATACCTTTTCTCATATCCCTCATGCAACAGGGCAGTTGATTCCTTATACTGATTTTGAAGGTCTTCTAAGGTACATTGAAGATCCTCGATCATTTCGTAATAGGCCACATTATTGGCCACAGCCCGGTCAAGTAAACCCTTCAGGTACTGATAAGCCTCAACTTCCTGCTCAGAAGCATCATGACCAAGGATATCAGCAACTTCAGATGCACTTAGGTCTGTGTGACCAGCCTTATAATATTCATGGCAATGCTGCATCAACTTTGTATCATTGGCAGATAATAATTCCATTCTAGCCACAAACTAGTAAAGAAGAGAAGGCAAGGGTTAATAAAAGAAGAAGACAGAACATCAACAACGCAGAGGAACAAAAAAGGTGATTTTATTACATCATCAAAAGGAGTACAGTGTTCAGAATACATAGTATAAGTAAAAGAAAAACAGAAAGAAAATACCGAACAACTTCACACCTTTTCCTTGTCTCCCAAGACTTTCTCGGGAGGCTGGGACGAGGAGGTTGGTTGCTCGGTGGGAACAATGAGTTGATTGGCAGGAGTTGAGACTTGTTCAGAAGGAGCAAGCAAAGACGAGATCTCCTCGGTGGCTGTCTGATTGGGTTGTGGAGCAAGGACTTGATCACCTACTATCATTGAAGACTCCTCGGACGCAGCTTCGTCTTCTTTCCTCATCTTCAATTACAGGAGGGGGGCCAAGAAGATGTTGTTGAAATAGTTCAGAGTCTTCGCTAACCTTCAGTTCCTGCAGGGCAGCAACCCAACCATCTCGGAAGTATTTCAAACTCCCATACTGCACCTGGGTCATCATTGCTGCTACCCCCTATCCCATCCTTTGTCCCAACCAGTTCGAAATGATTTTTTCACAGCCACCTTTCTTTTCATTTTCTCCGAGGAGAGCTTCTCGGATAGAAGATCCTCGGTGGTTTTCAACTTGGCCTCCACCTCCTCCTTCTGGCGATTTACTTCTCGCAGAAGGGTCAGCTCTTCCTCGACCGATTTTAACTTATTTTCAAGCTCCCCAAAGCTTGTGAGCTTCTCATCATATATTTTATTCTCCCTCTCCAAGTCTCTCACCTTATTTCCCAACTGTACCTTCTCTGCTTCAGACGCAACCAACTTCTTCTCCCATTCACCCCTATCCTCGTCGTATTTTTGACGGGATTCCTTCAAAGATTGGGCCAAGCCCTGTAAAGCATCCTCTACTCCAGACGAGGAGCTGGAAGCCATGATTGCTTCATCTTTCTTCACTATGGTGTTAAAGCAACTCACCAGCTGAAAAAGAAAATAATGATAAGTCAGTGCCGAGATACATATATTGACTAAAAGAAAGAAAAATTCTGGATAAGAGAAACTTACTGAAGCAATGTGACGAGTATCTAGGGATGTTAACATATCCCTAGACATGTTTTCCTCGATTCCTTGGACTTCAGGAATGGTCCAAGTCTTTACCGAGCTCATTGCAGAATTCGGGGAAATAATGGTTGGAACACGAGCTCCACTAGCTTGGAGCTGGGGAATGGCTTCAGAAAAACTGACCGAGGAGGATTTCTTCAGTCTCCTCGGTGTCTTCTCAACAATCTCAACCAAAGAAGAACTTTTGGTTGGAGAGATGGTGATTACTTCCAAAGGTGCATCCTTCTGCACAGGAGACACTGGGGGCTTCTCGGCAGCCTTCTGAGGAGCAACAGAAGGAGCAGCATCCACTTTCTTTGTCCCCTTTGGGACATCAGCCTTGCTTCTTTTTCCATCTCCAGCAGAGGAAGCCTCCTCGAAGATAGCAGGAACTCTTCTTTTGTCCATCTTCTGACTCAGAGAAATGTGAGAGTCTGGTGAAGAATCCTCAGAAGCTGGCAATGGTTCACTAATGCTGACCACAGGACGAGCAGTAAAGGACGATGTATAGCTCCTGTATTGCAACAAGTATGAAGCAGACCTGACGTGCTCGTCTGCAACTTTCTGATGCAAACTCCAGATATGTTTCAAATGCTTTATATTAACTTCTGATTCTTTGGGAGTTTTTCTCTTGCTGTCAACTGCAAACAAAAACATATTGAAATGTCAATCATGCATTTATTCAAACATAATGAAATCATAATTTCAGAAATAGAATAAAATGAAAATAACCTATCCCATTGCCATATGGAGGGCGTTTGGGACCCTCATATATTGCATCTCCAACCAAAGGGGCATGTTGCCAATTTTTGATAACTACCCCATGTTCAAAATAATCCCTATTAGCATCAGGGAGATTGACTACTAAAGCCCTATTCAAAAATCTAGTTTTTAAATAATAAACATTGTCTAGAATAGCCCATCTATAACAGTACATAATATCAGGAATTCCTATACGAGTTCCATGAGTTTGATTTAACCTATACACCCCATTAACTATTCTCCATGTGTTGGGGGCTATTTTTGCAGGGACAACATCGAAATGTTGACAGAACTCTAAACACAAAGGGTTTGGTGGAAAAGAAAATCCACATTCAGCAATAAAGAGGCTGGGGAACCAATGTCCCTCAGCCAAACGAAAGTAATTTGAAGGCTCAGAAAGATCCTCCAAAGTTACCCAAGATGGAATGGAATAATCTGAACGAAATTTTTCAAGAGATTCAATAATATAAACCATGGTGAATAAAAGAAATGAAGAAGAAGGAAGAAGATCTTACAGGAATAAAGGGAGATCTGTTGACAACGAACGAAAACAAGGATGAACGCACAAGAGAAAAAAAGGCTATGGAAAACTCGAAAGCAGAAAATTGGAAAAGGTAGAAGACGGTATGATTGCCTAAGAAGATTAAATACTTTACCTTGGGAAACGGCAAAATAAATGATTACAAAAAAGAAACTATTACGCCACCGGCGGCTAAAAGGACAAAAAGTGCACAAAGATCGAAGCGCTTATAAAAATTCAAAAAGGCGGATTCTGCGAATTTGGAAAGAAATTAAAATACGAAGAAAATGCTCCTAAAACCCAGGAAGGTCATTTAATATTGCCATATACCGAGAAATAATGTTCCATACTCCTCAAAGTTCGAAATATAAAACATTGGGGGCTTCTGTTGATACCAAAATTAGTATGCTAATATGGACGAATAATAAGAAGACACGTGTCAGTCTACGTGGCATAATAGCAACGAGGAAGTCCATTTCCCTGTCCAAGTCATGTATTCTTCGAGGAACTCTTGAAGGACGAGCAACTAAGGCGGTCCGAGCTATATCTCGACCACAGCAGCTGCACCTCGGCCAAAGCATTTATTGCCAGATAATCAACAGTTCAACTATTCATTGAATGCTTATCATCTTGACGCACACGCTTGAATAGCATCAAATGACTTACCCTTTCATGTACAGCCTAAGGGCTATAAATACCTTGTATCACCCTCATTCAAGGGGATCGGAATTTCTTGATAGTACTTGTAATCTAGAATTTCCAAACACTCAGCAATAACATAACAGTGGACGTAGGCCATTCATATAAGGCTGAACCACTTTAAAATTCTTTGTCTCATTTATTTATCTGTGATTGAATAATTAGAGTGATCTAATTTTTTACATCAACAATGATATTATTTTTTTATTTAAAAAAGATATTAGTAAAATTGTAATAGAGAAGCACTAACCCCTCAAGAATGTATACATATATAGATGTCATAATTTGTCTAATTGAAGTAGATAAGCATATTGTAGAATGTGTTGTGCATGTCATATATGCTTATATACATATATCTAATTTTAAGCCATGACTATTGAACGATTCTAAGTCGCGTTTATAGCATGTCTCATCTCACTAATATAATTCAACATTTAAGGAACTAAAACCATGAAAAGATCGTAAACTTATAACATGAACCCCCCAAAAGACAAATGAAACTTGTACAATGAGTTTTCTCTCAAACCCAACTAAAAAAAGTTTCAGGGATTAAATTCCCTACTTTTAACTATATGATGAGCATTGTTTTCCACAGTATGTAAAAAACCCACAAGTGTATATGAGTATCCAAGTGGGATAAACTATTGTAGACAAAACAAGGCATAACTATAGTGGACAATGCGAAGAGAAGTATAACAAATTGATAAATGTACCTACACCTAAAATCAACCCTCTTCCAACGGTGAAGTACACGTGTTCTCCAACGAATTTGTATGATATTTTAAAAATCATTAGTCTGATTGAATTGAACAAAGTTTAAAAAATCATACTCATATTCATGATCAGTATAATAAGCCAGATTGTAATGTAGTGTCGCATCAAAATCAATAACCCAAACATCTGTCCCACTAGATTAATTTGATGGCCTTATAGCCCACATCCTTAAATTCAGTCATAGTTTTACACATTTTTTATTATTTATAATTACAAACCTATCTAGTGGATTAATACCATCAAGGGTTTTGTATTATTTTTTCATAAATATCTTTGTTATCGTCATTTCTTGGGCAAGGCAACTTATAATGACTATTTTACTTTACTGTAACTTCTTAATATGGAGAAATATCATTTCCATGGCGCTAGTGCCTTCATCACTGGCATTCGCTAGTATATATGATGCAGGAGCATAATTGGTTGGGGGCTATTTTCGTACTTTTATCATTAAATATTTAGAGAGGCTTCTAGATTGATTATGTCACACCTACAAGGCCACTACCTTGTGACATAATCATTTTGTAACCCTCTCCTTATTCCATGTACTTTATAAATAAGAGGTTACTCATCCTTTTGCAATGACTATTATTTTGAGAGATATGAATGAGAATTAGAATTTAGGCCTTTGGCTTCTAAATTATTGTTAATATAAGTTGTGTAGTTTATAGATTAAATCGCTTCCGCTCATAACTACATGTAAAATCGGTATTAGAGAAACAGTTGATAAGTAAGGGCTTCCCATGGATCCACTCGCCAATCTATGCCGTATCGGGTGGTTTGGAAACGGACTTTCTATCACTCCAAGTCGACGATGTCGTGTTCCATTCTCCATCACCTCATACGCCAATGAGGTATTATGCACACTTGTTGATATGCGTGTTTGTCACTTATTTTTGGGTAAACAATGGCAATACGATCACTTAAGTATGAATGATGGTCACGTCAACACCTACACATTTCAGTACCTCTAGCCTAATCGAGAGCTACAATCCCCCTCATCCTTCAACCCTTATTATTTCTCACACTGACCTAACGAACAAAATAGAGGAGAGCGATTTGTGTTACACTCTCATCAGCACGAAGAGAACACCAGAGACTGAAATGCTATCTGAGATACAAGGCCTATTATATTCGTACTTCGATGTTTCCTCCCCACCCAACGAGCTCCCACTACTCTGAGATATTCAGCATAAGATCAACTTTGTACCCTGAGCTTCCCTCCCTAACTTTCCCCACTATCAGATGTCACCTATCGAGCACGAGGAGCTTCAGAGGCAAGTTTTCAAGTTATGTGATCGTGGCCTTATCAAGGAAAGTATGTCTATATGCGTTGTTTTATCCCTCCTCACCCCCTAAGAAAAACGAGAGTTTGGAGGATGTCTGTGTAAAACAGGTTTGTTAACAAGATCACAGTCAAATACCGATTTCATATTCCTCACCTCGAGGACATGGTTGATCATCTACATGGGGCTTGGGGCTTTTCCAAACTCGACCTAAAGAGCGGGTATCATCGAATTTGGATATAGACCAAAAACGAATGGAAGGCTTCCTTTGAAACGAATTATGGCCTCTACGAGCGAACCGTTATACCATATGGGTTGTCTAACGCACCATCCACTTTCATGCGTGTCATGACTTAAATCCTTCGGTCATTCCTTGGTAAGTTTGAGGTGGTATACTTCGATGACATCCTCATTTATATCCATTTATAGGAGGAGCATTTTTCTCATGTGGCACAGGTCTTGGTTGTCCTTTGATCCAAAGTTTTTTACCTCCAGCTGAAGAAGTGTTCCTTCATGGCCCCCTTCGTCACCCTACTGGGGTTTGTAATCTCTGGCTATGGTCTGTGAGTTGACTCGTCTAAGATCCATGCCACTATTGGTTAGCCAACTCCCACATTTGTCTCACAGATGTGCATCTTCCACTTCCTTCCAGGCTTCTACATCCGCTTTATTACCAGGTTTAGTACTGTTATGGTTTTCGTCACATATTTGATGAGTACGTCTTCTAGTACCGAGTTTCGATCGACCGATACTACCGATCTCGCCTTTTAACACATCAAGGCCCTTATGACCACTGCTCATATTTTAGCACTTTTAAATTTCTCCCATCTCTTTCAATTGTCTTATGATTCTTGCAAGACGGGAGTGTTCTAATCCAAAATGGTAAACCAAACTGCATTATTTAGCCGAAGACTCTCATCCCCCCCCCCCCCCCCACACACACACACACATTATTCGGCCTCTGATCTAGTGTTCTACATCGTCGTCAAAGATCTTAAATTCTAGTAACCTTACCTCCTCCATAAAGAATTTGTCATGAAATTTGATCACGAGGCCCTTCGATATCTTCATTGTCAACGTCGAATTGATGACAAACACGCTAAAAACACGACATAACTCTAGCGTTATAGCCTTCACCTCAGCTACAAAACGGGTAAGTAGAATCAAGTAGCTGATGCTCTCAACCGTCGCAACCACACCTTGGTTATTACCCATATTCAGGTTTTTGGGTTCGATAAGGTGCGCAGCTTATATGCTTCCGAATCTCACTTTGATCCTATTTTTGTCGAGTGCCAACAACTCAAAGGTGCCTCGGGAGACTTTTTACTATAGTATGGCTTCCTCTTTTGTGGCAATGCTCTATGCGCCCCTATTTCCTCCCATTGGGAGAAGATCGTTGTCGAGGTTTATTCTGGAGGTCTCGCTGGCCACGTGGGCATGGCATGCTCCCACTTGGCCCTTAAAGAGAGGTTCTTTTGTCCTATCATGGGTCAGTACACAAATGCCTTCAGTCGTCGATGTTACACCTGCCAAATAGCCAAGGTACAACATACTAACACCGGCCTTTATACCCCCTTACATATTCTGATCATCCATAACCGGATGTATCCATGGACTTCATTGTTGTCCTCCCTCTCTCCACTCGGGGATATGATTCAATCTTTGTTATCGTCGACCGTTTCTCCAAGATGGTACATTTAATACCATGCTCTCAACAGATGATTCTTATTTAGCCATTCTCTATTTTCATGAGATTGTCCATCTTCACGGTCTGCCTCGTATAATCAGTTCTGATTAAATTATTCTTCTGACACATTCTCTATACTTATTAAACACTAATTTAATCACATAATCAAATATATAATTTTCTAAGTAAGATATAAAGAATGTGTGAAATATCAAATTAAATTATAAAAAAAGGTGTGAACATAAGTGCTAACCTTTAATGTGCATTTTCTTATTCAATTGTGATACTCCATTGAGATGTGTATCATCATCCATTTCTGTAATATTTGAAGAAAAGTGAAGCATCGTCTTACCTGAACTACCAAATGAATAAGACGATCCTATTGGCTTTAAAGATGTCTCACAATATATGATGCACGGCCCATGTGGTGAAGCAAATCGTAACTCACCGTCTATGTCCAAAGGAATTTGTTACAAAAAAATTCCAAATCTATTCGCAAATGAGACCTCCTTAGATGAAAAAGGTTTCCCTATTTACAAAAGGAGAGATAATGGGGTTGTTGTTGAGAAAAATGGTATTAAAATTGATAATAGATTTGTTGTACCTCATAACAAGGAATTAATTGTTACATACAACGCACATATTAACGTTGAGCTTTGTACTAAATCTAGAGGCATCAAGTATCTCTTTAATTATGTTAACAAGGGTGCTGGAAAAGCAAGGGCTGTGCTGCAAGAAAATGTTGTTCATAACGATCAAACGAGCAGGGATGATTTTATACCTATTGGTGAGATTATATCATTTCTTAATTGTCGATACTTATCTTCCTGTGAGTCTGCTTGGAGGATACTTAATTTCGATATTCATCACCGTAGCGTAGCATTTGAGAAATTTACATTTCACTTACCAAATGATCAGCATGTAACATTTAGGGATTCTGAAATATTAGACAATGTTGTAAACGGGATTGATGCAGAGAAAACAATGTTCATTGAATGGATGAGGATTAATTTTAAAAATCCAAATTCCCGTCAACTTACATATGCTGACTTCCCGGCAAAATGGGTATGGCTATCGCAGTACAAGCAATGGAAAAGAAGAGAACGATAATATTGCATAGGTAGGATTGTCTACGCACATCCAGCCTCCAAGGAGAGATTTTACTTGCGAATGCTACTTGACATTGTCTATGAACCCCACAATTATGAACAAATTATAACAGTAAATGGTGTTACATATCCGACATTCAAGGAAGCATGTTATGCGTTAGATCTATTATATAGAGACAAAGAATGGCACGATGCACTATCTCATGCTTCGAATTGGTCGTCCGATAATAAACTTCGCGAATTATTTATTATAATGTTCATTTTTTGTGAGTTAGATGATCCATTAGCTCTTTGGTAACAAAATTGGTACATTCTTTCTGAAGTTGTTCTATACATGCAGAGGAAAAAACTTTAATTTCCAGAATTGCTCTTAATTGATTCTCAGGTCCAAAATTACGTCCTTTACAAAATTGAGCAAATCATGCATCGTAACAATAGAAGTTTGAAAAAATTTCCCCCACCCCCACTTCTTTGTGATTCGTTGTTAAGAGATGTGGGAAATTTATTGATTCGTGAAGAGACATTGTACAATATTGATAAAATGGCTTTAGAACACGAAAAACTACGTGCTGGAATAAATGAAGATTAGTTATTGGTATATAACAATGTCATTGATTTGGTTATTCAGTAGAAGGGGGGATTGTATTTCATTTATGGGGAAGGATGAACTGGAAAAACTTATTTATACAAGACTACCATTACCCGATTAAGAACCGACGGTAAGATTTTTCTCGTTGTAGCCTCCTTTGGGATCCCGTCATTATTATTACTGGGCAGAAGAACAGCTCATTCACGTTTCACAATTCCAATTGACATATCTGAATTATCAACATGTGACATATGACAAGGCAACAACCTCTATGAACCCATCCGTAAATGTTCACTAATTATTTGGGATGAAGCTCCTATGGATCATCGTCATATATTTGAAGCAGTTGACAAAACACTAGGTGATATCCTACGCTTTGACGATCCAAGCTGTAACGATGAAATTTTTGGCAAAAACGATGTTTATTAGAGGAGACTTCAGACAACCCTTACCAGTTATCCAGAGTGGAACAAGACATGATATCATTCTGGCTTCATAAAACATGTCACCAATTTGGAGAATGTGGCGAGTCTTGTCCTAAAACAAAATATGTGAATACAAGACACATCCGAATTTCCAGATTGGGTTCTAGGAATAGAAGAAGGGACGATATGCTCAAATTATTTTAATGACGACTTTAATAAGACATGGATTGAAATTCCAAATGATCTACTAATTTAACGCACCGATAATCCAGTTGAAGCAATTGTGGAAAGCACATACCCTAATTTGGTTGAAAACATTAAGAACAAAGAGTACTTTAGATCATTTGCAATTCTAGCACCAATTAACGATGTGGTGGATAATATAAACCACTTTATTCTTATTAAAATTGCAGAAGAAGAACGTACATACCTAAGTTCTGACTCAATTTGTAAGGCATATGCAAAAATGACCAATGAAGAGATGCAACTCCCTGTGGAGTTTCTAAAAAGTTTGAATTTCAATGGCTTACCTAGCCACAATCTTCGTCTAAAAGTTGGAGTCCCCGTGATCCTATTGCATAACATTAATCAAAGTGCAGGACTTTGTAATGGAACACGCTTAATTATTACTCAACTGAGTGAATGGATTGTTGAAGCTAGAGTTCTTACTGGATCACACATTAAGACAAAAGTTTTAATTCCAAGAATTTCCATAACGTCAAAAGATAAGAAATGGTTGTTCATACTCAAACGGAGATAATTCCCTTTGCATTTATATTTTTCTATGACTACAAACAAGAGTTAAGGACAAACTTTGTCCAACATTGGACTTTACTTTCCCCAACCAGTATTCTGCCATGGACAACTCTACGTAACTGTGTCAAGAGTGAAATCAAAATGTAGTTTAAAAGTGCTTATAATAAATGATGATTCGATTCCTCAAAATTACCCTAAGAATTCCAAGACTTATAATCGGGTAAATAAATTTCACTGTTCTCACACACATTAGCATTTAAATTCTAATCTCATGTTATTAATAAAGACATCTCCATCACCGAATTACTTAAACACTTAATGTATTTTCATAATCTGAATGTAAATCCAATATAAATGACTGTCATGCATTGGTGTCACAATTAACCATTGAATCAAAAAGTTGCAAAATCATTGTACGAGTAATAAGAAAATGGGAAGTCTTCAATTTTAAGAAGAACAACGAGCTTATATCTGTTGATTGCATTCTTCTGGATGAAAAGGTACGCATTAATAACTATTTCTTCCCATAATTTCTCAAAATGATATTGTAAATTATATTATATAGTTTATTAAATCTTCAAAAATCAATTACCGATATGTTCATAGTTTGTAGGATAGCAATGAATGACCATTTTTAATCTAATTATTTCTTCACTTCTTTATTTCATATGAAATTAATGACTTAATGTTATCTATAATGAAATCAGACTCGGCAATCTATCATAGAATTTAACTGATTTAACATAAATAAATAATCCTTAAACCACCTAATGTTACAAAAACAAGCCTAAGGTTCCTTAAACTAATTGACACCATTCAACGGATAACAAAAATAGTCGATTCTTAGATCAATTAAAAAACGGTTAGAACTTTATTCATTGTTGTCAGACCCTGAATATAGTTTGTCATATGAACAAACATAACTACATTTATGATTAATAATTTCATGAGGCAATATAAACAAAAAGTAAATACCGTAACGACTTTAATTGGTACCAACGTCTGTATATACCCAATCAATTAACTGTTTCCATTTTTACACTTAGACCATAACAATTATACTATACATATTATCTTCTATTAGCAACACTAACAAGACTATTCATCCAATTTATAAAGTTTGGGGAAATCTTTCCAACAGTTCAAATATGGGAGAAAAAAGGCATACAAGATTTCGTTTTTTGTTAGCCACAAATGACGACGACCTTTGGCTACGCCTGAGGAGATTAAAAGGTTTATATTATCTTCAGACGTTAATTTGATAAGAATTTGGTAGCAATCATCTTGATCAATATGTTGACAGTTAGTAGGATAGCAATGAATGACTGTTTTATAATCTATTCATTTCTTCAATTCTTTATTTCATATGAAATTAATGACTTAATGCTATGTCTAATAAAATCAGACTCGGCATTCGATCATAGAATTTAACTGATTTAACATGCATAAATAATCCTTAAACTACCTAATGTTACAAAAACAAGTCTATGGTTATTTAAACTAATTGACACCATTCAATAGATAACAAAAAAAAATCCGATTCTTAGATTAATTAAAAAACGGTTAGACCTTTATTCATTACTGTCACACTATGAATATAGTTTGTTATATGAACAAACATGGATACATTTACGATTAATAATTTCGGGAGGCAGTATAAACAAAAAGTAAATACCGTAACGACTTCAATCATTACCAACGTCTGTATACACCGAATCAATTAATTATTTCCATTTTTAAACTGATACCATAACAATTCTACTGTACATATTATCTTCTATAAGAAACACTAGCTCAGGACAGTATATAAAGGCCAAACCTTGCTCATTATTTAATTTCAAATTACTTTTGTTGTAAATTAAACTCATGTAGCTCTTGATAGTATATTACGAGATATATTGTAAACTAATAAAGTTGAGAGTAATTTGGGGGAAATTAAATTCATATGTAGGTAAGGAAAGTATATAAAAAGGAACAAATGTTATCGGAGGCCTTAAAATGCAAAACGGTTGTATCATAATGTGAGAGTTCCATATTATCAAACATAATTGTTAAAAACAATTATATTATCACACAATCATTGTGGGGCATAGGGATTGCACATTAACATTTATAAAGTGCTGGACTACAAACAAAAAAACTTAAATGAGGTGATTTTTTTCGTCATTCTCTACAACTGGTGATTTATTTTCTTTTTTTGTTTGATTTTAAATATGCTCCGAAATATAAACTGTGAGCTTTATTGAGACTTTGTGGAGTCCTTGAATAACAAATTTGGATGTTGTGTACTTATTCAAGTATTGAAGTGAAAAATGTTAGGAAAAATTGCTTATACATATGATATTAAAAAAATCAAAGAAATATGTACGTATGGATTTATAAGTCATGATACCAAAAACAAGGGAAACCATGTTGAAATATAGATTTAATTCAAAAGCAGAGAAACATATAAATCTTCGGTTTTCAGCTAATTGCTTTGGCAATTGACGATTCTTAATGAGTTTTTAACTTTCAACGTGCATCAATTGAAGTGTGCTACCAATTGCACTATCGGATAATTTGCCTGAAATCAAGCTTCTCTTTTTATATACATAGATAATTCTGATTTAAAAAAATATTCAAAACCTTCTTCACCCTAATGTGCTACCATGGCGTTGAATAAATTAGATTAGAAAACGGTCAAATATATATCATAAAAATACAAATTCAGATGTATCTACATTGTCTGAAATTCTATGAAGCATTTTCCTTGCCTCTGCTAGGGCTATTAGGATCTACCTCACGTCAACACTTTGCCAATTGACTATTTTGAATATGCTTTTAACTTTAAACGTGCATCAATTCAAGGGACATTAATTATAACTGGATAATATATTCAGTTTATGAATATGTGCATATATGAAATTTTTTATGGTTAGTGCAAGTAGATAACGCTTTTACTCTATGAATACCTGAAATTCTCCTTGACACATTTCATTCTTATGTAATGTTTAATGAATGTAATTCGATTTTACTTTGATATATTTCTATAATGTTAGCAGGACGACCACATTCAAGTAATTATTTGGAAAGACGAAGTTTCTGAATATGGTCTATTGATCGAGGAAGGAAAGATATATAAAATATCAAAATTCAAGGTGGTTGCTAACAATGGAGGATACAAACCTGTTACACATTCATGTGTAATAAATTTCAAGACCGACACATCTGTAGAATAATTGAATGACGACATACAAAATATTTCATTATATAAATTTAAATTCATTGACTACAACACAATGAATGACAGAGTCGTTAACAAAGACAAGCTAACAGGTAAAATATTAGCCATACTCATATCTTTTATAAACTTAGTATTAATTAAAAAAAACATACATCATATACAATTAAATATTTTTTACATCTCGATGTATGTGGCGTTCTTAGCGGAAGAAGCGAACTCGAACATATGAATCTTAGCGGAAACAATGTCGAAAAATTAGATATTCAAATTTCGGATCCAAGGTAATAAATTATTAAGTTTACTTCCTTATTGTATAGAGTCTAAATTTTTACAATATGCATGTACTTCAAATTATATACAACACAACAACAACAACAAGCTCAAAATAACTTTCTGGGGATATTCAACACTCAAGCTCAATGATGATCTACAACATGTTGGACAATTTTCGATAACAATTGTCATTACGTCACTAAATATCAAATTCTTCAGAGGCAAAAAAATATTTTAACTCAAATAAAATTTATGCGTATCAAGTTGAAATTTCTTTGTTATGGCAGATATATATCTGTCATCCACAAATGTAACAAAGATCTACACAAATATCACAATACCAGAGGTTCGGGCATTAATAGACAGGTAAATAATGAAATTATTAAATCACAATATAATTTTATTCAGTAAATATCTTTATTCTCTATACCATTCATATCAGAAGCTCAAATACTTCGCAATATCAATCATTTGAGCATTTAAGGTTAACTCAGAATTTGACATCAAGTTCAAGGACACCTATTATTGATAATATTTTTGCTATTAAAAGATTGCTCTCAACATCAGAGGACGAGGTATTGTTGGTTAATATTAAATATTTTTTAGTATTAATTTTTAAAAAAAATAACTTAGATTTATTTTAAAGGTGAAGAATGTATCAGTTCAAGCATCAATTGTTGGTGTGAATGATAAGTTCGGTTGGTCTTACGTCTCTTACAAATTTTGTGACAAGATCTTGACAAAGCTCGCAGAGTCATACAATTGCAAATTTTGCAACATAAACAATGCCTTTCCTGTTCCAAAATAAGATACAATCCATAATTTTTATTAAAACATATATATTTATATGACACTAATATAAATTTATTTAATTCATTTTATTTCATAGATATAAACTTCAAGTGGATGTTGAAGACTACAGTGGAGATATAACATTCGTTCTCTTCGACAAGGTGGCTGAAAAATTGGTTGGATTCCCACTATCTCAAATTGACACATCTGAGGATAAGTTGCATAAACATATTAATTTGACTCAATTACTTCCTATTCGTATCACAACTTCAAATAAATATATATAATTCTTACGGGGAAATATAAAAGAGGCCAACCTTATATTCAAAAACATTATTGAAAAAAAATACCAATTTTTTTAGAGGCTCAATAAATTTAATTTGGTAATGAAAAAGGAGTATTATACTGTAACAAAATTCGAGAACACTCCTACTGACAATGCCACCGCTGAGGACTGCGAAAGCTCATCAAAAGTAATAGACTTTACATGTTGGTTCAAGTTATATAACAAATGTCTCTACTAATACATAATTTTATTATATCAAATACAAAAGAAGAGAAAATACATAGACATATCTAAAGAAGACGAATGAATCAGGAAACAATTGACAAATACATTTATACCGATATGTCATATATACAACCAAATTTACAAATTATTAACATATTTCTTCAAATCTTGCAGGAATAAAAGATGCAAGAAAGAGACAAATGCTTCGAGAGATTAGTAACATAGTTCAAAGATTTTCAATTTTAAGAAAACTGTTGCACTTAATAAAATGTTTGTCATACAACATCACTTAAATTCTTCAAATCTTTGGAATCTAATTTTATATTTTCTATTTTTTTTTCAGTCTACTTTAATTCAGCATATATATTGTCTTGCAACATAGAAATATAATAAATGATAATTTATAAAACGTGGGTGGCCTGAACGCTAGTATGTGTGTGTGTGTCTATATATATATATATATATATATATATATATATATATATATATATATATATATATATATATATATATATTAGTTTTTTTTACTTTAGTCTCATCTACAAATATGTATTTATGCTCCACTCCTATGTATTTTTAAAATTGTAAAAAGTTTCATAACCACCCAAAACTGTCTATAACTTCCCTATAACTACCCATCTTTCTTTTTGTAGACAATGACACTTGTCCCATGTAGAATCAAAAACTAAAAAAATAAAAATATAAAAATAATAATAAATAAATCATTATAAATAGAACTAAATATTTAATACCATTTTTATGATCCGACATTCAGCACTTCAAGGCTCAATTTATTTACCAGCATGATGACGCAACACATACAATCAAGTAAAAAGATGACGTGAACACGCTGCTCTCAATCTGAATGGGATTAAACGCGATTATAAATGAATTGAATATCAGTTGAGCCAATATAATATCAGACAAGAATATTGAACAAGTATTTCCATACTGTCCCAGACCCCTCAGCCGATAAAGAGATTCTTAAATCTATGTATCTCACAGACTTGGCTAGATATGAATTAAGATGTTCAGTTGCAAACCTGTGTTCTGGGATAAATCACCATTCAAAATACATCACATTAGTATTATGTTATGAAAGAGTAGTGACATACCTACCGGACAAATTTATCGGATAATTACCGAATGCCTTTTTTTTTCCTTCCTTTATTTGTGTTTGTTAAAGCCTTGTGGAAAAAATTGTTTCAAAAAATAAAAATTAGTTTAATATAAATAAATAAAAAGTTGTTTTTTTAGATTTTTAAATAGTTTTAAGAAATACAAAAAATAGTTTAAAAATAAGGAGTGCCGTTAGGGCGGACCTTTAAAAATAAGAAAATATTTGGTAAATGGATGTTTGAGGTACTAAATGAGTTAAAAATAATATAAAAAAATAATTTCTTATTAGAATAGTTTTTTAACGCGGACCTTTAAACAGTTTTAGGAAATACAAAAATTGCTTTAAATGTTGTAAAATTAAAAAAAAAAAACTTTAAAAATAGAGGGTGCCGCTGGCGCGGACCTTAAAAATAAGAGAATATTAGGTAAATTAGTATTTGGGACATTAAATGAGTTAAAAATATTATCAAAAAAATAATTTCTTATTATATTAGTTTTTTAAGTCGAACTTAAAAAAAAACAATTCTCATAAGAAATTAATTTTTAAGTCGAACTTTTAAACAAAAATTTGTTTAAAAATAAGGGGTGCCGCTGTCGCGGACCTTTAAAAATAAGAGAATATTGTGTAAATGGTGATTGAGGGACTAAATGAGTTAAAAATATTATAAAAAACAAAATTACTAATTAAAAATAACAAAAAAAACTAGTCTAATAAAATAAAATAAAAAAAACAGTTTTTTATATTAATAGGAAAACTATTTTTTATATAAATAACTGTTTTTTTATATAAACAATTGTTAAAATTAAAGAATAAGAAACTAAAAAAAAAAGGGGGAGATCCGGTAATATTCCGGTAAAAGCATCCATTACATGTCTCATTAAACAAAAATTAAATTAAAAAATAAGGGGTGCCGCTGGTGCGGACATTTAAAAATAAGTGAATATTGGATAAATAGCTATTTGAGGGACTAAATGAGTTAAAAATAATATAAAAAAAACATACCGCGCCATATTCAACACACAGTTTGATTAATGTCACTAGCGCGGATCCACATTTAATAAATGATGTGGGTGTGCAAATGTGGGTCCGCACCAGCAATACTAATCAATCGCGATATCATGTCAATAAACATAATTTTTTTTAGTTATGAAAGAAATATTTTTTAATTTAATTTTAATAAAAAACCGTTTAGTTAATATAAAAAAAAAACTTTTTTTTATATCAATAGGAAAACTGTTTTTTTATATATATATAAAATTGTTTTTATTTCAATTGTTAAAAATAAAATAATAGAAACTTAAAAAAAAAAGAAAAAGTTTGATCTGGTAATACTCCGATAAAAGAGTCCGGTACATATATAGTTTACCGTTATGAAAACATGTTAGATAATTTAACCATGAAGCTGCTTATGTACTATTTTTTAACTCAAATACAAAGCTAGATATCAATGAATAATACCATCATTACAAAGCCAATCAGACCCCAACTAGACCTGGCAAAATGAGGCACGACACGACACGACACGAAATTATAAGTTAATGGGTTTAGTCTTATCGGGTTTGGGTCATTAACGGGTCAACACGGTAGAACCGTTATCATAACGGGTCGTGTTTGCGTTTGTACTCTTACACGATTAAACCTGTTTATACCCATTATCACCCGTTAATGGTACCGAATTTTATTGGGTCGTGTGACCCGAACCAATATTACACGGGTACTAACGGGTATTAACGGGTACTAGCGGGTAATATAGGGTCACCCAACCCGTTACCCGTTTAGACCCGTTAATATTAACGGGTGTTAACGGTTCGGGTCGTGTACCCGTTAATATTAACAGGTCGTGTTTGAGTATCATCATTTGACCCGTTAGTCTTAACGGGTCGTGTACGGGTTAAGGGTGCTTTCACCCGTTAACCCGACCCGTTAACCCGTTAACACGACCCGTTGACAGCACTACATCAAGACCCTTAAGCTCTTAATCAGTGACAAACATTAAGGAAAATAAAAAGTGCTAGCAGCACGTATCTATTAAACAAGTCTCAAAACATAACATCAAATCAAAATTGAATAGAAATCCCTCATTAATGATCCAAAATTTACTACCAAACTAAAAAAAATCAACACCAAGGCACTCCCTAGAAATAAACATATAACAACCTATTAAAATCTTAATCAAGTTGTGCAACACAAAAACCTAATAAAAGACATTTGAGTTTCCTAATAATAATTAGGAGAAGAGACAAATAACATCGTGTATGCATACAGTACTCAAGAAGGATATAATCCTATGCCACACACTGTACAATCAATTATAGAGAACACTTTACAATCAATTATATAATAATAATATAATATGATTTAAAATGTTTGCAAACTTTTTTCTATCATCTACGTGGCATTACATACACTTTTTTGCATCTTTCCTCCTACCGATAAAATGGTGCTTCATTCTAACAATACCATCCCATTTTGCATCCTTACAAAAATTACATCTTAAATACAATTTATTATCATTCACCTTTTCACAATAATCCCATGTGGAGTCAACTACAACATGTCTATTTTTTTTAGTCATTTCCTAAATAAACAAAGAGGAAATATCAAAGATCAAAGCTACCAAAACAATAAATAAATGAAGACAACTTAATAAATAAGTAGGAAGACATTAAATACCAAAACAAAGGATATTAGATAGTTTGGAAGCTTCTTTTTGCAAAAACTTGAGGAATAAAACAAGATAGTGTTGTTTGAAAGAAGTGGCCAGAACAAGAACAATAACGCCTGGGAACACAAGAAAAATGAGAAACGAACCTTTTAAACCTAGGATTTTGTTCCTTTATGGGTTAAAAAGTCTTTAAACATTATTATAATGATTTTCGGCAGAAAAAACAAACATTTTTTTTAGTTTTTCAAGTCCCGGAGCCGAAATACCCGACCCAGACCCGACGTCACTGTATAGCGAGTGACTCGCGATTCACGTATCGAATCACAACACTGACGATTGTAATGATAAATTGACTATTTCGATACAAACCCGCGATACGTATCTTTTAAGGTATGTATCTAACCGTTTCGACCGATACGTATCGCGAATCGGGCGATACTGACAATAGAGGTACTAATTAAACCCTCATACAATGTTACATGTTTATGAAAAATAACAAATCAGTAGCATGAAAAAATCTTCATCAAACATTTTGAAGATTGTAATGTATCAATTTGCTAAATAAGAAGAGTGAATTAATTAATTAAGAAAATAAATAATTAAAGAAAAAAAATATCAGGGAAGCACACAAAACAAATAAAAAAGTAGATAACGGTTAGAAACTTTAAAATATATGAATGTTGAAAAAAATAGAAGAAAAGTGGCCTTAATATAACCTTGTATTACTGTGATTCCTACTCAGTATTTTATGATCTAACAGAAAGTTCACTTAAATCGTACGATTGTCCATAATATGTGTTCCTTTGTCTTAGCAGTGTTAAGTGTCTAAAATTAAATAAATCACATTTGAGAATTGGAACTAAAACTACAATAAACCACAACAGGATATAAGATGGTAGTTTCTTAAAGTTAATATATAGTTGGGTTTCAACCAAGAAATGTAATTTTAATTTTAATGACACAAAACTTAAAACACGGAATCTAGAGATTATTGCATAGTTCAATTCGGAACACAGGTACTCAATATATATGTTAAAACGTATGTTCAAGCAAGAATGGCCATATATATACAAAAGGAAGATCTATGCCAATATAACAAGAACCCAAAACATATCTAACCCAATTATTGAACTAATTTTTCAACATTAAACTCCTACCTTTTAGCAACAACAAAAAAACTCACAAAAAATTTAGATGTAAGGTTCAATATAACAAATAAGTAAACAGGAATATCTAACTGAAACACAGGTGAGATCGTTCTCTATCAGAAAATAAAAACCTACTTGTCGTGACAACAGTGTGAAATTGAGGGTCGACGATGTGAAATCCGGGGTCAGAGGTATGAAATTGACGGTGTGAAATCAATGGAAGTCGGGGTTCCAATTCAGTAGCTATAAACGATAGAAAATGAATACATCTTGTTCGCTGTTTCTTCACAACAAGCCCCACAATCAACTATTCAACATTTTTATTTTAAAAAAGAGGTTATATAAGGAAAGTAATAAACAAGGAATTTTGTATATCACGCACAGTTGAATGTGAAGCACGAATGACTACGGAGCACAGCCCCATTGAGTGAAGGTTTCAGCAGTCTGGAAGTCTTGAAATAGAGGGATGTATATTTTAGGGGTGGGGTGGTAGGGGGTAGGAGGGGGAGTTTGCGGGATGAGAGAGAGGTTTTGACCGACCGGGGATGTATTATTTGGCTAGGAAGTCAAATAAAATAAAAGAGCATAAATTAGATATTCAACCATCTCTAAAATGTAACATAAGTACGGCCTAAGGCAGTACCAAAAAGTGGGTATTTAAGAGATGGTATTAAATAGCCATCATATTATTATGTGCTTCAAGGTGATGTTTGGTTTTTCCTTTTGCATTCATGGGTTGAGCCAAAAAATTGTTACAAGAGTGGTTGAAGAATCTTCTCCATTGAAATTTTACAAGCTTTGCACAAATATTGTGGTGATTCTTCTCTACTGATGTTTATAAATCCTTTAAAATAATTGTTTTCTCTCTTTTGTTGTTTCTCTAATCCTTTGTTGAGTGGAATCAGTGGATGAGCTCTTTTATATACTCCTTTATGTAGGATTTTGAGTGGTCACAACTTGTGATATTTGACATGAGAGTAATGTGACAAAAGTCTGTCTTCATTAAGAGAGGGACATACCCCCATCACGTAGGTCAGCTGGTAAGGAGCTGTCCTAGCTTAACCAAGGTCTCAGGTTCGAGCCTTGGGAATGCAGCTGTGTTAAAATTTGGGAGGGAGAGCTTTGCCGCCCTTGTGGTCCTACCCGGCTCGAACAGAATTAGTCCCACGCCTAAAAAACGTGGGGAACCTGTGGTCTAGACCAAAAAAAAAATTAAGAGAGGGACATGGTTCTCGGCTTTACTTCCAATATAAAGGCTCCTGATTGTGTACCCCTATACAAACATCATGTTCAGAAAGACAATGAAATTGAACTTTTGTAATATGGACTGTTGCAAACATCAACATTTTTACTAAATTGTGTCATTCAAAAATAGACAAAATGTTGAAAGACTAACAAGAACTCAGTCAGGTAACTCTGACTCAAAACGCTCTTTGCCCCTGATTCTGAACTAATATAACAGCCAAGTCATTTTTGGCTTCCCAATTTTTCAACTGAAATGCATTACCAAACATCCACTAAATAGCAAGAAGTTGTTATTTCAATGTCGTCCATGACATAAATAATGCATCTTGAACATGATACTCTTCTCACTCAAATCTTCACCTTATAATCTAACATATACACTCCATTCTCCATGACTTCAACCACAGATACCACAATTAAGAAAAGATAAACAGCATGACCCATCATTAATAAATATTCCCTCGAAGTCATTTATTGCCAAAATACCTTCAATCGTCCCCACCTGATCTCTAACAATCTCAAGCCAAGCAACCAACAAATGACTATTAGATTCACAATGCCACTAAGCTGGCCGGCAAAAAAGGAAATGACAATGTACATACATCTGAAAATTGATTTTGGAGATCAAGACATTAATCTAACTCCAACAGCATTTATAAATGAAGATAAATTATCTCAACAAGAACCTTCCTCGGATAACTCATGCTAAAGAAAAAAATTCCGTTAACCTGAATTGCATACTGCATCTACAAGTCAAAAAATATCAACCCAAGTAGAAATCTTCCTTCTATACCTGCTCTCAAAAAAAATGAACACAAACCATGTGTCCAAATTTCCTGGTTTAACAAAGATATCATTCTTACTCCCAAATTTCCAATTGAATTGCACTTGAATCAAATAAGCGATTTATAAGTTGGGGAAGTAAAACTGAAACAACAAAAGTATGATAATTACTCCCGACTTAGAAAATGCAATCCATTCAACAGAGTTTTGTAAGTCTTCTCATTCATCATAGTATCCTTCTTCCTCAATTCTTCAAGAAGTAAAAAAGCTTCATCACCCTTCCCTTCCCTACACAACCCTTCCAAGAGAGTCTTATAAGTCAACAAATCAGGCGCCATAGAATTACTCACCATATCAAGAGCAACATCTTTTGCCTCTTCAAGCCTCCTATCCAACGCAAGACTACAAATCAAAATCATATAACTACTCCCTTTAGGCACCAAATCTTTCCCCCTCATCTCCTTATAAAACTCCAAACCCTGACTCACCCTCCCCTTCTCACACACCCCCTTAATTATATAACTATACGTATAGGCATTCGCCTCACATCCATACAACCCCATTTCGCGAAAAACCCGAATGGCCTCATCAACTTCCAAACACTTGGAAAAGGCCTTGATGATCATATTCAACGCAAATGTATCCGGTATGACCCCGGAAGCCTTCATTTGTTTGGTTAACGACCTCACCCCGTGCAAATAGACATAACAAACGTTCAATTTATTGAATCTCCTAAGAAGTGAGTTTAATAAAAGGGTGTAGGTTTCTAATGAGGGGTTCATGTGATCTGAAGTAAGCATTTTCTTGTAAACATCGAAGGCGCGGTTGAAGAGGAATTTACGGCCGCAGCAGAATTTGATGATGGAGTTGTAGAGGGGGACGGAGCCGGAGCAAGCTCCGGCGATGACTTCCTCGATGAGGGTTTCGGCGTGGCGGTAGCGTTTGGCGGAGATTTGGATTTGGATGATGGTTAGGTAGGTTATGTGGTTGTGTTTGTAAGTGCGTTGTTGGGCTGTCCAACGGAAAATGTCGAGGGCGAGGTCGGGGTCGGATTGAGAACGTAAGGCTTCGTTAACGTCGGATGGGGTGAAGCCGGGTTTGAGTTTCTCGATCCATGTTTCGAATTGTTTTTCGAGAGGGGTTCGGGTTTTGGGGTTTGGGTTTGGGTTTGGGTTTGGGATTGGAGGTGGAGAGGGTAGCGTTGAAGGGGAGGAGGAGGAGGAGGAGGATAGAGAGCGGAGAGAGGAGGCTGTGAGAGTGGAGGACAGACAACGAAGTGAACTCAATCTTGCCATTGCAATTGCAAGGAAAATGCTACCCGAAAGTTAGCCCCGGGTTAGTACATGGAGGATTTCTTTTTTCTTGATTTTTTATGTGATTTATTAGCATTATTTGATTTTTTTTATTTTAAAAAAGTTGTTTTATTAAAAAATAATATTTTTATAAACTAAAAAAAATGTATTGTTTAAAAACACTATTTTAATATAAAAGAGTTTTTTTAAATAAACTGTTTCAAAAAAGAAGAGTTGTTTAATATAAATATTTTTTTTACATTTTTAAACATTTTAAGAAAAACAAAAATTATTTTAAATGTTGTAAAATTAAAAAAAAAAATAGTTTAAAAATAATGGGTGTCGCTGGCGTCGACCTTAAAAAATAAGAGAATATTGATTAAAGGGGTGTTTTAGGGACTAAATGAGTTAAAAATATTTTTTTTTTTAAAAAGAAATTTCGTATCAGAATAGTTTTATTTCTAAAAAACATATTTTAATTGGAAACACAGATTTATATTTTTTTTGAAAAAAACTATTTCAAAAAATAAAAGTTAGTTTAATATAAAAAAAAGCTTTTTTTTACATTTTTAAACAGTTTTTAGAAATATAAAGGGGTGCCGCTGGCACGGACCGTTAAAAATAAGTAAATATTGAGTAAACGGATATTTGAGAAACTAAATGAGTTAAAATAATTTAAAAAAAGCAAAAAAAAAATAAAACTAGACAACCCGAGAGATAGTGTCGGGCTAATTAAAAAAATAAACTTCAAAATAATGGATGCCATTGGCGCGGACCTGTAAAAATAAGAGAATATTGGGAAAATGGGTGTTGAATGGACTAAATGAGTTAAAAATAATTTTTTAAAAACAAAAAAAAGACTATAATTTTATTTTTAAAAAACATATTTTTATTGAAAATAAGGATTTTATATATTTTTTTTTAAAAACTGTTTCAAAAAATAATGTGTGAACTAAATAAATGAGGTGCCAACTAGATAAATGGGGACAAATGAGGACCAATGAGATTGCCAACTAGACAACCCGGTACTAGCACCCGGGTTGTCTAGTATTATTCAAAAAAGAATAGGTACTGTTTAGGGTTAAGCTTTTCACGCGAGACTGGGAATTTTGGGGTATTGTATTGTCTTCAATTTACATCACTATTGAGTAGGGGTATGGTTTAGTAATCTTGATTGATAGGATTTTGATTCCATCGCGCTAACTGGATCTGGTATTAATTTTTATCTCTTATAATTTGATTATGCGATAATTTCTTTATCCGTTTACTAAGTAATTTTGATATCAAATAATGTTGATTTGATTCGATTAATTATTATTCCTTTACATATGGTGTCTTTGTGTGGGGATTAAGCAAATTTCGTCAAGTTTCAACATCGGCGATGCTAAGAAAAATACTATGAGATAACACTCTATCATTGATTCGGCAAACTTTAGGGTTGACCAGGAATTCTTATGTCCTTGGAGACGCATGACCACGACATTACCTACAAAGTCAAAGACTCTCTACAATATAAATATGATAGACGTGTATTTTGTTGTTTTACAACAACAACATGAATTCAAGTGCTGTTATTTGTTCATTTACGAAAATTCAAAGGTCTCCTATGTTCTCATGTCATAAATCTGACACGTCATAAACAAATTGAAGACACAAAAAACTCTCCCCTCAATATCTTGTAGAACCCTCGTTCATTTGGTTCATCCCACAAGACAAACTCTTCCTTAACTTCAACCTTCCATTAGTTCTCTGCTTCAGCCCTTCTTCGACTCCAACTACAATTCTGACTCTACCTCTCACACGCACATAGGTAATATCCCTCACCCTCTTATACACAAACACAACCCTTAATTTCTTATGTATATCCGAATATGTGTTATAATTATTAGGGATTCCTAATTTATTTACCCTTAGTTTCAATATGTAGATCTGAATTTCTTAGGGAATCTTAATTTCAATATATAGATATGAATTTAGGTTTTTCATTTGATATAGAAAATATTGTATGATTCTTATGTAGATCTGATTTCATATTTTTGTTTTTTATTTGATATTTTGGATTTTCATTTGTGTTTGTTGAATTTCGAAGTACTATTTTTTTATATTAGTTCTTATTTTCCTATGCTCTCATGAACCATTATAGAAGTATTGTGTATTTTTTGTGTTTTTTTCTCTCAGGTACCATTTCAAGTTGGTAAATTTATTTATTTTTCTTTTTTCATTTTGGTTTAATAATAATTAGGTGTTAACTATTGTGGATTCATTTTGGATTTGGGCTTTCATTTCATTTCTCTAATTTTTTTTCATATTTCACTATATTAAACCCCCATGTGAAAATTCTCTCTAAAATTAGCTCTCTCTCTAAATAAATATTTTAATTCAATATTTTTTTTTAGGTTTTTACGGTCTAGTCCTTGGACTAACAATTTTAGACAAAAAAAAACAGTGAACCAAATTTTAAACGATTAGGTCCAACATATAAATGCTGTCAATTTAAAAAAATCATAAACCTAATCGGCTATTGGAGTTTTCTCTGCAACTAACGACTATTCTTCGAAATCGAAAATAACATCAATCTTATGCTTTTTTCGTTTGTCCTATAATCGATTACAGTGTTTTTAATCGATTCTACCTGTATCACTTGGCTCTATCATTTGTAAGTTTATCTTTATCAGCAGTTGGTTTTTCTATTTTCAATCGATTACAATAAGTTTATGTCCTTTGTTTTGATTGAAGAGACTCATTGTAATATTCATTCATGTGATTGAATAGCTTTTTTTATGTTATATATGTATATGTTTTGATTTTGTGTTTTTTATGCATTTATGTTTGGATTTTTCATATATAAGTCATATTTACCAATATTTGTAATTGTTAGTTGAATGTGTTGAATGAATATTATTGATGTTTCATTCTAATTTTAAGAGTACTTGATTTTGATTTGGTATTGAATCACTTATTAATACAGGTCCGCGCCAGCGAAAATAACTAGTTCAATATCAGTTTTTAAAGTACACGCAGTGTTTATAAAGTAGACGTGATTGTTTTTTTAAAAATATGTGTCTGCTTTATTGCTTCATGTATAGGTTTTTAAATAGTGCCTGTAATTTTATATTAATTATAAATAAATATTTTGATATTTCATGAATTAAATTATTGTACACATTTTTAGAATTGTTGACCTTGAAGTAAATGTTTTTTGTCTCTGTTTTACTGCAGGACATTATGGTAAGTAGTGTAATAGCAAGTTGTTGTTATTTGGATAATATGGCTTGTATTGAAATATTTGAAGGTAGCTCATTAGATTTCATATGCAATGAGTTGTTTATTAGGTTTACTAATTTGAGAAGTGGGAGTTTTTCATTAAGGTATTCATTTGGTGATGAATGTCGGTTCATGTTGGTTTATGACAACGATGTTTGTTGTATGTTGCGGTCCCAATTGATCGTGAAAGCTAATTTCATTTGGATATATGTCATTGATTCATTACCATTGCCAAGTAATACATGTCGTGAACGGATTGAATGTTCTAATCGAATTTTTGAAGGGGTTAACTGCAGTAATACAAGTTTCTGAGAGGGTTGACAATGGTGATACAAATACACAGAGGTTAGAGTCTTTATCATCAGGTACTGCAAATGATTTTAATAGTTGCATTGAAAATGACTTTTATCTTGGAGGTGTGGAGCCAAGTAAGTCGAAAGTCTATCTTTCGAATGATTGGAAGACTTATATAAGTCATGAGCAGCAGTGTTTTGAAGGAGGTGTAGTGGAATTTCGGGATAAATTGCGAAAGTATGCCGTTGAGGATGGGTTCAAGTATGTGTATTTGAAGAATGATAAAACTCGAGTGACGACTGAATGCTCTAAAAAGACTACTGAGAATTGCATGTGTAGATTTCATGCTTCATTATCTACAATTTGATATACACACCAATACGTGCACACCAATACACCACTTGGGGAATGACACCTCGCTCTGATACCAATTTGACATAAATTATACGTCAATGGCCAAAAATATAAACCAAAATAATTTTTCGAGATAAAATCAAAGATTTCTTATATTCCAAATGGAGTTTATCGTTAAATGAAGATTACATGGGTATTTAAAGAGGAGAAGTAACTTAGTGTCATGTACCGGGCATTTTCTATAATTTTCTAGCTTAAAGGCTCCATCCCTACACCATTTTTCTCTGGAACATTCTAGAGTTATCTAGTATTATCTAGTGTTGTCTAGTATGTAATGGAGTAGTATAGGATTTGCTAGAGTAATCTAGGTCATACTTGTAATGTATAGAATATTCTAGAATAGTAAAGAAGTATGTAGGCTTTTAGAATGTTTCTATAAGGATGTGGGAACCTTCTAGATAATTAATCTAGACTATTGATGTATTTTAATCTCCACCATCCTTTGAGGAGGTGGAATGCCTATAAATAGGTAGGGAGGTCATTTGGCCAAACCTTCCAATCCAATCATTGTAATCTTTTATCAAGTAATACAAATACGTGTACCATTGTATTCTACTTGTTCCATTCTTCTCCCTTCTCTAGAAATTGTGTTATTACTTTGCTAGATTTCTAGGATTACTTAGTAACTCAACGGTCATTGGAGTGTGAAGTGACCCACGGAGGAGTAGTTAAAGGCAAACCCCATGGCAAGTGGTATCAGAGAACGTCGTGAATTGGGTGTATCACGATCAGAAATGACTCATGTTGAGGGTGAGCACCAAGGACGGGAGAAGAATCGCACGAATTCTATCGAAAAGTACCAAGGCAAGTCCAAGGATGCTTGTGAAAACAGTAGGGATAAGGGCACAATTTGAGGAAGCAATTAACGATCTCAAGTAACAAGTTGATGAGGCGCGTGCCGATATCTCTCTCTACAAGAAGGCTTCTCTCACTGCTATGCTAGTTGCATGCTCGACCCCAATAATGGACGTTCCTATGCCAAAGTCATATGATGGTACTAGGAATTATAGAGATTTGGAAAATTTCCTTTGGAGTTTGGATAAGTACTTTGATGCTACGAGTGTTTCCAACAATGTTAAGATTCACACGGCTACATTTTACCTTATCGATACAGCTGCCCTATGGTGGAGGCATAAGTTTAGGGACATTGGTATAGGCTCTTGTGCTACGGATACTTGGGTTGATTTTAAAAGAGAAATCAAACATCAGTTTAATCCTGAAAATGTGAAGGATGAGGCTTGTGATAGGTTACGAAAGCTCAAGCATAAGGGGATAATAAGGGAGTACATTAATGAGTTCATCACTCTCACCCGGGAGATCCCTGAGATGTCCGAGAAATATTCTTACTTCTAATTTGTTGATGTCTTACAAGATTAGACTAAGATAGAGCTGAAGAGGAGTGGAGGACATGACCTCACTACCGCTATAGCCGAAGCCTATTTATTTATCAATCATGGCATAGGAAAGGAGAAGACTAATATAGATGCTTCACCACCAAATGACCGAATGCGGGACTATGGTAAAGGTGGGGGATATAGACCTCTCAATCCCAATACGAGATCATGAGTCCCACTCATGGGTATGGATGGGAAATATTACAACAACCAAGATATAAGGCAATCCAAACTAGGGTATTGCATGATTTGCGATGGGGCTAGGTATTGTCTAAAGAAAAAGGCCCTTAACTCCATTGTGGCTAGGTATGAGGTTGCCCAAGAGTTGCAAAACCAACACGATCGTGAGGAAATACAAGTTATGGGTTCATTTTGGATCATTAACGCCATGAATGTCGAGGTACAGAATGGGGCACCTAACTGTCAAGATAATTGACTTATGTATGTCGATGCAACTATCAATGGGTGTCCTACGCGAGCACTAGTCAACACGGGTGCATCACCTAATTTTGTTTCCATCGAATAAGACAAGAGGTTAGGCCTCAAGGAAACTAAGGAAGGAGGAAGGATCGAATCAATAAACACTGCTTCCAAGCCTATACATTAAAAAGCACACGATGTGCACAAGTATTGGAGGTTGGCATGGAATGGTCGACTACACGGTGGTTCCTATGGTCGATTTTAATGTTGTCGCAGGTTTGGAGTTACTAAGGAGGGCAAATGACTTTGTATTGTCGAGTGCTTCGTCGATATGCCTCATGGTAAATGGGACTCCATGCATGATTCCATCATCGGTCGACAGCACAAGTGGAACAAAGACTATGTCATCCATGCAGATTTTAGAGGATACATCTAATGGCCAGGCCAAAGGAGATGTCAGAGACGTCGAAGGCCAAGACACACGATTTATGTGAAACGAAAGCGTTGCAAGAATTTGGTGGGGAAGGATGTCATGTACCGGGAATTTTCTATAATTTTATAGCTTTAAGGCTCCATCCCTACACCATTTTTCTCTAGAATATTCTAGAGTTATCTAGTATTAACTAGTGTTGTCTAGTATGTTATAGAGTAGTATGAAATTTTCTAGCGTAATCTAGAGCATCTTGTAATGTATTGAATATTCTAAAATAATAAGGAAGTATGTAGGCTTTTAAAATGTTTCCATTAGGAGGTAGGAACCCTTTGTAGAATTAATCTAGACTATTGATGTATTTTAATAACCACCATCCATTGAGGAGGTGGTATGCCTATAAACAGGTGGGGAGGTCATTTGGACGAACCACCATGTCCAAGCATTGTAATATATTATCAAGTAATACAAATACGTGTTCCTTACGTGTTCCTTTATGTTATATTGGTTCCATTCTTCTCCCTTCTCTAAAACTTGTGTTATAACTTTGCTAAATTGCTAGGCTTATTTAGTAACTAATCGATCATTGGAGTGCTAAGTGTCGCACGGGGGAGTAGTTAAAGGCTAACCCCGTGACATTAGGCTTTAAGCTACTATTCTAATTACAAAAATTCCCTTACTAGCCTTTGCTACTTCTCACTTCTAAATACTAAAGCAAAAATAAATACAATGACATAACAAAATAAAATAAATAACAAAAATAAAACAAAATACAATAAAACCCTAATGATGACCCATTTCCATCATTAACTATATGCTTTCTTAACAATAAAAATTCCAAAGGAAATCTAACCATCAATGGATGCAAGGAAACTGATCAAAGCGAATAGCATTGACCAATTCTTTACTCACCATGACTAATATGAGACCACTTTTCTTTATTTGCATATAAGAATCTAAATAAGCAAAAGCACATACCTCATCCTACCCATGATATATGATATATATTGAGAACAGAGGGACTTTTTATTTTTTTAATACAAAATAGTTAATCGGAAGAGAATGGAAAAAAGTTACTGATATATCCAGAGTGTGTGTGTGGAGGGGGTATATGTATAATGATCTTACATACTTCTCAATTGAGGTTATAATAGCACAAAGTTTTGCAACACAAAGCTCATATAAATACATAATATTTTACAAAAATATCCGTATCTTATATTGACCTATTTTCATATTTTTCAAACATTGCACAATAGGAGATGATTAACTTTTAACTATGAAATCTTATTTTATACCATTACCATTAGAATATACAAGTCTTTTTTGTCATCTTCCATCCCTTGAACTGAATGGGCATGTGAACCTTTAAGGATTTGTAGGTTTACCTCGTGGGGTGAGACAATCACCATCATAAAGATCATTGGTCATCATGGAAGTATCTTCACTAACTTGCCATTTCTGCAAGACCTTGCTCATACGGAGATTAAGCCCAATGTTGTCATCTTTATCATGGCTGGTGGATTTCCACAGCTTTAAAAGATGAGACGAGAGAGTAATCACATGGACCATATCAGGCCTATGATATGGCTTGCGTGTCATGCAGCATCCTTCTAATTTTGCTACTTTGTAGATGCTTTCAAAGGTTTCTTCATCAGGTTGTAATGAGGGGTCCGGAGAGTCTCTGGCTCTGTCTTTGCTAACAGGGACCCTTCGTAACCAAGTGAATAAATGGTTTTGCTCCTCTGGCAAAGTCTCATCTAGTTCTTTTCTACCGATGATCATCTCCATCAAGCCCACCCCAAATGAAAAGACATCAACTTTTATAGTCACTCTTCATGTGATTATTTATGAGACAAAAGGCTAGATCAATAACCATAAAATTAAACAACTGACAACCTATAATACATCTTAACAACTTAAGCCATTGTTAAAAACAAGTTTACTTGTCATCTATAATTTATAAATTATATACAAGAACACTGTGGTATGATTATTGATAAAGTTGGATAATAAATATTATAGAGCAAAAATAATATGTAAGAATGATCTATGGTTATGTTTGACTACTAAATTAGAAAAAAGATTTAAAATAATTTATTTGTATGGAACATTAAAAGAACATTAGAGAAAAAGATGAGAGGCTTTGTGAGATATTCACTTAATATATTGGTATATTGAATCGAACTCTTCCAAACTGAAGGAATTGGATTCCAATTGAAAACTAGAATAATAAGAGAAGTCATCTCTTTTTTTCCATTATTTTCCAAGCTTCTCATAAAAATGAATAATTTTTCAATCTTTTTTCAAATTTGTTATCAAAATGCACTCCAAATGTCTGTATATGCAAATATAGCACCATGTTACCATACTTCAAGATAAGATTGAAATAGTTAATGGATAAAATATTAGCGGGTGGAGTGCTATGAATTTTTTTCATAAGATGGAAAGGAATTATGTCATTATTTGCTTCACTAAAATGCACTCCAAATGTCGATATTTGCAAATGTAACATTGTGTTACCATACTACAAGATAAGATCAAAATAGTTAATGGACAAAATGAGTGAAGTGCTATGAATTTTCTGCATAAGATGAAAAGGAGTTATATCACTTTTGCTTCACGAATAATAAGGCATAATGCAGTTCACCTCCGAGCACCAAGTTATCTTGTAATGAATGATTAAACTATATCACTTGTATGTAGATGTTTATGCAAGAAATCACAATCAATACACTTGTACATACCAGCATGTTCTAGAGCAAGATATCCAAATGTTCCAGCCAACTGAGTCTCCACGGAGTATTTCCCATCAGGAGCATTCCTGACCAAACTAAAATTAGAAACCTTAGTCCTCATATTATCTCCAAGAAGTATGTTAGAGGGTTTCAAATCTCTATGGATGAAACTTTGTTGTGCAAAGCTGTGCAGATATTCAACCCTCTTGCAACATCCAATGCTATTATGATTCTTTGCTTCCCAGTAAGAGGAGGAGCCCCACTTCATTAGAATGAAATAAATACTACCCCAGTGTCCACCATTTACAAAAAATCCATGAAGTGTGACTAAATGTCTATGCCTCACCTTTATGAGCACCTCAATTTCAACCTTAAATTCATTTTGCCCTTTTGTACTCGCCACAGAAGATCCCATCCTCTTCACGTCAATATGTGTCCCGCCATGGAGTTGTTTTCTATAAACAATGCCAAAACGACCCTTTCCTAAAATGTTATCTCACTAAAGTTGTTTGTTACTTCTCGCAGAACCTCAATGGAGATAGCGTTTCTACCATTGTATAAATGGATATTACCTTTTTTTCCTCTACCTGGACTGCACAATTCACTTGGAATTACACCATAACCATTCAAAGTGGGTACTAAACCGTTCTTCTTTCCTCTCCCACTTCCCCAATTAGAATTTTCACGCTACTTCTGTAAATAACCTCAATGGATTATAAGGAACATAGCTACAACAAGGATCACAACAATAACAGCAATCACCTATGGTGAGACTAAACTTGATGACTTTTTTTTACTTGTACGCATTTTATTTGCACCAAGTGAAAGGGGTAGGCCAAAGAGGCCACCGCCTTGGGCCCCCAATTATGATAAAATATTATAGGCCCAATTTTTTTACAGATATGTATAATTATAAGTAAGTTAACCCAACTATTTTTAGTGAGTAAGCTTAATTTTAATAAATCTATAACAACCCAAATCAGTTTTCTTATAAATGAAATAAGAGATCCGTAATCTATTACCCACTGCCCATATAATTGATAATCAAGCTGAAAAAAGGTCCAATGACTTTAAAACCCCAAATGATTGTGACCTGGTTGACCTTTTGATAATTTCTTCCAAAAGAACCAATTCCCAAACGACTTTTACATTTAAAACTTCCACCGCCAAGATTCAATGCATATATATTTTCTAGATCAATCAATGGGGATGGAATTTGTGAATTGGGATTTGGAAATGGGAAAATCGTATTGTGAAGATGCCAGTGGTGCACAAAACAATTAACAGGTTTGAGTTCGTCCTTTTTTTAATCTATAATTTTTCTATTTGTTTTTTGTTGTTAATTGTTTGCTGTTAATTTATGCTCAAAATTTTGTGTTATTTCAAAATAATTTTTTTGTCGAAAGGTGGAGTGTTCGAGTGTGAGTTGTAGGTCTTTTGACCTCGGTCGAGTGTTTATAAGAAACATATCGTACTTGACCCTTGATATGTTAGCAAGTTAAAATTTATTTGGTAGTGTGAGTAATTAATAAAAAAAATCATTATTATCTCGTAATAATACATAATATATTCTAGCAAAAAAATCATTGTGTAAAAAAGCCTCATTTTACAAGTTCGCCTTAGGCCTCCAAATTCTCGGGGCCGGCCCGGACTATTTATTAAACTAGGTAATGACTCCCAAGCTGGAAGGGAACTCACCCCCCCATGAGGTAAAATTTTCAATTCTTTTCCAATGAATGGATTCCCAGATATTTTCAGCATCACATGAGAAAAAAACGGAGGTATTTTCCCATAAAGATTGTTATTGGAGACATCAAGAAGCTGCAACTATCCCAAACTAGTCATGCTAGTTAGTATTGATCCGGTGATTTTATTATCATTGTCTTCAACTTAGTGAGATTGACAAATGCAGGCTATATTCTCCCACTCTAATCCTGCTTCCCAAAATTGACCACGTTTACGTTTCCCTCCAAATCCCACGAAATGAAACTCCAATCTTAACAAGGGTCATTTCCCAAAGCCAAAGGGTTACCTAATTCTCCCACAAAAGCAAGAAATGTGGTCACCCGAGGATCACAAGGGCCTAAACCCATCCTATTGAAGTTGTCTGTGATTCCAAGATTCACCTCAACACCTTTACGAAAAATAAGTACTTGACCTTGAAGTTTATTGTTCTGTAAAGACACATTAACCAACTTAGGCAACGAAATCACATAAGGAGGAACCGCACCCGTTATTTGATTATCCTGAAACTGAAGATCAAACAAAGAAGTACACACCGAAAGATCCGAAATTGGACCTGTAAACTGATTGACATGAAGTCAAGCCTGTGTCAGCTGAAACATTGTGCCCAATACATCAATCCCACCCGAGAGACCTTCTAACTGATTGTTAAGCCATATTTGAATCCCTGATTTAGCAAACGATTACGACAAATAGCCTATAAGATTGTTCTATGAAAGTTGGAGATTTTTTTAATTCGGGAATGACCCAAATATATCCGGTATTGTACCAATAATATTAAATTTACTAGCTGCTAGAGTATGAGGGATTGTCCATGGAGGGAGATTTGGGTTATCGCTAATGGTGAATGTTTATAAGCTTGTTAAGCCAGAAATGAATGAAGATGGGATAGAAGTGAAGTTGTTGTCATCCAAATAGATTTCTTGGAGGGAAGTGAGGTTGACGAGGGAAGGTAAGGATCCGGAGAGATGATTTTGTTTGGGAGAGATGAATTTGAGGTCGGAGAGTTGGTTAATATCATAAGGTAATTCTCCGGATAGAGATTGTGAGGCGAGGTCGATGGATCAGACTCTGCCGGATGAGTCACAAGAAACACCGGGATTGGACCAGAAAGTGGGAGTTGGGTAGAGAGATTTTGCGAGCTTGGCCATGATGGTAACGTCTCCGTTTGTATGAGATTCAGAGGATAATGTGGTTGTCATTGCTATCACGAGGAACCGAAATCTCCCCAAATATCTTTTTACGCTTGGTTTGATGCGCAGTATAAGAGGTTTGTATTGGATAAAATTATTCTATCCAATGTTTGGTGTAATTTAGGATGAGATATGAAATGGAATAAGTTATCCAAAGTGAGCGCCTTATCCCACAAGGAGTGGGATAAAAAAATCCCACCTCTCAGGTCGTATAAAATTATACGGTATCAAAATTTGATTAAAAATTACTACTCTATCCTTATTAAGTTATAAAAAAAACTCATGCAACTTGCATATACATATTTTCATCTCATAATATTATTTTTTTAACATCTCACGTGGAATTGAATATTATGATATTGAGAATTAATCCCATCCGGAGAATTTCAAACACATGACTGTATTATTATATCCCATTCCGTTTTCTTATTCGGAACTGTTTCAAACGCAGTATTCGAATAAGCCATATACGGTTCATCCTTATCCTATCCAATCCGACTCTTATCCTATCCGATCCGGACCCCTTATACGGCGTATCAAACGAGACCTTAGTGTTATACCTTGTGGTATAAGTTCTGTCTGGACGTAACTCATTAATATTATTTGATAGAGATTTGGGGGAGTTGTTTGGTACCCATAGCATCACTCTTTTTGCAAAGAAAAATGTTATATGTCCCAAACAACTCTCCCAAATCGTCCCCCAAATAACTTTAAGTGTTATACCTTGTGGTATGGGTCCCGCCAGGACATAACTCATTAATGCTATTTGATAGAGATTTTGGGGAGTTGTTTGGTACCCATAGCACCACTCTTTTTGCAAAGGAAAATGCTATGTGTCCCAAATAGTCCCCCAAATAGCTTTAAGTATTATACATTGTGGTATGGATCCCGCCAGGACATAACTCATTAATGCTATTTGGTGGAGATTTTGGGGAGTTGTTTGATACCCATAGCACCACTCTTTTTGCAAAGAAAAATGCTATGTGTCCCAAACAACTCTCCCAAATCGTCCCCCAAATAGCTTTAAGTGTTATACCTTGTGGTATGGGTGCCGCCAAGACATAACTCATTAATGCTATTTGGTGGAGATTTGAGGGAGTTCTTTGGTACCCATAGCACCACTCTTTTTGCAAAGAAAAATGATATATGTCCCAAACAACTCTCCCAAATCGTCCCCCAAATAGCTTTAAGTGTTATACCTTGTGGTACGGGTTGCGCCAGGACATAATTCATTAATGCTATTTGGTGGAGATTTTTGGGAGTTGTTTGATACCCATAGCACCACTCTTTTTGCAAAGAAAAATGCTATGTGTCCCAAATAACTCTCCCAAATCGTCCCCCAAATAGCTTTAAGTGTTATAACTTGTGGTATGGATCTCGTCAGAACATAACCCATTAATGCTATTTGGTGGAGATTTGGGGGAGTTGTTTGATACCCATAGCACCACTCTTTTTGCAAAGAAAAATGTTATGTGTCCCAAACAACTCTCCCAAATCGTCCCCCAAATAGCTTTAAGTGTTATACCTTGTGGTATGGGTCCCGCCAAGACATAACTCATTAATGCTATTTGGTGGAGATTTGGGGGAGTTGTTTGGTACCCATAGCACCACTCTTTTGCAAAATCATTGTCTTCTCCCATTTGTGATTTTCTTTCCTTTTGTTTTGGTTGTGTTAGTTTCTATAATATGGGGGGGTGGGAAGAGAGAAAAGGACATCCTCAGACCGTTATTTGGGAACTCGATAGATGTTGGAATTCTTTAGGCTGATGTGCATTTTTTTAAGGGGCATATATGAAATATTCACTCGAATATTTTTTAACACGTCTAATTTAAATTTTTTTATTCCACATAAATATACTCAAAAAAAGAAGCACCCGTGAGGGTCATCGGAGCTCCGGGGGGGGGGGGGGGGGGAGGGAATGCCGATAATGCGGCCCTTTAAAAATAAGAGAATATTAGCTAAATGAGTGTTTAAAGAACTTTTTGGACCAAAAATTAAAAAGGGTTTACTAAATATGCATTTAAAAAATTTTGAGGGACTTTTTGGAAATTGATCCTTTTTTAATAGGTACTATCATCATTTTTTCTTCAATATACTTTATTAAAAAAAGATTTTTATTCTAAAAAGTTCAATTTGTAAATATTAAATTCAACTTTCTTTGTTTTTAAATTCAGTTTTAAAAAAAATTAAAAACAAATATACACGATTGGTGTGTGTGTGTGTGTGTGTGTGTGTGTGTGTGTGTGTGTGTGTATGGTATAACTATAGTTTATATCATTACATACATGTATAAAACTATATATAAATATCATGTATGTATTGATAATATTATTTAACATATAGATCTTAGTATACTCTATATATTTCAATAATAATTGCGTATATGTAGTTTTGTGTGAATGTAAATATATAATTTTTATTTATTATAATTATACACATATTTATATATTATATCTCTATATTGTATATAATGGTATAAATACATGAGAATATGAAAATTTATTGATTTCAAGTTGAAAAATAGAAAACAAGATTTAGAAAACAGTCTTTTGTTGTTTTATGAAAACATGGTTTAAATAGAGAAATATTCATGCAAAACTCTTCCTTAACCATTGTAAACACAACGCACCTCAACCTCAACCTCGGGGATAAAATTGACTAAACGCATCCATATCACCATTTGTCTCGGACACAAGCGACCAACGTCCAATAACGTTATTGTCGACAAGCTTATCTCGTGGCATACCTACCCTACTATGTGTGTTGTTGCCATAATGCCAACTTATCATGTCCCTTGCAATATTTTGAGGCAATATGACTTCACTCGAGTGGTATGCTAATTATGTCGATGAACGTGTAATACCCATAATTTTTATGACTTTTAAAATGGGATTAATTAGAATTAACTGTGATATAGTTGGAAATTAATCTGAATTTAAATATTACTCGAGAATAAAGTAATATGTGATTTTTGTTGAATATTACTTAGTGATTAAAAGTAATATATAAGACCAGGACATAATATATGATTATGACTTTATATATTGTCACGAATTATGTGTACGATAATTTCGGTAATTAAATCGGGACGCATGAGTATGTCGTGTCGGGACTAGATTTAAATGAAATAAAATTGAAATATTATTATTTCATCCGAATGGTCGTTTTGACTGCGCTAAAGTGTCCAAAAGGGTTCAATTAGTCGAAAAAGTCTACTTGGGTGTTTGATTTGGGTCTCGGGGCACTTTGGAATCGAAAGGACACCCCGGAGGGGTATTTTGGTCATTTTACAAGGGAGGTGAATAGTAACTACGGAAATATGAGTTTATTTTATAAGTACAGAGATTAGAGAGCTTAGGTTCATTCACCAAAAATAAGAGGAAAAGGTTTAGGGGAGATTGAGAGACTTTCTATGGGAGAAGAAGAGACTTTTCTAGGAAACCAAAGGACAACCACCTTGCACCACCAAGAGCCACCACCACCACTGTCGGAAGTTGGCTGGAAAAAGAGAGGACCACCAGTAGAGTATCATCTCCAACGGATCAGATCTACAATCTAAAGGCAACTGATTAATTATTACAAATTTAGCATGTATATTGACCATGTTAGGTTGTTTAGAAAATTCTAAAAAGATGCATAATCAAAGATGAATTATGCTACTGTTAATTGAATCTATGAAAGGAGAATGATGTAGGATTAATTTTCTTTTGAGTATAAAATTTAATTCACGAAATTTGGGAATTATTGGTGAAGAAAATCTTAGTTTATATGATGTTCTTGGAGAAATAATAAAATATGAGTTTTCTGGAAATTATGAGAAATAATATGTTTATATCCAAACGTCTTGATGATTTTAGGTTGTTTGATTATTAGAGATCAATTATATATCTTGGTATATCATATGGGATGAATTGTGGGGAGTTTGGGATTATTTGATAAGGATTTTGATGATTAAAAAGTATGAAACCTGTAGGAATTTTATGCAGAAAATCTGGGCAAATAACTGGTCAATCGATCGATCGACTGAAGATTGTCGATCGATCGACTGATCGATCGATCGACCAGAATCATCGATCGATCGACTCCCCGTGGAAATGTGAAATATTTTTCTTTTTAATTGTTGATTAAATCCCAAAAACTTTGAGGAATCTTTGATGATGATTAAATGAACTTAATGGGACTTTGGGAAAGGCAGTAGGATATACTTAAGATCCGAAAAATATTATTTTGGGATTGTGAATGAGGGGAAATTAACGAGTGATTAATTAAACGAGTTATTTTGGAGAATTATATTACTTGGGGTTTAAAGCAGATAAATGATAAGTTAAGGTTAGGACTAGTAGTAAGAGAGTCATAAATTACCGGTATAACCTTAGGTATAATTGGGATTAACCTTAAGAGGTGGAATAAAGGGTTAAGAGTGAATTAGGGATTATCGAGGAATAAACCTAATTAAAGTTAATTTAATTCGTAGAAATTCGGGAGTCGTGATGACAAGGATTTGTAGGACGTGATGTTTACCTACTGAATTTATTTTAGGATTAAATGATCACCATCGTGCGGTTAGATAAGTTCGAAAATATATACTTTGAGGATTACAGTCATAATCGAAAAATACGTAGGATATTCGGGATATAATTATACTACGTATGGGATTTATTATATGGGTTGTGCGTATGCCCTATGGTTATATATAGTAATGATGAATACCTATTGTTATTACATATATAGGTGAGAGGATTGCTTGTTATTATCATATGGTTGTGTGAATACCTTATTGATGTTATATTTATATAGGTGGAATATATACCTATATTATAGTTTTTATATGTATGACATACCTACGTTGCTTGCTATCGGGGTGGAGGTTTCGCGTTGTAGACAGTCTTATCCTATGCGCCCATTTGGGAGGATTTAGATTCGTACCCTGAGCATAGGACCTTGGACACGTGCTATCGGTGTATTTGATAGTTTCGACGGTTGAATGGGAGCATAGGTATGTGAGTGACCCATTTGGCTGGGGAGTATGCTCGCCTCCAATATATTTGTGTTATGATATGATTCGTGAGAGACGCCGAATCAATAGTCCTCTATACAGTGACATTATGTATCAGGACATGATAGCAGAGTATACATGCACCACAGCTGTGATTGGGGAGGTGCCGTATTAATATATATATAATTAATGTGATATTATACATATAAACTGTGATGTAATCTACTGTGTGACATTGTAGATATAGAGATGAAATCTTCTATGTGAAATTATAGATTAAAAATATAAACTGTGATTTAATCTACTGTGTAATATTGTAGATAGAAGTAAATAATGAAATATGAATTGAATTAAGTAAGTGAACAGTTAATTCCAAGGTTGTAACAAGACTAGTTCATATTAAAGAGAAATGAATAGGAATAATTATATTAAGTATGGTATGGGACATACGGGTTATGATATGGGTTAGAATTATGTTGTGGAAACTAGTTAGGAGGGAACCTTAACTAGGACGTTACTGAGATACGTTAGACATGAACTCTAGATGACAGGTGAGAATATAAAGTGAGAGCCGTGAACTAATATCTACATAATAAATGCTTAATTGTACTGGTTAATACACTTGCTATTTTGACAAAATATTTTACACCTCGGGCTCTGACCCGTTTTCTTGCATATTCTCTTCTCTATTATATCTTGTACATTAGGTGTCCAGTATCAGGGATGCCAACATTGATTATGGATGTACCGATGGGTTGTAGCTGCTATTAGAGATGCAGATCTTGTTTAGACGCTTCCATTTTGCTGATTCACATATTTGTAGGGGCTAATTCCATTTAGGGCATGTCACCCAGGATTCTAGTTATTACATTTATATTCGAGAAAATTATAAGTACTTATGTTAATACTGTTGAGACCAGTTTTGTGTGGTTGTAATAAGATATTTTTACTGGAGAGTTATTCTAGTCATATTTATTCTTGTGTTATATATAGTTCAGTTGTGATGTGTTAGTACTTCATTGTTATTCTGTTGTGTGGAAATGGTTTTATTAAAAGTTGAAAAGTTTTTGACACTTAGCTTAATTAACTATCAGATGATTAATAAATAAATTATTTCCGACAATGATGCTAAGAATGAACAAATTGTATACTCTGATTTAATTGGGTATGGGACTGATCACCCGGTATTTAATTAGGCGGGGTGTTACAGAACGTTGGTGCATTTGAAAAGATCATGATACTTGAACTGTACCTATTCATTTACACCATATTTCTTAGTTGCCATTTCCTACGCAAGACACGTGGATGGCCAACTTACTCTTATCGCTGGAATTTTATAGAAGTGTGTCTGTATACATATAATGTGATTTCACTAGTTGCGCTCACTACCAATTCTTGAGTACCATTCCTAAAGCGCGAAGTTAACATTACCGTCACCCTCGACTGGCAACTATTCAAGAGACCCAAAATGCTTCTCTACAACTTTCCATTTTTGTCAGATCACTACGCTACTCAGAAATTATGTCTTTAACCTGAAGTAAAATTCCAAAGTACTAAGATACTGAAAATCGTTGTACATGACGATGCTATCAAAATTATACAAATTGTTGCCTTTAACATAGGTCCTTGCCCATAAATATCCAAAGATGAAAAACCACAATTTTCTAGTCCTCTAGTGAGTCATGAACACTAAAGTTGTTTTATCCCCCATGACATTACTTCCAATACTCTTTCTAGAACACTGATACAATCAATATCATTCGCCGATGACAAAAACCTCTTTCCAAATGCTACAACTCCTACTAAGTGAGGCATCTCAATGTGTGAGAGAAAAATTTATGATTACTCATTACGTTTATAATTATGCATATTACGTCACGCCCCACTACACCATCATGTACATTTTCAGGGCTTCAATTGAAGACCCAAATGTTACAAACGGAGATCGATGACATTAATATTATCACTATAACATGCGAAGAATGTATAATAAGTTGATTTTTAAACATGTTTGGGGGTATTTTACAAGTGTTTGAAACATAAAATATTTTTTTAAATGTTTGTAAACAAAAAAAATCATTTTTAAGGATTCTCGTTCGAACGAGTTTCTTCAAATAGTTGGATATCAGATGTTCGAACGAAACTTCAAACAAACCTTTTTCCTCATCGTGATGGAATGTTGTTTGATCTCTCATTTTATGTCGTTCAATCTCTTTGCATAGGTTGTTCGAACCGAGGTCCAGTTCGTTCGAACTAGACTGCAAAAAATTATTTTTTACTTGGTTTCAACGCAATCTTTTCAAGTCCATCTCTTGAAGATTTTCCTACCAATTTAAGAGATATGAACTTTCACTTCTTTGCTTGATTTTTCCCCCCAATTTTGTGATCAAACACTTTGGTTTTCCAAATTTAAACCCCTTGGATATTTTATGATCACTTTATCAAACCTTTAAGAACGCAACACAAGTTCAAATCCTTGTGGAGCTGATTCTTCACTGCTGAAGATTGGAAAAGTGTTTTTTGAGGCTGTTAGGTAGGCATCGAGGCAACTGGTGCTTGTTGTGGAGAGTTGTTGAATCAACACAGCTTTCTGTTATCAAAAAGGAAGGAGACATAACTTTAATATTTAGTGGAGTTTAATTCTGTAAGTCTGTTTGTATCGTCTATAATACCTTAATTTTAACAGTGTTGAAAAAGGGTTTTCCCGATTTTTTTTTCTTTATATCTCATTTTGTTGTTTGTTTGATTCGATTTGGATTCAATATATTAATTGTTTAGTTTCACCTTATTAATCAAGATAAAATTGGATTAAAGTTAATTTGTCTTGTTTGTGACCTAATTTACGAATTCTACCTTTGACCATATAATTGGACCACTCTACATGTTTTTTAAATTGGTATCAGAGCTTATTTTACAAGTTATTTAGATTAGTTCTGGTGTTTATATGGAGAATTTGTATAATAAGACACCGTTGTTTGATGATGTGAATTATGCTTATTGGAAAGCTCAGATGAGATCGTCTCTAAAATCGATCAACGAACGTGTTTTGCTTTATGTTAAAAGGGGTGGACTCCTCTTACTGTGACTAATAAAAATTTCATTAGTCTCAAGTTAGCCGAATTAGGCTGAAGATGACTTTAGATTGAGTAATTTTAACTCTCGTGGTTTGAATTCTATTTTTTGTGTTGTCACACCTGATGAATTTTGTCGCATCATGACGAGTACCATGTCTAAAGAAGCTTGGAATATCCTCCTGCTCACACACAAGGGTACCAATACTGTTAAAGCTTCTAAGCTTCAAAACCTCAATGCACAATTTGAGACTATATGCATGCTTGAAATTGAAACTTTCGATGAATTTTATAATCATATGTCTAACATTGTAAATTCCTATTTTAATTTGGGAGAGAAAATTCTAGAAATGAGAGTTGTTGAGAAAATTTTGAGGTCTCTCTAGTCTCGTTTTAGTGCGAAATTTACCATCCTTAACTCTTTGGGAATTCTAGATAAAATAAGACTAGAAGAACTATTAGGTTATCTCTGGACTTGCAAATTAGACATGTTTCACAGAAACCCCAAAAAAAAAATTTAAAAAGGGATTTAAAAGCTGAATAAAAAAGGAGGTTTTTTACTTCGATTCTAAATTTGATCAAGATTATCTTTCCCTTTTTGCTAAAAAATTCAAAAAGTTTCTCAAAATCAAAATTCATCCATATTGGAAAATAAAACTTTTGAAAAAAATAAAAATTACAAAGAGGGTAAGAATTTTTTTGAGAATGATCAAAACAAAGCTAGAAGTGACTATCCTCAAAGAATATGAATCAGAGAGGTGTTATGAGTGCGAGAGGAAAGGTCACAAAGCGCATGAGTGTCACACTAGGCTTAAGAAATGAGGCAAAGGCAAAGTCACTTATTATGCCACTTTAAGTGTTTGTGATGTTGCTGTGACACCCCGCCTAATTAAATACTGGGTGATCATGCCTTTTATTAAATTAAAAAAAGGATTTACAAAATGGTCCATTCTTTACATCACTGTCAAAAACCAAAATTATTACTAATCACCTATTAGTTAATTAATCTGGTGCCAAATTTTATCTTGCATTAAATAAACAAATAATAATATGCGAAAACATTGAATATAAAACATTCACACCATTCCATCGTCTAAATCATCTCAAATAAATAAATAAATAAAGTCTTGCCGAATAAACCACCGGCTAAAAATCCTAAACCAGATAATGAATCTAACTAATAAGAAAATCTGAATACAAGTTTGAAACTGGAATACTAAATAAACAAAGTCTCAAAGGGGCAACATGCCCAAACTGGAATACTGAAGTAAGCTCCTACACTAAGAATGAAACGATGGATGCGTCCAATCAAAGCCCTGTAAGCTTCCACAATACTGCAGCTATACGTTCCTGTAGAGAGTCATCACGTCTGGCATCCCTGTGGCTGGAAACCTAAAAGGTTTTAAAAAAAATTATAGCAAGGGTTAGAACCCAAAACATTTTAAAAATATTTAGCAAGCATTTATCACAGTTTAAAAATCAGTTATATTACACATGTCAGGATTTACGTGCACTCACTTGTGTTTTCTCGCCTCTCAACTATTGTGCACGCCTGACGTTTTCTACTTATCCCACCTAGCCATACTACTCCAGCTAACTAGACATAAGTATCTCATTTCACGACTAACACTTCCAAGTTCGCGTACCGCCCATATAGTACGCTATCTTATTAATATCACTCGTATGTTATAATCATTCTAAGTAACAATTCTCACATGTTATCATTTAATCATATAATTAAGTTTCTCCCATTAATTTACCTTTCTATTTTGTTTTATCATCTAACATTCTACTATCACACCTAAGTAGATTATTTATACGATATATATTTCACACACAATATATACTATAAGTACATACTTTACTATCATGTCCCCTTATCACGCATTGAGGACTATTGGTTTGAAATGTTACCTCGACCCCAATATTCGTTTCATATATTGGTTCGGAATGTTACCTTGACCCGAATATTCATTTCATATGTTGGTCCGGATGTTACCTCGACCCTAATACAATCAAGTATACAATAGGTATTCACTCCACCTATAGATAATCAGTAGGTATACACACAACCTAAATATCATAACATCATACGTAGTATATATTACTCTAATACTCATCGTACTTTTAATTTACGATTATTCTCGCTATCGCATTTAATGGAGCATCATTCTATACTCTAAGGGTCCTAGTTATCCCTTGGTTTATTTCAGTAGCTAAGTCTTCCTTACCTTACCGGTGCATACCATAAGCTCCCTCACTCTTTCTCGAAACCTCATTCTCATTTTGTTCGAATTAATTACATTATAATACAAGTCGAATCATTCTGGTATTAACTCTCTCTCTAAGACTACTACATGCCTTTATCAATATCCTACTGTGATCCTATAGATCTCTCATAATGATTTAAAGAGGACCTAACGGTCACCCAAATATTTATACGAAGTTTCGAGGCTTAAATAAGCAAAACAGTCAAATCTGACAGGGGCGAATTGATTCACCCAAATACTGAATCGATTTGGTCGTAGTAGGTCTTCTTCCTCACTACGACAGTCACGATTTTCACCATTTTTGTTCACTCAACTCACATGATACTATACCAAACTTATTTCCAATTATCATAAACATCATCTACACGTGTTAGGACGATTTCCAATGTAATTAATTCCTCAAAACATTAAGATTTCTACTCAAGAACGAATCAAATCCATTTATTAATCAAAACCCTAGATTTTTGTATTCTTCATTCATGCTCATCAAAAACCCAGATTTTTCCCATCCAAATCATGATTGATTTCGCGATCTCTACATAAATCAATATAGTTTACATGTAAATCCTACCCATAACATGGATTCAAATGCAAGTTTTATTATTTAATTTAACATAGTCACCCTATTCTCAACATGGGCATTATAACTTCAAGTAAAAACCATAAATAAACACTTGCCTCGATATCTAATCTGATTTCATGGTTTGAAGTTGTATGTGAGTGTCTTCCCTTATGATCCACACTCCTAGGTTGATGATGGTACAATAATGCCCAGGTGTTCTTTTAAGATTCTGCTCCAAACCTCCAAGAGAAACTCTCTCTTTGTTCTCTAATGGTCTTTCTTAGGTTTTCAATCGTCTAACCCTAGCCTCACCCTCTTATGATCAGATATAAGACTTACAATTTCGTGGGTCTCTTAACCCTAACATTTCAAATGACTAAAACTCCCTCAATAGGTGCCGGTTTGGTCTAAAATGACCTAGGACCGAAACTATACCCCCGGGTACACTTTTCCAACTATTTCGACCCCTTTGGAATCATCCATGATCTTGAAATCATCATTCGAGTCACTTTAAATATGTTTCTCATCTCTACCTCAATATAGTATACACGCGACTCTCGATTGAGATAAAATCCAACTACATTAATATCACTCGCTATGACGTGTTATACTTGTTGTCACTAATTTACTATTCACTTAGTAAATGACTTTCATAATATTAATCATTCTCTCTATCTCGATTAATAATTAATTTCGCACATCATTATTCAATTCGATTAAATTACTTCACTAGAGAAATTTAATATAAAACTAATTAATTTACTCAATTAATTAAATTTTAAATATACAAAAATACGGGGTATTATAGTTGAGTCGATGGATTTTGGTGATAAATCATTGCATGGAAGTAAATTCACCGCATTCATGGATAATCACGTTAGCACTTCCAGTATGTCTCACCCCAATGAGGATGTTCCTAAATGCGATACCCTCAATAACGTGTAGAATCATTTCGGAGAGTTCGAGGGTGATGATTTGACTGAGGGAGGATGTGGTCTTCAATACGCACACTTTGAACTATACACCGAGTCGTCCAAAATTAAAAATAAAAATAAAAATTTGACTCTTTGGGTGTTATCTCTAAAGAAGGATTTGAAAGTTTCAAGAGAGAGTGAGGCCTCAGTTAGAATCTCTTTGAGTAAACAACTTATTTTAGTAGGTTGGGAGAAGAATGAATTGACCAACAAAGTGGCTAATATTACGAGAGATCTTAAAGCATCATTAGAGATTCGTAAGAAACTTAAAGCCCATTTTTCCTAATTCACGAAATATCTAAAAAGTGCGTGGGAAATTAAAGTCACTTTAAAGAACACATCTGCAATACCCCATATTTCATCGTATTTAGAATTTAATTAAGGAACGATTAAATAGAAAATACGGACAATATATTTAAATTACGTGAGTAGAGTAATTTAATGTGATTTTTATTTAATTAATGATCTTTTATTTAAATTACACGAGTAGAGTAATTTAATGTGAGTTTTTATTTAAATTATGTGAGTAGAGTAATGTAATGTGAGATTTTATTTAAATTACGTGAGTAGAGTAATTTAAGATAATCCAAAGGTTAAATGGGATGATTTAATATTATAAGTCGAGTTACTGAAAATAACTTGTGAATAACTCCTGAATTTACCTTACGTCATAACGAGTGATATGGACGTATATGATTTAAATCTTAACCGAGAGCCAAACATGGGCTAACGAGAGGTCGAGATAAGAAATATTATATGAGTGACTCAAATGACAATTTAAAGGCCACGGTTAGCTCCGAAAGGGTCAAAATAGTCAAAATAGTATACCCAGAGGTACTAGTTGGGTCTCGGGAGCATTCAGGAGCATTTTGGTCTTTTAAAAGATAGGAGTGGGAAGACCTACGAATTTTGGAGTCTTTTACCATCTGATTAAATAAGGGATTAGGGTTAGAAACCTCATAAATCACGGAGAGGCCATTAAAGAGAAAAGAGAAGTCATTCTCAAAGCACAAAAAGAGAAGTGTGAGAGATTTAAAGGAATCCTTGGAACTCAAGCAATTGAAGAGTGAATAGTGAAGGAGACAAACAATCAAACTCTACAACAACCACAAAATCAGATCACCTTTGAATCAAGGCAAGTGGTTATTTACAAAATCTAAATTTGAGTTATAATATCCAAGTATAAGATGTGTAGAATAAATGTTTTGTGAATAATTCCTGAAGAAAGATTTGATACATGTTTGGGATAGGACTTGCACATAGTTAGATTTACATTTGTAGAGGATTTAATTATATAAGAAATCTGATTCCTATCACGAAATATAAATCTGGTTATATGATGATTTAAGACAAAGAAAACATATATCTAGGGTTTTGAGAAGTTAAGAATAATTGTGGTTCTTGGACGATTTTCGAGAATATTTGATTTTATATCAACGTTAGGAATAGTCTATATTCATATAAAAACTAATTGGTGAAGTTGGTAGAGAGTTCCAAAAGGTTTAAGGGAGTTTTGAGTGATTAAAACTTGAGAAAAACGTAACAGGTAGAGGCTGTCCAGAACAGTCGATCGATCGACTATGAAGATCGATCGATCGATGTTCATAAGTCGATCGATTGATGATAAAGGTCAATCGATCGACCCTTGCTATTTTTCTGAATAATCTTCTTGAGTGAATTTTCTTCGATGGTTGTCACTTATTGAGAAGTTTAGGGTGATTTTATACCTATCCTAGGACTTGATAAAGACCAGTAGGTAGAAAGTTGAGACCCGTCATACTCATTGAGAGAAAGACTTAGAAAATGGTTAGATAAGAAAAGAACGAACGGGTCGAGTATCGAAAATGGTGAATTTAAGTTACAAAGGGAGTTAACATGAATTCAAAATAATTATCAGTAGGGTAGAGATGAATTAACTACTGAATTAATTGAAGGGGTAACTAGGGCCCTTAGAGTAGTGCACATACTCAATTAAATGCGATAGTGAAATAAATCGTAAATTAACAACCACGGTGAATATAAGAGAATAAAATATTACGTACTAAAATGATTAATATGTTGGGTATGTACCTGCATAATTGTATGAACTTTTAGGTTAAGAGAATTATACCTAAATTGATTATGTTAGGGTCGATGAGATATTCCAAACTAACATAGAGTTATTATATGTTTGGGTTCGATGAAGAATACCGAACCAAGCCTTAAAACTGGTGTCGTGATGAAAGAGTCTGAGCCAGAATATATATATATATATATATATATATATATATATATATATATATATATATATATATATATATATATATATATATATATATATATATAAATAGTTGGGGTCGATGTATCATTCCGAACCAACTCTTACTTGGGGTCGATGAGTCATTCCGAACCAAGAGTCCTTTATGTGTATTATAAGGACATATTAGTGATAACTAATATTTAATATATGTCGTGTGATAAAGGTATACTGTATGTAAAATCTACTGACATGAGATAGTAGATAATAAGATGGATCGATAATACTTTAGAAATAATTAAGCAGTGAGACTTAATTAGAAAAAGAACAAAGATAACAAAAGATGAATAAGTTATCTACGTGTATAACATATGAGTTATGGACTATTAAAATACTGCGTGTATGATATGGAAAATTAGAGAGTAGATAATTCTAGTGGAATATTCTAGTCTAGTTAGATTGGATAGGATAGCTAGATAAACTAGGTACCAACGTTAGGCGTGCACTATAGGAGAGGGGTGAGGTAACTCAAGAGAGTGTACGAAATCTTAACATGTATAATCAATAACTCATATTTGTGATAGATGCTTGCAAAATATTTTTTAATGTTTTGAGTACTAACTCTTGCAATGTAAAAATCTTTTTAAAAACCTTTTAGGTGCCCAGCCACATGGACACGCATCAGGACTTCATTCTAGGTACTTTGAGAGCTGCAGCACATGTGGATGTTACAGGGCTTTCTTAGACGATTCTCTTCCTTCAGATCTAGTGTGTAGGATCTCAGTTTTAGTATTCTTAGTTTGGGGACATGTTGTCCAATTTTTACATTTGCAGCCATTTTGTCGTATTGGATTTTGAGATTGGTTTTATTTCAGTCGTGGTTTTCGGCGAGACTATATCTCATTCAGTATTTATCATGATTGGTTTAGTACTTCTTAATCTTTATTATTCCACATGAGTTGCTTTTATCAGTTTAAGGAAGTTAAAATTTGGCCCTAGCATAATTTCACTTAGGTGGTTAGTAACTAAAAAGTTTTCGAGAGTAATGCTAAGAATGAACCATTGAAGAAACCTATTTTAAATTAAATTAAGGCTTGATCACCCAAGGTTTAATTAGGCGGGGTGTGACAGATGGTATCAAAACATCAGGTTCTAGTGTCCATAGGATCTGTATGGCTTACTATGTTTCAGCATAGCGTTCGGTTGTGTTAGAGCCCTACTATTAGGACTGTTAATTCATGTTCCGTTTTCGTTATATCATGCATCTTCTTTTAAAATTTTGTATAGACTGTGTACTTATACAAGTTGATCTATTTTCAGATGCCACCGTGGATACTGCGAACGGAGAGGAATGAGGCTAGGGATGAGGAGAGGGAGGCTCACCAAGAGCCACAGGTGCCACTACCTCCACCCCCACCCGAGTTGATTTCCACTACTCAAGTTGCAGTGATAGTGGACCAGGATGAGATAGCGATGAGGTCCATGGAAGCCCATTTTCTTCAGCCCCAATTATCATCTCCCGTAGCACCAGCGGTCCAGGTCCCAACAGGGCCATCTTCTTGGCAGCGAGTCAGAGAGACTTTTCAGAAAGGGCACCCACCCGAGTTTCAGGGTAATACCGATGTAGTGGAGGCAGGCAACTGGAAGAAGAATATCCAGCGCCACTTGCGCATGCTAGAGTGCACCGAAGTACATAAACAAATGCTATCTACTTTTCGTCTGTTAGGGGCGGCCTTACAGTGGTGGAAGTCATTTACTACCGCCGAGGAGAGGGACACAATGGCAATTTCGGAGTTTTGGGTGCGGTTTGATCGCAAGTACTTCCCTCCAGTGGTAGAGTCTGAAATGAGGAAGAAATTCAGGGAGATGGTTCAGGGAGATCACTCGGTTGTTGATTGCAATGAGGATTTCACCCATTTGGCTAACTTTGTGCCAAATGAGGTGAGCGATGAGGAGCGAAAAAAGTCAAAATTCATGGATTGCTTGGCCTGGAAAATCAGGCAGCATTTAATCGGCAATCCAGTATTGGTAACTTATATAGATGTCATCAACGCCTCTCTACTACACTGTCAGTATCATCGCTTCCATGCAAAGGGAAGCAAGAGAGGTGAGCCTAGCCAATTGGGCAAGGTGGAGGGAGGTAGTGTCGGCAGCAAACCGCAACAGCAGACAGCGGATCAGCTAGGGCAGGATTCTCGACAGGGGAACTCTACCAAAAGGTTTAGTCATGAGAGGCATCGATTTGACAAACATGGTCAACATGGTCCCCAACATCCAGTTCCTCAGGGTCGACGGGGTCAGGGAAACCAAGGAGGAAGCTAATAAGGCTAAGAGCATCAGGGCCAAAGGTAAAGGCAGTTTTAGGGATAGTGTTTCACATCTATCCAGTAGGGTCACAAGAGTAGGAATTGTCCACAGAAAGATAGGGCACAACAGCAGGGTACCCAACAGGGGCAGCAGGCTCCATTAGCCCCAGCAGCAGCATAGGCCCTGCAGCAGCAGCCAAGCCAAATGCATTATGGGCGGGTGTTCAACGTCCGGGATGTTCCAGTTTAGCCAGCACCATCGGCAGTCGCGAGTACGTTTCCTAGCCATGGACTAGAGGGTAGTATTCAGTTTGACACAGGGGTGAAACATTCTTTTATTTCCACTAGATTTGCACGGGCAGTCGGCCTCTTAGAGTCAGCAGTCACTCATCTTATGTGTGTGGAGTCACCGATGGGTAGTGGGTCCCTTATACACTCGATTTGTAAGGGTGTGGACATTATGATCGGGCGATTGAGTCTAGAAACAGACCTCCTGGTGTTGGATATGGAGGGTTACGATGTCATCCCAGGGATGGATTGGTTAGTGGGTTATAGGGCAATGGTGGATTGTTATGAGAGGACTATCGTATTTGCCATTCCGGGATAGGAAATGTTTCTAGTAGCTATGCCTCTTCTCGAGGGAGGATCGCGTATTCATCTCTATTACATTGAAGAAGAGACCTCATAGGAGGTGGTCGCCCCTCTGGACTCTATCCCAGTAGTTAGGGATTTTGAGGACGTCTTCCAGGAAACACCAGGGTTACCACTTAGTAGGGAGATTGAGTTCGTTATCGACTTAACACCAGGAACAAGACCAATTTCCAGAGCACCGTGTCGCATGGCTCCTTCAGAGATGGGAAAGCTAAGGGAGCAAATTTAGCAACTCTTAGCTCAGGGTTTCATTCGGCGGAGTACATTACCATGGGGTGCTACGGTATTATTAATAAAGAAAAGGGATGGCTCATTATGATTGTGCGTGGACTACAGAGAGATGAATAAGGTGACGATACGTAATAAATATCCATTACCTTGGATAGATGACTTGTTTGATCAATTGAGAGAGGTTGCATACTTCTTAAAAATCGATATGAGGTCGGGTTACCACCAGTTACGAATAAGGGATGAGGATGTGCCCAAAACTGCTTTCTTATCGTGGTACGGGTCATATGAGTTCAGGGTGATACCTTTTGGACTCACTAATGTTCCTGCAGTGTTCATGGACCTCATAAACAGGGTATTCAGGGAGTTTTTAGACCAGTTTATGATCGTGTTCATAGACGACATTCTGGTTTACTCTCGTATGGAGGAGGAGCACGTCGAGCACTTGCGTATGGTTCTTCAGACGTTACGGGTCCACCAATTATATGCTAAATTCGGGAAGTGTGGAGTTTGGCTGTGGGAAGTTTATTTTCTTAGCCACATTGTGTCAGACAGAGGTATTATTGTTGATCTGAGTAAAGTATCGGCGGTGAAGGAATGGGGACAACCCACGACATCGACTGAGATTCGTAGCTTTTTGGGGTTGGTCGGTTACTATCGTCGCTTCATCAAGGGGTTTTTAAAGATTACCGGTCGTTTGACGAACCTAACTCAGAAGGGAGTACCGTTCATGTGGAGTGACCACTGTCATTTAGTGTTTGATGAGCTAAAGGGCAGGTTAACATTAGTACCCATACTTGCCTTACCGAGGAGTGGATTTGAGTACCGTGTCTATGTTGATGCATCCCTGTAAGGTCTTGGGGTGTGCTACAGCAGGAGGAGAGGCCGATAGCTTATGCTTATAGAAAGCTAAAGCCATATGAGAAGAACTACCCCACTCGCGACCTCGAGTTAGCAACGGTCATTTTTGCTTTGAGGATTTGGACACATTATTTTTTGGGGGAGCAGTTCACTATTTTCACTAACCACAAGTCACTTCAGTATCTCTTCACACAAAAGGATCTAAATATGAGACAGAGACGATGGTTAGAATTTGTGAAGGATTACCAGTTTGACATACAGTATCATCCTGGTAAGGCTAACGTGGTGGCAGACGCGTTGAGTCGATGACCTAATGGAGATGTAGCTGAGACTTGGAAATCTAAATGGAGTGATCTCCAACAAGAGGATGAGATAGCCAGGGCATTTATAGCAGTTATGATCTTCACTCCCGAGATTGTGATGCGAGTAGTGAGAGCTCAGGTAGAGGACCAATCCTGTCAGGACAGGGTGAGACAGTTATTAGCCGAGGGCGCAGAGTCCTACTCAGTCAGTTTAGAGGGATGTCTACGATTTAATGGGAGGCTAGTTGTACCTGGAGATGAGGAGTTGAGGCAGGTAGTGATGACCGAGTCTCACGGTTCCAGACTTACGATACATCCCGGTGGTAACAAGATGTATCAGGATATGTGGGGACAGTATTGGTGGTCTGGTATGAAGCGAGACATAGCAGAGTTTATCTTGAAGTGAGCCACATATCAGCTGATGAAAGTTAACCATCAAAGACCTTCAGGAATGCTACAGCCGCTAGAGATTCTCGTGTGGAAGTGGGAGAGTATCTCGATGGACTTTATTACTGGACTACCGGCATCGCAGAGAGGTCACTATTTCATTTGGGTGATAGTGGATTGGCTGACCAAGGTAGCCCATTTCTTTTCGGTCCGTACAAATTTTGATACGATGCAGTACGCGCAGTTATTCATTGCAGAGATCGTTAAGCTACACGATATTCCTATTAATATTGTGTCTAACAGAGACAAAGTGTTTGTGTCACACTTCAGGCAGAGATTTCAGGAGGCCATGAGCACAGAATTGCGGTTGAGTATGGCATACCATCCGTAGACAGACGGGTAGACTGAGAGGATAAATAAAATGCTCGAGGACATGTTGAGAATGTGTATCCTAGACTTTGGTGGAGGATGGGAAAGATATCTCCCACTGGTAAAGTTTGCATATAACAACTCTTACCAATCCACTATCGGTATGGCACCATTCGAGGCACTTTATGGGAGGCCTTGTCGTTCACCCGCCTATTGGTTAGAGGTGGGGGGACAACAAGCTATTGGGGCCAGAGATGATACAGGAGACTTCTATCAAAATAGAATTAATTCGGGGTCGTATTCGAATAGCTCAAGATAGGCAGAAAAGTTATGCTGACGCCTGTAGGAGACATGTGGAGCTTGAGGTGGGCGACCAAGTGTTAATTCGGGTATCTCCTATGAAGGGGATTATGAGATTAGGAAAAAAGGGGAAGTTAGCACCGAGATTTGTAGGACCGTTCCCTATTATTGAGAGGGTGGGGCCGGTAGAATACAGATTGGGATTTCCAGAACATCTTCAACGGATACACGATGTGTTCCATGTGGAGTCGCTAAAGAAATACAAGAGGAGCGAGAGAGCCTTCTGGCACGTTCCACAAGAGGAGATTGATTTGCAGCCAGATGTCTCGTATGAGGAGAGAACTGTAGCTATTCTCAATCATAGCGAACGTAAACTACGATCCAAATTAGTGCCGCTAGTGCAAGTGCAGTGGGGGCACCACAATATTGATGAGTCAACTTGGGAGCGGGAAGAGGACATGCGAGAGCTATATCCAGAGTTGTTCACCGCAGGTATATTCTAATTTTGAGGAGAAAATTCCTTTGTTAGGGGGGAAGTATATAATACCCCGCATTTCATCGTATTTAGAATTTAATTAATGAACGATTAAATAGAAAATACGGAGTATATATTTAAATTACTTGAGTAGAGTAATTTAATGTGATCTTTTATTTAATTAATGATCTTTTATTTAAATTGCGCGAGTATAGTAATTTAATGTGAGCTTTTATATAAATTACGTGAGTATAGTAATATAATGTGAGCTTTTATTTAAATTACGTGAGTAGAGTAATTTAAGATAATCTGAAAGTTAAATGGGATGATTTAATATTATATGTCGAGTTACTGAAAATGACTTGTGAATAATTCCTGAATTTACCAACGAGTGATATCGACGTATATGATTTAAATCTTAATCGAGAGCCAAACATGGGCTAACGAGAGTTTGAGATAAGATATATTATATGAGTGACACAAATGACAATTTAGAGGCCACAGTTAACTCCGGAAGGGTCAAAATAGATAAAATAGTAAACCCAAGGGTACTTGTTGGGTCCCGGGACATTTTTGGACTAAGTCGGAACCATTCAGGGGCATTTTGGTCTATTAAAAGATTAGAGTGGGAAGACCTACGAATTTTGGAGTCTTTTACAATCTGATTAAATAAGGGATTAGGGTTAGAAACCTCATAACTCACGGAGAGGCCATTAGAGAGAAAAGAGAAGTCATTCTCAAAGCACAAAAAGAGAAGTGTGAGAGATTTAAAGGAATCCTTGGAACTCAAGCAATTGAAGAGTGAAGATTGAAGGAGACAAACAATCAAACTCTACAACAATCACAAAATCAGATCACCTCCGAATCAAGGCAAGTGGTTATTTACAAAATTTAAATCTGAGTTATAATAACCATGTATAAGATGTGTAGAATAAATGTTTTGTGAATAATTCCTTAAGAAAGATTTGATGCATGTTTGGGATAGGACTTGCAGGTAGTTATATTTACATCTATAGAGGATTTAATTACATAAGAAATCTGATTCCTATCACGAAATATAAATTTGGTTATATGATGATTTAAGACAAAGAAAACATATATTTAGGGTTTTGAGAAGTTAAGAATAATTGTGGTTCTTGGACGATTTTCGAGAAGATTTGATTTTATATCAACGTTAGGAATAGTCTATATTCATATAAAAGCTAATTGGCGAAGTTGGTAGAGAGTTCCAGAAGGTTTAAGGGAGTTTTGAGTGATTAAAACTTGAGAAAAACGTAACAGGTAGAGGTTGCCCAGAACAGTCGATCGATCGACTATGAAGATCGATCGATCGATGTTCATAAGTCGATCGATTGATGATAAAGGTCGATCGATCGACCCTTGCTATTTTTCTGAATAATCTTCTTGAGTGAATTTTCTTCGATGGTTATCACTTATTGAGAAGTTTAAGGTGATTTTATACCTATCCTAGGACTTGATAAAGACCAGTAGGTAGAAAGTTGAGACCCATCATAGTCATTGAGAGAAAGACTTAGAAAATGGTTAGATAAGAAAAGAACGAACGGGGCGAGTATCAAAAATGGTGAATTTAAGTTACGAAGGGAGTTAACATGAATTCAAAATAATTATCAGTGGGGTAGAGATGAATTAACTACTGAATTAATTGAAGGGGTAACTAGGTCCCTTAGAGTAGTACACATACTCAATTAAATGCGATAGTGAAATAAATCATAAATTATCAAGTACGGTGAATATAAGAGAATAAAATATTACGTACTCAAATGATTGATAGGTCGGGTATGTACCTACTGAATTGTATGAACTTTTAGGTTAAGAGAATTATACCTAAATTGATTATGTTAGGGTCGATGAGATATTACGAACTAACATAGAGTTATTATATGTTTGGGGTCGATGAAGAATACCGAACCAAATCTTAAAATTGGTGTCGTGATGAAAGAGTCCGAGCCAGAATTTGTGTATATATATAAATAGTTGGGATCGATGTACATTCCGAACCAACTCTTACTTGGGGTCGATGAGTCATTAACCAAGAGTCCTTTATATGTATTATAAGGACATATTAGTGGTAACTAATATTTAGTAAAATCTACTGACATGAGATAGTAGATAATACGATGGACCGATAATACTTTAAAAATAATTAAGTAGTGAGACTTAATTAGAAAAAGAACAAAGATAACAAGAGATGAATAAGTTATCTACGTGTATAACATATGAGTTATGGACTATTAAAAAACTGCGTGTATGATATGGAAAATTAGAGATTAGATAAGTTCAGTGGAGTATTCTAGTCTAGTTAGCTTGGATAGTATATCTAGATGGACTATGTACCAATGTTAGGCATGCACTATAGGAGAGGGGTGAGGTAACTCAAGAGAGTGTACGAAATCTTAACATGTATAATCAATAACTCATATTTGTGATAGCTGCTTGCAAAATATTTTTTAATGTTATGAGTACTAACTCTTGCTATGTAAAAATCTTTTTAAAAACCTTTTTGGTGCCCAGCCACGGGGACACGCAACATGACTTCATTCCAGGGACTTTGGGAACTGCAGCACATGTGGATGTTGCAGGGCTTTCTTAAACGATTCTCTTCCTTCAGATCTAGTGTGTAGGATCTCAGTTTTAGTATTCTCAGTTTGGAGACATGTTGTCCAATTTTTACATTTGCAGTCATTTTTTCGTATTGGATTTTGAGATTGGTTTTATTTCAGGCATGGTTTTCGGCGAGACTATATCTCATTCAGTATTTATCATGATTGGTTTATTACTTCTTAATCTTTATTATTCCACATGAGTTGTTTTTATCTGTTTAAGGAAGTTAAAATCTGGCACTAGGTTAATTTCACTTAGGTGGTTAGTAACTAAAAAGTTTTCGAGAGTGATGCTAAGAATGAACCATTTAAAAAACTTGTTTTAAATTAAATTAAGGATTGATCACCCAAGGTTTAATTAGGCGGGGTGTCACAACATCCAAGAAAGTTGGAAATAAGTTCCTAGGTCCCTTGTTCAATTTTAAAGAGAGGCATGTCATATCTTATGAGGGTGCATCCACTTCTAATACAACACTCAAACTGATTGCCAAGTTTGTGTTATATCCTTATGGGCCTCCACCTAACCCACCAAGAAGAGTTCATCCTAGGCATGTTAAAGAAGGTCGACCCTAAAAAAATATATGTTTGTACCCATTGCAAATGAATAGGTTACCTTAGGAAGTTTTGTTAAAAGCGAAGAAGAGTCCCTCACACATGCTCCCATACACCACTATAGCGAACTAACTAATCATAGAGAGAAATTTAAGTTTCTAGTCACCACTTCAAAATGTTTAATGGAAGAATTTCAAAGGATGTCTACGTCTCATAATAATACTTACAATACAATGACTAATGCTAATAATGATAATGATAAGCAAAAGGTTACCACCACTTGGGTACCTAAAAGCACTTTGCAATGGTATTTTGATAGTGGGTGCTCTAGATACATGAACGGTGGCAAGTTTAATTTTACTGGCCTTCTGAATCGCAAGGAAGGAATAGTCACCTCTGGGGTTGGGAGTAATTCTGGCATATTGGACGTGGTTGTGTGGAGATTTTCGGCTTTCATAAGCTAGAAAATGTGTTGTATGTCGAAGGGTTAAAGGCTAACATAATAAGCATAAGCCAACTTTGTGATATTAACTTTGCGATAAATTTTGATTGGTCGGATTGTTATCTGTTAAAATTTTGCTACAAGGTGTAAGGACTTTTAGCAATTGCAACAGTATCATTCCTAAGTCCTCTTTAGTATGCAATAGTGTTAAGGTCTCCACCATGGACCTTTGGCATCAACGACTAGGTCACATCAATTTTAGAGATCTTGGGATGTTAGTTAGGAAATACCTAGTTCATGGCTTATCATCACTCGAAAAACCAATGTCTTCATTTTGTGGTCCTTGCCAAGAAGGGAAACAAATTAAGAGTCCCCATAAGAAGTTTCATAATATTACCACCTCACGTGTGTTAGAGTTAATACACATGGATCTTATGGGTCCAATGCGCACCGAGAGCATTAGTGGTAAGAAGTATATTTTGGAGATGGTCGATAACTTTCGAGATATTTCATTATTTTATTTATTAGGAAAAAGTCAGGCGCTTGTGAGTTCCTTATAACCAAGTGTCATATACTTTAAAATCGACATAATATTTCCATCAATAGATTGAGAAGTGATAATGGCATGTAGTTTATCGGCACCGATATTAGTGCATAATGTGATGATATTGGCATCAAACACAAGTTTTTGACGATAGTCACACTTCAATAAAATTGGATTGCAAAGTGTGAAAATAGGACTATCAAAGATACGGGGTGATCCATGCTCCTTGCTAGGAACGTGCCTGGAATAATGTTGGGCAGAGGTGGTTAAGATCCCATGTTCTATGGTGAATAGGGTTTATCTTTGTCCACACACACTTCACATTCAATATGAGTTTTGGACTGATAAGAAACCCAACTTAGTGTATTTCTTAGTTTTGGGGAGTCCTTGCTATATACTTAGAGATAGATAGCATCTCGGACATTTGATTATAGAAGAAATGAGGAAATACTTTTAGTATAGTCATCGACTAGTAGAGCCAATCGGGTGTATAACCTTAAAAGCTCTAAGATCATGGAATCGATTAACGTCCGTATTAGAGATGATGCAATAGCTATATTTGTTGATCATAATTATACGTGTGAGAACAATGTACCCCCGGTGATAATTCGATTATTCCCTACACCACCACGATGGGCTTGTATATTTAAAAAAAGGATCCACCCTCTTAGGTTCAAAAGATTCATGCCCCTATCGACATACTTGGTAATCCCACACTAGGCATCAAGACTCGGGCTCAACTAGAGAATGTGGTTAGTTATTTTTGCTACACTTCCACAGTAGGGCCTAAGAATATGAAGGAATCACTTAAGGATGAGCGTTGGATAAGTGTTATGTAAGATTAGTTGCTTCAATTTTGAAAGAATGATGTTTTGGGAATTATCCCTCGACCTAAAAAGATTAATGTGATTAGTACTAAGTGGGTGTATAAAAAAATATGGATGAGAGTGTTACCATCATTCGCAATAAGGCTAGGTTGGTCGCTCAAGGTTACCCACAAGTTAGAGGTATGGAATTTGACGAGACATTAATTCCGATTGATAGGTTTGAGTCCATCTATTTACTACTCGCCATAGCATGTCATCTATAGTTTAGGCTTTACCAAATAATTGTCAAGAGTGCCTTCATCAATGTAATTATTCAGAAGGAGGTTTACATGGAACAACCAAAGGGTTTTAAAGACCCAAAGCACCCAAAACACGTTTGTTATCCAAAGAAGGCCTTGTATGGTTTTAAGCTAGCACCCCGTGCTTGGTACAAAAGTTTTACTTCTTATCTCTTAGCTCGTGGCTTCAAAAAAGGGGGAGTTGATATGACGTTATTCTTTAGAAGCGAGGGTGGTGCTATTTTGGTTACCCAAGTCTAAGTGGACGACATAGTCTTTGGATCCACATGTTCCTAACATGCTCACACTTTTGAGGAGGAGATAAATAGTGAATTTGAGATGAGTATGATTAATGAAATTACTTTCTTCCTGGATCTCCAAGTGTGTCAACTCAATAATGGGATATTTATATCTTAATCTAAATATTCTAGGAATATAGTGAAAAAGTTTCGTTCAGACTTCGCTAAGCACTCTCGCAAACCCATGAGTTCTTTGACAAAGCTTAGTAAAGACAGTTTAGGTAAGGACATAGGGAAAACACGCTATAGGATTATGATAAATAATCTCATCTACTTGATCGCTAGCCTTCTCGATATCGCTTTTAGGGTTTGATTTTGTGCACGATACCATGCATCCCCAAAACAGACACACTTGCTTACACTTAAACGTATCATCAAATATGTGAGTCGTACTCTTTCTTATAGTACGTGTTATTATTTTGATACTGATGATCGTTTATCAGCTTATTCAAATGCCGATTAGGCCGGGGACGTTGATGGTTGTAAAAGCATATTGGGTGGATGATATTACTTTATGAGTGATCTTATCTCATATTTGAGCCAGAAGCAAAACTCCATTTATTTGTCCACGGTGAAGGCTGAGTATATAGCCGACGGGAGTTGTTACACACAACTCTTATGGATGAAGAAAATGTAAGAGGATTATAGGATTAATTAAGGCACAATGACTATTTCTTGCAATAATACGAGTGCAATCCATATATCTCGTAATCTCGTCCAACATTCTCATAGGAAGTACATTAGGATTCGTGAGCAATTTATTCGCGATCTTGTTGGGTAGAATATCATTTTCTTGAGCTTCATGAGTACTGGACGTCAATTGGCAAATATTTTCACTAAATATTTAGATGCACTTATATTTGAGGATCTTTGGATTATTCCAACGAATGATTTAGAATATTGTTTCTAGTTTAGGATGATTTTATATTTCTATAATTTGTCCCTACAACTAGATTGTCTTATTTTTATTAATTGAAAAAGTCCAAAAAGATTTTCGTTTCTTTTAGAAACTTTCATAAAAATTCAACAATATTTTATTTTGATAAAAAAAATTCAAAAATTACAAAAAGATTTTTGTATTTTATTTTACACCATATATGGATACGCATATAAGACGTTTGAATCACCATTTTATTCCATCCATTCACGTGACTTAATCATGGTGTCGTGATACTTGGCTACATTTTTCTGTGATTAATATTTCATGTTTAGCATTGCGTCGTTTATTGTTGATTATTACCTTTATGCTAGACTCATTACTTCGCCTTGATTGCACAATGCATGAACTTTTGAAAATTGTACTTATTTGTCATATGTTGAATAGGATGTTCTCATCTAAACCGTGCTTAATAATAAATAAAATGTACTTGGAACTAATTGTGCATGTAAAAATCATTACTTGGACTTTTTATGGAAAATTGATTAATTTATGTATAGGCAATGAAAAGCGGCTATGAAAGAAGCTATCTTATTTGCATTAAAAGCCACCTTTGAAGCCTAAAAGATGTATTCGGCACATAAAAAAATAAGTTCCAAGGCTAATTTTGTTTCATTTATGCTTCATTCAAATTGAAGAATATGATTCCTTTAAAAAATTTAGGACTTTATGCTTAAAATGGGAGATTTTTAGGGTGTTATAAGTTGAATATCAATGGGTTTTCCCAATAAATTCCTTGAAAAATATTTGATAGTTTAAAATTATTGATTTGAGAAAAATTAAAATTAGTGACATTGTGTATGAGTTAAGTCAATTTCACTTTGTTCAATAATTATACACAAAAGGTCGAACTGAGTTCTTTCTTTAGAAGTGTCTCTTTGACTTCATGCAATGTCATTACGTATGCCTCTATTGACTTTCCTATGCATAATGTTCACACAAATTCATTACATTCTCATCCTTCGGATGTTTTCATGCTATTCCTTGGGGTGATGGTTTGTATTTATATGTATATTTTTATACTTAATAATTTCAAAAATTCCAAAAATAGTGTGTTAGTTTGCAGAAGTTTCATGACATATGCTTAAATGTCTATACTTCGTGAGTATATTTCAAATGTGTATACTCATGATACTAACTTTTTAGGTTTAGCTTCTAACCCTTTGTGTATTACGTACAAAAAGGGGTAGAGCGTATTAAGGGGGAGTTTTGTTTTCTTTAAACTCCTCGTGTCATGGTATTTTTATTTACTTCAAGTGTGTAGGTCTTTCTCCACATTGATGATAACATGGACTACATGATGAAGATCTACAGTAGAGACAGATTTGCAAGTGTATTTTCCTTTTTGTGTTTGGAAGGGACATTAGTTGAACTTATCTTAGGGGTTATTTTTTTATTTTATATTTTGTACCGAAATAGCCAAAGGGGAGATTCGTAATAGCAAAATTTGTAATTGCTCATTATGTTTATAATATGTCATATTCCATTACACCCCATTACGCCATCATGTACTTTCTTAAGGATTTAATTAAAGAAAAGTTTGTGATCGAACGTGACAATTATAGAGTTGATTTCATCACTACAACATATGAAGAAGGTTTACGAGGTTGATTTTGTATAAACATTACATTCAGGGGTATTTTACAAGTGTTTAAAATATAAAATATATTTTAAAAGTTTTTAAACAAAAAAAATTATTTTTTTGTCATCTCGTTAGAACGAGCTCTTAAGGGTCGTTCGAACGAGTTTCTTCAACTTATTGGATATCAAATGTTCGAATGAATCTTCAAACAAACCTTTTTCCTCGTCGTGTTGGAATGTTGTTCGATCTCTCATTTGGTGTCATTCAAATGACATTGCATAGGTCATTCGAACGAGGTCCAACTCGTTCGAATGAGCCTGGGAAAAATTATTTTTTACTTGGTTTCAAACGCAATCTTTTCAAGTATATCTCTTGGAGATTCTCCTCTTTATTTAAGGGATGCGAACTTGCACTTCTTTGCAAGGCTTATTCACCTATGGTGTGATACAAATAGTTTGGTTTTTTAAATTCGAGCCCCTTAGATATTTTGTGATCACCTTATTTAGCATTGAAGAACACAAGACGTGTTCAAATCGCCGTGGTGTTAATTCTTCACTATTGAAAATAGGAAAGGAGTATCCCGAGGCTGAGATTGATTGGTGGACACCAATGCAAGTGGAGCTTTTTGTGGGGTGTTGATGGGTATGCACCATTTTCTATTATCAATAAGGAATGAAACATTACTACGGTACTACTCAGTGGAGTCCAAGTCTTTAAGTCATTATGTGTCGTTTATAATACCTTAGTTGTAACATTATTGAAAAGGGTTTTTCCCGAAAGGTTTTTTTCTCATATCTCGTGTTGATTTTTGTTTTATTCGAATTAGATTCATTATCTTATATGTTTATTTTTACCTAATTAATCAATATTAAATTAGATTAAATTAAATTTGGCTTATTTGTGACCTAATTTATAGATTCTACCCTTGATTATATAACTGGACCACTCTACACATTTTTCACAATGCTTACCTGAGACTTATTTTAATATACATATCCTTTCAATGATAATACATTCAGAGAATTTGGGAAAACGAAGAAGATGCTACTGAATTTCCCCCTAAAAATCGATCTCTACCTCATTCAAACGTTGTACGAGAGAAATCACTTTAAACTTATAGCCTCTATGTTTCCTTGGCTTCCAACACTACACATGTATATCACCAATGGGCCAAAGTCCTTTTAACATTTTATGTGATGTATAAGTGCTTCACTATGATTTAATACTTTCCTTGGGTAATGGCCATCTCTTAAACTAGGTATCGAACCCCTTTGGAACATTTATTCAATGATACTAAAAATCAACTAATATTAACACCTGGTGATCATTTATGTTCTTTAACTGGCACTTGTCCATGTCTCGAGCCACTATGCAATAATTCCCATGACAAGACACAACCTTGAGGTCAATACTCACTTGATTACCATTATTACTTTTATACATCGGTGGGTTATGGGCCTAACATGCTTCCGTTGCGTTACTCTGATAACTTAATTCCTCAAATTTTTACGATTCTTTTATGGTGCCTAATCGTAAAACACTAAAATAAGTTGATCGATTATCAACAAGGCTTTAAAACCCTTTACTATGTGATATAGGATGTCACCCACTTTTTAAAAATATTAATATTAACACATGTTTTCGAGGCGAACACTCACCAAGCCATTTGACACTCTACCCAAGGGAGCCGATGAGATAGTGCGATGAATAAGCTTAACTCATTGTCACTAACAATTAAACCTTCAACAATGTTGTAACCCTTAATTCCAATGTTGTAGATGCACCCACACACAACTGGTGTTTGCGTTCACCTTACAATGCCTAGAGCAAAGCCAAACTTTCGATGATTGAAGACCAAAACCCGATCTCATGGAAACACGTGATTCCTATAAGGAACTTTAAACCTTAAGCTCCGATGCTAATTTATAATGCCCCAACCCAAATTTAAGAGTCACCCATGGGTCAACCAGATTTGTCCTAACTGCGTTAAGTGTGGAGTGATGTAAAACAACCTAGATAATATTTCTAGTCCATTTTAATTAATTATATTTATCCAATAAGTTTGTAATTCCGTTGCAGGCATATAAACGATAATGAGTGTGGAACTCCTTAGGAAACACCTTGAGGTTGGCGTGATCGGAGCTACTAACATAAATAATAACAATCTCTTACTTGAAAGACACTCTTAAAATACTATACGCCACTTAAGTTTCCATAATAACGGGAATGGGGTGAGCTAATTCCCAGTAGATTCCAAGAAAAATATGATATATAAACGAAGGATAGAAAGAAAGGATGCTATATCATACGTTAACTCGAATGTACATGAAATAATTAAATAGTGTATGCATTAATTATGTTTTATTTCAAAACATGTCCTTCGAAAAAGCCATTAACCTTTACATTTTATGCTTTGTCAATTTATAACAAAAATATTCCTTTAATCCCTTAATCCACACGATTAATATACGAGAAACCATATCATTTCCTTCACATTAATTCAACTTCCTTTGAAATTCATCAATTTCACATAAAAATCGACACATTCGTGACGTTACCTAAAAATATAATTTTTAACGCACGCACTTGGTGTATAAATAAACTTATTTAAAAAATATAAAAATACGGGCTTATAAACTCTATAAGAACGGCCAATTACGATCTTTATTTCTTTATTCCCTTTAGCCTTCAACTTTACCAACACATTACCATGTTAACTCTTTATATGCTTTATTGCATTTAATTGCATATATTTAGTTATTAACCATTTGTTTTTTTTTCAAAATTTACCAATTCCATATATTTTTATTTATATCCTGGAGTTAATCGAATCCCATTCTTGTTTACGAGCTTTCATCGTCTGCTATAAATGTCGCAGTCATTGCTTTCCTGGCCAATGATTCTAGGTCTAAGTCAAAGTCTCACCTTATAGGTCTGATCCCTCCTTAAGTTTTCCTTGGTGAAAACTCTTTCCCTTTACAATATGTCCATTTACTTCCAGTATAACCATTGTTTTTACCAAAATTCCCAATTTATCGTCGTTTTTTACTTATATAAATGAAACTTTTAGTTCCTTAATATTATTTTAAATATGTCACCCGGTTCAAAGGCTAAAACTCAAGGTAAATACCACATTGTCCCCTCTGTTACACGTTTGAAAATATTTTATCATTTAGTCCCTATCACTTAATTTTCATGTTTAACCAACATTTTTACTTCTACCAAAGTAAGGTCATCCTTACATTTTAATTCAAGGGCCATTATTATCTTGTTTCTGCACTTTTCAAAGTCTTGTGTAACAAAGTCCTGATTTATCAAATTATCATGTTTGGGGTAAAAATCACAAGATGATATTTCTTCGGGTTCATTTTGTAAATTATCCATTTTTAAGTCTCACACAAATTTTATCAACTCACACATCAAGTATTCCAAGGCTTACTATCTGAATCCATATTTAACATATTTTAACTTACACCCATAGTAATGTTTAACAACATATTCATTCCTTCTTTTATTTTAAAATCACATCATTTTATGCAACTAATATTTTGAAAATATTAGCGTAATATTTTTATATTAAGCAACCTTTAATCACATTCACAATATATCCCAAAGTGATAATACATGACTTTTCTTTAGTTTTACACATAAAATGATAAGTTTATGCTCATAAAACCCTAAATGAAAACCTATCATTTTCTTATATGGAATGACATCATTCAACATGAAATAATAATTTTTAAGCATGTTTCTTCCATAAACTTTCCCATTTTTTATTGTAAAATTTTCATAATATAAGAACCTCATTTTTATTCCATTATTATCACATATTCTTGCTCAAAATAATAATATATGGTAATACTAGTAGAGCTAAGGCATCCTCAGCATTCATATACTTTTGAGCTCTTTCGAGCACCTTGTTCATAGACTTAGGGGGTTCTTACTAAAGGACCTCAGCGGGGCTTTTAAGGTGACGTCTGAGATAAAGGTTACTACACAGATGGTGTCATTTAGATCATCAACCTGAAGGGCTTCTTTGTTGAATATTTTAGCATACTCTCTGAGAGACTCGCTAATTTTTTATTTGAAATGGAAAAGGGAAGTGATAGGCTTCCTCATCTTCTGCATCCCAGTAAAATGGATAATAATAGATATTTCCAATTTAGTAAAGCTCGTTATAATCCCTGATTTAAGATTTGTGAACTAATGCATGGTAGTTCCCCTTAAAGTATCGAGAAAATCTTTACAAAGGACCTCATATGGGGTGCCCTGAAGGAGCATGAGCAATGTAATACCCTGTTCCAACAATTCAATAAAATTATATATAAATTATTCTGAAGAGGAGTTAAAGATGATTATGACAGAATTGTGGGTAAAAAATTGGATGAATAAAATTACGGACTAAAGTTCATTCAAATGACTGTAAGGGGTCGTTCTAATAACATCCCTGTGTCGTTAGAAATGCGATGGATGTCACAAAAAGCTGGGCTTCAAGCGAGATGCCACTGCTTTACAGTAGCAGTTCGTGTGAACCAAACTTCGAACGAGATGGAGAAGTCGTTCAAGCGATAAGCCAAAGTCGTTCGAACGACGTAAATAAAAATGTTTAGATCAAACTGCCCGTGTGCACTGTCACATTTTTTGCCATTAGATCCTTGTGCTGTCAAGCCCATATCAGCCCAGAATGGGCAAAATGGAAATTTAGGCTTTGGGAGGCTTTTATAAGGGTGTGTTTGTGGTTATTTATGGGGGATAATGAAATCAGAAAGAGAGAGAGAGGTGGGTGGGTGGGTGGTTTTTCACCTCCTCCTACCACAAACTACCATCCCTCCACCATTCTACCACCATTTTATGTAGTATTCCACCTTGTTCAAGCCTATAATACCCATTTCCACCATTGTATAAGAAGAACTACGAATTTTGGAGAAGATGAGTATGGTTTTTCATGGAGTTTGGAGTGGGTCTTGCTTGGAAGCATGGATGAAGTACATTTTGGAGCATTTTGGAGGATGCATTTGGTAAACCCTTGAGGCCACCTTTGGAGGTCGGAGTTTCTCCTCCTACACTAACATTTTACACCATTGCAGATATTAGAGGTGGAAAAACCTTACTCTTAGTATCGGACTCTATTTTGCATATTTGTAGTCTTGTAGTTAGATTACATGAGTAGGGTGCATTTGACTAAATGATGTAATTGATGCGTAGAAAATAATAAATATTTTCATGAAATAAAAATATTGTTAAAATGTTATTTTATTAAAAATAAAGAATGAATAAATATTTCAAGGTTTTGAAATATTAAAAGTTATGAAAATGGTGGATTTGCTAGAAAGAATGATGTTAAACATTTTATTCATAAAATGTTTGGAAAATAATGAAATTTTTGGTAAACACTGGTGAAATAATGTTTTTTGTAAAAATGAAGATTTTATTGAAAATAGGCATTTGTTGAGTTTGAAGAAATTAAATATCTTTTATGCCTTGAAAATGTATTTTTGCAAGTATGATGAATTTCTAGAATGAAAAATGTGTTTAACCCATTTAATAGAATTTTTAAGGTTTAAAGTCCATCTTCTTATGCATATAAACTTGTAGTATTTTGGCACTAAGTGTATAAGCAAGTTTAAAGAAGATTTTGTTGGATTTAAACACAAAATAAGAAAAGTAGAAATTCTTGTCTTTAAAGTGTGTAAAAAAGGGTTTAAAAGTATGATAAGTACAAAGTTGTAAGACTATATGAAAAATAAAGGAATAGTATTTTCTTATAAAAGTAGTCTTAAGTATAAATAGATTTCTTGAATGAAAAAAGTAAAGAAATGTGTAGTTTAAAAAAATGATTAATAAAGATAATGAATAAGTGTAAATGGGTAGACATTGGAAAGTTGGTGTATGACTTAATGATGTTGTAAAAGATTAATACTTATGAAATTGAAAAGGAATTAATGAGGTAAAGGTATTTCCAATTAAGAAGAATATTACTCCAAGGTTAAAAGGGTGTTAAGGTGTTAAAATGCTTAAGAAGTTAGGGTGGATAACTTAATAGTATTTTGAAAGAAATTAACACTTGTGGAAATGTAGTAAAAGGTGATTTTGGAAATAAATGGGTAAAATGGTAATTTTACTTAAAGTTAAAATTTTTAATGAAATAAAAATGTTGAAAAAGATGTTACACAAAGTTGTCCTAAATGAATATGATTTTTGGAATAAAATCAAGTTTAAGGTGTAAAGGACATGAAATGGTAAAATTTCAAAGTGTAACACAAGTTAGGGTGTAACCTCGGGTTTTAGCTTCGGTCGGGTAAAAAGGAAAAGTGAAGTAATGTGAACATTTGTAAAATTTTAAAGCACATTAAAAGAAATTCGGATGACATCAGAATAATTAAGGAGAGACCGGAGCCCTGGGGTGAAAGACCCAATATAACTGGGGTGGGGCAGAGCATATGGTACACATAGCCGACTGTGTGGATCCCATTAAAGTGTACGATATTTGGAAGAATAGAGAAAAGTTAAAGAATAAGTAACATATCAAGAAATGGGTTGTGTAATCAAATATGTTAATACGACTTAACTTGAATGAATCAATAATTATTCTAGTAAAGGTTAAAATGGATAAGTAAAATGTGTAATTGATTAGTGTCCATAAGGTAAGGAAAAAGAGTAAGGTAAGTGAGTAAGTGGGTGATTAAGAAACCTAAGGTTAAATCCATAATTAACAAAAGAATGTGTTGTAAAAGGTTCTCAAAGATTAACTGAGTATTTTCTGACACGGTGTTCGCGTGTGTTGAAAGGGTGGATTTCAACGAAAAATACTAAAGTGTGTTGAATACAATAAAAAGGGCGACTTCGGGTAAATCAAATGTAGTGGTTTCAAGTGTTGAACCATGTGTGTTAAATAAAGCGAGAAATGCTAAAATGGGTAAAAGGAAGTCTTTTATAAGATTAAGGTAAATTAATCTGGATAAATAAGGTTTTCGAAAGTAAAATCATTCCATGCATTAAATATGAGTATATATATATATACAAGGTAATTGCATATTCACGTAGGCATGACGTGTTAGAGTCTCCTTTCCGTCGTTCGATTCTATACTGCATTTGCATATTTTTCACTGAGCATTGGCTCACACCCTCGCTTTGTTATAACAGGTTGGGAGCGGTTTCGTATTTTGAGAGCGTTATACAGGTGAGTAATTTTTTTTACTTTACGTTAGTATCTCTGTATGCTTGGACTTAGGGGTGCTCCCCATGGCCCCCTCACGTAATTTATTTTGAAACTGGAATCGCATGCTAAATAAGTAAAATGTTAATCTAAATAAAACTAGACTAGCAACATTATATAGGTTATTTTATTGCACTTCACACCTAACGCTCGGGCTGGACAGGGTTGACTACGGATAACCCATAAATCCGGGTCGATGTGTTACAAGCAACCTGGTCTCCAAATGAACAATGGGATCCTTAGATCCATCGAATGGTTTAATAGTAGGAAACTTCCAGTATGGGGGAAGATCATAATGTTGGACTTGAAGAATGAAGAGAGAGACTTTTAAAGGGCCAACTCCATTTTGTTTGGAGTTTACATCTTTTAATAGTTAAGGAAGTTCCCCAACTAATCTTGCATCTTCTTGATCTCATTGTCCCTGGGCTTAACCATCCTGGAACTACCTTAAGATTCATCTTTTGGGATTGATAACGTTTCCTTGACAGGAATGCAGATTGCTGATCATTGGTGTGTCCTTGGGCACACCCTCTGGATCATTCTCTTCCTTTAATTTGGGCTTGTTGTTTTTCCCAGTACCATTACGCTCTGGCACCACTAGTTCCTCAACTACTCGTGATAAAGGGAGCCTAGTGAGAATTATAAACAATTTATCTTGGATATCCTTTTGTTGATCCTCTATATTGCTTTAAAATACCGGGGTCAAAATGTTATTGTTTGGGAGATGTGTATTGAAAATAAATAGAACTTATCATTCCCACATACGGTGACAAACTGATGGGTGTAGAAATCGTATATGACTTCAGACCACAGCGATCCCCTCTGGACCTCAGATAGGTAAGAGGGGAGGTATGTCAAAGTGTGAGACAATGGTTTAAATCGGTTTGGACCTCAAATAAGGATCCTACGTCCACTATCAAAGGTGTTCTGTTATTTATTAGATTATAAAAGAATTATTATAGTATAAGGGACATCTTGAGATTTGGTTAAGAGAATATGAGGGATTGTGGTCTTTGTCAACAATCCAAAGGACCTTATAAAGTACCTTGTGGACTTATCTAAGGATTCCCGAGCATTTATCTAAGGTCTCAACAAGGTACACACAATATAAGAGAAACTGAAAGTACTCCGAGTTATAAGTTTAAGTTCTCAACAATGGGTTGAGAGAGTGTGGAATTACCCAGAAATACAACAAAGAGAAAATCTACCCTAAGAGAAACCATAAGTCAAGAGAAGTGAATAAATCCTCCTAATAGAAAAGGATACATCTCTAGCAACATCACGTTGATACTCGGTTATAGTAGAGATACACTATGCAACTTCAACCTTCAACTTTAACTGAGCTTCATGTTTTCTTTTGGATATAACCAGAGATTCTTTAATGGTTTCTAGTTCTTGGTCACACTTTTCAAGTTAGGGGGAAATTTACCTCAGATTTCCTTCTTCAACCTTAAGATCCTCCATACTCTTAAGATAGTGGGAACAGTAGGTTGTCATTTGAGGATTGTTAAGGTATTTCAGACTGTCGATGATCCATGAGAAATTGAAGCCATCCTTCTGCTGGTCTTTGAGGTTGCTCAAGTGTTGAATTATCTAAGGTAGAAATTGGCGTGTTCATAATTTTAGACAAAATAATTGCCATGCCTTATAGTCTATACCCCGTAACCATATTTTTGGGCCTCACACAATACGTAGTGAAAGCCTATGGATGAGATTCAAGTATTCGATCAATCATAGTGAGTAGGGAACCATGAATGAAAGGGTTATTTTTAAGAGTGACGCTGGGCATTGGCACACCACAACCAAATTCACTTTCCTCCCTATTGACGCTCATTGTGGATCCATGATTACTTTCATTGGAAGACTCATCTTACAAAAGAGATGATATAACAAGATCAACCTCTATCGATTGAACAAGCACATTAGCTTGAGTAGGTACTGCCCGAGGTACCTCATGAGGGATATTTTCTATCACATGATGCAAAAGAGAGAACACAAAAGGAGTTGGCCAAAATTTGATGAATTTTATTTTACCAAGTGGGTAAAATAACAAAATCTTTGCAAGTTTTGAGCTAATTCACCAAGTAGGTGTATTTTTCAGAGTAAGTATACCCAAGTAGGGAACATCACCAAGTAGGTGCAGGTTTAGAAAGACCATACCCAAGTAGGGTACATCACCAAGCAAGTGACAACACTTAAAATTTTTGTGAACTTTACTAAAGTTAGAGAGTAAATCACCATGTAGGTACGATTTTTTTCAAGTTAAGTCTAAGGAAGATATAGAACTAAGAAAACTATTCATACAAACAAAGTTAAAAGACATTAAACGATGCATAGATGACAGTACGAGAATATTTACCTCATCAACAAGGATAAAAAAATAAAATTGGGGAAATTATCCCCAGAACCCACTTGAGATTGAGCTTGGGCGACCATAAAATCCCCGAGAGCCCAAATAATAAGCTTCGTTAAAACATGAACAATCTCCATCGATGAAGGAGAAATTTCGACTAAGGTTAGAGTAACCTCAGTGGGAGAAGTTGTCCTCTCCACTACCTCATTGCTGGAAAGCTGAAGCACCACAAATTGAGGAAACTTATCATGAGTTCACAAATGAGAAAATAAAGTAAAAGTTAGAATTTTTTTACAAGGCGTATACCTCAACAATGGTTGCACTAACATGGGAGAATTTGTCCAAAGGTACCATAGAGGTAGGTATCCTAATTGAAAGGTCTATGAAAATCTTGGCCTCATTGTCCAAGAGGAAGGCTTTACTTATCTATAAACGTCATGAGGGACATTGTCCATAGAGGACTATATTGTGGAAGGATTTCAACCATATGCGTTTATAATATTTAAATAAGTCTTGACAATCACTAACATTGAGAAAACATTAAGTGATCAAGACATAATATAACATAACTTAGTGGAAGGACCTAGAGGAATCACAACAAGTGGTTCTTTAGTTAAAACTGGGGGAGTAGGTGGACTTGATACTTCAGTAGTTCCACTAAAGTCATCCACTGTTTACTCTTGCATTGACAATTGTCGTGCCACCTCAGAAGTAATTTTAGATGAGGCGTGATAAGAGTAATCATGCCTCGTAAAACTCATACAATAGTTAAAAGGAGGGACATATGAGGAGTTGGAACAATATCTTTAACAAGTGGATTTAAGGAACCTCTCATGGGAGGAGTGTCATCAAGAATAGACACAACTTCCACGTGGGGTGGAGGAACATCCTACAAAAGGAACAACAGTGTTAGAAAGACTTTTTATTTAAGAGGAAGAAACTACACTTAGAGAAAATTTATCAAAGAACAAAGTGGATTGCCTGTTGAGCTTTGTGAGGATGCTCAAATAGATTAATCTTAGGGGAATCACCCATCATATCATCAAGCGACCTATCATCTAAGGTTTCTTCAAAAGAACCTGAAGGGTGTGGGTGTCATTGGAGTTATGAACACATGCCCTCCACTATGTTTTTTCCTCAAAGTTTTATTGCATTTAGAAGGGGAAATAGAGGAAGAAACCTATTTAATTAGCTCAAAAGGATCAACTTTTTTACATGGAACCTAAGAAATAGCAAAATTATGAGATAGGGATTCCCTATCCAAACCTGTTAAAGCATCATCTGCAAGATACCATAAATTTTATCTTTTCCATAATAACTTGATTGAGTGGAGGAATGGACTCGGGGGAATATCACAAGGCTAGAGGAACCTTTGGCGTACTTAGACTTTTTTGAGCTTCTAGGGAAGTTTCCTCTTTGGATGAACCTGCATCTGAAGCAACTTCCCATTTTGTTCCACTAGTGGTCATGGAACCTTTCTTCTCGGGTGTTGCAGAAGCAATCGCAGCAGTTGGAACTAAGGGAAGAACACCTTGGGGCGTGGTCTCTCTGTAAATCTAAAAGGAAAGTCAAGATTCTTAATGGATATGTTCTTTAGCCGTTTGTTGGAACCAAACCTTTCGATGGGAGGGTAATTTCACTACACCAAAATACTAATTTTGTGACTACCTTCTTATAATTACTAATGGCGGTGACAAACTTTATCACTGCCATTAAGAGTCACAACATTATTTATAACTGCCATTAGGAGTCATTAAATATTTGGGTAATGAAAATTTTGAGTAAATTGGTTTGTCACTACTAATTACAGTCGCAAATCTTATCATATAATTAATTTATGACTTCTATAAAGAGTCACAAGTTTATAACTGCCACAAGGAGTCACAAATTTATCACTAGGCTTAAGTTATGACTCTTATGAGTAGTCACAAAATTATAACTACTATGAGAAGTCAGAGATTTTAGATTTTTGACCGCTATTAGCAGTCAGAAATCTGTGACTACTCGTAGCTGTCATAAATTTTATCTTAAGACTTAATTTATGATCGCTATGAGCAGTCACAAATTGTGACCACTCGTAGTGGTCATAAATTTTGGTGTAAGAGTTAATTTGTGACTGCTATTGGGGATCAATAAATTTTTCCCTAGGTTTAATTTCCCTCTTCTTTCTTCTACATGCTCTTTAATATTACGCTCCCTCATCCATCCCTCTTCAATCTCCCGCTCCATTCTTAATAAAATTTTGACCTAGGTTAAACTCTCTCTCTCTCCCCTAAACTTTGAAGAGAGCTTCCTCTCCATCTCTTCACTGTAACTGACTTTTTAAAGCTTCCTCTCGACTGCATTAATTATTAGGGTTGTAAGATTTCAATATGTAATTATGTTACAATCTTTAATAATAACTCATTCTGGTTTCTTAAAATCTACGATCGTTGTTTGGTTGTTAAATCTTGTTATTAATTTTGTGTTTGATTAACTTTATGCTTAGCTTCGTGTTTGATTGACTTTGTGCTAATCAAAATAAATGTTTGATTAAATGCAATTAATCATTTTGTTGTGAAGAACCGTTGTGAGTTTTACCTTTATTTCGCTGTGATTTAGGCTTTTTTCGTAGTGTTTTTAATACACAAATTATGTGTTTTGATGTACACACAATTATAATAATTTCTTAGTGTTTTTAATATACACAGTTATAAATAAAAATTGATCTTTTTCTCTGTATGCTATTTTACACAGTTCATTTGAAATTAAATAAGATTTAAGTATGACTATATTGAATTTTATTATGGTGTCAATAATGTTTCGAGCTATAATTTATTATTATATTATTTGGGACCCGTTTGGTTGTTATCTACTTGATGCTTTCATTTAGAATGCTAGGGTATAGATTGTTTAGGACCCGTTTTGTTCTTAGCTGCAGGTTATTTGTAATTTCATTATGATATTGGGTTTATATTTTTAGGGTATGTATATACATACATACATATATTTATGATTTGTGATTACTTACAGAAACTAGTTAAACTCATTGTAGTTATGTGCACCTCTTTGTTGAATTTTTATCAAACGTATTACTTTTATGAATTGGGGATTTTTTATGTTGTTATTTATTATTTATCTCATTTTTTATATATGTTTCAATGGACGATGGATTAATTGTCGACCGTCATAATTAATAATCTACTCTATCTTTCTTAACGTTCAAACTCAATTAATTGTTATTAATGTGCCTTAATTGCAGTTTAGCGATAAATCTCCAAATGTGGCTTAATCGCACACTACACCAAAATACTAATTTTGTGACTACCTTCTTGTAACTACTAATGGGGGTGACAAAATTTATCACTGCCATTAAGAGTCACAAAATTATTTGTAATTGTCATTAGGAGTCATAAAATTTTAGGGTAATAAAAATTTGAGTCAATTGATTTTTCACTGCTAATGAGAGTTACAAATCTTACCATATAATTAATTTGTGACTTCTATAAGGAGTCACAAATTTATCACTAGGCTTATGTTATCACTAGGATTAATTTGTTTTATTCTATGTTCATTTTGTACCGAATATTTGGAATATTATAAATATAAATGAAATATTGTCAAATTTTTTAGCCTTATTACATGTTCATGATATTTATTCTACTCTCATTATTTCATCATTTTGTGAAAATCTAAAGCTGATTATAATAGCTCTTATCACATTTAACAAATTCAACTTTTGTAACTGCTAATAACAGTCACAAATTTATCACTACTATCAAATTTTGTAACTGCTAATAACAGCTACAAATATAAGATTTGTAACTGCTATCAGCAGTTATAGATATCAGATTTGTAATTGCTGTCAGCAGTTATAAATTCGTAAGTGCTGTCGGTAGTTATAAATATTAGATTCGTAACTACTATTAGCAGTTATAAATATTATATTCGTAACTGCTGACAACAGTTACAAATTGGGGTCACCAGTCATAACCCCTATAGGGGTTATAAAAATTTGTGACTGTTGTTAGGAGTTACAATATTTTCTTTGTCACCCCTAAACTATGACGATAATTAACAGTTATAAAGGTAATTTGTGACTGCTAACAACACTAAAAAATTCACCCATTTTGGTGTAGTGACAGCGGTTCTCGAAAAGGTATCAAGATAGTTATGGGTACACTTTTTAACATCTAAAACTTCATATATATATATATATATATATATATATATATCTCCATGTTATGTGTTTTGGAATGTTGTTATCGGTTTGATTGTTAACAAAGTTACAAACATCATACTTGTATATGCGTGTTTTGGTGTGTTGTTACCGATTATAGTTTTTTCATAAACATCACATACATTTGGTTCTAGTTTGGAATGATCAACTGAGTCATTGTTACTAGTTTTTCTGATAGTGATGCAGAGGTCATGTCAATTTTATCTACTACGATATTGATTCGTCTGACCTTTTATGCAAATTGTCTTAGCAATAGGATAGACACCCCATGTGAGTTTATGCTCAGTAGATTAGTTGCCCTTAGCTTTTAATGAATATTTTTTGTAGATCTCATTAACAATGACAGACAAAGAAAATTGAAACGAGATGAAGGAAGTAGGTGCAGATGTAGTGTTGTTTAATTTTAGTTAGGTGAAAAAGTAAAAGATTTAATAAAAAAATAACCTAACTAATATATCTAGATTCTTTGATTTTTACCTAGTTAGTAACAGATTCACTTTGATAGAGAAAAAAAGTTATGAGTAGTTGTATTCATTGTATCATATATGTTTGTGTTTAAGAGATGATGTTTTATACAATGCTAATGTTGTTCACATCAGAAAAGGCTATATTATCGTTTTATTGTAATGAACAAATCCTGCTTTCTCATAGTAGTGATAGCCAAAAAAATACATGCACGTTTTTTATTTTAGAGAAATACTAGTCATTCTGTAGTGTCATTGTACCCTTTTTAGTTATTATATTTCGTTAGAGTTTACGTGCTTTACAGTAATTTAAGAGCACACCACATTCACCTTATCTCTCTCCGTGTGTCCAAATTGTTAGCTATCTTCGATTCCATTTGTATGGAAGTTCCGGTGTTGGCTTATGAGATAACTGACCTCTGTCTTGGGAAAATGCCTCTGTGGTCCATCCCTCTGTCTTCCAACATTGGAGATGTCTTGGCCAAAGTCGAATCCTCTACCGACAATTACATCAGTGTTTGGAGCTGTGACTACTACTCCCCCGACGCCACATGCCTCTGTGTTGGAAAAGTTGTCATGGTTGAGGTCATTTATTTACTTTCTAAAAATGAGAATCTTTCATCCCCATCGTTGCTCTCAACTCCCCTCTAACTACCCTTTTGTCAAATGTTCCAGTCCTCGTGAGGCACGTGGAACCCTCTTCCAGTTTGGTAGATGCCATTACTCTCATCCTGGAAGTTACCCAAAATCTTGTGGTTCCAATTAAGACTAACTCAGGAAGAAAAAACATCCTTAAACCATTGATTTCGAGTTGAACTAATCATAACGGACGTGAATTATGTTGGCTAACACAAAGAAGACGTGATTGGATTTTTACTGAGCTCAATCAGTCTCTTTTCTTCTCCCACTCAGGCACTTTCCATAGAGAGTTTAAGCATTATCGCCACTGATTTAACTGTAGTTAATTGGGTACGACTCTCCTACCTCAGAGGCCACTATGTCCATCTCCCAATCTCTCTCTTATCAAACCTCGGTTGTTGTAGTCGATGATGACATGATCTTAATCGGTGAGATATCCCCATTCACTCTGGCTTGCTATGATGAGACAATGGTTGTTGCTATTACAACTCTCTCCATTGTGATGGGACAGTAATTGCTGCTATTACAACTCATTCACTCTGGCCTAAACAGGTTTGTGTTTATTATTTGTCTGAAAATAATACTAAAGAAACTTCTTTATTTATGGCATTATATGTAATTTTTTATAATATGAAATACATATTAAGGAACTGGTTAAATGGTTATGTACCTACTGAAATACATCCTGTGGACACCAAGGTTGTTCACCGATGGGGGTTTGATTTTCATCTTAACAGCCATGGTGGAGGCCTTGGCACAAGTAAGCTGACTCACTACCGCGTTCTCAATGATGATCACGGATTTACTTCTAATCTTATTGCTTATAGGGGAGGATGTTTCAAGAGGTGGTGATGTCGATGCAGTCTCCTTTATCATCTTCCCATTCTACTGCATCATCAACTACTTTATCTTCATTTGACGAAAGTTTCTATAAGCTTCACCCCGCACTGCATAATGCCATGTTTTTCATCTGAACTACTGTCGAATGAAAGAAGTGCCCAAATAAAATTCCGATTAAATCTCCTTACTTATGCGTACTAGATAAGGAGTTTGTGCGTGAATCTACTTCGTCTTCGGGTATGGATTGATTCTAAATGACTCAGTATCTGCTCTTTATTTGCTGAAAATGAGGAATTGTTATGCATATGAAAAACATAGGAGTCATTTTCCACCACCTATTATTCAATTTTAAGTTTGATTGATATTCTACTATTATTCAATTTTTGTGAAACTCGATGTAACTAATTTCATGGTTGGATCTATTTTGTATTGATGTAATGTTCTCTACAATACTTCATTTTTTAGTTAAGTATTCAAAATTTAATTTGTATCGCGGACAAAATTGGTATAGCAATAAGTTAAATTTGATATATTTTATATTGTCTTGTATCCTCACTATTTTCATAGTTCGCTGAAAGAATATGGTTTTACCTTTAATTTCACTAACCATAAGAAAGTCTACAACATCTTTGGGGTTGAGAATTGGGGGTTATTGTTGTAAAATTTGGCTCAATTTTGGAATCTCGTTTGAATGGACTAAACTCTTTGTCACTGACCAAACTCTTTGTTAAGTTAATTATAGATTTTATTAAAAGAGCACACATTTTGCAGGGACTTATAATAGAATGCTATGTTATATTAGGAAGATTACTTAATTTTTTGGTTCCGCACAATCGAGTCGTATTTATCTAGTAAATAATCTTAGAACTTTGTTGTATTGTGTCCAAGAAGACTATTACAGACATAAATGAGCTCCACTTTGGTTAACTAAAATCCTATTGATGAAGTTCCAATTCTTTTTCTTCAGGAGATTTTGTGTTTTCTTGTCTTTTTTGTATCTTCTATACTAAAAATCAATAGGCTTCATGTTTCCTTTTTAAAATTTATTAGTTATGTTCATATTTGAAGCTAAAGGTGGTTCTAATTGATATGTGTATGATAAAAAAAACATTGAACTTTATTTATCATATATAAATGGGTTATTGCATACAATGGGTTTCATGGCAATTCATTGTTTGAATCAATATTATTGAACTGTATGAACTTGAATCAATGCTTGAACCAACAATTTTATTTTCATCCATTCTTTCGTTATATCCTTTATCTTCATTAGTTGAACCGCTTTTGTTTTGAGTTTTACACTTGAATAAATGCTACGTTACATTGCGAACATCTTCCAAAAGCAGTCAGATCTGTTCGTGCTAGGCTAAAAGATTTGGGTGGTGAAGTCTCACCATATGTCCTTGATTATTTAAGCAGAACGGTGAATAGTTGTTTAGACATTGTTGAAGCTATCCTTAGAGATATCAACTACGATGATGATTTTGGTGACAATTGTGCATTAATGCATTGTGGGCTTTTCTTGTTTGGTGAAAATAGGCCCACTTTCTGAAAGATTGAATGTGGTAGATGAGCAAGTTTTCCATATTACCTTTCATTTATCTGATATTCATATTTTGAATGAGATTTTATCTATCCCTTGCCTTGCTGTTGAAGTTGCCCAAACTTTTGAGAGAGTTGTAGCTCGAGGAGCCATCACAGCTCAGTCTGTAGCCATGGTCTTGGAAAGGCGAATTACTCGATGATTAAACTTGACTTCGTAAGAGACGATTTGACTTTGGTTCTTGGTCTTGCTAAGATGTTAACCCTCTATAGATATCCTCGCATGAATGGATTTATGAAAATGCTTTACACTATACTGTTAAAATGGTATGCCGATGAGGCTTACAGATTAAGGATACTTAAGAGACTTGTCGATTGTGCCACTAGTACTACGGATAGTAACCGCGAGGCATATGGTTAGGCCAGTTTTGAGCATGATGCAGGAAGTTTCTGAACTTGCAAATGTTGATAGGGCAGCTCTTTGGCATCAGTTATATGTCAATGAGGATGAAATCGTCCCTTTCTCGTGAAGAAATAAAAGCTGAAATTTCCAGTCTATCAAAAGAAAAGGCTCTTATATCACAGAGGCTAAATGAATCTGAGGCGACTGATGAATGTCTCAAGTCTGAGATGAGGGTTGAGTTGGATGCTTTTATGTGGGAGAAAAGGGAACTTTTTAAACAAAGATAAGAAGTTGAGAGTCAACTCGAATGGCTTCATTCAGAATGTGATAACCAAATTGCAAAGCTCAAGTCAGAGAAGCAAGCTCTTCAAAATCATCTTCATGATGCAGAGACATAACTTTCCTAATTGAAATTTTAAAAATGTGATGAATTGAAGAGAGTAACAAAGGAGAAAAATGCTCTTGCTGAAAGGCTAAGGAGTGCTGAAGTAGCACGAAAAAGATTTGATGACGAGCTGAAACGTTATGCCACAGAGAATGTAAGCCCGAAAGAAATTCTACAGTCACTAGAGGACGAAGTTCAATGGTTAAAACAAACAGTTGGGCCCCACAGTAACAGGCACATTAATGGCGACAACGGTAGAGCTGGTGGTGGTGTGGCTGGACATTGGTTTAACCTCAGTAACCATTCTTGACCTTGTATTTTTTAAATTTGACTGTTGGCATTTTTGGCTGGTAGGACCGTTGGATACATCGTTGGAAAAAAAGATAAGTTATAAATGAGTCCAATAGCACTAACAGTTGCAAATGCCATACTTATTTGCACGTTTTCCCCCATCATATTAATTAAAGTCATCTAGAAGAAGTTTTGTTTAAAAAAAAATAAAAAATAAAACCTATGTTATATAACAGTTATAACTGTTATATAGCATAAGTTATATAGCATGAGTTATATAACTGTTATATACCTCATGTTATATAACATAAGTTATATAAATCATGTTATATAACATGAGTTATATAAATGTTTCATAAGTATAAACAATTATTGTACCCCCTGGTCAGCTTCATAGGCATAAGCACTTCAAGAAATTTCGCAAACATTTCAATACGATAAGCAATTGATGCTTGTACAAATTTGTCTGTCCTTAATGTTTGTACAGATTTGTCATTATTAAGAGGGATTAAATGATTATGTTGTACTAAAATTTGGTATTGAATGACTGTTTGGTATTGAATGACCGTGTAGTACTGAAAAGGACTATTTTGTTGTAATAAATGCAACAAATTGGGGATTTTTTGTATTCATGATTGTTTTGTTGTACTAAGTCTCTCATTCGTACTACCATTTTACTTTTCCCCTTGCATGTATTATGAAAATAACATTGTGCCCCCACCTTCTTTATTGTAACTAACACAGTTACATTTTATTGTCTACAGGTATACACACGGCATGCCCAACATACGTAGTATTCAAAGGCCTAAATCCAGGTGTTTACACTTCGTGGTAAGCAATACAAGCACAAGTCAATGGATACCGAGGTACCGTATTAAAAAAAATGTGTAAGGACACGAATATCCAATTGAGTCTTATGTAGTGTTGGCTCAATTTCGAACAAAAACATTTGAGTCATAGGATAGTGTTCATGTAGTATCCTCCAAGCCTATGACGTTTGAAGTTTCAGTTGAAGACATAGCGGCATATATTTAAAAGCGAAGATTATCAAAGTGCCGAGTTTCAAGTGCCATGTTTCTATGTCAACGACAATTGATTCCATAGTCTCCAAAAAGGTATGAATGCCTTTTTATATATATAGGGAGACTTGGAATAATTTTATAATGGGTGTAATTTCATTTTAAACGAATTTTATTTTCAGAAAGTTATTGTAGAACTTTGGATAAAAAGTTTTTGGGCTTAAAATATAAAATTGGACTTTCTGACATTTCTTTCGAGAATGTCGTTCGAACGAGAATTTTGTTCGAACGAGAATTTTGTTCGAACGAGTTTGCCAACGAGTTTTTCCATTTTGGCCACTGGATTATCGGTAGATGGTCGTTCGAATGAGAATTCTGGGCGGGAACAGTTTTGGCAGTTTGAACCCATTTTTCCACTCTTTTGTCCCACTTCCTTTTGGCAGTTTAAAATATACTCGGGACATATTTTTCAATAGACTTAGGTACCTTCCTTGAGAGCACATTTGAGAGAAAAAACACCAACCAAAGTCCATGTTTTTATGGGTTGAATTTCAAAGAAATATTTTCAACAAACACATAAGTATATACCCATAGTTTAGTTTATTTTATCCAAGTATCTCTACACATGTATCTATTGCTTGGAGATTGTTTTTGGCACCATTGGTTCATCTCTACCACAAGAAGGAGAAGTTTGGATTTGATTTTATTTCCCATAAAAAAAGAAGTTTGGTTTTTGTTGTGGCGTTCTCATACGATGAAAGGCACCGTGTGTAGTTGACGGGTTCTAACAGCTTCATTGGTGGATTCCAAGGTTCCGGTGGAGTCCGGAATTGTCGACTAAGCAGAGGTTGGTATAAGAAGACGCGTCAGGGGCTTGAAGGGAGTCGAATCGAGTCAAGTAAATCATTTGTCTTGTACTTTTAAAAATTTTGTACTTAGTGAACTTAAGGCTAGGGCCGTCCGAGGTTTTTTCCATTTGGATTTTCCTTGTAAATCGCGGCATAGTATGTTGTGAATTTATTTTATCTTGCAAATCACCTAGAATGCATGCTTAGGATTAAAAGATAAAATATGGTTTAATTCACAATTTAGTGTAATTTGGTGCTTAATTTTAGTTTGGTTGAAATTGAAGTTAATTCAATTCGAAGATAATTTAATTTGGTAAAATTTGGTTTGGCCTCATTTGCAAAAATGGATTAATATTGTTAGAAAAATTTTAGGACTTGAATTGAATTATTTGGTTTAAGCGAAAAATCCACTTGTTGTTTAATTTATTCACTTTGTGTTTCGTTTGATTTTAATTTGAAAGAAATTAAAATTTGTTGTAAATTGTTTATGTGTTTAAACCATCTTTATTCCGCACTTTATATTTAATTTTAAAAGAATATTTTAAAATTGGGGGTCCTATCACCTTTCAAAAAGAGTCCATTAAACTTGCTCAGCAGGCGTACTCCTAGTACACGAGGGAGGATGTCACCGCATTAATACCTCCCACGGTTGATATACCTAGACTTCACGAAGCATATCCCCCGGTCTAGGTTTAGAATAATATGTTACATGTTTATGACATTTCATGTCATCGAAGTGTTGTGTCGTTATATTTTTTAGTTTATTTTTTATTCTATGTTCATTTTTGTACTTGGCACCCAAGAGGGGGTTGTTTGTTGTTAAATTAAGTGTAAATAAGTTTTATGTGTACCGAATATTTGGAATATCAGAAATATAAATGAGATGTTATCAATTTGTGTAGACTTGTTATATGTTCATGATATTTATTCTACTCCCATCATTTTATCATTTTGCGAAAATATAAAGATATTTATAATAAGTCTTACCACGTTTAACAAATTCATTTTTTTTTAACTGCTAATAGCAGTCACAAATTTGTCATTATTGTCAATATTGTAACCATTAATAGCAGTTACAAATATAAGATTTGTAACTGCTGACAACAGTTATAAATATTAGATTCGTAACTACAATCAGCAGTTATAAATATTATATTCATAACTGTTGACAACAGTTACAACCAGCAGTTACAAATTGGGGTCACTAGTCATAACCTCCATAGGGGTTATAAAAATTTATGACTGCTATTAGGAATTACAATATTTCTTTTGTCCCCCCTAAATTATGACGGTAAATAACAGTTATAAAGGTCATTTGTGACTGCTAACAACAATCACAAATCACCCATTTTGGTGTAGTGTTTGTCTCAAGTGTTACAACGTATTAAAAAAACATTAAGTTGGGTTGGCCAATGATGGCGATACCAACCCAACAAAGCATCTCCAATGTTATGTTCCTCCGAAAGCACCAGGTTTTGTCATGAATCACTTAGAGCAACCATATTTCTCCCGATAAAATCTGAATGGCAGTAAAAAATGAGCAATCTACTCTCGTTAACTCACAGATTGGTTTGATTATTCCTTGATCATAACTACATTATCAAGCATACCTATGAGGATTATATACTTCACTTTCAACTTCCCACTCAGTGTGAGAGGGAAGACGGCTGAGAGTAGTCAGAAGGACCACGACAAGAGAAAGATTATTTTTAACAAATTTCTCAACTTCCTGAATAATTTACACCGATGAAGCTTTTGATCTGAAGAATGACTAAGTTTTAGCATTGGTCTGACCAATATAAGGATGAAATTAAAAACATACAAGATCATCAATCAAAGTCAAGTAACCCTATATAAGAAATTGGAAGCACGTGAATCTCTACAAAATTGGGGGCAAGACTGGGGAACCTCAAATAAAGGAAACATATTTAAAAAATTGTGTGGGAAAAAATTAACACGTCAAAATGTCCAAATGAGCACACCATATCGAGGTAGCACTTATCCATCTATGTGTACAAAGATCCAAGCGTTATATCTACCAGAGGGATGTTATCTCCACAAGCCAATCTAACAAAAATATTCACCAAGTCCCTTTCATAGTTGATAATTGGGCTTGTTAGGAATAAAGAAACGTGAAAGCGGACAAAGGATGTAAGCAGGTAGTTCTGATCCACTACCATAACCTTTACTAAAGTCCATATCATGTTTAATTTCCTCGTATTTTGCTATTGCGTGAGCTTGACATAAGATTTATAGAAGTATTTGATGTATTGGCCAAAAGTGGCCTTCGTGGAATCACATACACACTCTCGAGTAAGCTCGTTAAGCATAATACTTTCCTCCCCCACTTTGGTATTAAGTGGTGAGGGATCATAAGGGGTATATCCACATGGATCCAAGCCATATAATTCACACACATCTTCTAATGTGATAGTGAACTCTCCATAATATGCCACGAACGTATGCGCGATAACTCTACACCAAGAGACTAAGATATGTAGAGTATGATTATTTTTAGACAACGTGAAGTCTCTAAAGAATCTGGTTGCATGTGAAAGACCAACATCTTTTAGTGACTTCTTATACTTATTGTAGATATAGATGGACTAGGATAAAACCATATCAGGAGCACCGCCTGGTGCTTTGAAGTCAATATGAGAATAGGAGAAATCCCCCCGACCAAGCCTAAAATAGAGAATAAAGAATGAGGTGACATAATGCCCTAGAGTGGCATATTTTGGCTCCTCCATAACCAAATCAATCAACAGTGCTTTTGAAAGTTTTGTCCTTCTGAGAAAAATTATCATGTTCCAGAAGAAGGGAGTATGATGATAATGGTTTACAACTCCTTGTACTCAACCCAATTAGAGGCTACATCCTTATTGGAATTTTGGCTAAAAACTTGACTGGTTTTAGTTAAGGAATCCATTTAGAATTTGCGGTCTTTTTGACAGTGTAAATAAGGTGAAAATGGTATAGAAAGGGGGGTGGGGGGTGGAAATGATTGGTGAAAATGGTTAAAAGGATTGTTCAGACGAGTATTGGGTGACAACAATGGCTTTCCCTCTCTAAAAAGTTAAGAAACTATGGGTAATGGAAGAAATGTAACACCCCGTAATTTTGAGGATTTAATATTTAATTATTTTTGGGAGTTATAAAAATATTTAAACTGTAGAAACTTAAATTCATGAGTTGGAGAATTTATTTGAGTGAGCCGAATTATTTATAATTGGCGACTTTTAAGTTTAATGGTTCAAAATCTCGTGCGTCGCATTTTGAGGTCGAAATTTGGAAATGTAAAAAATTATTTTGGATGACAATTTCGAGTACACGGTTGCGTCCGGATGGGTCGATATAGTCAGAAAAGAGTGCCCGGGGGTAGTAATTAGGTTTCGGGGTATTTTTGGGTATAGTCGGGTCCACACGGGGTGAGTTGGGCCATTTTAATTAGGCCCAGATGGCCAAAAACGGGATTTAGTTTTTTTTTAACCTAAATGGAGAAATGTTAAACGGCAGTAAACACAAACTCTAAGCCTAGAGCTTGATAGGAAAATTGGGGGAAAGCAAACCAAGAGCAATTGGGAGTCTTTTGGAGCCAAATTAAGGGATTAATTTGGGGTGTTCTTCATCAATCAATCTCTACACCAACGGAATCAGACCCTACGAACAATCCAGGTAAGTGGTTAACTGTTGTGATTTCTAAATTGATGATAATCAATTCATATTATAGTGATGTGTAAATCAAAATTCGTTTTGGGGATAAATGGGTACAAAATGGGGGTTTTTGTTCATGGAACTATTGAATGACACTACACCAAATCTGCCCATTTGTCAAGGTCATTGACCTTGACAAATTCACCTTGTCAAGGTCAATGACCGTGACATTTCGAGGCGAGACAACTTGTTTTATCACGGTCGTGTCACGGTCATTGACCTTGACAAAAAACTCGCGTTTTGTGTCACGGTCGTGTCAAGGTCAATGATCGTGACACGTTTGTCACGGTTTATAACCGTGACAAAGACGTGACCCTTTTTAAAAAAATTGTCACGGTCAATGACCGTGACAATTCTGGGTAGAATTAAAAAAAAACTGTTGGGCAGTATGGCCACTGCCACTGCCCAGCAGTATATTTGTACCTGTTATAGCAACGTTGTACCTGTTCCAAACATCATATATCCGAACAAACTAAAGATAATGCAAATATATATTCAAATAAGAAACTATTTAAAAAGAAACAACATCACCATCATTTTATCTCAAATCTATAAACTATTTGCATGGAAAAGAGATTTTGTACCGCAACGCTCGGGAACACCTCCTTATCCTTCCCTTCTCGTCCTAATAGCCACATAAGTATAGAGCATATGTGGCCTACCCTTAGGGCCACTCCCTGTCCCCTGAATTGAAATAAAGTAAAATTAGTATCCGCCCCTCAAATATAGATAAATATAAATCGTAATTGAAATCGAAATCGAAATTGACATATAAATATAAATACATTACCTGTAGTGTCACTCAAACAGCTAACTTGAGCTCATATGGCACCTCCTTCCATCTAATGTACCCCGGGAAATCGTGTCAATTATAATTCTCTTCATATCTAAACACTAAGAAATACCATAATCCTATGGAGGTATGCGTTGCAAATTCCTTCCAACCGTTGTGTAGCCAAAAATCAGCAGTTGAAGTTGTCAACTCCACCTTTGAATGGGGTATGGAAAGTGGTGGGGTATGGAAAGTGGAATTGACAACTTCAATCGGTGACGTTTGGCTACATAACGGTTGGGAGGAATTTGCAGAGCATCGCTCCATAGGATTATGGCATTTCTTAGTGTTTGGATAGACGAAGAGATTCAGTCTCCTCTCCACAGATAGGACACCCCAAATAACTATGTACTAATCACCTATTAAAGGTAAGAAGCGTATATTCATGGATTAGTATAAACAAAACTTAGATGTAGTTGGAATATTTATGTATTAATCTCCTCTCCACACACGCACACTACACAAGAGTGAAAATGATAAAGTGCAGATCAAGTAAAAGCATTAAAAATGGATGTTTCGGTACAAATTGAAATATTTATTACAAATTGAAAAATTGTTTCAAATTCGGGTTATCATCAAAAATGGATTGATATTCGGTAGGAGCAGCCAAGTCATCCACACTACTATTTAGACGCCTTGGCGCGTGTTGGACAATTGACCACGGCTCGTTGTTGATATACTCCGAGTAAAACACTTGCTTAACCTTTTGAAATGCACAAACAAACGGCTCATCGCTCACGTGGTCGTTGCTCTTCAACTTGGACAAGTCAACCATGATCAAATTGGTGACAGGATCAACTTTAGAAGCATTTTTATCCTCAACTCTTACCCATTCACAGTAAAATACAACCTCTTTGAAGCGTATATAATCCAATTCAAATATATTTTGGATTACACCATAGTAAGTCATTTCAGCTTCAACGAGGTTTTCATCTTTTGCACTCGCTCGAAAGAAAGTAAGAGCCTTGTATGAAATTCCCGAGTTCTGTACATTTGTACTTTCCTCGTACACTTTAGCGCCGAAAATGTAACCGTTCAATCGATATTTTTTGTACTCTTGTGCCACGAACAAGGGTCCAGTGGCTAGACGAGCAAGCCTTGATGTCGCATCACCCATCTTTAGGAGCTGAGAATATAGATAAATTAATTATATTAGTGGTAAAATTTGAGTGTAATGTAACGTTATATAACGACTGTTTTCATTGTAATTACCTCTTGTGTCAACCATAGCCTAAATTCGCTGTCTGATTGTACCACTGTTTTTCATCTTTTATCGTTCTCACAGGCTTCATATTTACTGCATATTACAAAATTAATCATGTATAAAATAATCTAAAATAATGTTAAACATTATAATATTCGAAACTTACTTTTTCCATTCTTCGACATCTTCATGTGTGTCAAATAGATAACGAGCTACTTGTTCATGTTGCAAACTCGTTAATTTCACTCGTTTTCCCATCACATTACCACCATCATCGAGGAATTCATCAGTGTCATCAACGCTGGTAGAGTCAGTCATATATTCCCGAGTATATATTGATGACTCCACGGTGATGTATTCCTCTGCAATTGATCCTGCAATATATCGCGTATTATTGACGTATCTTTAAAAACTTTCATCAATCTTTCAAACGGATACATCCATCGATATCTAACTGGACCACAAAGAAGTGCCTCGTCGCATAGGTGTACCAACAAGTGAACACTTATGTCAAAGAATGCTGGGGGAAAGTACTTCTCCAATACACAAATCGCTTCGTTCACAGCCAATTTTGCGGCCACTATGTGTTCTCGATTCACTACCTTCTCACACAAGAGGGAGAAGGTAATACTAATTTGCATAATAGCCCTACGCAAATCCTTGTGCTTGGAGAAACAGTGCTTAAACAATAGAGGAACCAATTGCATGATCACATGCCAATCGTGGGACTTACACTTATGTAAATCATGAGTAACATAATTCACAATCCTTTGCAAGTTGGACAAAAAAGTAGATGGGCCCTTCAAATTATATATTGTGTCTAGAAGCACCTTCCTTTCCTCACTCGTCAAAGTAAACGCACCAGGGGGAATTATTGTCCTTCCCTAACTATCTTCTTTCGACCATAGTTGTGGTTTAAGTTTTAACGTTTTAAGGTCTTTTCGTGCATTTTCTCCAT